>OX415235.1:16112726-17317813 GCA_948330725.1 Sherardia arvensis
AACAGTAAATAAACATAACTTGTGTAAATCAAATAAAATTTAACGTGATTAATGACAGTATATATATATATATAAGTAAAAATAAAAAATATGAGAAAATCAGTACCTTGAATAATTTCTTGTATTGAATAAAGGCTTAATGGGAGAGAGGAGACTACATGAGAATGGTTGTTTACAAGGCTTGGGAGTAAAAGGCTTGGGAAGTTCTATGAACTCATGATTGGGATTGTAGAGAGTAAGAAGGGGCTGAAATCAGCGTGCCTCCTTCTCAATGAAAGCTAGTCTATTTATAGGAAATTGTTACTAATACTATTCAGGTGTAAAGATGAATCAGTTGTGATTAATACCACCCCCCCCCCCCCCCCCCCCCCCCCCCCCCCCACGTTGGCTTGTTTCTTCTATAATAGCACTTCTTGAATCTGTAGGGTTGAAATGGGCCCTCCACGTTGGCTTGTTGTTCCAATAATCGCATCTTTTAATTATATTGAATCTGAAATGGTCTTCTGAAGTGGGCGTCTGGTCCCTCCACTTGCTCCGGTCTGTTGAATAGTAGCTATTTTGGAATCTGTTGCACTCCTTTAATTGTTGAACTTGAAGTGGGTGTCTGGTCCCTCCATTTGCTCCGGTCTGTTGAATTTTATCACTTTGGAATCTGCTCTCCATTAATTGAATCCTGAATTGGGCTGCTTGTTGAATTATAGCTCGTATGGATCTTGGGCTAATGGGCCTCCGAATGGATCTTCATCTTGACTGTCTTCTTGTTTTACTTCTGTTTCCTTCATTTGCTTGAACATCTGGTAAAATTTTTTGAAATCTTCTTCTTCTTGACTTGTTCTTAATGATGCAGGTAAAATCCTTAGCTGTTGAGTTGATCTCTGCTGTAGAGTAGATGATGGCTGAATGCTGATTGTTTGCTGAACTGGGCTTTTGCTGTTGGTCTGAATACTTAGGGCTTGTTGAATTGGGCCTCCTTTGATTGGGCTGTCTTCCGGACTGAGTTGAATTCTTAATTTTTCTCCTGTTTTAAGATAATGGGTCACTGCTTCTGTTGAACAAAACTGGACTTTGTAGTTGCTCCACAATTTTATCTTGAATTGCCTTATGAGTGAGCAAGGCAAACCTTCATGAATCTGTCTTATCTAAAAACTCCACGCAAATATCCATGGTACTCGGAATATTGCATGGAATAATATATGCTTCTCGAATTGTTTTGCTTTGCTGAGTCTGTAGAATGTTTCCAATGCTTCCGATACTGGTTGTGGTAGAATTTCTGCTGATGGTCCCAATTTGAGCCACCAATCTATGAACCACATTGGAATTTCTCCGTCGAAGGATGAATGAAAATTGATGAACCATGAATGATCAAATGACCTAATATAAAATGTTCTATACCAGGCTTGCATATAATCTACATAGTTGAATGTTTGAGGGATATGACGAACTGTGAATGAAACTGGGGAATGTATGTCCTTGAACTGGGTAGGCTGAAGAATATTTTTAATTTGGATTTTGGAAAAGTCTATTCTGTTGGGATCTAATTTATTTTTCATATGCTGAATATCAACTGACTGGGTATCTATTAGAATTAATTCATAAAATTGCTGAGTTTTTTGAATATCATCTGCCATCCATTGACTTGTAGGTACAAAATGTTTGGACACAAAATTATTTAACTGATGGACTTCTGGTTCTGTCTGAAAATGAGTGAGGAAAATATATTCTGGGTTTGGTTTATCAAAATAGGAAGGGGCTTTTGGTTGTTGAGTAGAAGATTGTGTGCTAGGTTTAGGGAATATGGCGTAATTGGGTGTTAAAACTGGTGTTTGAATCAACCTTGAATAAGGAGTCTGGGCAACTGTGGAATAAGTTAGAGGTGGAAAATCTGGAGTAGGTGTTTTAGGAGCTAATGGTCTTGGAATTTCATAATCTTTGGCTGTTTTTGAATTTGAGAATCCTGCTGTACTTGAATATTTACTCATAATTTCATGTAAGGAATTCTCGAGTCAAAAAATCTGGAAGGGAGTTATCCTTTCCTTTAATGAATTCAATTTCAAAATCAAAAACTGCTTGCCATCATGCAAAATTCTGTTTTGAAACTAAATTTTTAACATCTTTCTGTAAAAATTTTTTTGCTGATTTGCAATCAATTTTTAATAAAAAAATTTTATTATACAAATCATCTTGAAATTTTTGAAATACATAAAGCAATTGATAAAACTTCTTTTTTGACTGTTGAATAATTCATCTGTGCCCCAGTCCATAATCCCGAATGATACCTAACTATTGTTTCTTTTTCTAAATGCAATTGTTTTAATATACCCCATATCCTAAGTTTGATGCATCTGTTTCTATTATCATAAATGCCGATGGGTGTGGAATTCCTAGACATGGTAATGATTTTGATTTTAATTTTACTTCTTTGACTATTTGTGTATGTTTATCTGTCCAAGGTGATGGATTAATTTTTAATCTGTCATATAAAGGCTTACAAATTATCCTTAATTTAGGGGAAAAATCTGATATGTAATTTAAACAACCTAAAAATATTTGTAATTGATTTTTATCCTTTATTTCATCTGGAAACTTATCTGCAAATTCAATTGCTCTTTGTATTGGTTTAATTTTTCCTAAATGAATATCATGCCCTAAAAATCTAATTTTTATTTGAAATAATTTCATTTTAGGTTCAGATATTACTAGACCATTTTTCTTTATAATATTTAATAGTAAATTTAAGTGTTTAAAGTGATGGTGCATTCAATATAGGGTTTAAATATATCATTCATAATCTTTTGGAATTCTGATGGTGCATTTTTTAATCCAAATGGCATAACATTCCATTCATATTGGCCAAATGGGACTACAAATGCTGTTTTATATTTATCTTTCTCATCTATTTGAATTTGCCAATATCCGGATTTTAAATCAAATTTTGAAAATACTCTTGCATTATATAATCTATTTAATAAATCTCTTTTGTTTGGAATAGGATATCTTATCCATTGTAATACTTTATTTAATGGCTTGTAATTTATAACTAATCTAGGAACTCCTCTCTCTTTTTCTGCCTGTTTATTGACATAAAAAGCTGAGCAACTCCATGGAGATTTGCTTTCTCTAATTAGTTTTTTATCTAAATGACTTTGAATTTCTTGCTTAAATAATTCTACTAATTCCGTATTCATTTGAATCGGCCTAACTTTAGTTGGAATATTCTGTTCTTTGAATTCTTTCTCATATGGTAATGATACTATATGTTTTTTTTTCTATCCTAAAAATCATTAGCATGATTTGAACATACTTGATTTTTAAATTCTTCTTCTACTTTTGAAATCTTTTGTTGAACTAAATTGTTATTAATTAGTTCTTCTATTTTTGAATAACTTAATTCTTCTTTTAAATATAAAATATTCTTTTGTTTAGTATCTAACAAACAAATCTTTCGATATATAGAGTTAGACTGTAATAAATTTAATTCTATCTGAGTAGGAGGATCAATAAATGGAAATAGTAATTTTGTTCCTAATATTTTAGTACTAATTCCTTGTTGAGTTTTCTTGAAAGGGGTAATCTGATATAAAAATGGATTTCCTAATACAGCATCATAAGACACATTTTCTAATATGAGAAATGAATGTTAAATACAATAATTATTGTTACATATAAAACCATTAGGTAGTTTTTTGTTTACTGTCATTGGAGTACCATTTGCTGCGAATATTTTTTTAGTTTTAACAAGATATTTAGTAGGAATTATTCCATCTCTAATACATGACTGGTCTGCACCACTATCTAGCAATGCTATAACTGTGACACTAAAGTCTTCAACTCCTATAGTTACTAATGAGAACCATTTTTCCATATTAATTTTATTAATAGCACTAAAAAATTGATTATCTGTTGGAGTTTCTTCAGCTATCTCCATACTTGTACTAGGTATATTATTATTATTTTGGCTTATGTTGCTTAATTTTAACTCTAAATCTAAATCCTTATCTTTTAACCTACTTAATTCTTTTTTTATTGAACTAACCTCTGTTTTTAGTTTATTAATCTCTGTTCTTAAATCATCTGCTTTTATTGGCTTTATTTTTTCTATTTCAGAGTATTTTGTGATTGTTTTACTTAAACTAAATACTTCTTCTATTTGTGGTAATTTTGGTTTTTCTTCTTCTGCTACTAATTCTCTTAGTTTTTCTATATAGTCATTTTTATTTTCTGAATCTGCTATTTTATCAATAATGTCTAATAAAGTTTTTTTATTATTTTTTGTATTATTTGACATATTAATTGTTTGAATCTTACATTGACACACATCTGAATTATCTGAACTATCTGATGTTGAATCATATTCTGTTTGTTCTATAACTGAGTTTTCTACTAATAATGATAATAATTTATTTCTTAGTTCTTTATCTTCTGAAAATAGTGAATTAATCTTTTTCTCTGTTCTACAGTGTGAAGCAGTGTGACCAAATTTCTTGCATTTATAACACTGAATATTTTTGTATTTATTTTTTCCTTTATACTTCTGTGTATTTTGATTATTATTATAATTTTTATAATTATCTCTACTATCATATTTGTATTTTCTACTTTTTCTAAATATTCTTTTCTTTTCAGATGAAGGTGGTTTAATCCCCATTATTCCAAATTGTTGGCAAAAAGTACCCATTTCTTTTCTTTCAGATCCATACTTATGTTGGATTTTTAAATATTGGCATAATGTCAATGCTTCTTTCTTAATAAATGCGAATATCTGACCAAATGTTAATGCATCATAATTTATTTTGTCTGTTCCTAATGTTTTTTGTAAATTAGTGGTTATTCTTTGTGAAAATAGATTTGGTAATCCTGTAATAAATTTTTCTTTCCAAAATGCTGCATTTGAGTCTGTTCTTCTTAATACTTGTGTTAAAAATAAATCCTTATACCATTTGAAATCTGTAAGAGACGGACATATTAAATTAGTTAAACATATTTTTGAACTAGTTAATTCTTCTTCTGGATTTCCAATAAAGTACATAGATATGACATATATTAAATAAGTTGAACCATCTTGAACCATTACATATTGTATTTCATTACCTTCTTCTTTTACTTCTTCTATTTCATGATTAACAATGGCTTGTTTATCTTCTAATGTTAAGTGATTATCCCACCAACCTTTTAGTTGGCCCGTAAAACCTGTTACTAGAAATCCAACAATAATAGGTTCTGAATGTGTGGTTTTGGCTTTATATGCCATCCTAGCCATACCCATTTCTTGTAATATATTTAATATTTGATATTCAGACTTTCCATCAATGTTCCATTGATATAAAGATGATCCATCATAACTATTTAATACATTATTCTGTTCTTCATATTGAATATCTGGAGGCTTAGGTCTGGGATAGTAATTTTTTGTTCTATTATTTACCCAATTTCTATTTGATCTAGGGTTTTTTATTATATTAATTTGTAATTGTGGTTTCTCTTCTGGGTAATCTTCAAATTGTTGTTCTATTGCTTCTATCTGATCTTCTATCTCTTCTTCTTCAGATTCTGAAGAATATTCTGAATTACTTGAATATTGTGAATTTATTTGCGAAATTACTCTTATGTTTTGAGATGTACTAGGTTTATCTCTCTGAATTGATGACGTTGAATTTTCCAGGTGTTTAGGAAATGAGGAAACTTGAAAATGAGGCTTTGAAATTTCTCTTGGGAATCCTTCTTGTTTATTATCTAACTTAGTTGAAATTAAATCTACTTGATTAGATATAGTATGTAATATTTGATTTGTATAATTATTTTGATGATATACTTTTTTAATATCTTCTACTGTTGCAGGCTCAGTTCCTTCTTTTCCTAGCTTAAAAGGAGATGCCGTTATAACATCACCTTCTAAATTAATGCTGATACTTTTTAAAGGGGGATGGATAGAACTTACAATAGTATTATTATTATGTAATTTCCATTTTTTATATAAATTAGTTTGTACATTAATGAATGGAATTTCTTCTATATGATCGGAATTTACTATTCTTTCCTTTTGTAGGTAGTATGATAACCACATAAAAAATTTCATTTTTTTAATCTTTTTTTCTTTTAATTCTTTATAACATTCCTGTTTTAAATTTTCCCTAATTTGAATATCCAAATTCTCAAACCATTTTCTATGATTAATATTCTCTAAACTATAATAATCTTTGTTTAATGCTTGTTTATCTATTAGAAATTCTTCATCACTATTCATCATATTTAATTCTGAATTTCACATTTGGCTATAGGTAGGTGATCCTATTGAAGAGGTAGTATCCGGAATTACTTCCGGTAGTGGAATTGAAAATCTAAGTTTTGACTCATGAAAATCAGATATTGAATGTCTAGGTAATTGATAGTTGCTAGATTGATCTAATGAGGACCTATGTGTTTCTGCATATCTACTGGACATAGACCTACTAGACATAGACCTTTTAAATTTATTAATACTTTTCCATCTTTCTGTTCTTCGATAGGGTTCTATTAATTTTAAATTTCTTTGTATACTTACTGGTCTTTCAGCTATTATTTCTTCAGGAATAGTTATTTCATTCCATTTTAATAACTTTGGAGTTTCTATTCTTGTATTATCTGAATTTGTAGTAACATCGACTGATTCTTCTTTTTATGTTGGGTTTAATTTTAATGCAGTTGGAATCATGGATTTCATTAATTTAAAATATACTCTATATATTAATACAAAATATTCAGTCTCATGCATTATCTTGTCTTGTTTTAATTGAATATCTAATTTTAATGAATTCATAATGTTTGGATCTGTTAAACTAACAGAATAATTTGGAATACAATCAAATCTTATTGTTCCATTACAAATATTAGTTTGAATCATTGCTAATATTGAATCTTTATATTCAACTAGTCTATCATCTCTTAAAACCATAAATATTGGGGTATCTATTCCTAATCTTATTAATGGGTGCAAAGCTATTTGTATTAAACCAAAATGTAAAAATCTATAGTTTTGAGCCTTATATTTCTTGATTGATTGAAATTTAATTAAATATGAGAATAATGATGGGAAAAATAATGAGATTAATAATGAAACAAAAGAAAGTGAAAGTGGTAGAAGAAGAAGGGGTGTAGAGGTGTGTTTTGTATGCTTATGTTCATCAGGTTAGAAAATGATATGGTTTTTAATACAAATAAATTATATGAGCTAATGAGTTGGAATAATATGATGAGATGTAAATAATGTGTAAGATGAGTTGACATGCCACATGTCAGTATTTTAAGCAGTAATTGACCAATTGAAGTGTGATTTTAATAGAAACTAATATGAAACTGGAAGAAGCCGAAGGAGTACTATCCAGCTTCGAAATAAAAATGATTAATAATGACATTTATTGAATAGAAGAAGATAGAAGAGGAGGGAGTCGAGGAGGTGAGTGATTCATTTAGAAAATTGAAAGTGTTTGAGATAAAAAAAAGATATTACATTAGAAAATACAAAAAAATAATTAGAAAAGATGCTGCTATTTACAACAAACTCAGTGTCGTGAACACAAAGATTGGTCATACTCACTTAGATTGTGCAGCTTAGTTCAACTTGATATATGAAATGAGAAATAATGAAATGGAAATAAAGGAAAAGAAACTGAAGAAGAGGAAGAAGAAAATATGGAAAATAATGTGAAATTAGAAAACTGATTAATTAGAGAGATTTTTTTTGAAGATGAAGATGATGAGTTTCAACTAAAAGATTGTTTCGGTAGATGAGAGGTCTAAAAAAAATAGGGTAGGGCCAAGAGGTTGAGGTGGCAGATGATATGTCACGCCACATGTCAGATATGTTCCGTTAAAAATGCTTGTCTTTTTATATATAAATTGAAAGTGTTTGAGATAAAATAAAGATATTACATTAGAAAATACGAAAAAAATTTTAGAAAAGATGCTGCTATTTACAATAAACTCAGTGTCGTGAACACAAAGATTGGTCATGCTCACTTAGATTGTGCAGCTCAGTTCAACTTGATATGAAATGAGAAATAATGAAATGGAAATAAAGAAAAAGAAACTGAAGAGGGGGGAGAAGAAAATATGAAAAATAATGTGAAATTAGAAAACTGATTAATCAGAGAGGTTTTTTTTGAGAAATTATACATGCAGGTCCATATTTACTAATGCAGGTCAGAAAAACACAACTGGTGATATCAGGCCCAGGCCCAATCACCCCATGACAGTTCGGGCTCGGCCCATGATGAGGTAAGCTAATATGGAAGTACCCGGGACAGCTCAACTCGGACAGGGACAGATACGCTAAACAACATAGAAAGCATGGACCACGTTAGGAGCATGTATCACTGTATAAATAGTGCCCCTCAGCACTATTCCAAATAAGTATTCTCTCATTATTCAAGTGATTACCCCTTTTTCTCTCCCGGATCCATCTTTCATCATCACACCGGAGGGTCTACCCTCGGGTACCTCCCGGGGCTCTGTCTTGCAGGGCCAGGTTGTCGGATCGGGGATCAGAGGACCACTCGGACCAACCAGGCAGGCAGCATCAAGTTGGCACGCCCAGTGGAACACGATCTGTGTTCACAAAAGCATTAAGATGCCGCCTCGAGGTCGCCGCCGCGAAGGGGCAGAGGAGGAAGAAGACCGGAAGCAGTAGAGGAGGACCTTACTTTGCGTCAAATGAGGGATCGAGCGTGCAAAGGGAAGGCTTCGGCGCATTCGGATCCAGGCGTCTCTGAAGGAGAGTCAGAGCCGAAAGGAGAAAGGGAACCGGAAATGACGCAGGACGATCGCGACAGAAGGGAGTTTGCTGCCACCCAGGAGGAGGAGTACCGTCGTTGGCTGGCGGCAAAGCAAGGATCGGGATCGGGAACGAAACCGACTGAAGAACAGTCGAACCCTCCGGTGACTGAGGTCCGGGTACCCCCGGTTCAGCCCGGGTCAGGATCTAACCCGACCCCGATGGGACCTCCTGCAGGGTTACCTCTGTTGGCTGCGGAGGTGGTCAGCCGAGGACCCCCTGCCGTTCACGGGCAGGAAAGTCTTCGGCCTCCGGTTGTTATAGATTTGGAAAGGCAGGCTGGAAGTGTAGGGCAACCAGCCGGAATGGTGCCGGGATATGGCCAAGGTGGGAGCTATCTCGGGTATGGAGCTCCAGGATACGGATGGCTCAGCACGGGTATCAGGGGTACCTCCCGGCACCCGGAGGGTATTATGCCCAACCTACTGGAGCCTCGGGGGGCTGGGCTCCCGGGATTCAAGGACCGGTGTGGATGAAAAGCCAGGCACCGATGGCTGGATATGCCATGGCTCAACCGGCCCCGGTCGCAGGAACCTATGGTACGTACCCAGTGGTGGTAGACCGGGCCCCGGCGGCTCTAAACTCAGTAGAGGAGAGGTTGGATCGGTTGATAGGCAGGAATGGAGGAAGGCCTACCTCCCCCTAGATAGGTTACATCAGCACTTTCCCCTGGCCGATGGGGATGAGAGTCCCGGAGGGGGTGCCGACCTACAGTGGGGAGACGGATCCGGAGGAATTCGTCAGGACATACCATAATGTCATGGGAACGCGGGATATCCGGGAGGAGCTTATGTGCAAGCTGGTCAGCTCGTATCTCAGGGGAAGCTGTTTGTCATGGTTCGAGGCACAACCCTCGGAAAGTTTTAGAAATTACTATGATTTCTCAAGGGCTTTGATGCACAGATATGAGACCAAGCGAAAGAAGTACCTTCCTTTGGCCGAAGTGGCTTACAGTCGACAGGCGGCAAAGGAGGATGTCCGGGGTTTCCACAGGAGGTACATGGACGATTCCATGAAGGTGATTGACAGAGACGCTCAAGTGAAGGCCCTGATAGCAGGATTCATTGCAGGGTTGAGAGATGAGGTGTTATGGGCAAAGCTTATGGAGAATATCCCGACCACTTTTCATCAGCTGGATCTTGAGGTGGAGATGTATTGTTCGCTTCTGGAGGGGAGCAAGAAGAGGAAGGAGGAAGGATACTTTGAGGACAAGGGGATTGGAAAGGGCGATAAGGCTCGGGTTGCTGACCCTGTCTGGAGGGATGCGGGCCCGGCCCCAATAAGGCCGAGGGTAGACCCTCCTCGGGCCGAAACGTTTACTCCCCTGACAAAAACCCGGTCGGAAATCTTAACAATTCATCGGAACCTGTTTCAAGACCCGGCACCCATACCAGGAAATCCGACTCCAGCGAACGCAGCTAAGTATTGTGCTTTCCACAAGTCTAATGGGCACACAACAGATGGCTGCCGAAGCCTAAGGGTGGAGATTGAGAAGTTGATCGAGAGAGGGCAATTAAGAGACTGTGTGAGCCAGGAGAACCAGCGTCCGGCGGCTGGGCAGCAGGCCGGAGCGGGGAGGAAGAGGAATTGGAGGAACATGCCGCGGAACGATAACCAGCGAGGGGCTCCTGCGCCGGCTGCCCAGCCGGGAGCAGCGGCTTTGGTCATGGCCCCGGAACAAGTCAACCAGGCCCCTCCCCGGATGATAAATGTTATACATGGGGAAGTAGGTGATGGACCCCATTCCCACGAAGCGGCCAAAGCCCGGAGTCGGTATGTGCCGGCTGGCGAGGACCGGGGGAAGAGACTGTGCCCCATGGAGATCATCACCTTTTCGGACGAGGATCTGGTGCCTAGTCTAACGCCCCATACGGACCCGATGGTAATTACAGCAGAGATAGAAGGATTCACGGTCAAGCGAGTTTTCATCGATGATGGAAGCAGTGTAGAAATCATGTTCGCCTCTTGCTTCGACCAGCTGGGAATAGGGCGCCACAACCTTCGCCCGAGCACCTCTCCGCTGTCAGGGTTCACAGGCCGAACGGAACATCCCGTGGGGGTTGTGTCTCTAACAGTGACAGTAGTCGATGACCTTGACAGAAGCAAGAAGACCTCAGTCCGGTGCAACTTTGCGGTCATAGACGCCCCGTCTCCTTATAACATCATCATCAGACGGCCGTGGATGGCTCAAGCCAGGGCCATTTGCTCGACGTACCACTTGACCATGAAGTTCCCAACCAGTCAGGGGGTGGCGACGGTCCGAGGAAGCCAGTCCATGGCTAGAAGTTGCATGCTCACAGCCCTCCAGGAGGCTAGAAAGGCCCCGGTTGGAGCAGTGCAGGGGGAAGTAGGTCCGGGGGATGTGGAAGATATGCAGGTTGGGAGCCGAGGCATGATCAAGGTCGGGAGAAAAATGCCGACCGATGTGAAGGAAGAGCTACGGTCCTTGCTTTCAAAATATGAAGATGTATTCGCATGGGAAGAGAAGGACTTCACAGGCGTACCCCCGGAGTTAGCTCTCCACAAGCTGAATGTATACCTCGAGTTAAAGCCGATTCGACAGAAGAAAAGGGCCCTGGCAGGAGATTGGGCCGAGGTGGTGAGACAGGAGGTGTTGAAGTTGCTGGAAGCCGGGGTAGTAGAGGAAATTATATACCCGGAATGGCTGGCTAACCCAGTATTAGTAAAGAAGCACAATGGGTCCTGGAGAATGTGTATCGACTTCACTGATCTTAACAAGTGTTGCCCAAAAGACAGTTACCATCTTCCCCCAGTTGACCGGTTGGTGGAAGCCATCACCGGGTACGAGGCTCTGGCTTTCTTCGATGCGTACCGGGGCTATCATCAGATTCAAATGTCGGGAGAAGACAAGCCGAAGACAACTTTTATCACAGAGTTCGGTACCTATTGTTATAGGCGGATGCCGTTCGGCTTGAAGAACGCAGGGGCGACGTACCAGCGGATGGCAGACTCGATATTTCGAAATCAGCTGGGTCGAAGCATGGAGCTATACGTGGACGACATGGTGGTGAAGAGCCGGAGCTACCCAGGTTTCTTAGTAGACTTGGAAGAGATGTTCGGCATTTTGAGAAAGGTCAACTTGAAGCTGAACCCCGAGAAGAGTGTGGTAGGAGTAGCGGCTGGGAAGTTCCTCGGCTATATGGTGTCTAGCCGGGGGATAGACGTCAATCCAGAGAAGGTGGAGGCAATAAGCCGGATGCAGTCGCCGAAGAATGTAAAGGAAATGCAGAAGCTGATGGGCTCCCTGGCAGCCTTGAGCCGATTTCTGTCGAAAGGTGCTGAGAGACAACTTCCCTTCTTCAACATATTAAGGAAGGCGAAGAAGTTCGAATGGACGGAGGAGTGTGAGAAGGCGTTCGGGGATCTGAAAGAACATTTGAGCCGGCTCCCGACCCTCTTAAAGCCGAAGGAGGGGGAGGATTTGCTCTTATACTTGTCCGCATCCGCATCGGCTGTCAGTGCGATATTAGTCCGAGAGGAAGACGGGAGGCAGTGTCCGGTATATTTTGTCAGCCGGGCATTACAGGGTCCGGAAACTCGGTACACAAGTTTGGAACAGCTGGTGTTGGCGCTGGTTTATGCCTCAAAACGATTGCGCCCGTATTTTCAGGCCCATCCGATTGTGGTCCTGACCAACCACCCCTTGAAGCAGGTGATGCTCAAGCCAGAGGCGTCAGGACGTTTGATGAAGTGGGCCATAGAGTTGGGGGAACACGAGATAACATATCAGCCGAGAAAAGCCATCAAGGGCCAGGCAATGGCGGATTTCTTGACAGAGATGGTCGGATCGGACACGGTCGCCGAGGAAGCGCCCGATGCAAGCCCGAGGTGGACATTGCATGTCGACGGGTCAGCACATGCAGGAGGCAGCGGAGCCGGGGTACTGTTGACATCCCCGGAAGGAGAGGAGTACCACTATGCGTTGCACTTTGACTTTAAAACTACAAATAACGAGGCAGAATATGAGGCGTTGGTAGCAGGACTCAAACTTGCTCGGGAATTGAAGATAGGAAAGATCCGGGCCTTCAGCGATTCTCAGATTGTAGTTCAACAGGTGAATGGGGAATACGAAGCAAAGGAGAGAAGTTTGCAGAGGTACTTGGAGCTGGTCCAACCCATGATCCGGCAGTTCGATAGTTTCAGCCTAGAGCAGGTTCCGAGAGAACAGAATGAAAAGGCCGACGCATTGAGCAAGTTGGCATCTTCAAAGTTGAAGCCAGGGCAGAAAGCGCCTCTCAGAAGGGAGACACTGGAGAGGAGAAGTTATGAACAGGGTGATGAGATCCTGGCAGTGGAAGCGGTGCCGGAAGACTCTTGGATGGCTCCGATCCGGGCGTACCTTCTGACGGGAGAGGTCCCGGCCGACCGGGTGATGGCCAGAAAGATTTGGGTCAAGGCACCGAAGTATACACTCCAGGAGGGGGCACTGTACAAAAGAGGCTATCTCCAGCCATTGCTGAAATGTGTGGAACGGCAGGAGGGCAAGTACTTGGTCCGGGAAGTTCATGAAGGCCCGAATGGTAGCCATCAAGGAGCCAGAACTGTGGCCAGGAAGATTTTACGGATGGGGTACTATTGGCCTACCATGTTTGAAGACTCGCAGGATAGGGTTCGCTCATGCCTTCAGTGCCAGAAGTTCGCGCCGCTAGTACACATACCCAGGGAAGAGATGATGGGGATTACAGGTGCCTGGCCTTTCAGCAGATGGGGACTGGATCTGGTCGGACCTTTTCCCACTGCCCCCGGCAGCTTGAAGTACCTGATTGTGGCCATAGATTACTTCACTAAGTGGGTTGAGGCAGAACCTTTAACCAATATCCGGGGGGCTACCTGCGTGAAGTTTTGTTGGAGGAACATTGTATGCAGGTTCGGAGTTCCGAGGGCTATAGTGAACGACAACGGAGTGCAATTTGAAAATGATCCTTTCAAGTCTTGGTGTGTGAAGTATGGGATAAGTCAGAAACTTACGTCAGTTTATCATCCGCAAGCTAACGGCCAGGTGGAGGTGACGAACCGGACGATCGTAAGTGGGATTAAGGCCCGGCTACAGGGAGCAAAGGGTAACTGGGTGCACGAGCTCCCGAGTGTTTTGTGGGCTCATCGGACTACGGAAAGTTCGGCGACTGGAGAGTCCCCCTACAGTCTGACGTATGGATCCGAGGCAGTAATCCCGGCCGAGATTGGCATCCCCAGTCTTCGAACGGCCGAGCCGGTCCCCGAAGAAAAGAATGAAGAGGAGATCAGAACAAATCTGGACCTGCTGGAAGAAAGAAGAGAAAGGGCGGCCTTGCACGAGGCTAAGGTGAAGGAGAAAGTTAAGAAGTATCATGACAGGAGGGTGAGGAAGGAGCAGTTCAAGGTGGGAGACAGAGTTATGAGAAGAAACGACAAGAGTCACCAGGAGCCGGAAGGCAAGCTGGCACCCAACTGGGAGGGTCCGTACCGGGTGATAGAAGCCCACCCGGGCGGGAGTTATGTGCTGGAGGACCCAGCAGGGAAGGGAGTCCCCCGAAGGTGGAACATAGCAAACCTCAGACGGTTCTATGGGTAGTCTCTGGCACCTGTTGCCTAGATAGAATAGCCTCTGGCACTTGATGCCTAGGTAGAGTAACCTCTGGCACTAGATGCCTAGGTAGAATAGATTCCCGGTGGCAGGAGCCCGGGACAGGAACCTAGAGGTCGGATGACCAAAGGGCAGGTAGGAGGACACCCTGGGAACAGGGATTTTTGTAAAAAGGGCTTGCCCCCTTGTGTCAGATTTTAAAAGAAGGAATGAATGCGCGCATTAGAATTTTAAAATTGAAAGATGTGTCATAAACTGAAAATTATTATACATGTCCGAAATAAAAGGAAAGGTTATAACATGGCAGGAAATAAAAAGGTTACAACTGTCTACAGGTCCGGGCCGCTACAGGCTTAGAAGAGTTACACAATAGAACACTATCCTATTCTGGAGCCCGGGAGGATGACGCCTCGCCGGGAGGAATCCTCCTGGTCTCGTGCCGACTCCTCTGGACAGCCATCTCCAGCATTCGCTGCTCTTCGTCCGAAGTATGAGGAACGTCCGAACCATCATTAGGGGCGCCCCCTGTCCTTGTCGCCGGATTAGGTGTTCTTTGTCTAGTTTGGGTAGTAACCCTGGTTGTAACGGCCGGACCCCCAATTCGGACAGGAGTTTGCCTTGGAGCTCTTTGTCTGGTTGGGACATCCTCGGTCCCGACTACTTTCTTTTTGCCCTTCTTGTCATTCTGGGGCGGGCGCGAATCGCCACGAGGTGGAGGATCGGCCCCCTGAGCAGGATCGGAAGCCCTTCCTTGACCAGGGTATCGGGCACGGAATCGGGCAGCGACCGTCCGAAGCCGGGCCAAGCCCCGCTCTGAAGCTTCTAAGTCCAGGAGTTGAGGAGCGTGCTCATATCGTTCGTAGGCTAGGTCAACTTCGTCAGGAGGAGGAATGTGCGATAAGGACTCAGGAAGGATTTTTCGACTCAGTATGTTTTTCCTCCAGTCCTTAGCTGCCTGGTAAGCAGACGCCCAGTTGCCCGACGTCCGATCAGAACTTTCGATCCAGGCGATGAGATCGTCGACGGCCCGAGGAACGTCAGTCAGTACGGGTATGTCAACCTCCCCCTGGCGGAGGCCCAACAGGTGGTAAGAAAGATGAACTATTACCAGCTCCTGCTGCAGAGTCCGATTCCTAGTGGCTAGTCTCTCGTTCTCGGTTTCCAGTGCGGTAACCTGCCTACGGAGCTCGGTTGTGCTCTGCATTCGCATGCACTTATTGTAGTAAAGGATGACATCATGCCACACCTCGTCCAGTTCTTTTTGGATCCGGACCTGGAAATTGTGGTGTTGGGCCTCCTGCTCCGTCATAACCTGGTCGAATTCTAGAACTCGGTCGATATTCTCGAAGGCCATCCGGTAACATTTCGGTAGGGACCCGAAGTCCTCCTGGATCTGAAGAAGACAGGTGAGTAAGCAATCAGGATCGGGGAACTCCGATATCAACGACCCGAGACCTCCCTCGGATAACAGGTCCATTAGCCCCGGACAACCAGTCCGAGTCTGCCCCGGGGAAGGAGGTTTAAGAGGTAGCCCCTAATCATGATAAAACCAGAGTTAAGACGTAAACAAAAGAAAAGAGGGGGAACCAACTAAAAAGAGACGAATAGTAAGTAGAAAGAGGAACTTTTCATTGATAATCCGGAGAACCGGGCAGCGGAGTACAAGAAGTAAAATAAAATAGACAAAGGGAAAAAGCCTAACGAACATTGTTGGAGTCTCCCTTCCCCCCATCATCATCATTGCTGTCTTCGCCCTCGGAACCAAATACCAGCTCGGGGGAGGGGGGCGGTTCGGCAACGATGTTATCGGCAGCACCGGGTCCAGGAGAGGGAGAATCGCCACCCTCGATGTCCTTCGGATCAAAGAGGCCCCGATAGAGGTCATACATAGTGCAGTATGGGGTAAAGTTGTCGTCCTCGGGAAGGTCCGATCCGGAGGAAGGAGCCGGGGGCAGTGTCCCGGGCAGCCGAACAACATCCGAGGACCAACTCCGGACGTCTTCGGCAGACATGCGACTCTTTTGCAAGGCTTCCCATAGTGCTGGAGATAAGCCCCTCACCCCTCCCTTCTGAAGCACCTCCAGCAAGTGAAGCTGCTGAGCTTCGGAGTTGGGATTAAACCACTGCTTCTTAAAGGTTGAACGGATTGGGGGAGGAAACCAGCCTCGGATCTCCATGTATGTGTTGTGGCATTGATGGGAGCTGGCAGCCAGATTGAGTTCGGTCAAGCGACGAGATAAGGTCCCGCTAGCCAGAACTTTGTCCACAACGGCCTCGGTAAAGTTCAGTTGATCCTGGTAGCTGGACTCCTTGGCCGCGGCCAGCTCCCCCTCCAGTTGGCTTATCTTCTCCTGAAGTTTGGCCGACTCTTCCCTCTCGGCTCGCATCTGCTCATCTTTCCTCTCCAACTGACGAGAGAGGAAGGAAGACAGGACGGTTTGAAACTCCGAAGAGTTAGCAAATTCCGAGCTCAGCCGCTGGACCTACGAGGGAAGAAGTTCTCTTATATATATGAGCATAGTATGGATAAGAGCGGGGAAACCGGGAAAGGGAAAGTTACCTGTTGATCAGAAGAGGTAACAGGGGGTTTGCAGATAGCGGTCGGCTCCGAGGTCAGAGACAGAGACCTTCCATCTCGCGCCTTCTTGGCGTCCTTGCTGAGGGCTTCCCCGGACTTCCGCTTGTTTAAATAAGATGGAGGAATTGGAATGATAGGGGCAGAAAGGGTGGTATACTTGGGAGCAGGAGACCTTGTGTCTGCCGAGGTCGCAGGGCGGAATACAAACCGTCCGCGGCCGGAGGACCCACCCTCGTGGCGAAAATCCGCCTGTGCTCCTGAGAGCGACATGGAAGGGTCAAGTGGAGGACGAGACCCGACAGGGGTCATCTGGACATTGTGGAGATTCGGATCAGGAATGATGGCAGGGGTCGCCTCCGGGGCATCCTCGTGTACTGGAGAGTCGACTTCCACCACTTCGGGGATCAGACTGTTAACCTCCTTGTTGGTAGTTGGCGACGGCTCGGCAGTCGGAGTAGGGACTTCAGAATTGTTGGGGGGAGCGCCAACCAATGGAGTCTTCGGTTTCCGACCAGTAGGTCTGCTGCTACTGGCGGACTCAACCGTTTCAGTCCCGGCTCTCTTGTTCTTCTTCTTCTCGGGGATAGGGGCAGCAGGATCATGAGCAATAGTGGGAGCTGTGACAACAAAGGATAAGAGAGGATCGCAAAAAACAAAAACCAACAAAAAATGGTACAGGGTGCTGAATCCGAACCTTGCAGGGGCCAGGTCATAGCCCAACGGCTAACCTGGAAAACATCAGCTGGATATATCTCAGCTGGGAAGAGGTAGATAGAATTGGTTTCCAGCCAATACTGTTCCAAATTCAAGAGTCTTGTGGACAGAAGGGTGTGATTCGCTCGGTGCTTGTCCGGCAAGAAGGCCTCCCGGACGTCCGGGACTATCTGCTTGTTCCATTTAGGACCGGCATATAGCATCGGATTCACCTTGGTGTACCCCTTCTGCTGCCAGCCCTTGCAGGAGTCTTTCTTGCCCACTATGAAATCTTGAACACCAGGCCGGGCCTGGACAGTGCATATCTCCTCTTTGCCGGGGCACCTGATCAGGAGATAGAAATATTTCCAGAGATTGAAGCAGGGAGTGACATCGAACCTCTGGCATTGTACCAGGAAACCCATCATTACTGCCACCACGTTGGGATGAACTTGGACCGGGGACACCTCGTACACCTCCATAAATCTGGAGTACAACCTGGGGACGGGTAGGCTCAGACCCCACATGAAGTGAATCCGAGGGATACACAGGACATCCTTGATCGACTCGTTCGGGGAGACCGCCACGAGTTGGGCATCGACTGGCAACGGAATACCCATGTCACTGAGGCACTTCTTCGTCTAGTCGTCGGCCGACAGGGAGTGCGCCCGGGCGGTGTCCAGGACCCTCTGCTCGGCGTTCTTAGATCTCCTGAACTTGGGTCCGGAAGGGTTCACGGACCGAGACAAGTACACAGGTTTAAGAGGAGAGGGCGGCCTCTGGCCCGCGGGAAGAGGAGGAGAGCTCTCGCGGGAGGTGCTGACCAAGGTGTAGGCAATCGGAGATTGGGCCTGAGCATCGTTGCCGGCATCGTTGTTCGCAGCGGTGGAAGACATGACTGACGGTGGAAGGAGGATTTGGGATGAAAATTTGAGATCTGAAAGCGAAGGGAGAATTTGAGATTTGAAAGCGAAAGAAAGTGGGTAAAATTGATGCGAAAACGGAAGGGCTATTTATAGAAGAGTAAAATAGGAAAACGAGAAAGTAATGATTAATGCCTTCGAAAAACGAGAAAGGAGCGCAGGCGTTAATAAGCGGTACTCGAAAATCGTGGCCACGTGCCACTCTTGTCGGGCAGGAAAGAATTTAGGAAGCCACCCCTTTCACCCTCGGACAGGCGAGGCACCCCTCCTCGGCCGAAAGGACCGGCTTCCGGGGGGCTAGTTGTGATATCAGGCCCAGGCCCAATCACCCCATGACAGTTCAGGCTCGGTCCATGATGAGGTAAGCTAATATGGAAGTACCCGGGACAGCTCAACTCGGACAGGGACAGATACGCTAAACAACATAGAAAGCATGGACCACGTTAGGAGCATGTATCACTGTATAAATAGTGCCCCTCAGCACTATTCCAAGTAAGTATTCTCTCATTATTCAAGTGATTACCCCTTTTTCTCTCCCGGATCCATCTTTCATCATCACACCGGAGGGTCTACCCTCGGGTACCTCCCGGGGCTCTGTCTTGCAGGGCCAGGTTGTCGGATCGGGGATCAGAGGACCACTCGGACCAACCAGGCAGGCAGCATCAACAATATGTGGTCCTGAATTGTGCTAGTGCACCCAAAATATTATATTTTGGACCTGCATTAGTAAATCTGGACCTGCATATATCACCACTTTTTTTTTTTGAAAATGAAGATGAGGAGTTTCAACTAAAAAAATTGTTTCGGTAGATCATGATTCGAGTACCAGCCCAAAAACTCAGGCAGAGACTGGTGAGGATGACCAGTCCTGCCCGGAACTATGAGTCTCTTAAGTTGGAACTGTCGGGGGTTGGGCAGACCTCAGGTAGTTCAGGAATTACGCACTATGGTGCGTTTGAAGTCTCCGTTGGTTATTTTCTTGTGTGAAACTAAGTCTACTGTTTCTTTTATTGATAAGTTGAAGTCAGAGTTGAATTATTTTGGTGTGGCTGTGGCTTCTCAAGGTCAATCTGGTGGCCTTGCTTTGTTATGGCATAAACAATGTTCCGTTATATTGAAATCTTTTTCTGCTCGCTATATTGATGTTCATGCAACCTTGCTTGGTAGTGTTATTCGCCTAACTGGTGTTTATGGTGAACCTAATGTCTCTCTGCGTCGCCGTGCTTGGGAGCAATTTAAGCTTTTAGCTCCGCCCTCAAATATTCCTTGGATTTGTATTGGGGATTTTAATGAGGTACTCTCACAGGATGAATTTCAGGGAGCACGTCCTAGAGCTGAATGGCAAATAACTACCTTTCGGGATGCCCTTGATCACTGTGGTCTTTTTGATATGGGGAGTTCTGGCCCTTTTTTCACTTGGCATAGGTTGATTCGTGATCCGAGCACTCAAAGAGGGAGACTTGATAGAGCCGTCTGTAACCAAGGTTTATTGGATTTACTCCCATGGTCTACTGTGACAAACATACCTATGGTTTGCTCGGACCATATGGCGGTCCATGTTCTTTTGAGAAGTTGTGATCCTCAGGCACATCGGCGAAGGAAGAAGCGTGGCTTTCGTTTTGAAGCTCATTGGATCAAGTCAACTGATTGTGAGAAGATGATTGAACCGAGTTGGAGGGAAGATGATGTACCTTTCTTGGATAAGCTGAAAACTTGCTCATTGGGGCTTCTAAATTGGAGTAAAACAACTTTCCCACTTATTCCATGTTCTTTTGAGAAGTTGTGATCCTCAGGCACATCGGCGAAGGAAGAAGCGTGGCTTTCGTTTTGAAGCTCATTGGATCAAGTCAACTGATTGTGAGAAGATGATTGAACCGAGTTGGAGGGAAGATGATGTACCTTTCTTGGATAAGCTGAAAACTTGCTCATTGGGGCTTCTAAATTGGAGTAAAACAACTTTCCCACTTATTCCAAAAAGACTGGAGGAACTGAAGAAAGAACTGCATAGACTCCAGTCTGGTATCATAACAGCTGCAGTCCAGGGTCGAATTCTTGCCCTTAGGCGTAAATATGAGATGTAGCAGGAGGCGAATAGTATCCGTTGGAAACAGCGGGCAAAGCAGCATTGGTACACGGAAGGTGACCGGTATACGAGGTTTTTTCATCGGTTTGCTACTAATCGACCAAATAAGAATCTCATCGAGGGGTTGAAGGATGACCAGAATGTGCTTCATACAGACGAAGAGAGTATCCAGAAGATTATTTTGGATTATTATGGTGGCTTGTTTTCTTCCTTTAATCCTCCTCCGGAGCTTATGGAGCAGATTATTCATCGTGTTCATAGGCGACTTGATCCTAACACGGGGAATGATCTGGTCCGACCTTATTCCCCATCAGAAGTGACGAGAGAAGTCAAGCAGATGCATCCTTTCAAGTCTCCTGGCCCGGACATCATGAGTCCTGTCTTCTATCAGAAATTTTGGCGGATTGTTGGGCAAGATGTCACCTCTTTTGTTCTGAATTTTTTGAACAACGGAGTCCTGGAGCCTAAGGTTAATTACACCCATATTGTGCTGATCCCCAAGGTGGAGCAACCGGAACGTATCACTCAGTTTCGCCCAATAATTTCCCCAAGGACTGACTTGATCAATACTTCCTTGCCTCCTTGCCTCCGTGTCTTTCCAAAGCAGGCAAGGAGGTATTGATAAAGTCAGTCCTTCAAGCGATTCCGACCTATTCGATGAGTTGTTTCTTTATCCCGGAGTATATCATTGATGATGTCAGATCCATGATTGGGGAAATTTGGTGGGGAGACACTGATGAGATGCGGAAGATTCACTGGGCATCCTGGGCTAAGATGGCGCGTGCAAAGTGTAACGGAGGTCTTGGGTTTAAGGATCTAAAGGCTTTCAATTTAGCAATGCTTGCTAAGCAGGGGTGGAGGATGCTTACTTGTCCATCTACTCTTCTTGCCAGATGGTTACTCCTCAAAATTTTTCACAAAATCCTGGGAGATAATTAAAGATGATCTTTTGAATGTTGTCAAAGACTTCATGAGTGAATCTATAATCCATGTGGGTATCACTGCCACTTGGATTACATTGATCCCAAAAAAAGAAGTGGTCATTTCTTTTGATGACTTTAGGCCTATAAGCCTTTCTAATTTCATCAATAAAATCTTCTCCAAGTTACTTATGGAAAGAATCAGACCTCTAATGCCTAAACTAATCTCTCCCCAACAATCTGCATTTCTTAAGGGGAAGGAAATTTATGATAATGTTATTTTACTTAAAGAGATGACCATATTTCTTGATAGGAAAAGTAGGAACCCTAACTACATGATTAAACTTGACCTTAAAAAAGCTTTTGATAGGGTTAATCATGGTGTTTTAAATAGTATTTTGCTTCAGTTTGGCATGCATGGTAAAGTAGTGTTCTGGATTATGAAAAATCTCAGTCAAGCATATTTTTCTGTGCTAGTCAATGGTAAACCTTGTGGTTTTTTCAAATCAACAAGGGGAATCAAACAAGCGGACCCCTTATCACCTTTTCTTTTTAACTCATTTTCTGAATCTTTCTCTAGAAGTCTTTCATTTGTATATAACGTAGGTAGAATTGATCATTTCTGCATTCCTAGAGGTCCAGCTTCTATATCTCACCTTAGTTATGCTGATGATACTATGATTTTTCTAAATGCATCAAAAAAATTACTCACAGTCCTGATAGCATTTCTGGTCATATTTGAACAAATTACAGGCCAGAGATTAGTTTTGAAAAAAATGAATTTTATCTCAGCAAACATGCTTCTGCTTACAAGCTTAACCAAATCAAACAAATCCTTGATATGAGACATGGATCTTTTCCCTTCACATATCTTGGTATTCCCATTTATACAGGCAGAACTCTTGTAGCTTATTTTCAGCCACTTATTTAAAGAATTGAAAATAGACTAACCAATTGGAAAAATAAGTGACTTTCTGCAGGTGGAAAAAATAACACTGATCAAGGCTTGCATATTTTCTATTCCACAGCATATATGGAGTGTGATGAAAACCCCAGTAAGTGTTATTAAGAAAATAGAGAAACTGATGTCTCTATTTTTCTGGGGAGGAACAGGTTTGAAGCCCAAAAAAGTCTGGAAAAATGGGATGATCTTTGCTTCCCATATGATCAGAATGGCATTGGATTAAGATCAATCCACACTATTGTCAAGACTTGCTCACTCAAACTATGGTGGAAGTTCCAACAGGGTGAAACATTATGGTCCCTGTTCCCGTGGGACCTTCAACCATCTTACAAAAACTCTCCAAATTGGAAGAGAATCACTGCCATATCACCAAGAGCTGAATATTTTGCTAGAGTCATCCATGGTAATGGTATGTGTAATTTCTGGAGTTCAAATTGGACAGGACTTGGCTCCTTGTCGGATTTATACAACCCTGATTTACTAACATACCACTTAATGCCTCAGTACAACATTTTATTGAGAACAAACAGTCTATCATGCCTATACTGCAGTTTTTCTCTGATGAACCTCTAGCTATTTTACAGGTTGCTGCACTTCACCCCTTAAGACCTGACAGGTTGATCTGGAATCCTAACTCTAAGGGATTCTTCACTTGCAAATCCTCATATGAGGTGCTGCAACAATCTAGAGGTACTTTTCCATCTCCACAAAGTATTTGGAACCACAGAGTGCAAAAAAAGATAAGCATATTTATCTGGAAATTGGTTAACTCCTTCTTGCCATTTCCTGAAGTACTGATGAGAATGGGGTTCAATGTCCCATCTAAATGATTATTCTGTGATAATATTGACTCCATTGAACATGCTTTTAATGATTGCTATCTTGCTAAATCCTTGTGGTCATATTTCCATTACATGGTAGGCACAACTGATTTTCATTTTCAGTCTATATGGGATAGACTATCTTTTTATTGGTCATTTCATGGAAAGACCAAACTTCATGGTTCCCTATTTCACATAGCTCCAAGTGTGATTTGCTGGACTCTGTGGAAATCAAGAAACTCCATGCTATTTGATAACATTTCATGTACTGTTAACTCCCTCAGAAAGACTGTTATAGATGAGATCTATGCAATCTTTTGTGCACGACCTCTCCCCTCAGTCCACCCTTTTGACATTGACCTCTCATCCCTCGGTTTCCTCCAACAACATACCAGACCACCTCAGCCCCAAATTGTATCTATCAAATGGTCTTCTCCAAACCTGGGCCTTAAAATTAATGTAGATGCCTCATGACATCATACAAAAATGGCAGGCCTTGGGATTCTGATTAGAAATGGATCTGGTAATGCTGTTATGATTCATACTTTATATGTACAAGCTGTTTCCCCATTACATGCTGAAATGCTTGCAATTCAACATGGTTGTAACATAGGTGCTGCAATACTGCACCCTTACACAGTTGAATCAGAGTGTCTATCTGCAGTCAAAGCTATACATGATCCCCTTCATGCTCCTTGGACCTTATTTGATCGTGCCTCACAAATTAAGGAGAAAATGTGTACCATTAGTCACATCTATAGATAGTCTAACACTGCAGCAGATGTAATAGCCAAACTGGCCTTTTCTGAGCAATCCAACAGAGAGTATACATACTTTGATTTACCTAGAAATATCAAAGGTGTGCTACACCTTGATATGATAGGCACTCCATCACTTAGAGTCCTGTAACAGATGCTACTTATGATGTGATTCATGTGCAGATACATAATGACTCAAGACCTTCTCAGAATGGGAAGTCAGCAGCACAGACTTTTGGCACAGGTCTCAACTGATCAATGTTTCTTAGCCACATATTCATCCTATTCTTTTGTATCATTCACCCATTACTTGGTACCGCTCTGGATTTTGCATTGCAATTCCCTAATAGGTTTCAAGTGTATTGAGTGTATAGTGTGTAGTAGGATCTCAGAAGTTAAATTATACTTCTGTTTTGAAGCACACTGATGCTTGGGACATGTCCCCTTTTGTAGCCATCTTCTAAGATGAAAACTATAGTCATTTTTGACATTTGATGACTTGGAATGCCTAACAAAATTTCCCCACCCTAGGGTGGTTTTATTGAAAAAAAAGAAGATAAACTACGTTAATCATTTTATTTATCATCCTCTCATTCCTATTATTAGGGTTGTTCGCTTGCTTGCCTTTTGGAACGAAGACCGCATTGTCTCTAACGTGTCATCTGGAGTTGAGTTTGGTGACTTTTTTCATCAATATTCTCATAGCCAACATAATGCCGTTCATAATGGTGAGTGTATCCATTTCTATATTTAGCCTACTTTTTCATTAAGATCCACTCCCCGTGTTTTTTTTTTTTTTTTTTTGAGTCTTCTTTACTTGAAAAATAATCTGTTATAGTTACATTGAAGAGTTTTTTTTTGGGTGTTCAATCTTTATTGATATAAAAAATAAGCGTCTTTACTATCATCATCAGATAGCTAATAAGCAAAAGTTCAATGGTATGATAAATATAAAATGTGATGGTTCATAAAATTATTTACTTATAAATGCCACGGAAATTTGTTTTTTGAATAGTCAGCAAATGAAATAAACAATAATATTGGCAATAGAATACAAAAGAAATAATAAATGAAGGAAAGAAGGTGTTAGAAATGGACTAGATAATGGGAACGACTTGCTTTCAAGCTGTTATTTGGTGTGTGTTTATTCGGTCCCTCACTAATTTACAAGCACAGCCATACCTTTTGGGTATTTTATCTTAGGTAGTTGGACTTCTAAAAATAACACTAACAAATAAAAGCTCAGGTAGTAGTTGGTAATTTCCATGAAAATGCCTGCCTGCTCGCTAATTTTTTATTATTTGTGTTCAATAATGCAAACCAATCAAATTAGCATTACAAGCTCCTTCATGCTGCAGCTTTTACGAAATATTACACATGCTAAGTTTTGCATAATTCGTATAAATTTTTTATAAGAGAATCATAGTGAATTAATAGGTTTCAACATGGTGATATTTTTATTTAAGTATCACATAAAATGGGATTACTTTATAGATTTACTAACTTAAACCAATGCTAGAGAATGAACATGATTATACATGGAGTAAAAGCCGATTTGATTGCTCTCAGCGTCCCACTCGCTCGACACAACAGATTTTGGTGAAGATCTAAATCATTGTATTTCAAAGTCAGATTCATTTACTGTCCTTTGTTTCAATATGCACTAAAGTAAGAAATCCACGCACTACATACTCGAATCTTGAATTATAGAACAATTAACCCATTATGTAAACCGCGGTAGACCCATATACATGGCTCATAAGTGTCTGGGGTTACTTCGTTCTCAAGCCATGAAGTCAGTATCCTTTGAAATTGGTGCAACATCTGCATGAGCTAATATTATACTTTTGCCATTTTTTATTTGGCCTTTTACTCGTCGTTTCTTTTCTAATCCTTGGGTCCGAATCAAATTAATCTAATTATTAGTCATAATTATTTTATTAGAAAATCCAGAAGGTGCATGAATATGCGACTTTTGTTTTATTAATTAGTTTTTTTTTATATTCCAGTTAAAAGGCTGGAAACTATTCCGCGTAATGCAGTTGCAAAGTCGATCACGTACGGCATCTGAAGGATCTTTCTTTTGTTTTGTATTTTTGCATAATTTATAAAAAGAAGCCCTACTAGAGGATAGGAATCAATTTTCTCAAGGATGGCAGCTCAATCATTATTAATAACTTCATTTCATATTAACGATTAAAAATGCTTTATGTTGAATTTGTACACTTTAAAACACTAATATTAAAGTTTTATGTTAGGAATTCGATAATTTAAGGAACATTATAAAATTTGTGTAACTCATTCATTAGTAAAATTCTCAAAACAATTTCTAGAACGTATGAAAGCAGCTATTTTTATTTATTTATCAAAAAAACAAAAAAAAAGTCTTACGGAAGCGGTGATCCGTTGGAGGGTTTTGTCAAGTCAAAACTAAATAAATAAATCAAGGCTCACCGCCCACCATATTTAAAACTGACGGGAATATGAATAAATTTCAGATGGAATAATACAAGTGAGCATTTTGATTCAAAAGCTGAAATAGAGAATGTCTGTTCTTATTTATTTTTTACTTTACAGCATTTTATTTATTATTGACTCTCTTTTCCCCCCTAATTATCTCTGTAGCTAAACTTCATTGCAATAATCATATTCAGCTTATTATCTGTATAATCATATACATTAGTCTCAGAGTTTATAGTTGGATTACGATAATTCTGTCGACTCCACGTCATGGAGCGACCGCGTGGAGCATGAGTTACACGTAAGCAAGTTGAGACATCTGAATGCTGACAATATGACAGCCGGCACGGCCAGGCCAGCTGGAAATATTGCTTCCCATTGGCTCCTCACTTGACTAATGTTTTTGTTTGCCATAATACAAATACAACTGAATCATTTATTCGTCCGAACTGTCATTTTCTATGATTTTTTACTTAACATACGTTTTTATGGAGACATTTTGGCATGCTTTGACCATTGATCAACAAATCCAAGTTGAGGATTTCTTAAAATGGAACCCAAGTTGAGTTTAGTCAGCTCTAAAATTAAAATGATTTTAAACACAATGAAAGTACAAAATGTTCGAATTATATCAATATTTTAAAATACCTAATATGTTTGTTGAAGAGTCCAGAAGACTCATCATATTATAATTGGCTATTTTGTAGAAATTATCATGTTTAAACATGCTTATGTTTAAACACTCGCGGAACTGAAATCAGAAACCAAGCAAGAGTGTTGAAGGAGAAGTACAACTCTGATGAGATCAAAGATAATATTCGCGAAATCAAGATGATAAGTGAAGATTGATTTTGTATCGATTTGAATTAGTTTGAGAATATGTAATAGAGTTGTATCTTAGAAAGGATTAGTCTTAAATAAGGAAAGAAGATATTCCTTATTCGTTAGCTATAGAAGTAGAATATGGCTAGAAGACTAAATGGAGTTGTGACAAGCTGGATGAGAGATCATCATTGCCGAGATTGAAGGATCAAGAAGATAAACGAGGCAACACAACATTGAACTATAAATAGACAAAGAAGCTGCAACAGAAGATTATCCATCTTACAAGAAAGTATTCTGCCGATCAGAATAGCTTTACAGATTGGAGCAGCTTATTGAAGGGAGTTCAATAGGTCTTTGCCGAACGCCAGCAGTCTGAAATCAACAGCCTTAATACTTCAGGGGAAGTGGTCAAGACAGCAACGAGGAGTTGCTGACCGGCAGTGAGGGGATCTCACGAATTCATACAAGAGATAAGTCATAGATAGTTAATTGTTGTGTGAAACTCTGTAACGTATCTTGATTATCTAGTGGATGATTTTCAGACTGGGCAAGGCCCCGCAGATGTAGGTGTTCATCACCGAACTGCGTAAACAATTTTGTGTGTTCTTTCTTTTTATGTTTAAACTCTGCAGTATGTTTAAACATACTTGTTAGTTGAGTAAGAATAGTTGAGAACTATTTGAAACTGATCGATAGTAAATTTCATTTGGTATCAGAGCTAGTCCACTGAGTTGCGCCTTTAACAAGGCCAATAGAGATCCCTATCGATCATAGCGAACCAAGAGAAGGATGGTTCAATATACACGCGTGCTCCCATGCTGGATAAAAATAACTACGGTTATTGGAAGGAAAAGATGAGGCATTACATTGATGCTCTAGATGAAGAAGCATGGTATTGGGTTGAGAACGAGTGGTCACCAGCCAGACATCCACCTACAGCAGGGGCAGTCGAAGGTGTTCTGAAAAACCGAGAAGAGCTGTCAACTCAAGAGAGGAAGGATAAGCGATTAAACAGCAAAACACTCAACTGCATCAACTCGTGTGTTGATCAAGAAGCGTTTCGGTTGATTTCAACGTGCAGCACTGCTAAGGATGCATGGGAGAAACTAAAAGCAAGCTATGAAGGAGATGCAAAAATGAAACGACAAAAAATGCATACAGTGAAGACAGCATTTGATACTTTGATTATGCAGGATAATGAGACGATTACTGATTACAATGCAAAAATCAGGGATCTTGTCAACACAGCATATCAGTTGGGTAAACCATTTGTTGAAGACGATATTGTTCAGAAGATATTGAGGTCTCTTTCACCAAGATTCAAAAGAAAAACTATTGCAATGGAGGAATTACATGATACATCTGAGATGACTGTTGATGAAGTCATGGGAGCACTTTCAGCCTTTGAAATGAAGGAATTAGCAACAGTCAGGCAGAGTGATATGGCATTTACTGCAGCTGCTCATAAAACCGCTGAACAAAATTCAGTGTCTAAACATAATTCCATGTCTAAACACTCTACCAGAAACAGCAACGAAGAAATGGACGAGGCTGAACTTGCACACATATCGAGGAGCTTTGCAAAAGTTCTGAGAAAATCTCAAAATAGGAGAAATGAAGGAAGGGAGCAGAGTTCAAGTATGAGTAGGAGAGCAAATAATGATCAAGCAGAACCCAAGCCGGCATTCAAACATGCTGGAAAAATTCAATGTCGAGAATGTGAAGGGTACGAGCATATTCAATCACAATGTCCAAGTGGATCAGCAAACAAGAAAGGGAAAGCCTACAATGCTACATTTAGTGATGCAGAAGATTCTGATGAAGAACATGTCAGCAATCATGTGGCGTTTGGAGCAGTCATTGTTCAAAGCGATGAAGAAAGTGAAGAAGAAAACTATGTTATGTTTGGTGTTGTTGTTAGTCCAGAGAATGAGAGTTTAAACTTAGACTCTGAGGTGGTTCATGTATCTTACGACAAACTTCATGAACTCTGGATCAGTGTGACTGAACAAAATAAAGTGCTACAGAAAGACAACAATAGTTTGAATGAAGAAATTGAGCAACAACAGATAACTATTGAGGCAATGAGAAAGGAACTAAAGATAGCTCTCAATCGAGCAGAGGTAGCAGAAGGAACCATCACCAAACTAAACAAAGGAACAGCTGCTCTGGATGAAATTCTTGGTATGGGAAAAGTTGCTGGAAATTGACATGGATTAGGGTATGATGAAATAGAAGTGGCCAACAAGAATAATCAGTCAAAAGGGAAGTTGAACAAGAAGGTGATGCAACCGAGTTCAAGTCAAGTCAGGAGAGAGCAACCTGTCAAGACTTTAAACAACTCTATCAATGTTCCAAAGTTTGGTATAGGTTATAAACCGATCTATCCTCGTCAGCAAAACATGTTTCAACCATGGTGGGAGGCAAGGTGCAACTACTGTCAACGTCCAGGACACTACAAAAGGCATTGCTTTCGCCTTTTACAAGATCTGATGCAAGAATCAACACATGGAGCAGGTTACAACACAGGAGCGGGTTATAACACAGTTGCAAGTTACAACACTGGAGCAGGTTGCAACATAGTACAATCAGAAAAATCTTCATACACTAAAAAGGTATGGGTTCCAAAAACCAATCACTGTTATGTTGTTCATACTTGCTATAGCTCATATGCTAGAGATTCCTGGTACTTCGATAGTGGCTGTTCTAGACATATGACAGGTTCTTCTGAGTTGTTGAGCAATATTGTCCCATGGACTGGAACTGTCAGATTTGGAGATGGGAAGAAATGCAGAATAACTGGAAAGGGGAGTTACAAGTCAAAAACTTTCCAGTGTTTCAAGACGTACTCTTGGTGGATGGATTAAAGGCAAATTTGCTCAGCATTAGTCATTTATGTGACAACAAACTAACAGTGTTATTTGATGATAAAATATGCACAGTCAGGAAGGATGAACGGGGTGTTCTTATTGGCACTAGATCATCAGATAACTGTTATATCTTGGATGAATCAGTTAGTTGTCTCAAAGTAAGTGTGGATGATACCCTTTTGTGGCACAAGAAGCTTGGTCATGCAAATCTGAAAACACTGGCTAAGGTAACAAAGCTTGAAGCAATAAGAGGAGTACCATTACTCTCTTACACAAAGGAGTTGAACTGTCCACCATGTCATGAAGGTAAACAGGTTAGGTCTCCACACTCTAAACTTCATGAAATCACTACTTCCCATGGTCTTGAACTACTGCATATGGATTTGATGGGGCCAATCAGTCCAGCAAATATTTCGGGAAAGAAATATATCTTTGTCTGTGTAGATGATTTTTCCAGGTTTACATGGGTGAAATTCTTGAAAGAAAAATCTGATGCTGTGGGAATAATTATTGAGCTCATTACACAAGTAAACACTGAAAGATCACATGACGGTTTTCGAGTGGTTCGAGTAAGGAGTGATCATGGACGGGAATTTGCAAACTCTACTATGATGGATTTTTGTGCAAAACTTGGAATCAAGCATGAGTTCTCTGCTCCAATCATACCACAGCAAAATGGTATTGTTGAACGCAAAAACAGGACTATCATCAACATGTCAAGGGCTATGATGGCGGAAAATGATACTCCAAAGAAATGGTGGGCTGAGGCAGTTCATACTGCATGTCATACAATTAACAGAGTTTATCTTCGACCCTTCACTCAGAAAACTGCTTATGAACTCTGGAAAGGGAGGAAGCCAAACGTCTCATACTTTCATGTATTTGGAAGTGCTTGCTATATTCTCAGAGATCGTGAACCTCTTGGTAAGTTTGACAAACGAGCTGATGTTGGGATTTTTCTTGGTTATTCTCAAAATAGCAGGGCATACAGGGTTTTCAATAACCGCACAAATGTCATGATGGAGTCCAACAATATAGTCATTAAAGATCTGAAGGATATCAGTAGCGGAATCCTACTCGAAGATGAACCTGAGCAGTCAATCAGTTCAGATGTTGATCCACCTCTGTCCGATGTTACAACACTGTCGGATGTTATGACACTACCTGATGTTACAACATCATCTGATGTTCCTGACAATAACACAGTATCTGAGGCTACATCTGATCCAACTACATCTGTCAATCCTCCTCCTAATCCGTATAATTTGAGGCAGACAACACGGAAAGACTACGCAAAAATGAATGCTGGGATGCATGTGCTTCAGTGTTTTCTTTCATCCATAGAACCCAAGAATCATAAGGAAGCATTGACTGATGAGTATTGGATTTCTGCCATGCAAGAGGAACTGGAGCAGTTCACCAGAAGTGATGTATGGTATCTTGTTCCACGACCTTCAGGTGTAAATGTTATTGGCACTAAGTGGATTTTTAAGAACAAGTCTGATGGAGATGGTAATATCACCAGAAACAAAGCTAGACTGGTGGCTCAAGGATATACTCAAGTTGAAGGTGTCGACTTTGATGCAACTTTTGCTCCAGTTGCAAGGTTAGAATCTGTTCGGTTTTTGCTTGCTATGTCCTGTATTATGAAGTTCAAGTTGTTCCAAATGGATGTAAAGAGTGCATTTTTAAATGGCATTGTCAAAGAAGAAGTATATGTGGAGCAACCCAAGGGTTTCAAAGATCCGTATCTACCTGATCACGTGTACAGATTAAAAAAGGCGTTATATGGTCTTAAGCAAACTCCCAAAGCGTGGTATGAGCGTCTCACCCAATTTCTGTTGCAGAAAGGCTATCGACGAGGGGGAGTGGACCGACGCTCTTTGTGTTTAAACATGAAAAATATATTCTGCTTGCCCAAATCTATGTAGATGATATCGTTTTTGGGTCAACATCTCAAAAGCTTGTTGATAGCTTTATAGAAATGATGAAGAGTGAATTTGAAATGAGCATGGTTGGCGAATTAACATATTTTTTGGGGCTTCAAGTCAAACAGCACAAGGAAGGTATCTTCATAAATCAAACCAAGTACACTTTAAACTTGGTTAAAAGATTTGGGATGGACGATTCTAAGAATATGCGAACTCCAATGGCATCTACGGAGAAATTGACCTATGACAAGTACGGTGTGAAGGTGGATATTAAGTTGTATAGAAGTATAATTGGGAGCTTATTATATCTCACTGCAAGTAGGCCAGACATTTGTTTGAGTGTCGGACTATGTGCAAGATTTCAGTCTGATCCTAAGGAGTGTCATATGTCTGCAGTCAAGAGAATCATCAGATATGTGCATGGGACTGCTGATTATGGTCTCTGGTACTCTAGAGGAAGTCAAGCTGAGATTATTGGCTACAGTGATTCTGATTGGGCTGGAAATTCAGAAGACAGAAAAAGTACTACTGGAGGATGTTTCTATGTAGGAGGGAATTTAGTGTCATGGTATAGCAAGAAGCAGAATTCTATCTCACCGTCTACCACTGAATCTGAGTACTTAGCAGGTGGAAGTTGTTGTCAGCAACTGCTGTGGATGAAGCAGATGTTGAAAGATTATGGATTCCAGCAGGATGCCTTAATTATTAAATGTGACAATAAGGGGGCCATCGATCTCTCTCATGATCCTGTTGATCACAAGAAGACAAAGCACATAGATATCAAGCACCACTTCATCAGAGACTTGGTGGAAAAGAAGGAACTGATCATTGAGTTTGTTCCTAGTGCTGAACAGTATGCAGATATTTTTACTAAACCACTTGACTCTGCAACTTTTGAAACACTAAGACAACACTTAGGTGTTTGTCGAATTTGAGGTACCTCTGATCACCTCTTATCTGTTGTATATTAGTGTTTACTGCTTTGTGTTATTCTATTTTTGAAAAACAAAAAAAAAATTACTACAAAAAGAAGTTGATGTCAAGTGTGTTTAAACACTGAGAAATCAGTATGTTTAAACTCTGAAGAGTTAGCCGAAAATGAAGAAGAAAGTCTATTGGGACTAACTACTTAATGGGCTGAAAGAGTTGATGTCTGTGGGCTAAAATATCCATACGGGCTGAGGAGATAAGTGTGGTTACATATTTATTTTATGGGAATAATCAGGGCTTTCAGAAAATTGAGGGATCAGTGTGCAATTGTGGATTTATTTTCCAAATTGGGTTTGGATTTGAATTTCTGAAAAATATTAAATATAAGAGGGAAAATTTTTGTCCCTTTTTCTCATAATTGCTGCAGCTCCGTCGTTCCCACTTCAACACAACCTCCTCCGGCGATCAACCAAATCTCATCATCCAACCAGTACATCGATCGGCTCTCATCGCAACCGGAATCTGGCCTGAGCAACACATTATCAAATCGAGAATTCAAGAACACAAAAATTTGGTCTTCTGGCCGACTGGAGTTTCTACCCCAAATCAGTGCATGCATAAGGTATTCAGCTCTAACTGCTTAAAGATTGAGTTTTTCTGGCCGATTTAGTTGTTAGAGTGCTTGCTGCACCTATAGTTTGGGATATTTGGGGATTTGTGAGGTTTCTGTGAATAGGGGTGTGTTTTAACCTACTGCTATATTTAAATTACCATGGGTAATCTTGCATCCAACCTGCCTGTTGATTCCATCCCCACTAGAGAAGAGATACTTCTTGCTGAACAGCTTGGGCTGAACGTTACCAGAGCCACACCTAAGTCTGTGGCTCATGAGATTAATCCTACGGTTAGGGTAGGGGGTGGAATTTGAAGGGGGACCAGACTTGAACTTTTTCTATGAAAGTTCAGAAATTGATGAGGAGTCTGAGCAGACTATGGTTTCAGAAAGGGTAGCATCAAGAAAAGAGGTAAAACAGGTTTATCAGAGGAAGAGAAAGAGAGGACAGGGAGTGTTTTGTACAGGGAATGTTGAGCAGAAGGGGACTATTGCTGACAGTGAGCAGTTAGTAGAAAGAAGTGTGGCACAGGAAAAGTCTGATGAAGCTGAGCAGGCTGTGGATGTGAATAGGATTTTGGAGAATGTCAGAGTTATGATGGAGCCTCTGACAGAAACAGCACCAGACAGTGAGGATAGCCATCCCTTAACTGTAAAATTTAATCAGCTACAGGAGTTTAAGAGGGAGAAGGTAAGGAAGAAGAAGTCTCTTCCACCAGTTATTCAAGTCTTTCCAAGTGATGAAGTTCCAGAGTTTAATCTGAGCTTTGATGAAGTGCCACTACCAGAAGAAGTACCATCTGCAGAACCAGCTGCACCAGACCATGAGAGCAGGAGCTCTGAATCTGAGGTGAAGGAAGATGATGAGCCAGATGAGCCAGTTACAGCAGAGCAAGTGAAGATTAGCTCTGAATCTGAGGAAGAGGAGGATGATGACACAAGTGAGCAAACTGCAGAAGATCATGAGAACAGCAGCTCTGAGTCTGAGTCTGAGTCTGAGGAGGGTGATGAGGCAGCTGAGGTGCCATTAGTGTTTCCAGATGACAACCCTCTGCTGGAAAATGCTTGGGATGATATCTTCTATTCCAGGAGGGTTATGACTGTGTATGAGGGGCTGGTCAACAGGAAGATGCATGTTGAAAAGAGGCTGACTGACAAGTTTAAACATCCTAGGTTTGTAGCTTTTATGAAGAGGATTCATATGTTTGGCCCAGCAAACTTCTGCATGAAGGCCAATCATTCTCTGGTGCTGGAATTCTATGCAAACCTGAGAGGTACGAACAGTGATCCAGATTCTGCATGGTACAGAAAGGTCTATCTCAGAGGCAAGCTGTACAGATTTGATGCTCCTTTGATCAACCAGGTGTTAGGAACAGGGAGACATGATTCTGTCTGCCCAAACAGTGCTTATCCAGAAGATTTTACTTTGGATTATGATGTGGTAGCACTAGAGCTGACAGGGGGCACACTTGGAGAATGGGGTGCAGACAAGGCTCTCAAGGTAGCTTATCTTTCTCAGAAGTACTATTGTTTGTACAAGGCTGTTGCTAATCTGTGGATCATATCTACCAATGTATCTCTGGTAACTGAGGAGATGACATGCTTAATGTATTGCATTGGTACCAGAAGACCTTTCAACCTGGGATGGTTAATCTATGATAGGGTTTTGCTAGTAGCTCAACATCAGAAATCTGATGAGTACATCACCTATCCTGCTCTCATAACTGGTTTGCTATATCATGCTGGATTAGTTGATGGACTAGATGATAAGATCACTTTCTGTGATGATTTACAAGTTAACAAGTCCATTTAAAGAAAGAGAAATGATCTACCTGCTGCTGCTGAGGAAGAAGAGGCAGATCCAAAGGAGGAACCAGCTGAGGTCAACTATGCTGTGGTGAGAAAGAAGGAGCTTAGAGGGCTAATCAGATATCATAGACAGAAGATGGATGACTTTCAAGAGGAGCTGGAAGCTCTTGAAGAAACTGAGGATGAGACTAGTGGTTCTGATGCATTCTGAGCCCTATTATTCTTATTTTGCCTCTCTTTTGCCCTCAGTAGTTTGATATATTCTGGATGATTGTCTTATTTTTTTCTGGATAATTGGATATTTGGTACTTTGGCACATTTTCTGTTCCCAAGGGGGAGATTATTGTGTTTGTTTTTGATGCCTTGGTAGCCATTTATTTTGGACCATTTATTTTGGAACATTACTGTTATAAGCTCCATCTATGTCTGGTTGATAGGGGGAGCTTTGAAGCTATGTATATTGTTTCTGATTTATTGATGCGAATATGGTTGAAGAATGAATATCTATATGATAGGGGGAGTGAGTTATTGTCTCTGCATCAAAACAAGTGATATGGTTCCACAAAATGCCAAAGGGGGAGATTGAAGAGTCCAGAAGACTCAGCATATTATAATTGGCTATTTTGTAGAAGTTATCATTTAAACATGCTTATGTTTAAACACTCGCGGAACTGAAATCAGAAACCAAGCAAGAGTGTTGAAGGAGAAGTACAACTCTGATGAGATCAAAGATAATATTCGCGAAATCAAGATGATAAGTGAAGATTGATTTTGTATCGATTTGAATTAGTTTGAGAATATGTAATAGAGTTGTATCTTAGAAAGGATTAGTCTTAAATAAGGAAAGAAGATATTCCTTATTCGTTAGCTATAGAAGTAGAATATGGCTAGAAGACTAAATGGAGTTGTGACAAGCTGGATGAGAGATCAGCATTGCCGAGATTGAAGGATCAAGAAGATAAACGAGGCAACACAACATTGAACTATAAATAGACAAAGAAGCTGCAACAGAAGATTATCCATCTTACAAGAAAGTATTCTGCCGATCAGAATAGCTTTACAGATTGGAGCAGCTTATTGAAGGGAGTTCAATAGGTCTTTGCCGAACGCCAGCAGTCTGAAATCAACAGCCTTAATACTTCAGGGGAAGTGGTCAAGACAGCAACGAGGAGTTGCTGACCGGCAGTGAGGGGATCTCACGAATCCATACAAGAGATAAGTCATAGATAGTTAATTGTTGTGTGAAACTCTGTAACGTATCTTGATTATCTAGTGGATGATTTTCAGACTGGGCAAGGCCCCGCAGATGTAAGTGTTCATCACCGAACTGCGTAAACAATTTTGTGTGTTCTTTCTTTTTATGTTTAAACTCTGCAGTATGTTTAAACATACTTGTTAGTTGAGTAAGAATAGTTGAGAACTATTTGAAACTGATCGATAGTGAAATTTACTATCGATCAGTTTCAAATAGTTTTTAACTATTTGTACTAAACTAACATGTGTGTTTAAACACACTACAGAGTTTAAACATGTAAAGACAGAACACGCAAATTGTTTACGCAGTTCGGTGATGAACACCTACATCTGCGGGGCCTTGCCCAGTCTGAAAATCATCCACTAGATAATCAAGATACGTTACAGAGTTTCACACAACAATTAACTATCTATGACTTATCTTTCGAATGGATTTGTGAGATCCCCTCACTGCCGGTCAGCAACTCCTCGTTGCTGTCTTGACCACTTCCCCTGAAGTATTAAGGCTGTTGATCTCAGACTGCTGGCGTTCGGCAAAGACCTATTGAACTCCCTTCAGTAGGCTGCTCCAACTGTAAAGCTATTCTGATCGGCAGAATACTTTCTTGTAAGATGGATGAGTGTTGTCGCAGCTTTCTTCTCAATTTATAGTTCGAGGCTGTGTGCTTCCGTGTTTAGTCTTCTTGATCCTTCAATCACGGCAAGGCTGATCCTATCATCCAGCTCATCACAGCAACACTTAGTCTTCTAGCTATATTCTACTTCTATAGCTCTAGGATAAGAAATATATTCTTTCCTTATTTAAGACTAATTCTATAAAATACAACTCACACCTATATTCTATTTTATAATTAAACAGACTCGAATCAATCTTCAATTATCATCTTGATTCTTTCGAATATCTTGTTAGATCGCATCTGAGTTGTAATTCACCTCAAGGACTGTTTCTCAATTTCTGATCTTCATGAGCAAGTGTTTAAACATGAGAGCATGTTTAAACACAGTTAACTTCTACAAAATCGCCAACATATTAACACTGAGTCTTCTGGACTCTTCAATCTCCCCCTTTGGCATTTTGTGGAACCATAACCTTCATTGTTGATGCATCGCTCCCCCTTTTGTTTAGAAATCCAATCTTCATTCTCATGAGCATCAAGTATCAGAAACATCAAATAAACTCCCCCTACTCATCAGACGTAGATAGAGGCATTCAACATGCTAATAGTAACATTATGTCCCAAACTGTTTTGAACATACTAAATACTTCCTTGTCATCCAAAATAAATGGCAAACCAAGCATCATCATGATAATCTCCCCCTTGGGAACATAAAAGTGCCAAAGACATATCAAACAATATCCCAAATACAAAACATACACGTCCAAAAACAAATCCACAATATTCAACCACATGAGCAGAGTGCAAAAGAGATAGAGAGATAGACAAAAGAACTTAGAAAATCTCAGAACTAAGAGGATCCAATGCCACTGTCATCAGATTCAACCAAAGCATCAAATTCTTCCTTTAGATCAATAATCTTGAGACGATGAGCTTTAATCTGAGCCTTGATTTCTGCAATTCGAACTTTAGCATAGTTTTCCTCTTCAGGTGGCTGATCAGAAGCATCTTCAATGGGATCTGTGAGATCATTCCTCTTGGCCAGCACTGTCTGATTGACCCGAACCTCTGAGCACTGGATTAAGGTATCATCCTCTGCATCCTGAACACCAGCATGCCTCAAAATCCCAGTGATAAGTGCTGGATATATAATATACTCATCAGACTTCAGGTTCCTGGCAACAAAATGAATTCGTTCATATAAGAACCATCCCAGATTGAAGAGCTTCCTGGTGCCAATGCAGTAGATTACCCCTGCCATCTCTTCAGTGACTCTGGAAACATTCTTGGACATAGTCCACATATTAGCCACTACCCTGTACAGACAGAAGTACTTCTGGGTAAGAGAAGATGCCAGAATGGTTGGTGAATCACCCCATTCAGCCAGACTGCCACCAGATAACTCTAGTGCCACCACATCATAGTCTATGGTAAACCCTTCAGGATAAGCACCAGATGGACACCTTCTTTGATCCAGTCCAAGGTAAAGATTTATGATAAATGGATCAAACTTGTACAATTTACCTCTGACATAGACCTTGCGAAACCATGGAGATTTCGGATTACTATTCCCTTTCCTCAGATTAGAATAGAACTCACAAACCAGGTCCTTGTTGGCATTGACACATGAGTTGGCAGGTTTAAACATACCAATAGTCTTCATGAAAGTCACAAAGGCTGGAATCTTGAACTGCTCAGTCAACCTTTTCTCAACATTCAATGTCTTCTGTACCATCTCTGCATGCTTCTGAATGATTTTCTGAGAGTAGAACTTCTCATTATAAGCACTAAGCAACAGAGGATCATCATCTCCTATTCTCACTTTGGACCTGAGCCCTCCTGTTCTCACCTTATCACTGCTCCTGGTGGAATCTGAGTAAACAGATGCATCTTCAGAAGCTGAAACATCTTCAGCAACCCTCTTCCTCTTCTTGGAATCTGCAGGAGACACATCAATGATTGGTGGCAGATCCTCCAAGCTCTTCTCCTTCTTTCTCTGCTGCCTTTTCTTACCCTTCTTCTGCTGCTTCTTCTTACCCTTCTTCTGCTGCTTCTTCCCAGGTTCAAGATCAGCCAGAAACACATCATCTTCATTTTCTGAATTTTTCTCAACTTCCCAAGTCCAGTCAAACAACCTCTTCTGTCCAGAGGAATGAACTGCAGCTTTCTGAGGGCAACTACCAGACCCAATTTCCACACTTTTCTTTCCCTTCTTTCTCTGATAGAATTTTCCAATAACAGGCCCTTTAGGTTCATCCTTATGACCAGCTCCAGCATTCCCTCCAACAGACTCTAATACAGGCATCAAAGGACTCAATCCTAGACTTTGGTTCTCCACAGTTTCAGCTTCCTTTGAATAGACAGAGCCATTCTCAATCCCAGGCCCTCTAGTATCCTTTACTGAGTCTGATCTAGAATCAGACTCTGTTTCAAATTCAGAACTCCCATAATAGAAATCCAGTTGAGGTTCTCCCTCAAAATTAACCAGCACAGGAACTGAGGGATTCTGTTCTAAAACTTGATTACCCATGACCTCAGTAGTTTCAACTCCTAAACCAACAGACTCCTCTTCAACCTCAATCATCTCATGCATACAAATTGGGGTTTTTTTAACAGAATCATCACTCGCGTACCCTTGAAGACTCAATAGACTCTCCACAACTCCAATTTCATCATCATTAATTCCCAAATTAGCAACAGAAACAGACTTAGGACTGTCCATTATTGTCTAAACACTGTCTCCGGTTCAACCACAACACACAAACTGACTTTTGGCAAAAACTCACAATGACAGCTTGTAAACACCTTCCTATACTTCAATTAATCAAGAAAAATCAGATCTTGATCACAGATCGAGGGTTTACCTTGTGCATGCAATCGGTCTGTTTAATCGAGAAGAGAGTGATGGAAGCTCCGTGGTTGCAACTCTGCAGTGTGAACACTGAGACCCCTTGAGCCAATCCACAGAGGTTGCTTTGATCGGAGATCGGAAAGCAAGGCTGAAGCCGAGAATAATTTTTGCTTGCTGGAATTTGGAACGACGGAAGGCAATATTGTGCAGAACAAAAACACTCATTTTTCCCTCTTATATTTTCTTTTCCAAAATTCAAATCCAAGTCCAAAAATAGAAGATAATTTCCTATTTATCCTTCAGTCCCTCCATTCTTCAATAATTTCTGTTTTTCCTTCATAAAATAAATATGAGCCCAAATCTCTTACTTTGAGTCCAGATGGAGATATTAGCCCAGTGATGTCGACCCTTTTCAGCCCATTTGCCCAGAATTGACTAGTCTGGCCCATCACACTATTCACTTCATTTTGGCTAACTCTTCAGTGTTTAAACACACTGATTGACAGTGTTTAAACATACTCGACACCGACTTCTTTTTGTATTTTTTTCTTTTTCATCAATATTAAAAGACACACAAAAAAAAACAGTAAACACTAATATACAACAAGTAAGAGGCGATCAGAAGTACCTCAAATTCGACAAACACCTAAGTGTTGTCTTAGTATCTCAAATGTTGCAGAATCCAGTGGTTTAGTGAATATATCTGCATACTGTTCAGCACTCGGAACGAACTCAATTGTCAATTCCTTCTTTTCCACCAAATCTCTGATGAAGTGATGCTTGATATCTATGTGCTTTGTCTTCTTATGATCAACAGGATCATGGGAAAGATCAATGGCTCCCTTATTATCACATTTTATGATTAGAGTATCCTGCTTGAATCCATAGTCTTTCAACATCTGTTTCATCCATAGTAGTTGCTGGCAACAGCTTCCAGCAGCTAGATACTCAGATTCAGTGGTAGATAATGAGATAGAATTCTGCTTCTTGCTATACCATGACACTAGATTCCCTCCTACATAGAAGCATCCCCCAGTAGTACTTTTTCTGTCTTCTGAATTCCTAGCCCAATCTGAATCACTGTAACCAATAATCTCAGCCTGACTTCCTCTAGAATACCAGAGACCATAATCAGCAGTTCCATGCACATATCTGATAATTCTCTTGACCGCAGATAAATGACACTCCTTGGGATCAGATTGAAATCGTGCACATAGTCCAACACTCAAACAAATATCTGGTCTACTTGCAGTGAGATACAGTAAACTCCCTATTATACTTCTGTATAACTTGATATCTACCTTCACTCCATACTTATCATAGGTCAGTTTCTCTGTAGATGCCATTGGTGTTCGCATACTCTTAGAATCATCCATTCCAAATCTCTTGACCAAGTTTAAGGTATACTTGGTTTGATTGATAAAAATACCTTCCTTATGTTGTTTGACTTGAAGCCCTAGAAAATATGTCAGTTCACCAACCATGCTCATTTCAAACTCGCTCTTCATCATCTCTATAAAGCTATCAACCAACTTTTGTGATGTTGACCCAAAAACAATATCATCTACATAGATTTGGGCAAGTAGAATATGCTTTGCATGTTTAAACACAAAGAGCGTTCGGTCTACTCCCCCTCGTCGATAGCCTTTCTGCAAAAGAAATTGGGTGAGACGCTCATACCAAGCCCTAGGAGCTTGCTTAAGACCATATAACGCCTTTTTTAGTCTGTAAACGTGATCCGGAAGGTACGGATCTTCAAAGCCCTTTGGTTGTTCAACATATACTTCTTCTTTGACAATGCCATTCAGAAATGCACTCTTGACATCCATCTGAAACAACTTAAACTTCATAATACATGACATAGCAAGCAAAAATCGAACAGATTCCAACCTTGCAACTGGAGCAAAAGTTGCATCAAAGTCAACACCTTCAACTTGAGTATATCCTTGAGCTACCAATCTGGCCTTGTTCCTGGTGATATTACCATCTCCATCAGACTTGTTCTTGAAGATCCACTTAGTGCCAATAACATTTACTCCAGGAGGTCGTGGAACAAGATACCATACATCACTTCTAGTGAATTGCTCCAGTTCCTCTTGCATGGCAGAAATCCAATACTCATCATTTAAGGCTTCTTTATGATTCTTTGGTTCTATGGAGGAGAGAAAACATTGTAACACATGCATTCCAGCATTCATTTTGGCGTAGTCCTTCCGTCTTGTTTGCCTCAGATTATACATGTTGGGAGGAGCTGGATCTGCTGTAGTCTGATCAGAAGTTGTAGGGTCAAATACTGTGGTACTGTCGGGAGCATCTGAAGCGGTTGTAACATCAGGCAGTGTCACAACATCCGACAGTGTTGCAACATCGTCGGGAGATAAATCCACATCCGAACTGATCTGCAGCTCAGGTTCATCGTCAAGTAGGATTCCGCTACTGATATCTTTCAAATCCTTTATGACCACATTGTTGGATTCCATCATGACATTTGTGCGATTATTGAACACCCTGTATGCCCTGCTATTTTGAGAATAACCAAGAAAAATACCAACATCAGCCCGTTTATCAAACTTACCGAGAGGTTCTCGATCTCTGAGAATGTAGCATGCACTTCCAAAAACATGGAAGTAAGAGACATTTGGCTTTCTCCCTTTCCATAGTTCATAGGCAGTTTTCTGAGTGAGGGGACGAAGATAAACTCTGTTTATTGTATGACATTCAGTATGAACTGCCTCAGCCCACCATTTCTTTGGAGTATCATTTTCTGCCATCATAGCCCTTGACATGTTGATTATAGTCCGGTTCTTGCGTTCAACAATCCCATTTTGCTGGGGTGTTATTGGAGCTGAAAACTCATGCTTTATTCCAAGTGTTGCAAAGAAGTCCGTCATAGTGGAGTTTGCAAACTCCCTTCCATGGTCACTCCTTACTCGAACCACTTGAAGTCCGTCATGTGATCTTTCAGTATTAACTTGTGTAATGAGCTCAATAATTATTCCCGCAGCCTCAGATTTTTCTCTCAGGAATTTTACCCACGTAAACCTGGAAAAATCATCTACACATACAAAGATATATTTCTTTCCCGAGATATTAGCAGGACTGATTGGCCCCATTAAGTCCATATGCAATAGTTCAAGACCATGGGAAGTAGTGATTTCATGGAGTTTAGAGTGTGGAGACCTAACCTGTTTACCTTCATGACATGGTGGACAGTTCAACTCCTTTGTATAAGACAGTAGCGGCACTCCTCTTATTGCTTCAAGCTTTGTCACCTTAGCTAGTGTTTTCAAGTTTGCATGACCAAGCTTCTTGTGCCACAGAAGAGTATCATCTACACTTACTTTTAGACAACTAACTGTCTCATCCAGAATATAGCAGTTATCTGATGATCTAGTGCCAATAAGAACACCCCGTTCATTTTTCCTGACTGTGCATACTTTATCATCAAATAGAACTGTTAGTTTGTTATCACATAGGTGACTAATGCTGAGCAAATTTGCCTTTAGTCCGTCCACCAACAGTACGTCTTGAAATACTGGAAAGTTTTTGACTTGTAACTCCCCCTTCCCAGTTATTCTGCATATCTTCCCATCTCCAAATCTGACAGTTCCAGTCCATGGAACAATATTGTTCAACAGTTCGGAAGTACCTGTCATATGTCTAGAACAGCCACTATCGAAATACCAGGAATCTCTGGCATATGAGCTATAACAGGTATGAACAGCATAACAGTGATTGGTTTTTGGAACCCATACCTTTTTAGTGTATGAAGACTTTTCTGATTGTACTGTGTTGTAACCTGCTCCAGTGTGGTAACTTGCACCTGTGTTATAACTTGCTCCATTTGTTGATTCTTGCATTAGATCTTGTAACAGACGAAAGCAACGTCTTTTGTAGTGTCCTGGTCGTCGACAATAATTGCACCTTGCCTCCCACCGTGGTTGGAACATGTTTTGCTGGCGATGATAGATAGGTTTATATCCTAAACCAAACCTTGGGACATTGGTAGAGTTGTTTGATGCTTTAACAGGTTGCTCTCTCCTTACTTGAATTGAACTTGGTTGCATCACCTTCTTGTTAGCCACTTCTGTGTCATCATATCCTAATCCATGTCGATTCCCAGCAATTTTTCCCATCCCAAGAATTTCATCCAGAGCAGCTGTTCCTTTGTTCAGTTTGATAATGGTCCCTTCTGCTACCTCTGCTCGAATGAGAGCTATCTTCAGTTCTTCTCTCATTGCCTCAATAGTCATCTGTTGTTGCTCAATTTCTTCATTCAAACTATTGTTGTCTTTTTGTAGAGCTTTATTCTGTTCAGTCACACTGATCCAGCGTTCATGAAGTTTGTCGTAAGATTCATGAACCACCTCAGAGTTTAAACTCTCATTCTCTGAAATAATTGCACGAAACATAACACCGTTCCCTTCTTCACTTTCTTCATCGCTTTGAACAGTGATTGCTCCAAATGCCACATGGTTGCTGACATGCTCTTCATCAGACTCTTCTGCATCACTAAACGTAGCATTGTAGGCTTTACCCTTTTTGTTTGCTGATGCACTTGGACATTGTGACTGAATATGCCCATATCCTTCACATTCTCGACATTGAATTTTTCCAGCATGTTTAAATGTCGGCTTGGGTTCTGATTGATCGTTAATTGCTCTTCTACTCATACTTGAACTCTGCTCCCTTCCTTCATTTCTCCTATTTTGAGATTTTCTCAGAACTTTTGCAAAGCTCCTTGATATGTGAGTAAGTTCATCCTCATCCATTTCTTCATTGCTGTTTCTGTTGGAGTGTTTAAACATGGGATTATGTTTAGACACTGAATTTTGTTCAGCTGTTTTATGAGCAGCAGCAGTAAATGCCATATCACTCTGTCTGACTGTTGCTAGCTCCTTCATTTCAAAGGCTGAAAGTGCTCCCATGACTTCATCGACCGTCATCTCAGATGTATCATGTAGCTCCTCCATTGCAATAGTTTTTCCTTTGAACCTTGGTGGAAGAGATCTTAGAATCTTCTGTACAATATCATCTTCAACAAAAGGTTTTCCCAACTGATATGCTGTGTTGACAAGATCCCTGATTTTTGCATTATATTCAGTGATCGTCTCATTATCCTTCATAATCAGTGTATCAAAAGCTGTCTTCACTGTATACATTTTTTGTCGTTTCATCTTTGCATCTTATTCATAGCTTGCTTTTAATTTCTCCCATGCATCTTTTGCAGTACAGCACGTTGAAATCAATCGAAACGCTTCTTGATCAACACACGAATTGATGCAGTTGAGTGTTTTGCTGTTTAGTCGTTTGTCCTTCCTCTCTTGAGTTGTCAGCTCTTCTCGGTTTTTCAGAACACCTTCGACTGCCCCTGCTGTGGGTGGATGTCTGGCTGGTGACCACTCATTCTCAACCCAATACCATGCTTCTTCATCTAGAGCATCAATATAATGCCTCATCCTTGCCTTCCAATAACCGTAGTTATTTTTATCCAGCATGGGAGCGCGCGTGTATATTGAACCATCCTTCTCTTGGTTCGCCATGATCGATAGGGATCTCCACTGGCCTTGTTAAAGGCACAATTCAGTGGACAAGCTCTGATACCAAATGAAATTTACTATCGATCAGTTTCAAATAGTTTTTAACTATTTGTACTAAACTAACATGTGTGTTTAAACACACTACAGAGTTTAAACATGTAAAGACAAAACACGCAAATTGTTTACGCAGTTCGGTGATGAACACCTACATCTGCGGGGCCTTGCCCAGTCTGAAAATCATCCACTAGATAATCAAGATACGTTACAGAGTTTCACACAACAATTAACTATCTATGACTTATCTTTCGAATGGATTTGTGAGATCCCCTCACTGCCGGTCAGCAACTCCTCGTTGCTGTCTTGACCACTTCCCCTGAAGTATTAAGGCTGTTGATCTCAGACTGCTGGCGTTCGGCAAAGACCTATTGAACTCCCTTCAGTAGGCTGCTCCAACTGTAAAGCTATTCTGATCGGCAGAATACTTTCTTGTAAGATGGATGAGTGTTGTCGCAGCTTTCTTCTCAATTTATAGTTCGAGGCTGTGTGCTTCCGTGTTTAGTCTTCTTGATCCTTCAATCACGGCAAGGCTGATCCTATCATCCAGCTCATCACAGCAACACTTAGTCTTCTAGCTATATTCTACTTCTATAGCTCTAGGATAAGAAATATATTCTTTCCTTATTTAAGACTAATTCTATAAAATACAACTCACACCTATATTCTATTTTATAATTAAACAGACTCGAATCAATCTTCAATTATCATCTTGATTCTTTCGAATATCTTGTTAGATCGCATCTGAGTTGTAATTCACCTCAAGGACTGTTTCTCAATTTCTGATCTTCATGAGCAAATGTTTAAACATGAGAGCATGTTTAAACACAGTTAACTTCTACAAAATCGCCAACATATTAACACTGAGTCTTCTGGACTCTTCAGATAGTAAATTTCATTTGTGATTTCAATTAATTCAAAATCATACATGACGATTGTCAAGTTGAATTCCAATGACTTAATCCAATAAAACTCCCTCGTGCATTTCAATTTCAAAAGCAATCGGTTTTTAACTATTTTTTCCGTCTGATTTTATCTATACAGTTTTTTTTTCCGTAAATTATTATGAGACGGACGGAAACGTTTGGTTTAAAAGTATATTTTAATATTTGTAAAGAAGAGTAGATTTATTTCATTGGTTGAAGAATGTGGAAAATCAAATGATTAGAAACTAATAAACATGCAACGATCAAAGTAAACAACTTCCATTTGATAATCACCGGATATGCATATATTGTCATTCACACTTGACACTTTCGAATAAGAAACCTTTCTGAAGCCCCAAAAGGTGGAATTCGATCAAGCTGACAAATCACACACAACACAAAAGAAACGGAACAAGGAATACTTGGATAAAAAGCCGCTAGGAAGACACCGACCAAACAAAATGAAAAGGGTGAAAATTTTGAGAAGAAAAAAGAAAAGAATCCGGGTATTCTCGACGGATCAGGTGACTGGCCGGAGCATTTGTGAGGGGGGGACCATGCATGCAACAAAAGGCGCGCATTATTAATCGAAAAGTGGCAGCACCGGAAAAGTAACATCACATTCACCTACTGAGAGCAATAAAAATCTTGAGGGAATCGGATCGGAGAGAGAGAGAGATAAAACTGATTTATGACCGCCCGGCATACGCTCTTACCACCTACCCACTCATTATTAATATTTAATATCAACGCAATTCTTTAATAGTCTAGGTGCACACTATTATGATGTTTATTTGCTGTTCCTTTAATTTATTTTTATATACTACTTGTATATTGATTGGGCTGTAATGATTGAAGGATTCTATAGATAATGCAGGAACTACATTCATCAAACATACTATAATAGTGTACAATATTATCATAAACATAATATTCATTGGAATTTTGAATATTTAAACAAGTTAAAAGTGTTGATCTAGTTTTACTGTTTCTCGAACAACAGTAAATTAAATATTTTATTCATTGTCTGCATGCGCCTTTTTTCTCATGCACTTTTAGAAATGTGTTCAATAGGCGGTGGAGTCACGAACATATATATCACCGTGTTCACGAAAGAAAATTTGCACGCATGTTCTTAATAGAAAATCATATAAATCGTAGCAATTAAAACTCGCAATCTCTAATGATAATTTATCAAATACCATGAAGTCACTCTAAAAGAGAAATTTTGATATTAAGGGCCTGTTTAGTACAACTTATCTGAATATTTTTCAGTTCAGTATTTTTCAACCGTATTAAACAGGCCCTAAGAAAGACATGAATGTGAGTAAGATCGTAATCATCCATACTCCACTTCTAAACAAGCTAGGACTTTTGAAACAAATGGCCTCATATTAGTGATGATTTGGTTTAAAAGATAGATAGTCATCAAAAGTTTAGTATTAATTAGCTCCTTATTGAGCACGCATATACAGGCCACAAAAGGTAGCCAGTGGGTTCATTTATTAAGGGGGGTTCCAAATTCACAGGTATCATATGTCGTCTCACTTTGGGTTTGGTCCGTCGGCAGGTTTTGAAGGTTAGAAGCAATATTTGTGGTTTCAGGTATTTATGGCAGGGAGGGTCCAACCACGAGCAACCAAAACCAGTAGTAGTTTTTTCTCATGAAAGGACTATTTGTGTTCTTCGGAAATGTACGTCGCCCAACTTAATTGTAAGCTAAATGCAATATCAATTCATGTATTTATATGTTAAATTTGTCTTTATAGCCATATCCCTCACACATTAGATTATCGTAATCATGCATAGCCAATATTTTTTGAAAACAGAAAAGAAGTTGTATATCCCTCAAGTAATTTAACAACATAACAATTTAAAACTACTAAAATATTTTATATATATATATTGTATCTTTTAATAGTTAGAAAAAATTGTAAACATTTTCATATCAGGATATGGTGATATTAATTTGATCTTTTTACTGCATCGTAGTTATTACATTCATTTTTTAAAAAAAAACACCTTAGTTATTTCTTAGAATTTTGGCATGTCTAATGAAATTATAAATGTATTTTCGTATCTTTTTAAATATATCAGTAATTTGTTAGAATATTTATAAATGATTTGACATCTATAAACCAAATAAATAATTACCATCATAAAAACTACAATGACACGTATAAGTTTCCATAGTGTGTGAATATATAATTTGTGAATATATGTTATCAATCGAAATATAGTTTCTGTTAATTGATGATCTCACAACTTTGCATGAAGAAATAGATACTCCTATTTGGTGCTAATCATACTACTATTTTCTAGCTATAAACAACTACAAATAGGATTGTATTAAGTAATATTACATATCAAAGTTAGGTTCGGACTGCTTGACTAAAATTTGTTCTAACTGAACTAAAATAAATTTAATATAATAAGCTGAATTAAAATAAACAGAAATAAACTGAAAAAATATAAATATATATAATTATGCTAGAAAAATAAACAAGTTTATTTGTTTTGTATATATCATTGTATATGCTACACATATAACAAAATTTATTGAAAAATATAATCTACTGCATTGAATTAAGTTTAAATATATTTACTAAACTTATCTAAATTAAAAATATATACTAAACTAATTTGGAAAAAAACAAATGAAACTGAACTGAACTCATTCACTATTTAAATTCGTTATTTCACTAGGAGTTGTGATTCAATAAAGCTATCAATTTTCTTTTGTACAATTTGAAAGCAAATAAACCGCACAATATGCGGTGTGAACAACGCTAGTATGTGACAATTGTTTTATTTTTTGTAATTAACATTTTATAAATAATAAATTTTATTGTTATATATGTTTGTTTAAGATAAGAAATTTGTGTCATGAAGACTTATAAGAAAATTGTGCATGAGATGTAGTTTAAATTTTAAGGGAACGTGAGCCGTGAAGTAAAATAGCCTATATTTTTAGATGATAATTCAAAGATTAAAATAAACAAAAAGATTAGTGTCAAGTTATGATGGACTAGGGTGGACTATCATTTCGTTGGTTCAACATCTTCTTAAATAATATATTTTACAATGATCAGTCTGAAAAGTAATAAGCAAAAGTGTAAATTAGCAGCTTTTAGTAAGCGAGATTAACGACTAATAACGGTCATGAGTTAAGCTCCTCCCCCGCTCCTCTTCAAATCCAAAACCGGATCGTCTGTCAGACACGCTCGCACATCAGGTATGACTACCTCCACCCAAATATACTTGTTCTGATAAAGATGGCCGTTCTTGTGACAATACAAGAAAAATTGGAGAACTGATTTATTAATTATGTATGTACTTTGTATATTGCATTTATGTGCCTAGGGTTTAGCTAACTTCAGTATTTAGCTTTAAACCCTTGCATGTAACTATATATAGGCATGCTTCTGCCTTATTCTAATCAAGCAATCAGATACTTTTTACATGGTATCAGACTCAACCCGCTACTGCTCCTACAGTTTCAGACTGGTATCTTGATTCAGGGGCTACCAATCATATGAGTGCCACTCCTTCGAACTTGACTGCTCTGGCTCCATATAATGGTAATATCTCTGATTCTGTTGGTAATGGTGCTTCTCTTCCTATTACTGCTGTTGGTGATGCTAAAGTTAGCCCTTCTATACATATATCTGATGTCTTGGTTGTGCCTGCTATTACTAAAAACCTGTTGTCAATTAGTAAGCTTACCAAGAAGTTATGTGCTGTTATTTCTTTCGATGACAAGTCTTTTACTATTCAGCACAAGCTCAGCAGGGCAATCCTGGGGCAGGGACACAGTGAGCATGGGCTGTATGTGTTGGACCGTGGTGAGACAGCACTTCTTTCAGTGGTGAAGAAGAACAATAATAGAGCATCTTTTGAAATGTGGCATGCTCAATTAGGACATGTGTCCTCTGCTATTCTTTCTTTGTTGAACAAACATGGATTTTTGTCTTTTACTTCTGTACTTCCAAAACCTGGTATTTGTGAACCATGTGCTATGGTTAAAGGCCACAAACTGTCTTTTGTTGAGAACCCCAGACGGGCTAAGAATGTTTTGGATTTGATTCATTGTGATTTGTGGGGTCCATCTCCGGTTGTTTCGGGAAATGGTTTCTCCTATTATGCTTTGTTTGTGGATGATTATTCGCGTTTTTCATGGTTCTACCCTCTACGTCGCAAATCAGACTTCGTCGATGTCTACTTCCAGTTTGAAGCATTCGTAGAGAATCAATTCTCATCTCGCATCAAAGTTTTCCAGAGTGATGGAGGGACTGAATTCATCAACAACAGGTTGCAGTCTCACTTTGGAACTCGTGGCATTCATCATCAAGTCTCATGCCCATATACACCTGAGCAGAATGGTAGAGCAGAACGCAAGCACAGACACATCACGGAGATGGGCCTCTCCATTTTGTTTCATTCACACCTGCCGCTGTCTCACTGGGATGATGCATTTAGTGCTGCTGTCTTCACTATCAACCGATTGCCAACACCGGTGATTGATAACAAGTCTCCATTTGAGGTACTCTTTGGACGTTCGCCTGACTATTCAAACTTTCATCCATTTGGTTGCCGTGTGTTTCCCTATGTTCGGTCTACATCTGAACATAAATTAGCCCATCGCAGTCTGCCATGTGTCTTTTTGGGCTACAGTGCGAACTACAAAGGATTTAAGTGCTTGGATCCTGCCTCTGGTCGCATTTATATGTCTCGTCACGCTCGCTTCGATGAGGGTCACTTTCCATTCTCAAGAGTATCCACAGAGGCTCATTTCTCCTCTTTGGATGTCTCTTCCTTTGTTGACCCCACTGATCCTAATGTAGATACATCTTCTGTCGAGATCATTCCACCACAGCAGCCTTGTACGGTATGTCATGAGCCTTCTTCGACTGCACCAGCAACAATCACCGATGAACCTGAACCAGCCACTCCAGAGCCTTCTCCAGTATTCTCGAGTTCTTCCGATTCACCTGGTGATTCAGTCTCTTCTGGAAGTGGTACTTTGACTCCTCCTGCTTCCACAGCTCTACAGGTTCCAGCAGCCCCACCTGCTCCTAAAGCTCACTCGATGGTCACTCGTCATCAGGATGGAACAAGAGTAGCTCGCAGTCTTGGACCTGATTTTGTGGCTACGGGTTTAGTTGCTGAGTTACTGGTCCAGAAGGAACCGAGAAACTTCAAGGCTGCAGTCAAGGACTCCCGATGGGTTACTGCTATGGATGAGGAGATTGATGCACTTCAGCGGCAACAGACATGGCAGTTGGTGCCTTGCCCTCCACATGTTAATGTGGTTGGTTCCAAGTGGGTCTATCGATTGAAGTACAAACAGGATGGCTCTATTGAGAGGTACAAAGCACGTCTGGTAGCTCAAGGATTCTCACAGGTTCCGGGGTTTGATTTTGATCATACCTTCAGTCCAGTTATCAAGGCTGCTACTGTCCGCACAGTAATTGCTATTGCTACTATGAGAAAATGGCCGCTTCATCAGCTCGATGTCAAGAATGCTTTTCTGAATGGTGTACTTGATGGTCCAGTTTACACGGCGCAACCAGCTGGATATCAGGATCCTGCACGTCCTAATCATGTATGTCTTTTGAAGAAAGCCATCTATGGTCTTAAGCAAGCTTCTAGGGCATGGTTTGATCGCTTCAGTGCCTTTGTTAAAGGTCTTGGCTTTGTTGGCAGTCTGTAGGATCCGTCTCTGTTCGTGTTTACCCGTGGCTCAGTCATCCTTTACCTTCTCATCTATGTCGATAATATCATTCTTACCAGGAATGATAAGGTTGCTATTCAGAGTTTCATAGCTCGGGCTGATCGGGAGTTCTCTGTCAAGGATCTCGGATACCTCAGCTACATCCTTGGCTTGGAGGTTACACCCACCTCTACCGGGTTATTCTTGGGTCAAGCCAAGTATGCTGGGGATATCCTTCAGAGAGCTGGGATGTTGGATGCTACACCGGTTTCTACACCGTTTCTTCCGTTGTCTCAGTTACACAGCAGTACCAATGGACCATTTCACAATCCAAAGTTGTATCGTTCTCTTGTAGGTGCACTTCAGTACCTCACCATCACTCGTCCTGACCTATCCTTTGCTGTCAACTCTGTGAGTCAATACCTTCAGGATCCACGGGATGATCATTTTGCTGCAATTACTCGTATACTCAGATATGTTCGAGGCACGCAACATTGTGGATTGACCTTCACTGCTGATGGTGTTTCGGAGATTCTAGCCTACTCTGATGCTGATTGGGCGCGCTGCTTGGAGACACGTCGCTCTACTTATGGATATGCAGTTTTCCTTGGTGGTAACTTGGTCTCATGGAGTGCGAAGAAACAACCTACAGTCTCTCGGTCAAGTTTTGAATCGGAGTACAAAGCTCTTGCGAACACTGCTTCGGAGGTAGTGTGGATGTTACATATTCTTCGGGATCTGCGCTTCCCACTTCAGGGATCTCCGGTGCTTCTTTGTGACAATAACAGTGCTATTTTTCTTGCGGAGAATCCAGTTGCTCACAAGAGAGCTAAGCACATCGACATCGACTATCACTTTGTGAGGGAGCTAGTTAGTGCTGTCAAACTACGAGTTGGTCATGTTCCGACTTCCTTACAAGTTGCGGATATCTTCACCAAGGGGCTCAATCGTGCGTTATTTGACTTCTTTCGGTCCAAGCTTCGCGTCTCAGTCAATCCGACGCTTCGCTTGAAGGGGGATGTGACAATACAAGAAGAATTGGAGGACTGATTTATTAATTATGTATGTACTTTTTATATTGCACTTATGTGCCTAGGGTTTAGCTAGCTTCAGTATTTAGCTTTAGGCCCTTGTATGTAACTATATATAGGCATGCTTCTGCCTTATTCTAATCAAGCAATCTGATACTCTTTACAGTTCTGTTCTACACACTCGAAACCAAAAGTGCAAACATGTGATTAACTGATTTGCTTTTTTTAATTAAACTACCTCATTGGTGGGGATTTTATTGGTATCCCAAACCTTGAAAGTAGTGGCGGAACTAGGGGGTTGCCGGAGGTGGCGGTGGCAATCCCCAAATTTTAGAGTTTAGGGTTAATTTTCTATAGCTCGGACAGTAGTACGGTGGAATTGTACAGGAGAGCAACCTTCGATATGTCAAAACATAACTAATCGGCAACCCCATGAGTTCTCGACAACCCCATAAATTCCGGTCTGCTTGGAAGGGACTGAATTATTTTACAAATACTCCGTAGCTCAAAAGCTCAAATACACATGAGCATCAGCACAGCCACAATGATAATGGCTCAAAAGAATGAAGTGAATATGCAATATGTTGATTAAAGCCCAGAACCTCAGACCACCCCCATAACTCCGAGCATGTTAGTGAATTGTCAAACAAAACACTTATCTGTCAAAAGATGAGGTAGGTGGAGGTGAGTTGTCCCCAAAAAAACTGCTGCTATATAGATTTCCTTTGTGAAGTTGATGTTGACTGGAGATTCCCATTGGACACCTTCCAATGGGTCTTGTATATCCTGCATTGTAAGAAAATCAGTAGCATCTGCACATAATTACCTGTTTCTAAGAAGTTCTAATATAGCTAACATCTAAACTGTCTAGTATGATCATGCTTTTAATGGACGCAGGTGCATTGTGCATATGCATAGAAGTTGTGAGTCTCTGTTTAGCTAAACAGTCTGCAACAAAGTTGCCCTCTCTGAAAATGTGAGTGTGTAGCCCTGTAGAGAGCATCTGCAAGTTATGACACATACTAAAGAATTTCCAGTTTGCCAGATAAGGATTGGAGATACATTTAAGAGCCTGCAAACAATCTGTGTCTATTGTGATCTGCATTTGTATTCAAAATAAGGAATAGTTTTCTTGAGCTGCTAAGTAGATCAGTTCAATTTTAATTTAATATATATAATTTAATTAAAATCAGCATTTGTAATTATACTAATTCTATTTTAAATACATTCATTTTTAAATTTATTCATATTAATTTAGTTCAATTCTATTCAATTAAAAAAAACTCATAAGAACACAATATGCTTGAACGTTGTTATAGAGCTATTCATATGTAGTGGGCTCACCAGCCCAATAGTCCTTCAAATATAAATAAACCCATGATCTGTAAAAGAACTGTAATCCTCTTGGGAGCAAACTAGTGATGAGAGTTAATTCAAAACCTGTCATATTTAGGGTCGACGGTATAATCCACAAGAATCAATTTAATTCAAATCCTGTCATATTTAGAGTCGACAAGTATAATCCAAAAGAATCAATTTAACAGTTGTTTTAAAAATCAATTGGTATCCGAGAATAACGGTTGAATATATTCTGAAGCAAGCAAGTGGTGAATTTATAATTTTAGAAGCAAGAAAGTGGTGAAGGTTTCAAAAACTACAAGAAAGTGGTGAAGGTTTCAAAAACTAGATGTGCAAACTTTGCTCATTGCAATGTACAGTTCAAATATCATTCTATTATCCATGGATTATCTTGGAATTTACCCATACATAAAACCATGAGTTAATCCCAACTATTATCAAATGCAGTGTTCAACCATATCACAATGTATTGTCCTAAACACTCTCAATCCCATCACTTTTCTTTGAAGTTATTAATGAATATCTACATGCTTCAATTGCATCTTCAATGGCTAGAAATACCGCATCTTTCCCAATTGAGTCGAAAAATTTTGTGACGGTGAATTTCTCTACCACCGGTAGTCTTGGATTTACTAAAATCATCTTCACAAACAAAAAATAATTTATTAGTATATAGTACAACAATTAAATATAAGGTAAAATTAAAGATTATACATTCTACCTTAATATCTTTCGATTCGAGTAGCTTCAAAATTTCACGAAATGTCTCGACTCCAGTGATGTCGATAGCTACCACATCTGCAAACCGGTACTTAATAAGCATAACTCATGTTCATACTACTATATTATTTTATACAAAATTGTTTGAAGAATTGTGTCATGAAATATACATACCTCCTAAATCCAATATAATGTACTCAATGTGGGTATCACTTTTAGAGGAGTGATCATTTCCAAATGATTGTTCTTCTTTGACATATCTTAATATCCTGCATTAATCCATGTGAGACATTTGTTAGATATATTAAACCTTAACAAAAATTTGGAGATAAATTAAAGAAAATTAACAAACCTTTCTCTTATATATTGACAATTCGCATAGTATATAGGAGACCCAATCTTTATAGCTAGGATTCCTGGAATAACGGTACCATTCGGATAATGTTCTATATCTCGAAACATTTTCGTACCAGGAAGATTCCCAAGCTTGCATGTACCAGGTCTAGCGATATAAAGAAGTGCTCTCAACAATGCCAATCCAATCTAAAAATTTGCAATTATTTGGTCAATAAAGTCTCACATGAAAATATGTATAATTGTAATTTCGACCAAACAAATTAATCTTACTGAGATCATAAGGCCAATATCCATGCTGATGAAGGCGACACCAAAGAATGCACCCATGCATATCAAGAAATCAAACTTGTCCGTCTTAAAGAGGTGATATGCCTTTTGATAATCAATGAGACCAAGCATCGCTGACATGATAATGGCTGATAGAGCCACTAGGGGTGTATGACTGAAAAGAGGTGCCAAGAACAGGAGTGTTAACAACATGCATATTGCCATTATTATGTTTGACATTTGTGTTCTGCACCCAGCATTAAAATTCACCGCAGTTTTGGAAAAAGGACCTACATAAAACATTTGAGATACATCAGTATATATCATACCACAAATATTATATTGGACATATTGGAGTCATTGCATATTATTGTACCAGTAGTCAAGTAGCAAGAAGTCATAGATCCAACAATGTTCATTAAACCAAACGCTATCATTTCCTTATTTCCATCAATTTGCTCATTTTGTTTGATCGCAAAACTCCTCCCAATTGCTATTCCTTCCTGCATTTACAAGTAATGTGTTATGAAAAAGTAAAAAGTAAAATTAGTAATATAACAATCTTTATATACATGATGTGGACTTCTTCTTGACAAAAATACTCATATTGCATTTCCTTTTCACATTCATGATTAATGTACGGTTAAATCTTAATTTCTTATAGGTTATATATCTTCACACTAAAACAAATGGACATCCTCAAAAATCAACAAAAACTCACAGCTAAAGCCACCATTGCTGTGATAGCTCCGGCTTTGAATGCTTGCCCAAAATATTTAGGATTAAATGTGATTTGATGGATGGAGATTGGATTTATCCCTTTCTTTAAAGGCCCAACCTATAAACAAAAGCAAGGCAAGTTTAGCCTAGTTATACACACTAGAATATACAAAATAGTTAATATATTATATGAATTGAACACTTACAACTGAGATGCCATGTTTTGGTCCATCAGCAAAATAAGCAAAAAGTCCCCCCACAATAACTGTTATTATAGGAGCAATTGCTGAAACCCAAAATAATTTGGGTCTCTTTTCTTTCTGTGATGGGTTAAACATTAGTTAATACATTTTCTACTATTATAATAAAATTTTGAAGAAACAAATAGCACAAGTTAGGGAAGAAACTTACGACATATCTAGTAAATTGTAAAAAAATTAAAAAGACGACACCAATAACCGCACTTTGCCATTGCCACTGCACAAATAGAATTACAATTTCATTAGCTAGAAATTTAAAGAAAGAAAATATGCTAGCTAAATTTTTTGATATTCGTAGGATATGAAAAAAATTGCATATTATTCTCGTTAGACTCAAAAATCTATTAAATTTTGTTTTCTCATAGATAATGTTAAAATAAGGGGAAATGTTACATTTTACAATCTTTTTCTATATTTCAATGTACAAGTTTAGTGAATATTTCACCACAGAAGAAAAGAATATTGGTGTGATATGACCTCTAACATATAATTTACATGAATAAATAAATCTATACATAAATATGAAATTGAAAATTAATAGTTAAGGTTATGGTGAAAATGAAGTTGACTAACCTCATCTCTTCTTTTGAATACAGAGTGAAGAACATCAACTGTATCAGTATGGGTAGTGAAATGTTGGATTCCGAGCAAACCTTTCAATTGCTGCAAGCAAATAATAATTGCCGTTCCTCCCATAAATCCGGTTATAGTCGAATGCGATAGAAAGTCAACCAATATTCCCAACCTATTTAATTGACCCCAAAATATCAGTACCATAGTTATTTCAAGTGCACTTTTGTTTGAAAAACTTGTAAATATACAACTAACCTTAAAAATCCCAATGCCGTTTGAAGTAAACCGGAAATGAGACAAGCCGTGTATACCAAGCTAACATACAACGCCGGCTCAGTTATTGGATGAACTACCACACTTATATTAGCAGCAATGATCAACGACGATGCAGCAACCGTTCCCACCGCTAAATGCTTCGAACTCCCAAACACCGAGTAAATCAACGGTGGGACAAAGCTCGAGTCTGCATTTTAAAGAAAGCTCATAAGAATTTGACATGTCAACATTGAAAAAATTATCTACAAATTTATTTTATAAACATGAAAAATACTTACACAACCCAATGATTGGAGGGATGTTGGCAAGCTTAGCATAACTGATCCCTTGTGGAATAGCCAGACTAGCTATGGTTATTCCAGCAAGAAGATCATACTTGAAGAGGTTCAGATTATAGTTAGGAAGCCATTCACAAATTGGCACAAAATACTCGACAATCTTCTTAGCTTTACTTGCGGAAGATTTTTCATTGCTGAGATGACTAAAGGGGTCATCGGGTAAGAACGTCTCCTTAAGTTTGGATTTGAACACAGTCCCAAAACTTCTTGGTGGTATATAGTTCACATCATGAGCAGGGACAGGACTGGAGCGTGGGGACATCTTCTCTATGAAACTGCAAATGTTGAAAAGTTAGAAGATGAGTTGAGCCAAAATTTGAGCTGCCTGTATTTATTGAAACAACGTAGAGTGGAACATGATGCAACAAGTAACAAAGGGATGCCTTTATGTGTTAGATTTGTCAAAGATTGACCACTACGTCAAATCCCCAAGAATAATAAGAGAAATCATATCATTTACTAGAATTTCTTTCTCAATGCCTAATTCAAGAAAACTAGAGTCGTAATAGAATTTAACAGATACAGTTGTCGAACATTGGAAATAAAAAAAAGTTACGTGCGACTAATTTAAGTTCAAATTCACACGCCCTGCTTTACCTCTAATAGGCTGTATAATATAGGATAAACAATTTAACATTTCCTGTACAATTCAACAAGGAAAATGAATTTAAACTTGTTTTTTGGATCTTAAGGTAAGATGCATCAGAATGGATCTCCTGATTGCTAGTACAAAACCAGAAACTAAAATATGACCAAACCACCATATAAATAATTTTGAAAAATCCAAATGACCCACATCTGAAAATAATACCTAAGGTAAAACTGTTCACGTCAAATTTCATACTGTTAGGCTTAGTTGTATAGGAAAATAACTTGAAATGAACCAAAATTAAACAACGATCCAAAACGAAAATATACAGTATACTTTCGTTTTGGATTGCTGCTTCATCCAGAATTGTAAGGAAATTGCTCAGTCTGTTCTTCTTATTACTACTCATGTTTATCTTTAGATACTGTGCTATAACTTATACGTACGCCATGACCTAATGACACTGTGTTTTCTTTTAAGCTCTCCAGTTTCCTGAACAGCCACCTTAAGTCGGCACAGTATAAAGGTTGTGCTCCACTCAACAAGCACACACGATTTACATGTTGGTTTTTTTCATTAAAATAAACCCCAAATTTCTCCAGCAACAATCATGCACTCAAAGAATCCATCAAAATAACAGCCGCACCTGTTTTCCACATATTTGACTTTAATCTTAATTTAAAATTACGATTTCCCTAAACTTTCCGTCACTAAAGACTTGTTTAAAAAAAGAGAGTTAAAACTTAAATAATTAGAGTCACTAACCGGTAACGAAAAACACTGAATTAACAAGTCCAAAATAGTGAGTGAATATTTGAAACCTTGGGTTTGCTGTTTATCTGTTTTCTTTTTCGGTGTAAAAAGGTAAAGCACAGAAATATATAACAGTCAATTATGGATCACCAGATAAAGTTGTGCACTGATACCTAATTAGCAGCATACTATACTAGAAGAGCGCCGATTAGGGTAAAATTGTCCAGTTAAAGGTAATTAGCAGCAATATGGATCAGTCAAAAAGGAGCAAAACATTGCGGGACCCATCCGGATTCATTTTCTAACATCCACGTACACATATCACACTCGAGCAGGTTCGATGACCTTACCAGAACTTTGCAGGTTTTCCACCCGTCAACCGCCAATCAAATACCACTAAATATCTCCCTTTCGTCGCTAAATGTCGACCGATCAATGCCGCGTTGTAAACATCGTCATTGCAGTTCAATAATGGTCATACACAGAACCAAATTCCTGATCAGAAATTGAAACATAAATTTGATTGAGAGAATCAAAACCAAAAACACGCACACACACAGTGATTATGTTGGCAGAGAGCGATACCTTTGAAAAACAGACAGTGCTAGTGAGGTTGTTGGAGAGGATTGAATCCTTGTTACGAACAAGGGGAGAATGCTGCTGTACTGGTTATAAACAGTGAGGAGTTTAGCCACATATAGATTTTTGGATTGAATTTGGTGTGGGAATTCAATATTCTGGATCAGTTTAGTAACTGCTAATGGATAAGAACAACAAATAAGACATTGATGTTGGAGAGATGTGGAAGAGGAAAGGAATCTTCATCTAATTCTTGAAAATAGAAATTGTATCCGATTTTGGCTCAGATCTCCTTAATTTGCTCTATGATCCTATTTTATCTTATCCACTATTTTACTCTTTCTAACATTCACTCTTCATATTTACTGAGGGTCAAATCCCATTTAACGCTTGTAATTGCATTTAAGAACATTTTGAATATAATCCAGTAAATGATGCAATCAAAGTTCTACGTATGGATTTATTCTTCCTCACAATGAGGATACAGTTGGTTTCTGGATATCTTCTTCTTCCTTAGAATTAGGAGAGTTACTGATTAACCTTATGTTTCTTACTTTATTTACAGAGAAAATATTTCATGAAATCATTTCTCTGGCGGATGTCATCAGGCTAAATAAGACAATTATTCCAATGAATTTCTAAACCTCGCTTTTTTATAAAGGTACTGATTTTGTTGTTGTTAAATCAACAGTTAATAAGTTTTTGAAAATCACCGCATTAGATTTTTCCTATTATCTGCTAGCTAAGAGTTAAGAGTAGGGGTGAGAACGATCACGAGCGTTCGTTAAAAAGATCGAGATCGGATCGGTTAAAGATCGGATCGAGATCGTTCATTTAATAAATGAACCGATCATGATCAAAATTTTATGATCGTTTATTAAATGAACGATCAACGATCATGAACATAAAAGATCGATCATGATCGCGAACAGATCGATAAGATGATCGATGGATAAGGTGATCGAGATCGATCGGAAATATAATTATATACATTAATAATAATGGGGAAATATTTTAATTTTAATATGTATGTTTATAGTTTGTTGTGTATTTTTATTAGTTTGATAATTTATGAATTTTTGATTTTTTTTAAAATTAACTTTTAAGTTGATCAAATAAGTTGATCAAATGATCGATCACGATCGATCGTGATCGATCACGATCGATCGTGATCGATCGTTATCGATCATTGATCATTTGATCGGTTATGTATAACGAGTCGATCACGAGTCGATCACGATCATTGTGATTTTTAAACGAGCCGATCACGATCATGAATTATTTTGATCGCTTCGATCTCGATCGATCGTGATCACCTTAAATTTTAAACGATCCGATCATGAACATAGTGATGATCGTGATCGGATCGGCTCGTTATCACCCCTAGTTAAGAGGAGACCAACTGACAGTCAGCTCAAGCTTACCAATCAACGGCCGTTGCAACCGTTCATCAACTGATCGGAAATCCAGCATATATGCTGATGATAGCAGTTAGGATAGTTATCGAATTGTTAGATCGATCACAAGAAATGTTCTTCTTCCCTATCTCTATTTTCCTCCTTATTCTCTCTCCTTTTACTGTAATATTGGCTCTTGAATCAATATACTGATTTGCCCTAGCTTATTGGGCCGTTTAGTACTTTCTTATATTTTACGAACGGGTACCCGACCCGTTAATTTCGTAAATTACCGGGTCCGGCTCCGGGTCACATAAATGTCATTTTCCGGGTACCCGGAAATCCGGTATAATATGTATTTATTTAATTAATTATAATTATAATCATAATTTTACCTTTTAATATTGACATTTTTAAAAATTAAATACCAATTCATCCTAACTAGACTCAACCTCTTAAGTTTCCAATCCACCTCTCCAACCATTTAGTCTTTTGCTTTGATATTGCTACTTTTTTGTAAACACAAGCGCACAACCGCATCTCACACTGCATTGGAGTACATCAACTAATTTGGCTCGAATGATAATTATTCATAATTTTATTGATATTTTCATATTAAATAATATTTAATTAGTTTTGAACTTTTATACTGATAAAGTATATTTATTATTAAATAATTAAATATATTTTGTAGCACTTTTATAAGTAATAAAATAAAATAGGGTACCCGGTTACCCGGCCCGCATAACTGGGGTACCCGGTTGTACGGGTACCCGGTATTTCCGGGATGGGTCACGGTCCGCATTTTCAACTACCTGGAAGTACGGGTACCCGGTGTTTGAACACTCTTAATGGGAAGAGATCAAGAGACTCCCTTATTTTTACTCCAATTTTTACTCCAATTCTTGACCTTTGAATTAGATTTCATCTAATGGTCATAATCAAATCTATTTTTAACCCATTATTATTTATTTGTTTAATTCCCAAAATCACTTTTCCATTTTAATCTTCATCTTCTCCGCATCAAATCCTATAGCGCAGTCTCCACAAACCTATCAAAACTATTAACTTAACTTCTTCTATCAAAAGAACCCTATGCAACCCGTCCGTCGATGATAATAAGAAAGACGAAAATAAAATTAAAAAAATGACAGTGAAATTTTGATTAAATTCAAAGCAATGTTTGCGAAAAGGCGTGTCTAGATCTGCACTAAACTGTGTTTGCGAGCAGTGGCAGAAATCCAAGAGAAAAAACGAGGGGCAGGATAAGGACAAGCAAAGCAATGTTTCATTTCATGCATAAAAATGGTACAACTCTATATAGAAAAATTATACATGCAAGTCTATGTTTACTAAATGCAGGTCTGAAAAATACAATATATGGCCCTGAATTGTGCTAGTGCATCCAAAATATTATATTTTAGACCTGTATTAGTAAACATGGACCTGCATGTATCACAACTCCTTAGAGCATCTCCAATGCAAGCGTCACTTTTGGACGTTAATTGCTCCACATGGCACATTTTAATTGGAGATGCAATATGATGTCATCAGCTTTATAAAATTGCTGGTCTCTTTTTAATTATATATCTCCAATGCAAGTGTCAAAAATAAACATTCAATGTGACATGGATTTTATTTATAAATTAAAATTTCTTCCAACCAATTTTACTTGTCGTTTCTTTTCTTCTATCTCTTTCCATGTATATTTTGAGAGTGTATGTTCATATATATGACAATGATACAGAGTGATGTGATATGTTCAGAGAAGGATTCATGTTTTTCCAATACTAGGATTTGTTCCAGAAACTAACCATATTGTTCATTTTCTTCTGCTGCACTGCACAAAAAGGCTTTTAAATCCTCCCTAACATTACAAAGTTGATTATTACTGTCATAAATTAAGCATGTAAATTTAAAACATCTAGCCAAGAACAAGCCGCCCTAGCGGAGTTTGGTTTTTCTCTTCTGGCCCTCCCCCTGCTCTTGTATTGCTCCACAGATGCTTCTCCAGCAGTCGACTGAGATCGTTGTGGGGGGCGAACCTAACAATCCTCATTCTAAAGTGGCACAAGGTGTTCATCCGGGTATGCATCGCGTGAACCAAGTTCTCCAGCAGCCGACGCCCCCAAGTTGTTTGATGACTGTGGGGGGCGAACCTAACATGAAATTGCAAGTCATGGTAAGCATATGAAATCATACAAGGCAATGGAGAATGCAAAAAATGCAAACAATGGACAATGCAGGACCCATACAAGAGCAAAACCATTTTTTGCATGCCCAGAGAATATTGTAGATGCAAGATCAGCACAAACACCTGCGGCATGCCTGGCAGCAAGAGTTGAATGCCCATTCGCGTATGTATCTGGTGTGAAGTAACTGCAGCACATAAACCCATATTAGTTGAAAAAAATGAATCCACGAAATTACAGGACTTTCTCCTCATTCTCTCAGTGTGACTTATCATCACATATTAATCTTTACTAATCTATGTTTTGGATGTTGAGAAAATACTACTAAGAGCCTCGGTACAAACTGAATAATGCAGTCAAAGAAAATAAAAACGCAGTGAAAGAAATAATAAAGAAACAGACTACCTTGCAAGCATGTGGCTGGTCATTTCTACGGATCCTACATTCTCCTCAGCGTGGATCTAAAATTACCAAAAGAATATATTAAAGATTCTAAACCATGTTCACTTGACATTCCATGAAACTCAAATTCAAGAGCAAATCTCACCTTCAAATGTTCTGCACGCGTAATCTCTCTGGATAAAATTGGATAACATTCTCCAGGAAATATACCTGCAAAAATCTGGATTTTCTGAGAGAAGAAGTGATGCAGACTTTATGCAAGACTTAAAGCAAGCGAATATTTCATCAAGTTAAAATATAATTCCTCATTAGAAATAATTGCCAACCTGCAGTAGCGAGACTAGCAGCAATAGCCCTAAGACGATCAGGCCTTTCTGGGTGGAGTTGAGACTTCATTCAACCTTTCCAATTTACATCAAAAAACAAATCAGAAGAGAAAGGAAATTTGCTGTTCCAAATAGAATTCCCAAAAAGAAAGTCTCCGTAAAAGACTTCTTTGTAGCTATTGCAGACCTGCTTATTTGATACAAACATTTGTAGATCTTATGAGAATGAATGGTATGAAACATCAAACATACTTACACGCAAAGAAGGCTGAGAGGGCTGGCCAGTACAACTGTAAGTCCAACGGTAGAGACAACTGCAAAATCACGTGATGCATACCGAGAATCGCCTCTGCTGTATTCCTTCCCTGCATTTTGCAATCGAGCTGGATTAACTCATAGTAATACATAGTACGGACTGAGGTAAAACATAGTCATTGCCCTGCACTAGTCATTGCAAAAGTATTCTAATCAAGTTCCCTGCACTAGTCACTGCCCCCCTCTGCATCAACAACTGCTCTATCTCTGCAGCAGTTTCTGATGAAACAAGCTCAGCAGAACCAATGTTCGTGGGAAGGCCACCAAACTGCAAGTTAGTAAGAACAATGGAAATGCTTGACTTGATCTCATTATACACAGAACTTCTACCGATGGCAAAGTTATACACAGTATTCTAACCTCAGCCAATCAATTTCAATCCCCCATGGCAAAGTTTCTCCATTTTCTCTTCTCGCTCCTCTGCCTCGTGGCCCCTGCCGCTGCGCACGGCGGTGTCGACGATGACGATGGGGTTCTGCTACCGAAAATCCTAATTTCAGAGCTCGTGGGCTGATTCCGGTGAAGATGCGGAGAACTGCCCCCATCCGAGCTTCCGCTGCGCCATGTGCCATCCACCGGCAAATGAATTGCCGACCTGCATCGCGTGGTAACCACCTTTCCTATATGAATCCATCCCCTCGTCCTCATCCTCCGACGACGCTGATGACGAAGAAGAGCGCGGGAGATCAAGAAGAGTGAGGGAGATGGAGATGGAGAAGGGAAGAAGATAGAGTGGTTGCTGACTCAGTAAAAGGAGGGCTGCAAATCAAACCTCTAAATTTAGAGGGTCAATTTGACAGCCGCAGAAATTAAGTGATCCACGTCATATTGAGGTTTGAATTGATGCTCGCATTGGAGAGAATATTTTGGGCTGGGCTTCAACTAATCTGACGTGTCTATAGAAATTTTCTAAATGGAAGGTAGCATTGGAGATGCTCTTATATATTAGAGTCAACAGTGAAAGTGATCTTTGTTGGGCACAAACAATGGGGATAATAGGGTGATAGGGATAATAGCTGGATAACGATAGAGTCATGTAACACTCTCGCTTTCCTTTGAGAATATTTCGACCCTATCAGCCCTGGGTTGCACGAAATTTCTCGCAGGATAAAACTATCGCTGCATTCTTGATTCTAAACTTGAATCAAGAACATAACTTTGAGTATTAGTGTTTATGAGGAAATATGTGTTTCTTATTGTCGTTTATATATTTCAGTGTTACATACATCATTCATATAGATGATTGAATAGTTCAGTGTAAAACCCCATCATGCATTAATAAATACCTGTATTTATAGGTAAAGTCCCGTACCGATCCGTAACTCCATACACCTGCTGGATACATTTCCAACCAAATCCGTTCAGATAGGGTATGTACAAACTGCAGTTTCACATGGTAACTATAATATAACCACAAATTAACTCATGTATAACAACATAGTAACTCCTGTGTAGCCACATAGTAACTCATGTGTTAATTGATACACGTACAATATCCTCAGAATATTGAATTCTGAATCGATGCAAAAAACTTTAATTTAATATAAACTATACACAGATAAATAAATAAATATTTATCTTAGAACCGTAAACTCGTAGATTGTTTTTACAAGTGTGCACTCCGCACCACCAACCTTGTTATAACATCTCGAGTTCACTATCTCGAATCCAATTATACTTAAATTCAATCAGTGTTTAAAAAAAACACCAACAATCCTCCCCCATTTAAGTATAATCCCTGACTCGGAAAATCCAACAATTCATCAAAACCAAACAAGTGCGTAAATGAAAATGTCTTATATATAGAATTTTCATTTTAGTGAATTACACATTCCAAATGCTCGAGAATCGGGGTGTCTAAAAGATTGAACCCATCAACCCATTTGAACACTTAAAGATAAAACACACACAAGTTCAAAACAGCTCAAAAGATAAATCGACACTATACAAGCCATGTGTCCATATCCGTTCATGAGTGCATACAAAGCCAAGCCCAGGCTTCTTGAAGAGGCTACACTTGGCACCACATATAGGTGAATCCTTTTAATTGTACACATTGATGCTACCAGCTTCCAGTCCCGGTCCGGATGATGCTGAGTCTCCGGCCCGGATGAGGCTTTGTCCGTGCTCCGCGCGCTCTCACCTAAAGACCTGCAAAATAACGCCCCGGAGTATCCCGAGGATAGCTACTCCGGCGTGATGATGAAAGAGGGACCTTTGAATAGGAGAGAGAATAAAGATATATTGAGAGAGTTTTTATCTGATAGAACATACCTTTCTCCACAAGTCCAAAACTGTATTTATAGTTGTGAGCGGTCAGCCTCCAGCCTAGAGGTAGTGGTCCTGTCCTTTTGTCCTTACCCGGAAACAGGTCATATTCATGTCCCCTTGTCCCCGGATAACGCCATTCTAGCTGACGTCATATGGACCGGGCTACACTCTGGGCCGGAGCCTAGATATGGGCCAGAGCCCATATCACCACTAGCCCCCTGAGACATGGGATCCGTCCGGAAGAGCGATCCGGAGGAGGGATCCCGTGTCTCATCACGAACGCTTTTTTTTTCTTTGTCGGATCCGGACGGAGGCATGCAGTCCGTCCCGGGAACTCAATACCTACCCAGATGCGTCTGGGTACGCGCTCGCCGTTTGTACTTCTTGTGCGCGTGCTTTTAAGGCGCATTAATGAAGCGTGCTTGCTGCGCCATAAATGCGCTGTTAATTCAAAAAAGTTCTGTTTTCCTTTTCCAAATAAATTCCTTTTCTCTTTTTTCCAGAGAGCAATCATGTCGCCTCGGGACTCGCTCCCTTTTTTATCAGCTTTATGTCTATAAATAGTGAACCCTTTCCATCACTTTCTCTTTTCACTTTTTTTTTCATCTCCTGTTTCCCTTTGCTATTTCTGTTCATCCTCTTTCTTCTGTTTTTCTCCCCTCAAAACACTTCTTCTCTTTCATTCTTTCTCATCTTCTGATCATAATGTCTGCTGATGGTGTCGACGTTACGATAGGGATTAACCCTGAGCCAGAAATCGATGATCCAAAATCCGGGGAGATCGTCAACATCGATTCAACTGTCAAAGAGCTAGTTCGAGCTATGGTGGTTCCTCTTTCCGTTGACTCCCGCTTGACGCCGTTCAACGGGGATCATACGGCGGTCGCGGCCATTCCCCGAAGTCACTTTTTCTACGGGATCACTTTCCCCCTTCCTCAGCTGTTTTTGGACATCTTCGAGCATTATCAGATCTCCCCTGCTCAGCTTCAGCCCAACTGTATCGCCGTCGTCCGGGCCTTCCTGCTAAACTGCTACCGGTGCGACATAACTCCGTCCCTCGACTTATTCCGGACCTTTTATCATTTGGATGCCACCAAGGACGAGAAGGTCTTCACTTTCCAGAAACGGAAATGAGTGAAGGACTGCAGCAAGGGTCGTCATGACTATTATGCGAACTGGCAGAAAAACTACTTCATCTTCAACCTGGATAAGTATCCGTGCCCCGTGTGGAATGACAAGAGGGGGAAGGAAGACAAGGAGGTATTCCGTCCGGACGGCGTTGACGTGGCGGACATCAACAAACTGAGCCACAACCAGATCGATCTGAACAAGTTTTGGATCAACGGGAAGTACATCTTCCCATTGATGGCGTTTGAGGAGGCCGTTTATACCCGGTGCCGCTACTACTTCCCCCGGGACACTTCTTGTAAGTTTCTTTTCTTTTCATTCCTTGCTTTATGTTTCTTGTCACTTATCTCCTTCTGTTTGTTTGCAGTGTATCCTGAAATCGAGGCAGGTGTAGACCCTCAGTCCGGATCTACCAAGAACAAGAACACGGGTGGAAATCCTTCGCCCGAAACTACAAAAACTGCAGACAAGGAGAAGCCAACAACCGGTTCGGGGACCGGCATGAAAACCCCAACTACTGAAGAGACAGAGAAAGACAAGGAGAAGAAGCGGAAGCGCCAGTTAGCGCTGCTCGCGGAAGAGAAGGCCAAGGCGGAGGCCTTGAAGAAAATCGCGGCTGCGTCCGCGAAACAGTCCTCCGTTTCGGGCAGCGGGGCTGGCAATCGGCCGCTGCCATCGCCCTTGAGGACCCTCCGTCCACCGATGAGGATGACGACGTCCCGTTGTCAAAGAAGCCGAGGAAGAGGATTTCGTCCTACCCCCATCGGACTGAAACGGGCCAGCATTCGTCCGCGAAACCGATCGTCCAGCAGGTGGAGATTCCGGACCTCTCTGCGAACAAGGACACTCCGGACAGTAGCTATACTTCTGGCCGGACCAGTCAGGTAAGACCTCATTTGTTGCTTATCTTTTGTCTATTTAGTAGATGGTTGTCTAATTCAATTCCTTGTAGGACTTTGCTGCTTATCTTATCGCTGCTCCGGGTGTTTCTGCGGCCATCAACAAGGCTTATCACGCCATGCATACTCAGCTATCCCAGAAGATAAGTGGGCTGCAGCGGATAAGGGGGAACCTGACCCGTGAGCTAGCTGCTGCAGAGGCCCGGACAGCCGAGGCCCGGGCGACCAGAGCTGAGGCCCGGGTCCGGGAGCTAGAGGACCTTTCCTCTCCGGTTGCGCAGCGTGACCTGTGTGTTGCCTTCGCAAATAAGGTACTCCAGAGCGAAGCGTTCGAGAAGAACCTGCAGGGTCTTTGCCTCGAATCCAACAAGCTCGCAGCCCACCAAGTCTACAGGAAGATGCGAGGCTGGGTTCCGGAGGTCCGAAGGGAGGCGTTCACCAAGTTTTACTATCATCCGGACGCCCAGGCCCAATACAACCATGATCTGGACCAGTTTTACCGCGGAGGGGTCGAGAAGATGCAACCCTCCGTGCTATCGGTGTTTGAAGCTCGCCCGGAAGAGAGCCCGGCCTCGGTGTCGGCTGAGTCAGTCCATGCCTTCAACGATGGGTTGGTGAACCTGCAAGTCGAGGTGCCCCCCGTCCCGGAAAGGACCAAACCGGAGTCTCCTGTCAAGGCCAAGTACCTTGAGGTGTTCCAGCTGTACGGCTCTCCGGATGCCAATGAGGGCGAAGGCGACGATGGCCAGCTCAGGGATGACGAGGAAGAAGATGGCCGTCAGGATGACAATAACCGCAGCGAGGACTCCGATGTAGAGCGCACTCCTTAGCTTTTTATTTGTTCTTTGTAATAGCTCTTCATCCGGATAGGTCTGATCTTCTATTGTTTAGTGTAGGAAGGACAATAGCGAGGACTCGGATGGGGATGACAACCCTCCGGATGATGTAATCTCTCTTCCCTTTTATGAAACAAGTTTTTTCCTTTTTCCCATACTTGTGTTTATTTTCTCGTATTCATTGTATTTTTACTTGTCCACAGCCCCGAGGTCCGACTCCGGTTCTCCGGACCGGTGACTCGCATGACCATCGTTCGCCAGCTAGCTCTCATTCTACGAGCCCTCCGTGCCCTAGGTGCGCGGAGTTGGAGGCGGAACTTTCCGGATGGACGATGGGTGGGGAGCGAACTCGCGAGCTCTTCATCCGATCCGGAATGGTGTCCCTGATGGAAGAGTTTCAGGATATTCCAGCTTTGGCCGCTTGCCTCCGAGAGATATCAGAGGAGTTCGGCACTCTGTCCCAGTGTCGGGATTTTGCTCGAGAACGGATCAATGCAACCAATGACGCGGACGAGACAATCTCCATGCTGCAAGCGGAGCATGAAGACTACAAAGCCAAGCTGAAAACCGAGTTGGATTTAGTTTGGTCCTTGTTTCCATTCTATGCCGAGAAGTTGAAGTGGCTGGCCAGCCGGACGGATTTTCAACGAGATTATTTGAAGCTGGAAGAAGAAAATCAAGTGCTTGCCGGCCGGGTGATGGTCCTCCGGGAGAATCTGATGACCTTGCAACTTTCATACCATTTGACCGGACTACGCCTCGGACTCGTCACTCCAACCATATACCGCAACTTCCCTCGTGATGTAAGTGCTCTGATCGTCCGGATGTTTAAGTTAGGGTGGAACGATCGGGAGTCTCCATACCGTCCTGCATTCGAGGAGGCTGTTGAATGGTGGAAACGGATGCATGCCGACAGTTCTCTCCCTCCTTCGCTGACCCTCATTCCGAGTCAGGTGGCGATAGACTTCACCTTCGAGAGGTATACTGGCATCCAGGTTTCCGTCGATCCGGAAGAGTCTGCCCGTCGCGTAGAGCGGCTCCGTCAAGATGCCTCCATCATCCGTCCCTTTATCATTAGGGAGTTAGCCGAATTGGCGAGGCGACGTCAGGCTCGTCTCCGGGGGGTCCAGAATGCCCGTCTCCGGGGGAGCCAGCATGCTCGTGGCGGGAACAGTCGGAGTCTCAACTGTGTCCTTAACCGAATGGCGAGGGGAAGGGGTGCCCAGTAGGCAGCAAGGGGAAGGGGGAGGGGAAGAAGTACTCAACCAGCGCGCCGTCCCCAAGTCCCCGTTCGGTTTCGCTCTCCTTCGCGATATCCGAGCCAAAATCCCTTCCGTCCGTCTCGAGCTGGTCCTCCGGCCAAGGGCAAAGGGAAGGCCAAAGTCACAAAGGAGACCATGCAGTCCTCCGATTCTGACTCTGACGGAATCTTTGGTTCCGATCCGGATGGAGCTGGTCCCTCGGAACTTCCGCCCATTCCTCCCTTTCCGTATCGAGGACCAGTGGGTCAAAGCAGTGGGAATGAGGTCCACAATCTTGAAGACGACACTCCGGAGCGGACTCCTACTGCCCTGAATCAGGAAAGGGCCCAAGACCCAAGGCCTCCGTCTCCAGAGAACGGAGCTATGTTACCTCCTACTCCGGAGCCTCCTACTCCGGAGCCCACCTCTCCTCCTGTCGATTGGGACATACCTTGGCCCAAATAGATAGGTTTTATTTTTCTTTTGTATCTGCGTCCGTCCGGACGTAGCAGATTGTACAATTGTATCATTTATTCAAATGTGATTTCTTTGTATGTCGAGATAGCTTATTCAAGCGTTTTTCCTTGTTGTTTGATCAAACCGTTTTGTCCTTTTGTTTTGCTTACCTCCGTTAGTTTATTCAAACACTTCGGAGGATTTTATTTGTTCGTCTTTGCTCACTCCGTCCGTTTGTCCAAACGATCCGGAGGATTCTAATCGTGCAGAATTGAAAAATAGTACATAGTAAAATTGAACAAGTATAAAATTTGACAACTCTTCATTCAAATAATCGGACTCCGGCTAGACATACCCTTTGTCTAAATGCGGCCGGAGCCAAGTACATAGTAAATAGGACGGAACGGAATCCTAGGCTCAACCCTGGCCAGAGGACCCGGAACTACATACTTGTTGAAAACAAAAGACAGTTTAAAGAACTCTATCGGAAAGCATACCTACTCAGGATGCTCCGTAAAACCTTCGCAAGTTGGTGATGTTCCACCTTCTGGGGATTGCACGTCCAGACTGATCCGCCAGCTCATAGCTCCCACCCGGATATGAAGCTGTGACTCGGTACGGACCTTCCCAGTTTGGTGCCAGTTTGCCAGTGGCCTCCTTCAGACTCTTATCATTCCTCCTCATCACCCAATCTCCGGGGACGAACGATTCCTTCCTGACACGCTTGTCGTGGTAACGCTTCATCCCCTCCTTAACCTTGGCCTCATGCAGCGCTGCCTGCTCTCGTTTTTCCTCCAAGAGGTCCAAATCCAGCAGCCTGCTTGATCTGAGCGGAGAGCTCCGTCCGGCTTGGTCTTCATCCCAAGTGAGGGTCCGGAGACTGGGGACTCCCACTTCAGCTGGTATGACTGCCTCCGCCCCGTATACCAAACTGTATGGCGACTGGCCCGTGGCGGATCCTTCGGTTGTCCTGTATGCCCAAAGAACGCTTGGCAGCTCGTCGACCCAGTTTCCTCGTGCCCCCTGCAAGCGAGTCTTCAGTCCGTTCACCACTGTCCGGTTGGTAACTTTCACTTGACCGTTGGCCTGCGGGTGGTAAACAGATGTGAGCCACTGCGTAATTCCGTACTCCTTACACCAAGATCGAAACGGGTCATTTTCAAACTGAGCTCCGTTATCCGTGACGATGTACTTAGGGATTCCGTAGCGGCAGATAATGTTCTTCCAACAAAACTTGACGCAAGTGCTACCACGGATGTTTGTAAGGGGTTCAGCCTCCACCAATTTGCTGAAGTAGTCGATCGCTACTATCAGGTACTTGAATCCTCCCGGAGCGGAGGGGAAGGGTCCAACCAGATCGATGCCCCATCTATCAAAAGGCCACGAGCCGGTGATCCCGACCCTTTCTTCTTGCGGAACATGAATGAGCGGAGCAAACCTTTGGCACTGTACACAGGAGCGGACGTACTTCTGCGTCTCTTCGAACAGGGTCGGCCAGTAGTAGCCCGTGCACATTATCTTTCTCGCTATGGTCCGGGCTCCTTGGTGACTGCAGTTCGGTCCTTCGTGCATCTCCTTCACAATCCGAGCTGCCTCGTCTGAGTCTACGCACCTTAACCACGGTTGGAGATATCCTTGTCTGAGCAGGGTTCCATCCACTATGGTGTAGTGCGGTGCTTTCTGTCGGATTTTCCGTGCCAATGCTTTGTCTTCCGGGAGCTTTCCGTGCTGCAAATAGTCGAAGAAGGGGGCCATCCATGACTCCTTTTGCACCTCCACTGCTGCCACTAGTGGGACGTCATAACTCCGGGCGGATAGGGTCTCCATCATCAAGTTGCTCTCCGCGTCCGGCTTGATCTCAGAAGAGGCATGTTTGCTCAAGGCGTCCGCCTTACCGTTGTCCTCGCGAGGGATATGTGTTATGGTAATGCCACGGAACTTGGCCAATAATGGCTTAACCGCCTCAAGGTACTTCTGCAAACTCCGTTCCTTCGCCTCATATTCTCCGTTCACCTGCTGAACCACTATCTGAGAATCGCTGTATACTTCAACGTCCGTGACCCCTATCTCCAATGCCAGCCGGAGTCCGGCCAGGAGTGCCTCATACTCTGCCTCGTTATTTGTTGCCCGGAAAGCGAACTGGATAGCATACCTGTACTCCATTCCTTGTGGGCTGGTAAGCAGGACTCCAGCCCCGCCCCCATTAGCAGGAGACGACCCGTCCACATGCAACTTCCATCTGTCGGAGGGTGGTTCCGATCCGGACGGCTCTCCTGAAGGTTCGGTCATCTCTACCAAAAAGTCCGCCAGGGCTTGCCCCTTAATAGCCTTCCGGGGATGATACTTGATCTCGTGCTCTCCAAGCTCAACTGCCCACTTCATCATCCGACCCGAGGCTTCCGGCTTCAGCATGATCTGTCTCAACGGATGATTCGTCAGAACCGTGATCGGATGACCTTGGAAATATGGTCGGAGGCGCCGGGAAGCATGGACCAACGCCAGTATCAGCCTTTCCAAAGCGGTATACCTTGTTTCCGGACCTTGGAGTGCCCTGCTCACAAAGTAAACCAGACGCTGTACCTTACCATCTTCCCGGACCAGAGCAGAGCTTATAGCGTGTTCCGTCGCCGCTATGTAGAGGAAAAGCTCTTCTCTGGGCAACGGCTTGGACAGGGTGGGGAGGCTTGCTAGGTGAGCCTTGAGATCAGTGAATGCCTGGTCACATGCCTCCGTCCACTCGAACGGCTTAGCCCTGCGGAGTATGTTGAAAAACGGGAGCTGCTTCTCAGCCCCCCGAGCGAGAAATCGGCTCAGAGCGGCCAGCGACCCGGTCAATTTTTGCACGTCCTTCACCCTCCTCGGAGGAGGCATCTCCATAAGGGCCGATATCTTTTCCGGATTGACGTCGATTCCTCGAGCTGACACCATATAGCCAAGGAACTTCCCTGCTCCTACTCCGATGGTGCTTTTTCCGGGGCTGAGCTTGAGATTCGCCGTCCGAAGCACGTCGAACATCTCCCGGAGGTCGGACAAGAAAGACTCGTACGTCCGGCTCTTGACCACCATATCATCAACATAGACCTCCAGGTTCCGCCCCATCTGGTTCCGAAACAGCTTGTCCGCCATCCTTTGGTACGTCGCACCTGCGTTTTTCAGTCCGAAAGGCATCTTCCTGTAACAAAAAGTACCAAAGTCAGTGATAAAAGATGTTTAGGGACGGTCATCCTTGGCCATCGTAATCTGGTGATACCCCCGGTACGCATCAAAGAATGCCAACACTTGGTAGCCAGTAATAGTCTCGACCAGCTGATCAATGGAGGGGAGTGGATAGCTATCTTTCGGACAGCATTTGTTTAGGTCTGTGAAGTCAATACACATTCTCCAAGAGCCATCGTGCTTCTTCACCAGAACTGGGTTTGCTATCCACTCCGGGTAGGATATCTCCTCCACGATTCCGGCACTCAACAATCTACCCACCTCCGCCCGGATCTCCTCCACGCGTTCCGGGACGAGGGGCCTCTTCTTCTGCCTGATCGGTTTCAGCTCCGGAAAGACATTAAGCTTGTGGACTGCGATCTCTTCCGGAACGCCAGTCAAGTCCTCCGTCCCCCAAGAAAACACATCCTCATATTCTGCCAACAGGCTTCGTAACTCCATCTTAACGTCATCCGGCATGTTCTTCCCCACACTGACTACCCCCTTCTGTCCAACCATCATATCCTCCACTTCATAGGACGGTGCTTCTCCATGGATGGCTCCTACCCAGTCTGCTTTGGCTTTTCCCTTGTCCGAGGCGGACAGCTTGGGTTGGCCCTCCCCGGACCGGGCATCCTTGATGGCGGTCAGCATGCAACTCCGGGCGGTTTGCTGGTGGCCCCGGACGGATGCGATACCGTTTTTTGTCGGGAACTTCATAATCAAGTGGAAAGGTGAACATATGGCCCGTGCCTGTGACAGCCACGGTCTTCCAATGATCATGTTGTAAGGGGAAACAACATCAATGACGGTGAAATTACACTCCACCGTGGCCCGCTTTGTTGGGTCCTGGAAATCCGTCAGGGTGACTTTCAGAGGGATGACTCCGAGCGGATGGACGGTCCGTCCGGTGAACCCTGAAAGGGGGGTCTGACAAGGTTTTAAATTTTGTCGCCCAATTCCAAGCTGATCAAAGCATTCCGCGAACATAATCTCCACACTGCTACCGTCATCTACGAACACTCGTTTGATCAGTACTCCATCGACGTCTGCTATTACCACCATTGGATCCGAATGGGGAACCTGTGGGGGTACCGGATCCTCATCCGAAAAGGTGATAGTCTCACTTGGCTTGAACCTCTTTTCTTGTATCTCACCCGGAGGCACGTATCTTCTTTTGGCCTTGATCGCCGTCATAGAACAGAGTCCGTCGCCAACGATTCCGTTTATCACATTGATCATCCGGGGCTGAGCTGGGGGTTGTGCTGGTGCGGCCTGTCTTGGTGCCGGGTTTGCCGGGTTAGCTTGGTTTCCCCCTCGGGGGCGGTTGTTCCTATTTCTTTTCCGACCCTGTCCGGCTGCAGCTGCCGGGGCTTGGGCCGGGCGTCCAAGTCCTTCTCCCGCCACGCAATCTCGTAACTGGCCTGCTCCGATCAACCTTTCAATGTCCGAACGAAGCGCCCTACATCCCTCTGTGGTATGTCCGTGTGACTTATGGAACTCACACCACTTGTCCGCGTTTGCTGGTGCCGGTACGCCAACAATGGGTTGCGGATCCGTAAACAGACCTCGGTGAACCGCGAGGATCTCCGTACGGGTCTTTGAGAGAGGGGTGTAGGTCGGACGAGCAATGGCTGCCGGTGCTGGTGCTGCTGTCGCCGGGGCGGGTACTCGTCTGGCTTGATCCGTCCGAGCAGGAGTCCGTGCAGCAGTGGTTTGGGTCCCCGTCACTGTGAGAGACCTTTGCTCGAAAAAGCCCACCGTTGTCATCCGGACTTGGTTGGCGTCGTGAACCGTACAATGCATCTCCACCACCAACTGGAGGTGATAGTATGATGTAGGCATATTCTTCATGAGCTCGATGTAGAAAGTGTTGTCCCTCAGTCCGTTGACGAAGTTGTGGATAATGGCCTTCTCCTGCAAGTGCCGGTCCACCACCTTCATCGTCGCAGCTATGTACCGGGTGTAGAATTCCCAGGTAGTCTCTGTCTCCAGCTGCCTCATTGCCAGGATCGTAGCAAGGTTCACAAATGTGTGTTTCATAGCGGAATAGCGCCGGACCAGAGCAATGGCGAAATCCCAAAAATGATGGAGCGTACCGTTCGGCAGACCCTTGAACCATGTCAAGCAGTTGCCTCGCAGGTATGAAGGCACCATTTTACACTGCAACTCTTCCGGAATGTCCCTAGCAATCATGATACTTGCATAAGTATGAACAAACTCCTCCGGATCACCTTCTCCGTTGTAGGTAGGTAGTCCGTCCGGAGCCTTGGTTCCGGCTGGCCACTTGAAACTCAACACCTCCGGAACCCAAGGTGACTGTGGCCCGATCCCATTCCGTCCGATTAGGCGATTAAGACGGTCTTCAATGGAATCCGGACAGAAAGGTGTTTGAAAACCGAAACCTCCGGGAAATCCTCCTCCGGCAGGCGGCATCCCAAACATCATTTGCTGTTGACCTCCGGGTGCACCCATCCCATAGCCTTGCTGGGTACCGTATCCCTGCTGAGTTTGTGCTCCCCAGTAAGGTGGTGCGTTCGGATTCAAACCAGCGGTCTGCTGTTGATGTCCGCCCGGAAATGGGTTTAGGTTTGGCGCCCTTGGTTGATCCGGAGGCGGCTTGTCCGCTTCAACTCGTTGAGCTGCCTTCCACTCTTGGAACTGTTGATACTCCGTCATGTTTGTCCTCAGGATGTTGCCTCCAAGTCCGGAATCATGACGCTTACGCTCCTCCCGTCCGGCCTTTCGCCCAACTCGGGGTCTAATTGACCGGCTCTGAGCATCGTCTTCCGTGCTATACCCTTCAGGAGACTCCTCAGGTTCATAATCCCCGGCTTCATCCGAGTCGGATCCCCAGGATGACCCGGATCAGGCGTTCCTTCCAGGTTGTCATCCCCTTCCGACGACGCCTGGTCATTAAACTGATTCTGGTTCCGTGCCTCGCGTGCCGCTCGCAGTCGCTCCCTAGCCTTGCGCTGTATATCAGCCAGAGTCCGTTCGGGAACCTGCTTCTTCCCTTTCGCCTTCTCCGTTGCCAGGCGTTGTCGCCGACACTCCTCAGCCGCGGCCCTCTTCTCTGCTGCCGCCTGTTTGGCCTGGAGAATCCGTTCCTTCTCGGCTGCTATCTTCTGAGCCCTAACTGTAGCGGTTTTTCTGGTTTTTGGCCCTCCTCCCGCTTCCTCCTCTACCGGGAGAGGGTTCTTCCTCGGTCGTCCGCGCGGCATGGACGTAACTTGTAACTGGAAATATTTTTCGGGTCCCACTGGGCGTGCCAACTGATGCTACCAGCTTCCAGTCCCGGTCCGGATGATGCTGAGTCTCCGGCTCGGATGAGGCTTTGTCCGTGCTCCGCGCGCTCTCACCTAAAGACCTGCAAAACAACGCCCCGGAGTATCCCGAGGATAGCTACTCCGGCGTGATGATGAACGAGGGGCCTTTGAATAGGAGAGAGAATAAGGATATATTGAGAGAGTTTTTATCTGATAGAACATACCTTTCTCCACAAGTCCAAAGCTGTATTTATAGTTGTGAGCGGTCAGCCTCCAGCCTAGAGGTAGTGGTCCTGTCCTTTTGTCCTTACCCGGAAACAGGTCATATTCATGTCCCCTTGTCCCCGGATAACGCCATTCTAGCTGACGTCATATGGACCGGGCTACACTCTGGGCCGAAGCCTAGATATGGACCAGAGCCCATATCACCACACATGCATATGTACTTTGTCAAAAGATTCATTAAGAAGTTAAACTTAAACCTCTGGTCTCTCATGCATGTCCGAACATATATCTTTCGGGACATAACATTATATGTTTCAATCTTAAACAATGGCCCTTCCACATTGAATTTAACTCTAGCGTCGTACTAGAGCGAAATTGGGTATACCACCATCAAAGATTTAAATAGGTTTTAAACATCCCGATAACCGATTTTAGAAAGTCCCTAGCTAAACCACTTCGTCAAGTGGTCAGCTAAATTGTATCAAACTTTTATAACAATCCAAGTCTCTTAACTTAACCTTAGACTTGTCATTCTTGCACCTTTAGATATTTACCTCAATGTGCAAAATCACAAATTACTTCCGTCTTATCTTTAGACTTACCATTTGCTATGCGCAAATCCCAAATGGTTTCCGTCTTCTACAAGAGACATAGTTTCTTTTATTTTCAAGATGAACTTGAAATCCTTCCATAAAAATGGAACCTTGTCGAATAAAATAAACGACAAAGAAATCTATCCATTTCCAAATTGTGTCGAACCACAAAACAATTCACAAGATCAAAGGCTATTCAAACCTTTTACATCTCAACAAAAATTTAGATTTTCCCTCTAAATCATAATTTTGTTCCCAAGAATTTTCATATATTCTTGAAATCATGATTTTTTCCGAATCAACTATTTCTTATTTTCCAGGATATACATTAATAATCACAAGTATTTTACTTGCACAAACTATTATGGTCAAATAGCGTGTCATCACTTGATAAGAAATTTCCACATAATTTATCATCAGATAATAATTGCACTAACATCAACACATTTACCGTGTACATGATGAACTTAAGCCAAAATATCATGGAATCAATTTACCAATTCAAAACATGGCCCTTTTTCATTAAATCATATTTATAAATAAAATAGCTCCAAGTATAATTGGCAAACGAATTAATTCATTTTACCCACAACAATTTCTTGCTTGCTTTAATTCGGTAAAATTTCATGCATGCACAAATTATAAATAATATGTAAACATTTTCATAATTTTCATGCATATGTATTCCATACATAATAAATATACACATGCGGTTAATATAAGTTGACAAAATCATTTCTTTTTCCCTTAATTTTGATTAATTTCACACATGCAATCTTAGTGAAATTCACTTGACTTATATTAAGCATGCATCACCATATAATCGAGTTATATTACTCGTGCATTTTGATCACATTGCATACAATTTCAATACTAAATTATTTAATTTATTTATCATGCAATGCTACCTTAAGTCATCCTTTATTAATAACAAAGTTACTTAATTGATTAGCAGACCAACCAAAAAAGACACAATTTGGTTTACAAAATGCAACATACATATCATGCTTGTAAACATATTAATTTTCACATGTATCCAGATTACAATATGATATAACCAAAAAATGTGATCAACACATTCGTACTTGATCCTGCAATCCAAGATTGCCAAAACACATATCCCGTGCATTTCGACAATCAGTTTCACATACCAAATTACTTATAATATTAACTTGATTATAAGTGATCAAGTTTGACAGTTTCCCGGATCAACCCAACCAATTCATTTAATAAAAATGGATTCTCGGCATTTTAATTATATCTAAATCAATAACCATGATCCATACTTTCACTAGAGTTTGATCACATCAATTCAAACACAACTGCTCAAAAAACAACCTTTTCACATAATCATACAATTTACAATATGTAAATATTATAATTACTGACCACAAAATGAACCAAGACCATCATTTTCTTTTCCGTGAATTCTTGACTCACAAATCATACAATAAATATTGTAATCACTCAATCACAAACATGTATAAGTACATTTGAAATCACATGAAGTAATCGCATATTCTCAAATTTAATTAATCAATCCACATGCAACTTTGCTATTGAAAATAATTATTTAGTACAAATAATAATCTTAATGCATGTCCATTCATTTAAAGCAAGATGAGTAATTCACATATCATTTCAATGAAACTCAATGTCTAACCTTTAAATAAATAAACTATCCAAAAATCAAGTAATCCCTAATTTATTTTATTTTGCATGGACAAAGTAATGTACATAAACTACTAATTAATTCAGCAATTTAATCAAGCCAACATATATACAGATTCACATAATTTCAAAGTATGCAATATGCATTATTTTATTATAGTAATATTACTCCATCATGTGAATCATGCATATATATTTCATCCAATCCTTCTATGTAGAAGTTTATCGAATACACTCAACACACTATCGGCCCTGGGGGTGTGCGACCGGTGCGGTCGTACAGGGCCTCAAATTCCCCAGGGCCTCAAATTTTAATTTTCCACTTTATAATAATGTGATAAAATTAATATTTTAGAAATAAACAAACTGTATATGTGATCAGATACATATAAGATCACGGAAAATGATCTGATATATCAAGAAAATTTGGATTGCAGATAACTGTGAGGTGGATAACGAAAGAAAAATATTTATTTTAGGAGATTAGTTTGAAAAGAGTTATATATTATATATGAATTCAGGAATTAACAATTGTCAATTTTAATATTTTCCTTCATGACTCGGTAGAAATTAACATATTATTATTTTAATCTCCATAAAATTAAAAAAAATGAATATTGTGTAATATTCTGTGCTACTAATTTTTTTTATGAGTGAAAAATATTATTTTATGTATTCTCTCACTTTTAATAAGAATGTTGAAATTAAAGTATTTTATCCCACTAAAAATATATAATAATATAAATTAAAATTTAATAATATATATAATTTAAGGCCACAGTTTTATTTTTCGCACTGGATCTCGGAAATTTCAGGGCCGGCCCTGACTCAATACCGAACTAAATTCATGAATTTTTCATTTAGTCAGTGTCATACAAATCGCTCTAATAAATACACAGAGAGCAATTTAATTCATTGATACTTTGCACTAGTATAACATCATGTAATATAAAATTACATACTAACAAGACGTTTTCCTTTCGAAACATTCTTGTTCATTTTATCTTCCCCTACAGAAACTTTGTGCATATTTAACATTTTAACATCAAACAGTGTCATACATCCCATCCAAGATGCAACGGTATACATGCAACACGCTAATATTCACATACTCCTATGTTTATCCGAGTATATATTACAACTATATGCACGTTAACAGTCACATACTCCCATGTTTATCCGGGTATATATTACAACTGTATACATGTCGTATCCAAGATATAAATGCATGCAACACAGTGAATCAGACCTACCATCCAAGATATAACCGTATGCAAGACAAACAAAATAAATTGATACTCCAACCATGACTTATTTACTAAATCAAGCACAAGAGATAAAACACTCTTCTTTAAACAAAAACCAAAAACATAACATAAACTTATCTTTTCATCTTTTGTCTGATCTGTTGGAGTGACCAACTTTTATAGTACACTCATATCAATTCTTCAAAAACCAATCATACTACAAACATCATTAGTTTGTTACAAGTACGATTTCATTACCACAATCAACAACGAAGATATTCTCAAAGATTGTTAGGTATAAACAATGGGGACAATAGGGTGATTGGAATAATAGGTGGATAACGATAGAGTCACATAACACTCTCGCTTTCCTTTGATAATATTTCGACCATATCAGCCCTAGGTTGCACGAAATTCCTCGCAGGATAAAACTATAGCTGATTCTTGATTCTAGGCTTGAATCAAGAACATACCTTTGAGTATTAGTGTTTATGAGGAAATATGTGTTTCTCATTATCGTTTATATATTTCAGTGTTACATACATCATTCATAGATATTGAATAGTTCAGTGTAAAACCCCATCATGCATCAATAAATACCTGTATTTATAGGTTAAGTCCCGTACCAATGCATGTCTGAAAAGACAACGGTACGTAACTCCATACAACTGCTGGATACGTTTCCAACCAAATCTGTTCAGACAGGGTACGTACAAACTGCAGTTTCACATGGTAACTATAATACAACCACAAAGTAACTCATGTATAACCACACAGTAACTCTTGTGTAGCCACATAGTAACTCATGTGTTAATTAGATACACGTACAATATCCTCAGAATATTGAATTCTGAATCGATGCAACACTTCAATTTAATTTAAACTATACACAGATAAATAAATCAATATTTATCTTAGAACCGTAAACTCGTAGATTGTTTTTACAAGTGTGCACTCCGCACCACCAACCTTGTTATAACATTTCGAGTTCACTGTCTCGAATCCAATTATACTTATATTCAATCAGTGTTTAAACAAAACACCAACAATCTTAATTTGCTTCATAATGCCATGGTCCATGGATATTCCTCTTCCGTTCAAAGTTAGGTGTTACTGTTTATGACATTCAAATCGATGGTGCTAAAATCAAAGCAACCTTAGTATACTCGGTAAGAAGCTGTCACGAGAACAGAAAGAAGCTGATCGGTATGCTCTAGATCGGAAAGAAGCTGCTATTTGCGAATTCAAATGTAAATTTTTTTATTTACCGGACACTGATTATTTTCGTAGAGAAGACGATGATGCGGTAAAAAGGAAAAGTGATTTTGGGAATTAAACTAATTAACAATAATGGGATAAAAATAGATTTGATTATGACCATTAGATGAAATCTAATCCAAAGTTCTAGAATTGGAGTGAAAATTGGAGTAAAAATAAGGGAGTCTCTTGGACCCTTCCCAATGTGTGTGTGTGTGTATATATATATATATATATATATATATATTCTCAATTTAGTTCAGTTCATTAAATGTAATTATATATTTTTTCAATTCCTTTCAGTTGGTTTAATTTGAGAAATTTTTGATTAAGAGCAGTGAAACTTTCAAAATTAATTTTGTATAGTTTCTAAAAAGGACAACACATTATTAGCTTATATTGTTTAAATATAATTATTAAACTATTGGCACTTAGGGCTTGTTTAATATGCCTGAACTGAATTAACCGATTTGATTTGAACTGAACTGAATTGAATTGGAAATTACTGAACTGAACCTAACTAAAATTCATCTAGATTTTTTGATAAAATATTTATATTCAAAATTTTGGCTACAAAATAAGCCATTGATATATTGAATTGAACTTAACTGAACAAAACTAAATTGAAGAAACAAATCACTACATTGATAAATTATCTAAATTTTATCAAATCATACCTCAACACCGAACTTCAACACCGAACTTTAGTGCAATAGAGCTGGGCTGAGAATACTGGAATTTATGGCATGATGAACTTTTCTTTAAAAATGAGGAGGCTAAAGATTGCTCTTAAACACTGGAATAAGGATGTCTTTGGTAATATTCAGGACAATGTCAAAATAGCAGAAACCAAAATTTTACAGAAAGAGTTGGAGCACCAAACGGATTATTTTGAGACTAGCAGAACCCAATTACATTTAGCATGGGGTGAAATGACCTTAGCTTTACTTGAGAGGAAACCTTCTGAAAGTAAAAAATCAAGATTAAAATGGTTAGTAGAAGGAGATTCATATACAAAATTTTTCACTCTACAGTAAAAGCTAATCACTCTAGACAGAATATAGCCATGATAAAAAATTTTAGGGACGAGTGGATCACTAATCCTGAAGAAATTGGATATGAGGTTGTGTCCTTTTTTGAACCTTTGTTACCTGATGAGCTTTTGAGCTGTGATGCGAACGCTACAGAGGAGATGCTAGAATAGATACCAGAATTGGCCAAGTCAGAAACTAATGTGGAGCTAATGAGGCAGATTACCACTAAAGTGTTGAGAGGTATTGTATTTGCAATGGATGAGGAGGTTGCACCAGGCCCTGATGGGTACACAAATACTTTCTATAAACACTGCTGGGATTTCTTAGAACCTGACCTACTTAATGCAGTAAATGAATTTTTATTAGGAATTCCTATATCTAGGGCCATCTCTGCAACTTTTATAATACTTCTTCCAAAAAGACAGGTCAACACAAATTTTTCTGACTACAGACCCATTAGCTTGTCTAACTTTTTAAACAAATTTTTTCTGACTGCAAACCCATTAGTTTGTCTAACTTGTTTACACTGATAAAGCCCATTTGTTTTTAAATTTTAAACCACCTAAAGTTCGGATAAAATTTATTTGATTCTCCACGCCTTAAATAAACATTCAAAAGGTAGTATATTTTCAGTTTATTTCAATTTTTCTGTACAATATATTTTATTATTATAAAATATGATTTGATTTAATTCATATCAACTTTTATTTTAGTTAGATTCTAGTCAATATTTTCTATTCGGTGAATTGTTTTTTTTAATTTAAAGAAAGAGGATTATTCATGAATCCTCCCAACCAAAATAATCAACAAGATACATCGTGAATTCTCAATACTCCTACTAGGAGACAATTTGTAGGATTACAGGGAAATTTAATTCTATAGCAATACAGTGCATTCCCTGTATCAAATAAACTAGCAGCGCCTTAACCTAAATAATGAGTCTATATCTGACATATATTGTTCTCTAACACTCTAATCTTGCAATCACTCACCAGGTCATCTCATTAACATTATTTGCATCTCCCCTCGGAGGCAGTAAGAGGTTTACCAGCTCACTTTCACAGTATCAAAGCATTATAAAAGTTTAATCTAACAGTCACAAGTTGTCTAGACAATAATTAGTCTGTGAGTACTTCCCAATCCAACTCATTAACGTTATTTACATCTCCCCTCGTAGGCAGTAAGAGGTTTACCAGCTCACTTTCACAGCATCAAAGCATTATAAAAGTTTAATCTAACAGTCACAAGTTGTCTAGACAATAATTAGTCTGTGAGTACTTCCCAATCCAACTCATTAACGTTATTTACATCTCCCCTCGGAGGCAGTAAGAGGTTTACCAGCTCACTTTCACAGCATCAAAGCATTATAAAAGTTTAATCTAACAGTCACAAGTTGTCTAGACAATAATTAGTCTGTGAGTACTTCCCAATCCAACTCATTAACGTTATTTACATCTCCCCTCGGAGGCAGTAAGAGATGTCTCAGGTTGCTTTCACAGATTAGCTATGCCTAGACAGCCTGTTCGGTCTACAAATCTGATGTATGAACCCGCCAAGAGTAAGTAACCAACATACTCTGACTCGGATTTCTCCTTGTGCACAAATACGGACCATTACGGAATCGCCAGAAGTAAGTATTTAAACTACTCTGACTCGGATTTCTCCTTTTCCGCATACCGCTAAGAATCAGATTTGAAGCTAATCACAGTTTAACCTATCCAGGAAAACTAATGACAGCAGATAAAAACTCCAGAACAATATTATACCAAACCTCAAATAAGCGCGTACCCATTATTTAGCCAAATACTGATGGACTTAGAGCAAAATGGACCTTGCTAACCCAACTCAACACTACAGCTTTGATGTGTAGAACGTCACAGGCCACTCAACACAATTCTAGAACCTTAACCAATCCAATTTCTAAACCTTTACTTATAATCGCGAAAAAAATAACATTAAGCCGTTGCAATTGAAAATCTGTTGCCCCTCTTACCTCTCAGCTCCGATTCAAACCCGTGATTTCGGGCCAACAACCTCCTCTTTCCGCCTATATCCACAAGCCCCAACTATATTCCTATACATGTTCATCAAATTTCATAGTTGCAGCTTCAATTCGGTGAATTCATTCGAATAAATAAAAATAAGAGGAAAGAACAAGTCGCAACTCACAAGTCCAAACAGTAGGCCTTGTTCTCTCGAGTTTAATAGTAAATTCTTTAGTTAATTATTTTTCCAATTTAACTGAGTATGTTTAAATTTAATTCTGTTCAGTTTAATGAAATATAATTTTCACTAATTTTTTATTATAAATCTAACACATACAATGATATAAAAAGATGTTTGTTATATGCAGGTTCTGTTTACTTATGCAGGCCTAATAGATGTGAGAAAATATCATAATTACCCTTCATTCGTTTATTAGTTTTTACAAATCTATTTCTAAAACCCTAACCTTGAATGCATAAACCCGTCTATGTAATGATTGAAGCGGCTGGACCCGCTGAAAGGGGTCGAGAGGCAGTTGGATTTGCTAAGGGGGTTGAGAGAAAACTCCCTATATGGCTGTTGCCTCCTTTCCAATTCTCTGGTGAGGCGTTAGGCATGAGCTGCATCAGCTTGCATCCTTTTCGTAGGTGAGGAAAAGGTCACCATTCTGTTCTTTTTCTTCATCGTACCAATCGGTGAAGGTTCCGTCTCGGGGGTCAATTTCTCCTTGGTGTCCAAAATCGGTTTGAAGTTGGATTTGCGGTTCAGGACCACTAATGGGCTGGCCCGCTTGGGAAGGACCGGGGTCCGAGGTGAACACTCCTACCGCAGCGAGGCCGGTAGATCCCAGAGTAGTGGGTCCTGCACTTGTAGCTCCTGGAACGTCGAAGTTTCCAGGATCTACGGCTTAGGTCCGTGAAGACTTGGAAGTGGAGCGTTGGGGAGGGCCCCATGCCTTCCACGAGGTCGAGGGACTCGTCCTACGCTGGCGTCCTCGCCTACTTCTGGAGTTCTCCCCTAAATGCGACTGCTTCGGCGAACGTCATTGTTGGGATCCGACATGGCGTCATTGCTCCGGAAAGGCTGACATCTGAGTAGAGAATGGGTTTGCTCAAGATGAACACATGAATCCCACTGGGCGTGTCAAATTGATGGATGTCTGAAATCCGCAGTTGACCTCGAACCGAGCTCACGAACTGATCTGCAAGACAAAGTCCCGGAGTGGCCGGGGGTGGACACTCTGATACTTAAGTCAGTGACAGCTTTATAAAGCTTATAAGCGCAAGGCGTAATGTATATAAGATGAATAGAGAGATCTACCAAATATTTGTATTTATAGAGTTCCATTCCCTAGATTAGTAGGGTTTGTAATTAGAGTAAGAATACAACTCTTATGGTGATAACACTCGTATTCCTATAATTAGAGGAAGTGTATTCTTTGTAGGAAATTCAGAATATACGCATTTCTTATAAGGATGGGGCCGATGGGCCCGTAAATCCATCTCCCGCTTATCTCGAGGTCCAGACCCTTCTCGGGTCTTGGTCCGGTATAAACAAAGCCCAAAAGTGCGAACCATGAACTTATCATATACTAATAATTATCTTCATTACTTTCTTATTATTCAACTTCATTTTTTTCTCATCAAACATTTTATTTAATAACCTTGTGATTTACATAAAATCCTTGTTATGCAAATTAATAAAACATTAAAATTTACATGTTATTAAAAAAATCTATCATTTCTATATTATTTTGTTATATAAATTAACTTGTTTACAATGTTACATCAGTTAAACTATTCATTATACATTTATAATCTTTCTTATATTTTGTAAGTTAAACAATTAAATAGTCAATAAAGTAAAATACGCAAGTGTCGCTTAGGCAATTAAGAGATGTAATTTGTCATCTTTAACCTTTGGTTTGGAGAGCCAAATATATTCTCCCACCTTACTAAGGTGTATTTTTAAAAAATAAGAAAAAAAGTAGCATCTGCTCTACAAAGAAAAAATCCCCGTTTCTACAGTAACAATGGTCGTAGTTTTTTTTTTTTTTCGTTCCACGCATTAATTTCAGCATACGCTTTGCCATCCTCTGCTTTCTCCTCCACTTTTTTGTTTCTTAACATTTTCTACAAAATTCTACGTACAACTTCACAAATCATTTTGTTTAGCAGCCATCGTTTGAGGCTATTCAGGTGAATATTTTTGATCACTTTACAATTTCCCCTCAATTTAAGTAGTAATTTTCTCCAGGCATCCTCTCTAACTTCTTCCTGTATTTTTATTTCCATCGTATTCGATAAGTTTTTAGCCGTTGATTTGATAAATAATTAACTGGTTCTTCCGCTCATATGTGAAACATGCATGTAAGGTGTTTGATAATTGACCATTGAGAAATTGATGAAAAACTAATTAACGTGAAAGGATATATAAGTGATTGATTTTTGGAACTATTTGAATGATTCAATTTATCTACGAAAAAAAGAGCAGTTGTGCGGAATCGTTGCACATTAATTAGATGGAGTATAGTTTTGTTTTTTCTCTAGAGAAGCCGAACAAATCTTCTTCATCTTGGAGCCAAAGTCCAAGTGAGGAGTTGATTGGATGTCAAACTGGAAGAAGGTGGATTGCATCAGTTGAAGTCCACAACTACTGATGGGTATAATCCTCCCAACAAAAAAAAACTCTGCTTCTGTGATTGCTTAGTTCATTCTTTGATTCACTTATGTTTTCTGATGTTCTTTTGATTTTTCAAATACATGCTGCGCTTTTTATATTTGATTAGTTAACTTATGTTTTTCTTTGTAATTAATTGCATCTGTTTCATGATAAAGGTTGTTGATATTCTAAATTGTGTATGCCAACAGATGGGAAACATCTTCCTTGAACGTGTTGCCAGTTATGGGGATGATGATGACGTTGAGTAAAGAGTTTAACATTTTGTGTTTTGTAAAGATTTAGGCTTCAATGAGATTATGCCATTAGTTAATTAATGTTCTTCTAGAGAATGTGGTTAATCTGCATTCTTAACAATTAAATGCTGCTATAGCTATATACACTCAAATGCTGTAGAATTGAAGAATTGTGTCAAAGATATTCGGGTAAATTCGTGTCTGTATATTCATGAGAAAGTTTACATTATATAGGGATGCTATGTCTACCTAACTATCGAATCTATCAATGTGGGTTCAATGTACAATAACATAATTACAGAAGGAAAAAGGATAGTCTAACCTATATTCCATATACAATACTAATTTATATAGAAAACAAACATCTTGTTTCCTTAACACTCCTCCTCAAGATGGAGCATGAGGATCCTGAATGCCCATCTTGCCAATAAAATTATGAAATGTATGGCGTCCAAGTGCCTTGGTAAAAAGATCAGCAGGTTGCTCAGTAGTACGAATATGATGAGCAACTATCTCACGATACTGAATCAAATCACGAACAAAATGACAATCAACTTCAATATGCTTCGTTCGCTCATGGAAGACTGGATTAGCAGCAATATGGAGAGCCGCTTGACTGTCACAAAACAACTTCATCGGCTGAGAATGGGATATGCCTAAAGACTTGAGAAGAGATTTCAACCAAATAAGCTCACAACAAACATAGACCATAGCACGATACTCAGCCTCTGCAGAAGAACGAGAGACTGTAGGTTGCTTCTTTGTCTTCCACGAAACTGGAGAATCACCAAGGGTCACAAAGTAGCCAGTCAAAGATCGTCGAGTAATAGGACAAGCAGCCCAGTCAGAGTCACAGAAACCAACAAGCTGTAAAGGACTACGAGCTGAAAGAAACAATCCTTGACCTGGATGGCCCTTGAGATAATGCAAGACTCGAATTGCAGCTTGCGAATGCGCAACTCGAGGTTTCTCCATGAATTGAGCTAAAGTATGAACTGATAACTCAATTCTGGACGAGTAATAGTCAAATAGATAAGCTTTCCAATGAGACGTCGATACTGAGCAGGATCATCATGCATATGACCTTCATCTTTCGCAAGATTATGTTGTGTCTCCATTGGAAAAGCAGCAGGCTTTGCTCCCAATAAGCCTGTATCAGCCAAAATATCCAAAGTATATTTCCGTTGAGACAGAAACATACCATCAGAGCGACGTGCAATCTCAATGCCCAAAAAATACTTCAATGCTCCAAGATCCTTCATGTGAAAGCAAGAACTCAAATAATTCTTGAAGGCAGACAAAACATCTCCAGAAGAACCAGCAATTACAAGATCATCCACGTAAACCAAAACATGGAGAGTAACACCATTTCGGATATATGAGAACAAGGAATAATCATCTTTGCTTTGAACAAATCCATATCTGCGCAATGCCTCGGCTAACTTGGCAAACCAATTACAAGGAGCTTGGCGAAGACCATAGAGTGATTTCTGAAGCTTGCAGACAAGCCCGAGACGAGGTAACACATATCCTGGAGAGGGCTTTATATAAACCTCCTCCTCAAGATCACCATGCAAAAATGCATTATGCACATCCATCTGATTAAGCTCCCATCCCATAATGACAGCAACACCCAAAAACAAGCAAACAGAAGACATCTTAGCAACAGGCGCAAATGTCTCAGTAAAGTCAGTCCCCTCTATCTGGCGATTCCCAAGCACAACCAACCGAGTTTTGTAGCGTTCAACCGAACCATCCGAGTTATACTTCATACGAAACACCCATTTGCTACCAATAGCTCGCTTGCCAGAAGGAAGAGCAGATAAAGTCCACGTCTTATTGCGTTCAAGAGCATCAATCTCAGCAACCATTGCTAGACGCCATTGAACAGAGCGAGAAGTCTCAGAAAACGTTGTTGGATCCGAGCCAGCCGCAACTGCAGCCAAAAAACTAGAGTGCGAAACCGAAAAATTATTACAGGAAACGTAATCAGCAATAGGATAGCGTATACCTGAGGACGGTGAGGACGATGAAGCAGTTGGAGGAGGGTTTATTGAAGGTGCAGTGGCGGCGCAGACGTAGTCGCGGAGTCGAACAGAAGGTTGGCGAGTTCTCGTGCTCGGCGGTTTGGGCGACGGAGTAGAAGTAATCAAGTCAACATCTGAGTCCGAAGGAGAAGAAGAAGACGGCGAGTCAGTATCTGAATCAAAGGCCAAAACAGCAGGGTCCATCGCCGGAGACCAAGTGGAAGTAGTTTCAGGCGAAGCTTGCATGGGTAAAGTCACGGCCGGGAGACCGGTGAAGGCGGCCGAACCACGGTTAAAGGCACACCAGAAGACACATTTGGATTGGCAGGTAAAGTCACGCCAGGAGTCTGGGGAGAAACGGCGGCCGGCAGCTGGACAGACGACGGTGCTGGAACGGGAGGTGACGGAGAAGAGGCAGGCGCGTGAGGAGCACGCGCCCGCGATCCAACTCCTGGCGCGTGAGGCTGGACCAAATCAGCCACGTATGGTCTTTGCACATTCGGTCCATGCAAGGCTGGTCCAACCGCTTCCGGTCCATGCTTGGCCGGTCCAACCACGCCCGGTCCATGCACGTCTGAATCGGGCCGGACCGGTTCATATCTCTCTGGGCCATGCAGAACGTCCGGAAATTGCCCAGACTGCCCGGAAACTCGTTCGGTCGACGGGGAAGACTCCGGGGAAGCAAACAGGAAGCAATCTTCGTAGAAAACAACGCCGCGACTTGCAAAAACCGTACGAGTATCAAGATCATAAAGTTTCCATGCCTTTATGTGCGTAGAGTATCCCAAAAACATGCACTTTCGGCTTCGGGAGGCAAATTTATCTCTCGGTCTGGGGAGTTGGATGCGAAGCACAAACATCCGAACACCTTCAAATTTCCGTAATCCGGAACTCGGCCAAAGAGGAGCTGATACGGGGAGCGATCCTTCAATAGCGGCGACGGAGTTCGATTAATCAGGTAAGTAGCGGCAAGAACACAATCACCCCAAAATTTGATTGGAAGATTAGCCTGAAACATGAGAGCTCTAGCAACGTTAAGAATATGACGGTGCTTGCGCTCAACACGACCATTCTGCTGTGGCGTGTAAACAATCGAAATCTCGAAACGGACTCCTTTTTCCAAAAAATACTGACGAAGAGGCTGAAATTCGGTACCATTATCCGCACGAACACACTTGATTTTGCGGCGAAACTGAGTAGAGACAAGCGCAAAGAACTCATTCATCTTGGAAGACACTTCAGACTTACTAACTATTAAATAAACCCAAAAAGCTTTAGAGTGATCATCAACTATAGTCAAAAATGACACTGCCCCACTAAGTGAGGGGTTACTATAAGGACCCCAAACATCACAATGAACAAGATCAAATAAACTACTAGCTGTTTTGGTATTCGAGGAAAAACTACTTCTAGACTGTTTTGCTCGATGACATGTTGAGCAAGGAACAGATGTATTATTTCTACGCAATCCTAATATTGGAATAGATGACAGCACCTATGGAAAAGGATGACCAAAACGCCGATGCCACAAATCAAACGAAGAAACAGAAGCAGCAGACACATGGAGAGATCGAGCAGGCGAAAGTGGAGCCCCGAGACTACACAACCAATAAACCCTTCCTCGCTGACTACCAACACCAGTCACCATCCTCGTGCTGATGTCCTGAAATATGCATATATTTTCGGTAAGTAAAACTAGAGCTTTTAAGGATGCAGTTAGCTTAGCAAAGGATAACAAATTACAACGTAATTCTGGAATAAATAAGACGCGAGGAAGCATAATATCGCCCAAATATAATGTACCATGTAATAAAGCAGTAGATACCGAACCATCACGCAGTACAACATCAACATCAGTAGGCATAATATCGTGAAGAATGTCCTTGGTACCAGTCATGTGATAAGATGCACCCGTGTCAAGTATCAAGGGTGTAGAGACCTTACCGGAATTGTCAGAATTCATGTTAGAAAATATATTCTTAACTATACCCCATTGCTTCTTAGATAAGACGGGGCCAAAAGCCTGTCTGTCCAAATCGGTGATGACGGCGGCGGCAGTGGGTTCACCCGGGGAAGGAACAACTCCGGCGAACGGCACTCCAGGCGAGACAGACGAACGAGGAGTGGCGGTAACAGGAACAGCGGCGGCGGCGACATCATCGTGTGCGGCAGCAGCGATCTTAGAAACGGTAGGAAGAAGTGGTCTAGCGACGACAACGTTGTCGTGGCGAGGATCTATGGAATGAAAGAAACGGTGAGAACTAATGTCTTCAAAAATTTCCAGCAAACAAAACACTGGCCACAAAATTTCAGCAGCAAATTTTTTTTTTTTCGAATTTTTTTTTTTTGGATTTTTTTTCTTTGATTTTTTTTTTGTGGAGAATAGAAGTCGGTAGCAGAAATCAAAGGAGTAAGAATGAAGATTTCGACAGCGGCAACGGTGGAGGCTCACGGCGGCAGCGGAGGAAAAAGAGATCGGAGAAAAATTGACTTTAGAGGATCGAAGGCTGTGATACAATGTAGAATTGAAGAATTGTATCAAAGATATTCGGGTAAATTCGTGTCTGTATATTCACGAGAAAGTTTACATTATATAGGGATGCTATGTCTACCTAGCTATCGAATCTATCAATGTGGGTTCAATGTACAATAACATAATTACAGAAGGAAAAGGATAGTCTAACCTATATTTCATATACAATACTAATTTATATAGAAAACAAAGATATTCTTTCCTTAACAAATGCTGCCAAGTTTTGGTTTATGAAATTACTTGAGTGCAACACTAAACATCCTTTTAAGATAAATCTAATTTCCATTTTATAATGCAAGTTTAACCTATTGTGCAGAAATAATCTGAAAGCCCCGCGCAACGAGGCTTGAAAGAACCTAGTTTGTCTATAAACACGCAAAATAGATTCATGATAAAAAAACTAGTGTCGAGTAATTAGTTAGTTGTGGTGAACACGTTTACGTATGGAGCAAAATCCGATTCGTTCGCCTTCACCGTCCCATCTACCCGATACCACGGTCCTTGGTGGGAGGCGCGATATCTTGAATTCAGGACCCATTAAACGCCTTTTTATCTCGCTATGCACAAGGGACCTTTCAAAAAAGAAATTCGCACATTGTCTCTGCGAAAGCTCGAATGCTAGTTTATGGAGCAACGAACACAATGTCCCAATTGAAATACACCTGTGGTGTTTGGAGAACACATTTATGTACTCAAAGGACATGCGCATGCATATTAAACTTAAAGGATATTTTTTGAATTAACTATTGGAAGTAATCTAATTAGTACAGAATACAATCACATTTATATCATTTTCAATTAAGACACTTTAATTAAAAACTAATTGAGGAAAAAAAACTACGCCTCTCAAAATTATAGTAATCGTAGCATGCTGATCGCTCATGTTGTGCCTATTATTTTGATTAGCATTTTAAAGCACAAAACCAACTAGCTAGGACAAACTCATGAGTGTGTGGAAAAAAAACGAGTTAACTTTTGGGATCATATTTTATTAATTATGCTGTGAATAACTTATCTTGCATTTTAATTTGTGGCATTTTACAAAAAAAGTTTCATAGGCAATCGGTTTGATGAGTACACTGTTCCACATCAAAATAAAGAGCTTAACCTTACACATTTCATCGTGAGGGGGAAAAACATGTGACGAAAGAGTATTGCTAAGGTGATGAAATAAAGAAAAAGAAAAGCTGGTCAGCGATACTTGTTGTTAGAGATATGGAAATATATGGTGAATATTCTAGATGAGTTGGTGATCATTTGTTGATTGATAAGGTTGACTAGTTATAGAGATAGACCAAAATATAACCTTGACATTTGTAATAGGTGTATAGATTTAAATATTGTAACCCTTACAATAAACACGCATTTACATGTTACTATTTCTACATGTTACCAGATCTTTAAAATAATTTGACCTTAGAAAAATTTTAATTCTTCCGAGGTACAGTAATTTCTTACTAACGTCGTCATCGCACCGCCGTGGCTACCAGTTTTTAGAACTAATCGTCTCTGTCGTTCGATCTCGTCACCGGATTGTTTTTTCCTTCCGCCAGAAACTCCGTTCGCTTGTGCTTTTTCTCTCGCCCTCGCCGCCGTAGAAGTCGTTGACTGATCAACATCGACCGCTGCTGCAGTCACTGTTCAACTGACTACCCCCGTTGTTCGACACTCCTCTGCTACTCCCCAGTCTGCCCCACTATCTTTAGGTATTCTCTACCCTATTACTTATCATGTTTCTTGCAATAATTTTTCGGTTTCGCGTTCTACATTTTTACCTGCAGTACAGATGGCTCAAACCCTACTATGTTTTCTGAGGCCTCTCGTCATGCTCATTAGCGTGCGGCTATGGTGCTTGAAATTGATGCCCTTGAATGTAACAATACGTGGACGTTGTCTTCCCTCCCTTCTGGAAAACATGCAATTGGCTGTAAGTGGGTTTTTTGCACCAAATACCACTAGTGCAGGATGAATTAAATGTCGGCGGTGAATACGGGTATACGCGGCAGAAATAACCGCCTTAGCCAGCCATGCCGTATATCCTAAACGCGGCGTTTTTTTGCCGCAGAGAATGATTTTAGAAATCTAAAATCCGATAGATTAGTGTTTCAGATAGCGTAAACGCGAGTTGCCCAGTTTCAGGATATTTGGTTTACGACATCTGAAACAATAGATTCAGAAATCGTACTATCAATAGGTTACATGAATCTATTGGAAATGAGAGTCTGGAAATAGAATAGAATAGGTTCACCGTCGCCGGAAAAAAGTGGTCGGAAATCATGTTGAAGATGTCGGAAATGCAATAGATTGGTACTGAAATACGAATGTCATTAATAGATTATAACAATAGATTGGTCAATCTTTTGAAGATCCGCAGAGCAATCAGGATAGTTTGTATATGTTCAGAATGCGTAATGCGAATAGTATACTGTATGTGTAAGAAGGATGAAACTGAATAGTATGATGAACCAGATTGTGAAACTATTCAATCTTCCCTGTTGTAATCCTACCCGATTGGGAACAGAATGAGTAGGAGCAAACGTATTTGGTTGGTACTTATTTAGTCCGTCGGTTATGTAATAGGTTGGCTAAACTTGCATAGATCCTCTTTGCTAAATATAGTAGAATGGTAGGTGGTTACGAATTCTATTTGTCATTCGGATTGGTTGGGATTACGATGTTTCATATGCAATAGTTTGGTATGGTAGATTAGCTATCTATTCAGTGTTCTCTCAGTAATGCCGTTAGTTTGGGTACAATAGATTGGCCGTTCGGTTAGTAGTACTGATATGTGCTTTAGACTTCTCGAACTCAGTAGTTTACTTTTACGACGGATAATTCCTTATAGTTTTGTGTGGGACCCTTTTCGTGAGTTCAGAACAAAATACCTAATAGGGTCATTTCCAGACCTGCAATCGCTCCCAATATAATGTGGTTTACAACGTATGAAAGCTGACAGAATAGCTTTCTATTGAGTAATAGAATGTGAAAACATATTCGGAGGTATTACAAAATAACCATCGTTCAAACCAAACCAAACCAAACCAAACCAAATGCTACAAAACAGAAATTGTTTCTGCAATATTACTCCATAAAATACATAGACAAGCTGGCAAACATGAACATGTTCTAAGGGTCAACATAATTCCCATTCAAAACCCAAACGAAACGGAGTGAAGCATACAAAATCATCGTCTTTTGTCAATGCATGAACCGCGAATTGTTAAGACATAATTCGCAAAGTTACCTCTCACCGTCTTCAAGTCCTCTATTGTGTATGGTTTGGTGTCATTTGGGAAGATCTACAAAAAAATGGACATTACATTGACCTTTAGCATATTCATCATTTTGCAAAAATAATGTGTATGTGTAGTAAGGATATTGTCTCACCGTAGGAAAGCTATTGTTAAGACGAACAGAAGTCACAATATGAAATGCATACAACATCACGTAGTAGCCGCACTCCCAACAATTTTGTTGACGTTTATACTACATTGATAAAATAGAAAATGTAAGATGAATTATGAATTATAAGTGTCAGAATCTTGTCAATGCACAAATTTATGATGTTTGTTTACCTTGACCTCAACGACTCGAAAAGGACTTTGGCCGCGTGGATTTACACAATTCAAGGCTTCCTTTAAAAGATCTACAAACACTGGAATCGGTGATCGATGTTGTGATTCCATCCAATAAACAAACTTTGTGTTCTTGTTAACCACAATGAAGCGCCAATGGCCTCTACATAGCATCGAAAAATCCAAGTGATAGAAAATACATACGTAATCTTAAAAACCAATGTACAACTATAAACATGTGCTTTAATAATAAGCTACTTACTTTTCAAGCAAGGGTAGCAAGAAAAAGATCTTGTTGGAGTCCCATAACCCTTGCTTTAGATAGTCAAGCCTTTCCTCACGGGAGTGTAATATCTCTTGGCACCGGTCGGGGCATAAGACACCAATCCATTGCTTAGAGCGATGTTGGGATGCATGATGCAAGTAGCTTGAGAAAGGAATTAACAACCGATGTGAATTGCTAGTGAATAACTTAAATCAAGAAGTTAAAATTGCACAACTTACGAAATAAGCACATAAATTTACCATTGATAGAGGGACATTGCGGTTTCCGATATCATGTCGCACTTGGTAACATCTTCAAAATCAGCACATAGCATAGGAATCACCCTTTCAACTCTAAAAACTCCTTTGGGTGTGGGGAAGTAAAAGTTCTCAAGTCGATTGTGCATAGATAGCTTATCAAACAACGCTTTTACCATAGGTGGCATTTCCAACTCTTGCACAACCGTGGGTGGGTTAGGTGGGAGGTCTAGTGGAGAAGTTTTTGTTATGGTTGGTAGTGTTGGGGAGGGAAGTTGCGCATTTGTGGGTCTTGAAGACCTTTTTCGAGGGGGGCATAGGCTTGTTGGATCCCACTCCCCCAAAGACTCTACAACTATAAGTCTCTTAGACCATAGAATGAATAATCCTTTAGCATCTTTAACCAAGCGACATGAGGGCTCGGGCATTGGTATGTTGGCATCGGGCACTATTGGCTCTACTATAGAAACAACGCCTAATCCATGGGCTATGGTAGAATGATGATGATATTTAATGGATTCCTCATAGGTTCTATTTGCAACATGTTTTGGGTTGTTATAAATGTCATCGTCAAGAAAGAGTTTACAAGGATATGAAACCTATGTGGTAGCACCAAATAACAAATGAGAATAAATAATGCAACCAAATAATAACAAGACAAATGTAAGAAGAGGATATGAAACTAACCATTGGTGGACTCGCCGTGTCTTCGTTGTTATCTTCGTTGGTGCCTTGTCTTCCATCGCACTCCATTAGGGAGTGATGTGACTCAACCGATGGCGGAGTCCAATTGTTGGATAGGTCATCCAAATTGTCGGGAAGAACCGCACCTTGACGTTTACCTATGAACGACAATGCAAGGTCTCTTTTGGCTTGTCTTTTTTTAATACAATCAAGCTCACACTCCAACATCTGCAATCTTGAATCGTAATTTACCCCTGGTGTAGAGTTCATACGAATGACGTCTCTTAGTTTGATATGAGCTCCATATCCCCGAACTCTACCTGGGCGTTATCTCTTCTCTAGAGGCTCACGTAGCACGCCATATTTTGGTGTCGGTATGAAATCACCTTCCGCAACCCTAACTTTTACCGCTTCCTAATTTTCGATACCAACATAAGGGCAAAACAAAGTTAAACAAAAGAGCAAACTCTATACTCTATTTTCGAAGTGTTTGTTCATGTGTATGATGGAAAACTTACAACTTTGTTATCAATATCGATTGATGGTTGATGACCGCCATATCCACCATCCTTGACCTCTAGTGATTTTTAAAATGCATCATGTTGCTCCACCTTCTCAATCGTCATTGGAATGGTAGTTGACCTTGCCTCCTCTTCGGTCATGCTACCATCCATCTTTTCCTTCACTCGTCGTTCCGCATCCTCCACAATAAACTTTGCCCGCGCAAGAGGCATACCCGCTCTACCCGTGCGATGAAATAACTTGTTAGCCTTAACACTTGTAATCTTCTTTAGATTTGACCCCTTTATGACATTGCACAAAGATAGGTGTTAGACTATGAGTAAAACTACATTATGCATTAACTTTGATAGATAATAAGTTGTAAATCAAATTACGGTGGTAGAAAACTCACATTTGCCACATATCCTTCAACATGCCTCCTAAAAATTTCCCAACACTCGGGCTTTATGTCGGTGTAGACATCCCAAGGAAGTACCTTGCTCTTTCTTGTGGTATGTATGAAATCTCTTGCCAATATGTACCTATAGTCCCGATGAATTTTGCACATTCTTTCCAATGTTGTTGTGAATAACCTCTCCTCGTTGGGGGCATGGATTATGAATGGTCTCTAACAAGAGAACATGTTAAAGACATACTCATATCAATCGTAGGTAATATGTACACACATGCATATATAATGAATGCCAACATAAATAGCACGTACTTCACACATACCTTGCATTCAATGAACAATTCTTCCTTCTTAGACATGGCCACCTTGCCAATTTACGTTTGTTATAGCTAGTCGAGTACGTACCATCTTACCAACCCAACTCTTCCATAAACGTCTTTCTTCCCCTATTGGATCCCCAAAAACATCAAACTCCATATTTGTCATAATTTTCTCCTTGAGCCGTTGGGTTATCACTTTACAATATGTCCGTGATTTCCAAAATGGGTCGTAGTTATCGTCACCAACATTCCCTCCATCGGCTGCTGACTTCTTAGCTATTTTCGATGGTGGAGGCATGATATCCAACTAATAAGTACCAAGAGAAATATTAGAAACAGAAAATCTACCAAATTTATATGAGGAATCAAAATATCAAAAATAATGTAGATAGATTTGTTATTTTTAACAAAATAAAAAGATCTACAAATGAAATTGGATTCAACCTTAAACTTCTCATGGCATATGTGCAAGTCAATGGTGCATAAACAATCAAGTTCATATAAAATGTGTACAAAAGAAAAGTAAATCTACAATGAAATGTGTTGATAAGAATGTTCCAACATAGATCTTTTTTTGTAAAAGGTTGACACCGAGGGAGAGGAGGGAGAGAATCCATACCTTGTTCCTCTAACAAATATTTCTTAACAACACTCTGTTGATACCCAATGCCAAAGATCTGTTGAAAGACGATGTACGTGATTTCACAATGAGAGGGTTAGCAGATAATGGAGGAGGAGGGTTTAAGAGGTATTTGAAGGATGGATAGGGAGAGAGATGGGTTGGGAGATAGAAAATTTTGAGAGGATGTGAATGGGAAGAACCTGAACCCAGTCTAGATCCACGACTAAATGTTTTTTACTACTGCTTTTATCCATTTCATCCAGCTCATATACAATAGATTGTTCCCATGCAGCAAAAGATTGGCAAATAGAATGGAGAACGTGCATTTTATCTTATTCTATTTGCCAATCAGAAGTATAAATTCAGGGGATGTTGTCGGACAGATTACTCGTCCGGGTATCAGATCAAAACTGCTCAAGAGATCAGTTACTTTTGTACTTCAGAAATTTGTTTTCAAATAGATTACTATAAATTGTCGGTGAATTTACTAATAGATTACGTACCTGGGGAAGATCCAGTAACATCTCAGAAGTCATTCTATTATGTTGCCATAGTTTCCGACGGTAGGTTGAAACTAATACCAATCCATTACTGGTTTAGACAGCTGAAAAAGGAAAATATTTTCAAATAGTTTACGTAACCGGGGCAGAGCCAGACATAAATGTTTCGATTTCTGTTCAGCAATACTGTTGTTGCAGAGAAAGCGCGTTAGCGGTAGATTGTTAATCTATTAGGGCGTTTTACATGTATGATATACCCGCGGTATATATATAAAAGTTTAATCTCCACACAGATCAGAAAACCCTATCTGTAACCCCCCAAAAAAACCATATCTAATCGGAGAACATGCCTCCCCGAATGATTCTCCCCAAGAAACTCCGGAATAAAGTTCTGGTGGCGACCTCAACCGGCGACAGATCTGATCTCCCTCCTTCGCGTGGTGGCGCTGACATGGAATAGAACAGTAACGCGCAGGAAATTCCATTTCATCTAAAGCGCAATGATCCTGAGCAAGAAGACGGTCGGGATCGCCAGGAGATTCCAAGATTCCGCCGTAGTCGAGTTGATCGTGGCGCTGCTAGACCGAAGAGCCCGACTGCGAGCAAGCTGTTCTACACTTCTGATTCAGAGAAGCGTTATGTAGCTTGGGTGCCTAGTCGCCAACTCACAAACACCAAGGTACTCAGACCCAAAACTGTTTCAACTTTAGGGGTTGATTATTTGCTGGACTATTTTAGGCCCTCCTATCTGCATAAACTCATCTGCACGGATTGTGATGCATACCGTGACTTAGTTTTGCAATTTTATGCTAACTTAGGGTATGAGCTGTTTGATAAAGATGAGACGATGGTGAACAGAAAGAAAATAGCTGTGAATAAGTTCACCATTAACTCTGTCCTAGAATGTCCCTGGGTTTGTACTAATACTTCCCTAGATGATAGTGGTCGGGATCCATATGAGGTATTTTACCATAATGAATGGCCCACTGTATCTGCCAAACAACCTATAGATGTCTTAGAGATGAGCCGAGAGTTATTCAAGGTTGAGACAGAGAGGGCTGAGGATATGATTGCTAAGGATTTTGACATTGAGGCGCTGTCGGTTGAACACAGAATTGTGTTTGAATGGGTTTGCTTGAATGTGTTGCCAACAGGGGGAAAGGCATGTGAACCAACCATAAGAAGCTTGGTGATCTTCTTCTACCTGGTGAAAGGGTACAAAATTAATCCCGGAATCACAATCATAGGGTACATGCGCAAGTGTGCAGCGGATCACATCAAGATGAAGCAGTTGCCATATGGTCATCTCATCACTGAAATCCTCAAGAAGAATGGTGTTGTTCCTGATGAGCTGCCTATAGTCTCCAAGGTTTACAATAAAGGTTGGTTTGACAAAAATCATTTGGAGTTTGACAAGGAGACGAAGCGGTACAAGGCGAAAGCCCCCATTCCCGGCGCTAGGGCTGTAATGGCGAAAAGGCGGAAGGCATCAGCAGACATCGCTTCATCGTCTCGTGGAAAAGGTGGGATCAATTTGTTTTGTGTATAATGGCACAAATATGTATATCATCTTTTATCAAATTGATCATTTTCTGATATAATCCTTGTTATTAATAATTCAATGTCCAAACAGTTGAGATGGATATGCTTGCAAAGATGAAGGAGCTTGTTGACTGTTTCACTGGCCATGTTGAAGCTCACAAGAAGGAGCTAGCGGCAATAGTGAAGCAACAGGAGGCAATTGTCAGGGATTGTGGCTTGGAGCTGGTTCTGAGTGAAGATGAAGGCCCTCCAGATTTTGGGCCAATTCCGGGTGACAGCGACGAAGAAAAGGAAGACAACTCCGGTGAGCAGTGATGTGGTGGCTGCTCCAATTCAGGTGGCATTTTGGGCGCGTCCATGCTGCAATTGTAATCAGGGTGCTTTGTGTTGATGTTGCATTTTTTAAAGTTTCTAAACAATTGCGTGAATTCGTATGTTTGAATGGTATTTGTATTGGTCTAGCTTGTCGCTAAACATTTGGTTTGTTGTACAATGTTTCTGAATATGGATTTCAGTTAATTAAAGCCTTACTTTGTTTTCCTAGTCACTTTCATGTGATATTTGTAGTATGAGTTTAAGCTATTCAAAATTTGCAAATGCAATAGAAAGGTAATCTATTGACAAATATACTGTGACCTTGGTAGATGATATTGAGTGTTAAAAACCGCAGTAGAAAACTCAGTAGATAAAGATCTATTGAGTGTTCTACATAGGAAATGTAAACTTTTCACAAATCTATTGGATTGACTTCCTATTAAACGCAAAATATTTAAGGGGAAACTGTTAATAAATTATCGGATCGAGATCGTACAATTAATAAATGAACCAACCATGATCAAAATCTTATGATCGTTAATAAAATGAACCGATTAACGATCATAAAATAAAAGCTCGGTCATAAACATGAACCGTACCCATGATGATAAACGTATTTTTGATCCCCTCACGTTTTAAAAGATCCGATCACAAACCTAGTGATGATCATTGCTCGGATTGTACAATTGTATTTGAGGTGCTCGCCTTGAGTCACTCTCAACTTCATATGAGTGTGCTCGACGGTTTGTATGAAATGTGGCAGTCATTCGAATAGAGTAACATGCCATTTCACGGTTAAGTATAAGTATGTGTAGCGTCTGAGAACAACAGTGAATTTCTAACAACAGTGAATGTCTAACATCTAAAACCGAGAGCATATCAAGTGTGATCGATCTTATGCCAATACAATTTGACCTGATGCACACAGCTATGATCCTTAGCATGTTGATAGAGGAGCCAACTGGATGGCATGGTGAGCCTTTACAAAATATCAAAATGTGTCCTACATTAATATGTAACCGCATGATTAAGTCATTCTTTATTGTCGTTCTTTAATAAACAACGAATCATACAACTGTATTTCTGGAAGTAGTTCCGTAGTACTAGCGGACTTACTAGTTGAATCACTAAGCATCAATGATGTATCTATTGACTGTATCACATATGGACTGATGTTTATGAATGATATAGTAAGGTTGAGAGTCGGATATTTATAAATGTGTGAATGAGAAGTAATAAAACGAGCACGTAAAATTTGCGTAACAAATTATAATAAAAAAAAGTATATCAATCTATCCACACTAATATGAATAGGTAGGGCTATAATACATTATCTGTTAGATTTTATCTATCTCGACAGCCATAGTATCTAATCTACCAATAGGTTTAGAATTCTGCATCGTAAAAGTATTTTATCTAGCAAATGTTACAACGGCGAAATAAGAATAGTTTAATTTTATACCCTATCTGTTCATCATACGCATTCTGAAGGGAAAAAGTAACTGATCTCTAGTTATTATTTAATTTGATTCAAAATTATGTTGTATTTCAGATGTTTAAAATATAATATATTCAAAATATATACATTCTATTGAACTTAATACAGAGAAAGTTAAAACCATACATATTGGAATGACCCGTTTTCGTGATTTACAACCCGCATTCTAACCGCCACATCAGTCCAAAACAAACAGTTGTAAACCCCAATCTTACCGCTCCGTTCATCTTTCGAAATCACTAGAGATGCCGCCAAAGGGTAGCCGTGGTGGAGGCCGCCGCTGCAAATGACGGGGATGGGGCGGCGGCAGAGCCGCTGGAAAAGGGAAGGAGAGAGTGGTGGAGGAACTTGTTGATGAAACCTCGTCTGAAGCGGAGTCCGATACTGACTCTAATGACTACGATCAAGGCCTCTTCTACAACAAAGATCACCACAAAAGGTATGTGGAACTATCTACCAAGGGAAAACTTGTCGAATGTTATGCTATACCTAGGGACCAAGTTGATGAGTTAGGGTTAGGTCTTGTTGTTGGTGTTTATGATATATTTCATTGTTCTTCGCTTCTGATGAACACAAGCCCAGCACGAGGAAACCCTTCAATTTTATGCCAATTTAACCCCAGGGGATGATGGAGCTTGGTTAACTTCTGTGAATGGGGAGCGCTTTGTTATTACATGGGTAAAAATTAATGAGGTTCTCGGCTGCCCCTACCAGTCCAATAGTGATCTAGCACCGGCTGTAGAAAATGGCCCTTTGAATGTGTATTATGAGGGTAGCTGGGATAATATTATTCAAATCGAGGGTGGGTACAACAGGCTTGAATTAGCTGAAGCTTACTTTGGGCGACCTCCGGGTGACAAGGGATCCTTTGCAGATTGCTATGACCTTCACTCTATGTCTATCCAGAATAGGATTGTGTATGAACTTCTGTACAGGTGTGTCTTTCCCACCAGTTGCAACCCAGCCGAGCCTACCACAACAATCGCTCTTATGTTTTTCTACGTGATGCTCGGTCGAAACTTCAACCCTGGTTACGCCATCCTGAACCGAATGACCAGTGTGGTTACAAAGAAGTATCGGGGAAGAAACATGTCGTATGATAATTTCATCACCATACTGCTCCAGGCACTGCAGCCCGGCTTCGTGTTCAAATCAGACCCTATTCCATGCACCCTATTCACGCCTACACGCCTAGGTACTTCCAAAAGTATAGCTGGATTTTGCAAGATGGTGTGTGGGTTGATCGCCCCCTCAAGCAGAACAACAAGCGCCAAAGAGCAGCTGCAGGTATGTCGCTGTAATTACCATTTGGTGTACCTAAATCTCATTCTCTGTTATAAATCAGTACAAGTTCGTCTTTAATTACAAAACATAAACTTGTCATGATTAGTGATAATGCTGAATTATAGATGCAGATACAACCTCTGAATGGAAACAGATGTTTGCTTCCATGAGAAAGAACATCAAAACAATCATAGCAGCCCGAACTGAATCTCATGCAGTGTATAAGTCGACAAAAGCATTTGGACGTACATTTGCAACTAGTAGTTTGAGCAGTTCAGACTTGGAAGACATAATGAGAACAGGTCCACATACTCAGACGCTACAGCAGGAAGTAGTTGGCCATAAAGGAGAGCAGCATACTGGACCTCAGCCATCACAGACTGTCGTCATGGAAGGGGAGACTGTCGGCATGGGAGGCCACATTCTCGGCATGGTAGAGCAGATTGTCGGCATGGAAGAGCAGATTGTCGGCATGGAAAGGGAGGACTTTGAAGCACACAATGAAGAACCTGTTGTGGATGGTGAAAAGGGCTCGGAGGATCCAACAGACGGAGAAGCTGGACAGAATGCAGTCAAGATCCCCGATAATGTACCTAAGGGGAAAGTGGGTGAGGAAACGGAGTTAACACAAATCCGCCAAGATGATGAGGTCCATCATTGACATGTCCTTGTAACCTATTTTGAACTACTTACCCTATTTTTTTGTGGTGGCATATCAAACATTGATGTCGATTGCTATATTGCTAGGCCGACAAATTCATTGTCATGGCTTTTGTAATTACAAAACGCCGGCCATTTTGATGTCGATTAATGTCGATTATTTTGACATTTTGAAGGTGCTCTGTAAATTTAGTTTTGTGCTCTGTCTAATATATTTTTTGCTCTGCTAAACTATTCCATTCACTCTAGCGTAAATCCAATAGAATACAAACTATTACATTTTCTGTTGGTCTAACGGAAAAGATTATCTTCAATCTACCACATGTCCATAAGTTACTAACAGAATGCAGAATCGGGTAAGTGCCAGACATTTGGTACATTACCTTTCTTTACATTTACCGATCTTACATGTAATCGGGGCTGAGACGGCCAAATTACCAAAGCCTATTCTTTTTGTATGTACCATTCTGAACATTGATAGTTTAGTAAACTTATAGGATTACATTGTCAAATAGGATGTCAGATCGGGTCAGTTTCAGATCCTTTTCAAGATGATGTACTTTTCGGCTTTGGGTGCGGAAAATGCACCAGATTAACAATCTAATGAATTTGCGACAGGTGAAACTGTGTTTGCTTGCATTTTCAAGTAGTACACATGATCGGGTCCTGTCCAGACACTCACTTCCAATGTGCTTGACTGTATTGACGATGTAGTAACTATCATAGATCAATTAACCTATTGCAGTTAGGATGGATGAAATTGATTCTATTACATTACAACTTTCTGAATGTAAAAAGAGCGAGCCTGAAAATGACATTAAAACTAAGGCAAGTGAAACTAAACATGTCCACGCATCAGTGGTGCAGTTATATACAATTACTAGATCTCGCACAAAGTTAAACATTTGAACACGGTGTCAAGTTACAAGCCAAAATGCAAACAAATTAACAAAGTACTAATTTTTCTTCAATTAAGTGTTTTTCATCTTCTTTGCCCTTCCCTTTCTCTTCCTGGAGTTCCCTTTAGCATCTACCCAAATCCCTTCTTCGTGGTCGACCCTACATAGATGTTTCTTCAGATTAGCATCCGTCTCTGCTAGACCAAAGGATTTTTCAGGAATTGGTATTGCAAATTCTTCGACGTCGTTCAAGTAATCATTGATACACTTAGCACCGACAACAGTCTTCTTTCCTTTGTCCACTATCTCGAGATGCTTATTTGCCGGATATTTTACACAGAAAACTTGTTCACCCTGGCCCGCAAGAATGAAAGGATGATCTCTATATCGACGTTTTCTTCTGTCTACCAAAGTGAATCCTAGAGGATCGTTGCTCGTCCCAGTCAGTGGATCAACCCATTCACATTTGAATACGGGAACTGTAACAGCACCATAGTCCAACTCCCAAATATCGGTGATGGTACCATAGAATCTACCTTGAATGTATCCATCACTCCTAAGCTCATCTGAAACTACAGATACACCACTGTTCAGTGTGATAGAATTGGCATACTTAGCTTTAGTTCCGTAGGTGTAGCCCTTCACATCATAGCCTCCATAATAATATACAGTAATGGATGGTTGCCTAGCCAAGCACACCACAGTTTCATCATGCTCACCAACATCAACATGATCCTTCAACCAGTCCAAAAATTTCTTCACATGCTCTTCAAGGACAAGTTCCTCACAATTAGTATCCAACTCGAGCCTAATTGTATCCATGTGTAGTGACACGTAAGGAGCTATAGCAGGGTGGTTACACAACACATACAAATGAGCAACTCTCAAATCTTCACATGTCGGATTAACTAACCCGCCATTTTTTAAGCCATACCCCTCATTCCTTCCATCGTGTCTAGATTTTGGGCATCCTACTGTCTCTACAGAATCTAAATATGCCGTGCAAAATTCAATCGCTTCCTCTACTACATACCTTTGCACAATGGATGCATCTGGTCTGTACCGATTCTTTACAAAACACTTGAAAATCTTCATATACCTTTCAAACGGATACATACATCTGAGGAATACAGGACCACAACATTTCACCTCCCGCACTAAATAGACAATCAAATGGACCATTATGTCAAAAAACGAAGGTGGGAAAAACATCTCCATTTTACACAACACATCAACTACCATGACCTGCAACTTATCCAAACGATCACGACTAATGGTCTTTTTGCATATGGACTTGAAGAAAAGGCACAATTGACTAATGCACTGTCGAACATGACATGGTAAACTAGTTCTTAGTGCGATGGCAATCAGCTCTTGCATTAAATTATGACAATCATGAGACTTCAAACCACTTATTTTTAGGTCCTCAACATTCACACAACTTGAAATGTTTGAAGAATAGTTACTAGGTACTTTCACACCTTTCAAACATTGCAAAAAATCCGTCTTCTCCACATTTGACATGGTATAGCATGCGGGCGGAAGATAGGTCTTTCCTTCCTCAATGACTGGAGTCAACCCATGGCGTAAACCCATAGTCTCCAAATCTTGACGAGCTTTCAAACCATCTTTAGTTTTTCCATGAAGGTTTAGCAAAGTCCCGAGCAGGCTATCACACACATTCTTCTCAATATGCATGACATCTAGACAGTGCCTAACATCCAAATGCTCCCAATAAGGCAAATCAAAAAAAATTGAACACTTTTTCCAACTACCTATCAAGGGAGCTTTTTTCCTATTCTTCCCAAAATCATTAGGCAACTTACCAACCGTTTGAAGAATCTCAACACCACTCACAGGCTTAGGAGCCTCACCCAACTCAACAATGCCATTGAACCACTTCTTCGCCAACCGCATTGAATCATTTGCAGGCAAGAACTTTCTATGGCCAAGATACACTGTTTTCCTACCATGCTTCAATTGAAAAAAATTTGTTTCTTTTCACATACAGGGCACGCCAGATGACCTTTTACTAAATACCCTGCTAGATTGCCCAAAGCTGGAAAGTCATTTATTGTAAAACACAACATACCCTTTAGTTTAAACCATTCATCCCGATATCCATCATATGTCCAATTTTCACAATTCCAAAGTCGCATTAAGTCATCAATTAAAAGTGCAAAGAATACATCTATGTCATTACCAGGTTGCTTAGGCCCTGAGATCATAAGTGAAAGCAACACATATTTCCTCTTCATTGTTAGCCACGATGGTAGGTTGTATAGAACAACCATAACAGGCCATGAGCTATGCGTACTACTCATATCTCCAAAAGGATTCATGCCATCAGTAGACAAACCCATCCTTAAATTTCGCGCCTCTTTCCCAAAATCTGGATACATGCTATCAATTTTCTTCCACTGATCAACATCAGAGGTATGTCTAATAACATCATCGTCTGGCTCTGACGGATCTGCATGCCATGAAAGATTTTTTGCATCTTCTTTGTTTGTAAATAATCTACGCAACCTTGGGAGGATAGGTAGGTACCAAATTACCTTAGCCGGCGTTGGTTGCTTCCTACGTTTAACAGCTTCCGCTCCAACATCTATTTGATCACCTTTGGCCTTATAGCGCGGCTCATTGCAAACACTAAATCTATCCAATTCTTTAGCGTCGCCCCCATACAACATACAATCATCGGGCACACATGTATTTTCTCTAATTCCAAACCCATAGGACATAAAAAAAATTTGCCTGCATAATACCGATTCGGTAACAAGTTACCTTTAGGGAGCATCCCTTTGAATAACTCAAGCATTTCCGTCATTGCCTTGTCAGTAAAACCATGCTTGGTTCTTAAATTCATTAACAACAAGGGTGCGCTCAAAACTGTGTACTCAGATCCATCATACAATGGTGTTTTCTTGTCGTTAAACATCGCAGCCAAATATTTAGGTCTCCCGACAAAATATCTAACAATATCCTCAACCAAATCATCTAACCTCTCCTTCTCCCCCACTTCCTCTTCATTTCTACCCACCCAAGAATCCTTATCATCAACGTCCATATCCTCTAAGCTTTCACCGTGGCATACCCAAGTTGTGTAGGTCCTATCAAAGCCTCGAACAATTAAGTGTGTTTTAACAGTTCGAGCACTAACATAACCATCATTCTTGCAATCTTTGCATGGACACCTAATTCTAGAGCCGTTTTCAAGCCTTGCATTTTCCAAAGCTAACTCTAAGAAATATTTCACCAATATCAAGTATTTCTTTGAATTTCTAACATCACCATCAATGATACTAACACGCTCCTGTATACTAATATCGGCCATCACGATAACAAATTTTTGCCAAACATTCACCTAAATATAACAATACACTACGTTCATCAAATTCATATACATGACATGGGGAACATATACAAAATTGGGGTCATATCTATATATATATATATATATCTATACATTAACCCATTCTTACCCATCAACCATCACACATGTTACCGCTAAACCATGACTCACATCCGACTTAACACTTCCTCTATAATCTCATTAACGTGGAACTTAACACTTACAAAGGGTTGGAGAAAAACTATTGAAATGCATGCTTACATGAATGTTGACGGTAAATTTATGCAAGCATACCTTCACTCCAGCTGGACAAGATGATATGCGGCTTTCAGACCCACGAAAATCCGTCTGCACAGAGGGGGAACGTCAAAACAGAATAACAATGATTTTTCAGTTTTTTTTTTAAATCAGGATATAGATATCGACGCATTTCAGAAGTATGAAACATATTCGGTTAATAAACTATTAGCATTCAGAATTCTGCTATCTAACCGCGTACTGAACACGGACACTGTTCAGACAATTCACTATTGCTCTTGCTAAACGAGCCTCAAACTATTTCGTTTCATGTAGACTACATCGATATTGGTCAGATAAAACATCTGTCTTATATCTAATAGATTGCTTTCAGAGATCGGAAATTCAATCGTTCACTCGTCCCAGATTTTTGAAAATTTACATCACAATCTATTCAGGCATTTAAGAAAGCTCATTTCATAAAGTAATGGCACTTTCAACGTTCCGCCGCGCATTGTTATTAAAATGCCAATCTATTGCATTTTAGACTTCTCAAATAGTACAAAATGGCGTTTTGCCCGAATTCGAAGGGAAACACCGCTATTTGCCGCCGATAATAAAATGCTTTGCACTAGTGTACTAGTCTGATGGGTCTATTGAGCGATTCAAGACTCGTTTGGTTCCTCTTGGTAATCGTCAAATCGAAGGCACTGATTTTACTGAGATGTTTGCTCCTGTTGCGAAGATGAGCTCAGTTCATTTGTTCCTTGGAGTTGCTGTCATTCAAGGTTGGGCGCTACATTAGATGGATGTTCAGAATGCTTTTCTCCGTGGTGATCTTGAGGAGGAGGTATATATGAAACCACCTCCTGGTTATCGTATTCATGCTCCTAGTATAGTTTGCAAACTTCAAAAGTCGCTTTATGGTTTTTGTCAAGCAACTCGGAATTAGTTTGCCAAACTAACTGCTGATCTACGAGTATTTGGATGTGTTCAGAGAAAAGCTGCTTACTCCTCATTTTCCTATCTGAAGAATGGTGTCTCCATGCATATTCTGGTCTACGTTGATGATCTCATTATTGCTGGCTCTTCTGAAGATATTTTGTCACACTTTAAGAAATATTTGTCATCATGCTTTCATATGAAGGATCTTGGAGTTTTGAAGTACTTCTTGGGTATTAAGATGGCTCGATGTCCTGATGGCATGTTTCTGTCTCAGCAAAAGTATGCGTTGGATATCCTAGCCGAAACTGGTTTATTGGCAGCTAAACCAACAGATTTCCCCATGGTACAACAACATAATTTGGCTCGTGATGCTTGTCCTTTAAACTATGATTCCACTCAATATCGCCGACTTTACCTTACTATTACTCATCTGGAGCTCAATTATTAAGTTCCTACTTTGGCGCAATTCTTGAAAACCCCCTGTGTAGCTCATTGGCAAGCTTCTTTGCAAGTTTTGCATTACATTAAGAGTCATCCTGGTCAATGTCTCTCTAATCCGCTAAGAATTATCCCCAACTCAATGCATTTTGTGATTTAGATTGGGCAGCATGTCCCCTTACAAGACATTCATTGTTGGGATATTTTGTGATGCATGGCGACTCACCAATTTCATGGAAGACAAAGAAACAATCTACTATTTCTCGTTCTCCAGCTGAATCAAAATATCGTGATATGGCCGTTGTTTGTTGTGAGTTGCTCTGGTTGAAATCCTTCTTACGATGTTTGGGTGTTTTCTTCCTATGTGTTTGTTAAGTGATAGCCAAGCAGCTCTTCATATTGTAGCCAATTCTGTGTTCCATGAGCGTACAAAACACATTGAGATTGACTGCCACTTTGTTCGTACTATGGTGTAGAGTGGTGAAGTTGTCACTTATCATATTCGTACCTCTAACCAACTAGCTGATTTATTTACCAAGGCTCTTGGGAGACAAGCGTTTCAAAGTTTGATTGCCAGGTTGGGCATTCGTGATTCTCATACTTCATCTTGAGGAAAAGTGTTAGAGATATAAAAATACATTGTGAATATTCTAGATGAGTTGGTGATCATTTGTTGATAAGATTGACTAGTACTCGAGATAGACCGGAATATAACCTTGTTTTTTTTGTAATAGTTGTACATACCTATATATTGTAACCCTTACAAAGTCAATAAACACACAATTACAATTTACTATTTCCTACGCTTGTGTTTAGGGATGATCATGTGGCGGTCTAGGTCTAATTTACGTAGATCCAGACCGGACTCGTAAAAAAAATTCTGATCCAGATTCGATCCTTATTTGCATGGTTTAAAATTTTAAGATCCGCACATATATCCACAGAGTCTAAAGGTCTTAGATGGGTCTAATTTTTTATCTTTAAATTCGTTATTTTGATGTTAGAAATTTCAAAATGAATATGAATAAACTCAAATGTATCTTTTTTTTTTTGCAATAAGCGTAACTGTTAACATATAGAGTGACTTATCAATACATAATACACATCAAAATACTTAACGATTTATTGAACTTGAAGATAATCTAATACAATAACGCATGACATAGATATTATACTTTGAAATATAATGCTTATGATACATTAATATGTAAATGAGTCTGAATATGGATATGGATTCGGACATGGGGTTTTTTTTTTAATTTAAACCACACTATGATGGAGTGAAATATATGGGCTCACCACACCCCGAAAATAAATATCTAGTACAATAATCTCCAAAATGGAGGCAATTTGTGGGATTATGAGGAGAATCTAAAACTATGTCTATCTATGAGCCTCCTCCATACCCTATTTGTATGATTACAAAAAAAATCCTGAGAATGTGAAAATACTAGATATTCTCTGCATCAATGGCGGTAACACCATATTAAAAGGCCGGTAATAGCCTATCAAACCTAATACTACAAGAGGGGTCTAAAGGGTTATGGTTGTAACCAGAAGCACTTTCGGAAAGTCCCAATCTGACTTGCCGAATGCATACTGATCACAGTATTGGATCGACATTCCAAACAATATGGTCACTCCCTAGAAAGTCTCAATCCTCGCTATATACTATCTTCCTTGTTCTGCCGGTACAAGAATGTCTCATTCCTCGCTAGTGCTCAGGCCGGTAATAGTCTAAAGTAGGACAGTCTCATTTCTCGTGGTGTGGCTCTCTATGACTGTAAGAGACTTTCTAGTTTGTTCACACATTATCAAGATGCAAGTATGCTTCCCATCTGCATCAAGCAAATATGTCTAAAGACATATCTACCTGTACCGACTACAAATCTGATTCAGATAGAGTCGCCATAAGGATAGTCAAGACTTCCCCTGACTCAGATTTCTCCTGTCTATCTATTGAATCAGATTAGAAACCAGCATATTTTCCAATCAAGGACCGGTCAGAAAATACACTGGCAGGCAACATACCAACCCAATACTCTATCAAAAAACCCAGGTCAAGCACATACCCCATTAATCTTCTTAAATCTACTAAAGCTGTAAAAAATAAAAAAATAAAATAAAAATAAAAAGAAAGGATAACCCAATATGCTGAGAGTTCCCGTGAGGCTGATCTTCCGGGAGGGATTGCTGGTGGCGAGCGGGTACACGCACGAGACAGAAGTCGGCGCGTGTATGACACGCGCGGCCGTGACAGCACGTGAGGAGACTCCCGCGCGTGTCCAGCGCGTCTGACGGAGATCTCCCCTGACCCTTTCATCTTGGTGGCACGTCGATCTCAGCCCATCTATCTTGACCGATCTTCTTCCGACTGATCTCCCTGTATGTGGCTCTTCCTCCGTCAAGCTCCTCCGGCGAGATGAGCGAGGGTTGCGGCTGGTGGATGGTATGACGTCAGTACAGCTGATCTGTGTGGGACGCCGCCGCGGCGAATCTATATCGCCGGGATTCACCGCCGACGGGCATCGAGGATGGAGAGAATACCACTGTGGGGATCCGATTTGGGGGACAAAATCGTAGCTTGTCGATGGTTTTTATGGCTATCGGGGTTCGAAAGGGGAGTTTGGATGTACTATGGGTTTAGGTGGGGGAGGTGATCTGCTCGGCGGCGAGGTCGCCGCCGGCGATCTCTCCCCGGGAAGGTTCAGTTGCGAGAGAAGGGAGAGGGGATGTCGGCTAGAGAGAGAAAAAAGCCGGACATGGGTTTGGTATCTTATATTCATATCAATGTCCATTTTTATATCCTAAATCAAGATCCAACCCATATTCGATGGTTAAAAAATGAATTTATATCTAACCTGACAGGTTTAAATTTGCAGGGTCTGGACTGATCTCATAACCATGATCATTCCCAATTATGTTACGAACAATGTTGGGTTAATCTTTAAACAATTTAGTCATACAAAAATTAATCCATGAATTATCGTCATGATAAAAATTATTGAATAACCCATCACATTTTATTTTACATAAAAGTGTAAACTGAATGTCTTACAAATATTTGGTTTAGAAACCCCTTTCCATAAACTAACCTACCATCAGTGGAAGAGAAAACAAAAAGAGTTGGTCTCTGAAGTGACCATCTATATTATAACTATAATACAGACTAAGGACTACATTAGAATAAGGAAGGAAGGAGGTCCTTATTTGCAAAGTTTGGAAAAGTATTGTTCACGCGCACTGTTCACACACTATTCACCTGCGCTGTTCACGCAAAAAATATGTACTCAAATAAGCTAATATTTCACATTAAAAGCTACAGTTTTCAACCTAAACAATCAAGTTTCACAAACACCACAGTTTTCAGCCTAAAAAAAAATCAAGTTTCTACAATCACTGTAGTTTTCAGTCTAAATAACCAAGTTTTCAGGGTAAATAACCTAAACAAACAACGACAACAGTTTTCAGACTAAATAATTAAATTTTCACAATCATCACAGTTTTCACAATAAATAATCAAGTTTCACAAACACCAAAGCTTTCAGCCTAAACAATCAAGTTTTCACAATCATCACAGTTTTCAACCTAAACTATCAAGTTTCACAAACACCACAGTTTTCAGCCTAAAAAATCAAGTTTCTACAATCAGTGTAGTTATCAGGCTAAATAACCAAGTTTTCAGCTAAAAAGCCTAACAAACAATCACAGCAGTTTTCAGGCTAAATAAGTAAGTTTTCACAATCATCACAGTAATTTTCACAATAAATAATCAAGTTTCACAAACACTAAAGTTTTCACCCTGAACAATCAAGTTTTCATCCTAAACAATCAAGTTTCCACAATCACAGCAGTTCCGAAAATTAAACACACAGTTCCAGCATCACGAGTTAAAAAGTATCGAAGACTAACGAAGAAAGGATCGACAGTTCAATATTCATCAGTTTGAACACATACAAATACACACAGAGTTCCAGCATCACTATATAAAAATTCAACAAGATTTTGAATCATGACATGAAATCACAGCAATCAGAGCATACACAGAGATCACATAATCGATCAACAGCTAAAAACAGCAGATCCTAACATTCGAAGCATCGATGATCTGATCATTGAATCGAGAAGTTACCAGGTGCGGGAGCCAATCAATCAAAACGCCGATCTGAACAAAACGCCGGGAGAGCGACGGGAGAACGCTGGGAGAGCGACGGGAGATCGATGGGAGAACTTCGGGAGAGTATGGAAAATTTGGAGAAAATTCGGAGCCCCGATCAGAATGGAATTGGGAATGTGATTCAACTGTATTTATATATTTATGAATTGGGAAATTGTAGAAAAGGGGCTTACCCAAAAATAATTTGCAAAAAGGGGGCCGTGCATAATTTACATTGCAGAAAGAGGGCCGTGCATAATTTATATTGTAAAAAGAGACCGTCTATATTTTATAGACGGTCTATTCCAAGACTAATATAAACAAAAATAGCACTTTGGAAGTTGGTTCACATTTTATTTCAACAGGAATTGGTTATTTGGTTATTGCAAGAATTAAAATCATATCAAAATGTAAATTCAAAGTACAATTGTGAATCAAAAGACAGGAATCGATGCATGCATGATGCACGCAGATGGACGAGTCTAAACTCATAGTTATGCTAAAAGTGGACCGCTGGCTTTGATGGTGGAGATCATCAGTCCCCCTTAATTGAACCTTTTATTAGTCAGTGCCACCACCAGCTCCACCACCACCTCCTCCTCCAAATCCTCCACCACCTGTTCCTGCACCCCCTCCAAAACCACCACCCATTCCTCCTCCGCTTCCGCCTCCAATACCTCCTCCACCGCCACCCCCAAACCCACCACCGCCTCCTCCAAACCCTCCTCCCATTCCACCCCCAGCACCACCTCCAAAACCTCCTCCTCCTACTCCCCCGCCACCACCTCCAAAACCTCCACCACCACCAAGCCCCGGATCACCACCAATCCCACCACCACCAACACCGCCACCGAAACCACCCCCACCCACAATTCCGCCACCTACTCCACCCACAATTCCACCACTAACACCTCCACCGATTCCGCCACCAGAACCAATGGCGCCGCCGGAACCACCTCCACCAATTCCACCACCAGAACCAATGCCGCCGCCACCTCCAACACCACCACCGGAACCACCACCAATGCCGCCACCAGAACCACCTCCTATGCCTCCACTAGATCCACCACCAATGCCGCCACCTGTACCACCACCAACTCCACCAGCGCTTCCACCACCTCCCCCACCCAAACCGCCACCCTTACCCTTTCCAACACCACCGCCAGTACCGATGCCACCACCCTTACCTTTCTCACCACCACCACCACCACCAGAACCACCACCAGCGCCGCCACCCTTACCACCACCACCACCACCAATGCCGCCACCGGAACCACCTCCAGCACCGCCACCAGAACCACCTCCAACACCGCCACCGGAACCACCACCTTTACCATTTCCCCCACCACTACCAATGCCACCGCCCTTACCATTTCCACCACCACCGGAACCACCTCCTATGCCTCCTCCACCACCTTTTCCTTTTTCACCACCACCTTTTCCTTTAGCACCTCCACCTTCTCCGATGACGGGGTGGTGGCGGGGGTGCTGCTTTTTCCCCTTTTTGTGAGAGCTGCCGCTTCCACCTTTACCCTCACAATTAGGTTTTGCAAAACCGTGGCCAAAACCAGGTTCATCGGCGGAACCGTAATGGAAGTCATAGCCAACCCCATTGCCAAAACTATAAGAATATGCTCCCTCATTGTTGTTGTTATTTTTCACCGCCACCATCTCCTCGTCATTCTTCTTCAAATCTCTCGCACACTCCCCAAATTCAGTGAATTCTATAGCAAGAAGAACAAGAAGCAGCAAGAACATTTTTCTACCCATTTTTCAAAGCTCTTCTTCTTGCCTATAAAATTCTTAATCCCTGGGGATTCTGGAGAGAGGAAGAAATTAGCACGCCATTTATAGATATGAAGAGCGTGATGAGAGAGAAGTTGATTAATTGTAGCTTTACAAAAAGCATCGTCCCCAGCTCGAATACCCATGCAAATGCGTGACTGCCCCGCTATACGTATAGTACTGGACATGCATCTACGTACTCCGTGATGCACTTGCATGCAATATTTATTCCTTAATTCTTTTGCCCATGCTTCAAATTAAGAGTCTCAACTGTTCAACCCTAATCTGCTTCATCTATCCTTCTTTCCAGAATTAAAAGTTAATTTTTGCCAATTACCATGCATGGAAAGCTCCGTCATTACGGGAAATATTCATGAAGTCAACTGATATAATTCCATGCTAATCAATGTTATTGTAACTACTTTGGGACAGGGGTCTAGATATTGGCGACTCAAATAAATTAAGAACACACTGAGCATATTTTCTTATCGTTCTTATATATATGTATATATATTATTGTAAGATTACTATACTTTAATAAATTAGTAAATTATATTGATAAGAAAGGTTAGATGGGAGACGGTAGTTGAAGAAATGGGATGAGATTAATTGATAGACAAAGACACCAAGAATATTGTGTTTTCACGGGCTGCATGCCTTGTCTTCCCATGAGTAGCATCCATATTTCCAATACTTTTGACCGCTGGATTAGTAACTATGGTAGTTGAGTTGGTGTTTGTTTGTAGAGTTTCTATATTTATTGAGTCATTTGAATTAATTTCAATCTCATAAAAAAAATTCGAGGGTGTGCAATGTCTGTTTAAGGAGTACGTACTACGTACTAGATAGGCTAAGTAGATCGGTTTTTCTTGTTATATTTTGAGGATTTTTTGAAATGTTTTATATTTGGTAAGTATGAAAAATATCGTGCGATCTCTTCCAATCTTGATAGACTCTCTCCAAAGAAATGTAGTTTACTACTTTAGAAATCTAGCAGTAGCATTTTGAGTTTTAGGATGCACAATGCAAAAAATAAAAAAAATAAAAAATAAAGAAGAAGAAGAGAAAGAAACATACTTTAAAAATATTAAAGTGCAACTAGACCTAATATTAGATAAAATACCCAATTTCTAGTACCCTGCATTTCAAAAATATCCAATTTCTAGACCTTGATTTATTTTAGGGGTATTTTAGTATTTTATATAATATTTATATAATTATATAATCCCTTTTCCCCATTCTTCATCCATCTTTACACAAACCCAATTCCTCTTGATCTGCAATTCACCGCGGACCTCCATCACAAGCCATTGCCAGTGCCACTATTCACCGAGTACCAGTGCCGTCCCTTGGCATGTGCCATACGGGCAATCGCACCCGGCCTCCAAATTTAAGGGGTCACAAATTTTTTATATTTTTATATATTTCGTAATGCATTTGAGATTTAATCGGAAAGAAATTGAATTGGAGAAGAACTGAGGGTTCTAAATTCTTTATGTTATGTATATATTTCGTTATAACAGGAGTATAACCAGAAAAAAATTATAAAAGTTTTAAAAAATTGAAAAATTTGAACCGGAGATAAATTAAGGGCCACAATTTTTCTTTTTGCATTAGGCCCCGAATATTGCAGGGAAGGCCCTGCTGAGCACCATCATTAGTATCATCCTTCTAGGCCGCCATCGAAATTGGAAAGAAGGTTTTTTCTCATAGTAGGAAAAATGGGCGGGAAAATGGCAGCCTAGAAAGGATGATATTGATGATGGTGCTCGGTGAACAGTGGCACCGACAATGACTTGTAGTGCTGTCAATTCTGATCCGAACGAGTCAACCGACCGAACCGAATTAAAGCTGAGAAAAAATTATCCGAGACTGAAACCGACCCGAACCGAATTAACCCAAAAACCGATCTGATCCGAGAATCTTGATCCGAACCCGACTGATAACCGAATTTGCTCTCACCGAACCCGATTTGCACCGACCCAAAATCAATCGAAACCAAACCAAAATCCTTAATAGTAAGTCAAATAAGGATTGATCTTTGATTAGATAAAACTAAATTTAGTTGATGTCTATAAAAAGTCATATAAGTGCTAGTACTTGTAAGAAGTTATGTGAGATTGATCATTTGATTAGTTAATCTCAACTTAGTTAGTCTATATGCCCACTTAAACTACCAAAAATTCAAAATTGATACCATCCAACTCATTTTGAAACCAAACCCGAATAGAACCGATCAACATATGACCGAAACCGAAATGATCCGAACCCGAATTGATCCGATTAAAGTTGAGCCGATAGTAATCCGACCCGAACCGATATTAACCGACAAACGAAATTTTTACCGACTCAACCAAACCATTTTCATCCGAAACCGATTCAGCCGAACCGACCGAATTGACACCACTAATTACTTGTGATGGAGATCCGCGGTGAGTTGCAGATCTAGAGGAATTGGGTTCGTTTGGAGATGAAGAAAGAATGGGAAAGAGAATTATTTATTTAAGTATATGAATTACTAAAATTCCCCTAAAACTAACTAAACTAACGGAGTAAATTAACCAAGGTCTAGAAATTAGATATTTTTGAAATGTATGGTACTAGAAATTGGGCACTAATTTAAATGTTGAGTCTAGAAATTGGGTATTTTAACAAATGTTAGGTCTAGTTTTTGCACTTTAATCATTTAAAATGGGACCTGACATTCCTAGAGGGATTGCAACCACTTGGATTACTGTAATCCCAAAGAAAGATACTCCACTGTCTTTTAATGATTTCAGGCCAATCAATCTTTCTAATTTCATCAATAAGATCTGTTCTAAGGTCCTAATGTACGGAATGAAGCCACTTATGGATGGTCTAATCACAACTCATCATACGGGTTTCCTCCAAGATAGAGTCATCTCTGATAATGTCCTCTACCTTAAGGAAATCGTGACTCACATCAACAAAAAAGCAAGACATCCAAACTGTATCATAAAACTGAACCTTACAAAGGCATTTGATAAGGTCAGTTGGTCTTTTTAGAAAAATTCTAGAAAATTTTAGATTCTCCAAAATCTCATTAGTTGCATCATGAAAAATCTTTCACAGGCTTGGTTCTCCATTCTCATTAATGGCAGACCTGTAGGATTTTTCAGTGAATCTAGAGGAATCAAACAAGGGGATCATCTATCTCCTTTTTTGTTCAATATTTTTTCAGAATCATTTTCAAGGAGTTTAGCTTATATTTTCATTAATGGGAAGTTAACCTACTATAATCTTCCCATAAATGCTACTCTCATTTCTCATCTATCTTATATGCAGATGATACAGTTTTATTCCTATTTGCAAATAGATCTTCACTGATCAATTTGAAAGATTTTTTGACAATTTTTAAAAAAATTACTGGACAGAAAATATACTATGAAAAAGTGACGTTTTCTTGAATAAAAAATGCCACATTAGCTAGGAAAAATCTCAAAAAAGATGTTCTGGGAATGAAAGAGGGTTCTTTTCCCTTCAAATATATGGTAAATAACACTTATATAGTATGTACTTTATGCCATTCCCCAACATATGTTTACAGTCATGAACCCCCGCAATTCATACAATCGAGACTCTAATAAAAATGTTTTCAACATTTTTATGAAAATATTTTTATGAGGGGCTACTCTTTCAAATGCATTTATATATGGTCTAGTATGCTACAATTTTGATAAAAAAAGGTTTGGGGTTTAGATCAATCCCTAACATAGTGCAAACCTGCTCCTTAAATATTTGGTGGAAATTTCAGCTAGGAAAGGCACTATGGACTCATTTCATTCAATCTCTTTCCCCTCCAGCTAGAAAACCACAAACCTGGATAATAATATGCCTTGTGAACTATATTGATGAACATTATTCTGTGGTTATACATGGTAGAGAGGACTACAATTTTTGGACTTCTAATTGGACCAGATTTGGTCCTCTCATGGATCACTTCCCTCTAAATCTTACAACCATTCATCTCAGTTGCTCAATAGCTGAATTTGTCACTCATAGATCTGACTTTCTGCCTAAGTTACATAATGCTATTTCTCCCCATATGTTGCTACATTTACAAGATGCACAAATTCTTAATCATAGAGGGGATAGACTAATTTGGAAGTCTGAGACTAGAGGACATTCCAGCTTTATATATGCCTATCATATTATCAATGATCACAGAGCTTCATCTACTTCCTTAGGCAGGCTATGGAAGGTTTAGGTCCCAAAAAAATTATTTCCTTCATATGGAGGCTTTTCAATTGTCTCCTTCCTTTTGATGAAGTCTTGAATTATTATGGATTTCAGCTAGCCTCTAAATGTCCTTTTTGTGAGGCAGCAGATTCTATAGATCATTTCTTTAACAGCTACAAATTCTCTGCTGATATATGGTCTAGTATGCTGGCCTCAATAGGTGTCCTTGACCTTCATTTCAATTCCATATATGGGACATGCTCTCTTATTATTTGACGCGTGCAAGATTATCTATCTTCCAAGCTAAACTAATAAGTATGATATGTTGCATAATATATTGGAGTCTATGGAAGGCAAGAAATAGGCGTATTTTTTATAATAGCCTCCCATCTCACCTTTTTCCATCATATAAATCAAAGAAACCCTATATTTGGCTCTAGTAGCTAAGCCTGTAGCTAGCTATCCCTCAAAAATTTGACAAGGAAATTGCCTCTACAGCTTTTATTCCATATACTCTGAAACCTCCCAAGCTCAATTTGAAGATAGTATATTAGAAGAAACCAAAAATGGGGTACAAGTTTAATGTTGATGCTGCATGAAAAAATATTGATTGTGGTTTAGGACTGTTGCTCAAAAGTTCACCTGGTATTGTGCCTGCAAATCTAGCTTTACCTTTGCAACCTTCTCCTTAGAAACAGAACTAAAATCTGCTTGTGACTTTAGTTTTAATTATGGTCAGCTTTTCATCATAGAGTCTGACTCTCTCAATGCTATTTCTATGATCTTAAATCTCATTACTGACCATTGAAATTTTCTCTCTCTCTCTCTCTCTGTGATGAGATCAACAGATGCATCAAAGTCAAGTTTATTCATACCTTAAGGTAGGGTAACCTATCTGCTGATTCTCTTGTAAAATCAGCTCTCACATCCAAGTCATCGTCAACCTACTCTTGGGAAGATCTTCCTTCTGATATTAAGGCCATTCTGCTACTTGATAAGTATCAAATTCCTTCAATCAGAATTTAGTTTCTGCTTGGTGTGATTTCCAGTTGTTAAGACTGTGCAGTGGCTACTTTATCTAGTTGGTGTCGCTTTGAGTTTTGTTTGAAAATTCCCTAATAGAATCTGACATATTTCGGTAGCATTCTGGCTCTTTCCCTCTTCTGCATTTTTTTATTAGACTAGCAATACTTTTGTAAAGATATATGCTTTAGGTTAGTTTTTTCTTTTGTTCATTCTTTGTAAAGCATTCTTTATAAGCCCTTTATGGTTGTTACAAGGTTTAGGGAGTCTAATAAATTTCTCTCCTCCTCTATGGTGGTTTAACCTGAAAAAAAAAAAAAACCTTGTTCTTATGATTGGTGGTTATCGAAGTAGAGACGATGATCTGAGAGACACTTTGTAAACTTGGGTTGGTCATGGGTGTTAAAAGAGTTAGGCCGCCTGCTACGTATACGTATATTACTCACAAAATACAAATCAACCATCTCATCACCTAATAGTAATCGGCTATGAAATTAAGTGTCTATGTCTAAACTTTTAACATGTGAATGATGTTTAGATGCCTCTACTCATTGCTTGAGAATCAATAGATGCAGATTAAGGAGATGTTTATGAACATGAATTTTGTTGTTGTATTCCCTTACTTCACACCCTAATAAATATACGATGTTTCGTAGTGTATTTGATTGAGTATTAATTAATGGGTTATTATTGTAAAATTAGTTTTAGTTATATTTATATAAAAAAATTTCCCCCAATCATACCATCATTTTTTATTTTGTTATTTTTGGTCATGATATTTTACGATTTTGTCTGTTTCTACATGTTTCATTTTGTAAAACCCTCAATTTATTCTAAAAATAAGACATTTTACACTGAAAATTAGAAGTACAATTACGCAATTTAAAAAATGTATTTTATTCTAAAATAAAGACACGTTCGACTGAAAAAATAGAATTTACAAAACAAGCACTTTACTCTCAAAATAAGACACTTTAGGCTGAAAAAAATATAAGAATTTCGTAGAAGCATAATTACACAATTAAAAAGCAAGCATTTTATTTTAAAATAAGACAATTTTGGCTGAAAATAGATTTTAACAAACAAGTATTTTATTCTAAAATAGGACACTTTAGAATTAAAATAACCGAGTTTATATAACAAGCATTTTTTTTCTCAAAATAAGACAGTTTAGACTGAAAAAAATAGAGTTTAAGAAATAGGGAAAATTCCCACAAAGGGCGTAATAAGAGTTGAAATTTCTACTTAGGGCGTAAAACTTTTAATATTCCTACAAAGGGCATTCAATTACTTATAAGGCAAATTTACCATTTTTATTCTTTATTAAAATTTAGTTTTACTTAATTTTATCATGTAAATTATCATGTATAAAAATTTTATCATAGAAATTTTATCATGTAAATTATCAAGAATAAGAATTTTATCTTGTGAATTATCAAGAATAAGAATTTTACAGCTAACAATAATATAACAATAAAACATTATCATGTAATTTACATTATATTAATTAAAATTGGGCTAATATAAACTAAATCGCCTATAAATTAAGACCAAGTCTCTGATGAAATTCTATTCCAATAACATCATGCAAGTTTATATATTAAATTAACAGTAGGAAATAATAAAAGAAGTGACTCTCTCTCTCTAAAAATTTTTTGCTTTCACTTCTCTCTATCATTATTGCTCTTTCTTCTTAATCGACCAAATATAACCGTTACAACGGCTCCTGACTTGTCAGCGACGCCGTGAACGGTAACATAACCACCACACCTCGCCCCCGCCACCATGGCGGGGCCTCCGCCAATCAATGGCAGAGATCCTTCCCTCACGCCTTACAAGCCAAAGCTCCACCGCTGTCTACCTCACTTCCGACGAACCCCGAAATCACAGCTACCTCCAAATACAAAGGTGAACTGGCATGTATATTCACTCCTGAACAGATTGAAGTCCTCTCCCGTCCCTATCGGAATGCCCTGATCGGAAAATTCAGTAGGGGCAGACTAGTGATGCCAATCATTGAAGCAGCCTTCAAATCGGCAGGCTTCTCCGGCAACTACCAAATTGGGGTCATCGACCATAGGCACGTACTGATCCGTTTCTCCGACACCGAGGACTTCCAGAGATACTAGATGAAATCGAATTGGGCTATTGAGGGGTTCCAGATGCGAGTCTTAAGATGGACACCGGAGTTCTCGCCGGAATCTGAATCATCCATCATTCCTGTCTGGGTAACTATCTTCAAGCCTCCTGTCTATTATTATAATGAATCTGTTCTGGAGCAACTGGGAAATCATATAGGATCATTCATTAAAATAGATGATGCAACTAAACTCATCAACAGGCCTTCAGCCATTAAGTTGTGTGTAGAGATTGATCTTATGCAACCTATCCCAGTTGATATTAGACTTGGATCAACAGAGAACGGTCCAAAGGTTAAGCTAGAATATGAGAATCTACCCTCTAATTGTTGCCACTGTAGAAAACTAGGCCACAATGAAAGCAACTGCATAAACTTACACCCTGAAATCATACCAAAAGCCAACCAAAAATCTAAAGCTCCACCTCCCAAACCAGCTCCTGCCACAAAAACAACAGAAACTCACACTTCATCCCCTATCATACCCTCCCCCTCTGTACCCAAACATACCACAGCCAAAAATAAACCATCCTCATCTATCCCTCCTGCCAAGATTCATTTCAAAATCCATGCCAAGAAAAAAACCAAAAAGAAACAGCTCCAGAAATCTACTAAGAGTATAGCTGCTCATGTGCTAATACACTCTGGAAATGAGTCTATGGTCACTTTTACTGCCACCACTAATGCTGAAAATAACCCCTCAACATACACCATGTCCCCAGTCATTCACTCATTGGATTCTGAGACTGAAGATTTGCAACTTTCTCAGATTATCTCTATACCAAACTCTCCAATACAAAAACCATTGTCCTCATCTGAAAACAGACCCCCTAAGGATGCTAATAATTTGACTGAGGAAGCTCATTTCCACCTTGTCACTGCTAGACCAAGGCTCAGAAAGAACTACTCCAAAGATGACACATCTTCCTACTCAGGTATCAACCACTCCCCCTCTCCTCATTTCAAAGCTAACAATCTACTTTTTTTGTCTCAAGAAAAAAATAGAAATAGGTTTGCACCTTTGATGAAGGAAGCTTTAAACAACAACATAGCTGCACAAGAGGAATCTGCTCACAAAACACTACCTAAAGAGGGCTCAGATTCTACTCCTCAGATAAATCAAGGTGAATTAGCTGGTCAAGCTAATAAACCAGCACCGAAAACCTGTTTCACACAATATAATAAAATGATACCTTTACCTAGAGCATCATCAAAGAGTTTTAAAAACATTTTCCATGATTAGTACAACCTTAAGCATTAACTGCCTTGTCTGGAACCTCCGTGTTTTGATGTACATCATATTAAAAAAATCAAATATTATATTTTTAATCAAAAATCTCAGTGTTTTAATTTACAACGTATTAAAAATCAAAATTATACTCTTAATTAACAACCTTTATGTCTTAATGTACATCATTTAAACAAATCAAACATCGTAGTTTTAATTAAAAACCTCAGTGTTTTAATGTACAACGTATTAAAATAGTAATGAGAAATGAATAGTATTGGACGTGAATAGTAACGGGCCGTAACTAGTGCGCCCATGAATAGTAGCGGCCGTGAATAGTGCTCGCGTGAATAGTATCGGACCGTGAATAGTGCGCGTGTGAATATTAATTTTCTAAATTGCAATTAAGGAGCTCCTTGTTTTTATTCAACCATACTTTTACTACTTAGTTCCCGGTCTATAATATTGACGGTCTCTCACAAGACTACCTCTTAAATTTGTATTGTATATTTTTAACTTAATATTTTTAATTCGTTTATATAAGTATTTTTGTATTTTAAAATTGAACGTGTTTCACCACCTCAAAATGAACGATGTTTTAATTAAAAAACTATAGTTTTGAGCTTACATAAATGTAGTGGTATTTTCATAATATTTTAATAAATTAGAGTTTTAAAAGATCTTGCCTATACTCAATCAATAATACTAGTCTAATGCCTGAATTTATATTAAAAAATAATGTATTAATGCTATTTACTTTAGTTTAACATAACATAGAAAAGTATATATTCATATTAACAAGTAGTTTTCTGATAATTTAAAAAAATTAATGAAGAGTAGTTTTGATAATTTCTCAAGATGCCCTTGGAATCAGGGATCTTACTACAACCATAATCAGGGATCTTACTCATGCAAATTTTGGTGGAAATACCAAATTGGTGAGGCACCTTGGACTATCTTTGTTGCTTCTCTCCCTGAATCTGCAAGATCATCTCAAAATTGGAGGAGAATATGTAAGATCAGTCTGTTAGCTTAGGCAAACTCCAAGATGATACATGGGGTTGGAAAGTGCAATTTTTGGACCTCAAATTGGACTGACTTTGGTCCACTCATAGATCCATTCCACCCTGGAAATGATCGGTATCTCAGTTTTTCAGACAACAAGTTTATAGCCAATAAGTCTACCTATTTGCCTCTCCTTGCTATGATTTTTCCTTCCAATATCATTTAGTTTCTGGAGAATGCTGAGACCTACCTCTACAGAAAGGATAAGCTTATTTGGAGCAGGACCAACCCTAGGTATTTGGGGGCCTGAACCGAATATTTTTTTCAAAAGGGCCCTAATAGAGGATCCGGTGAAATTTAAATTGTTTATAACGGTGAAAATCGATTGCAAAATAATTTGAATACGTAAGAGAGAAAATGAATTAAGATTAATTAAGATGATGTATCATTTCAAAAAAAAACGAGTCCTTATTTTGGCCCATTTTTTTAAAATATAGGAGTTTATAGAACAATTTTTTTAAAAACATATTAATCCTTTTTTTTTTTGAAAATTGGGGCCCTATTCTAGCCCTTTTTTGGGGGAACTGAACCAGTGGGTTCACTTGTTTAACATGTTGGATCGGGCATGTTTGGAAGCCTAACCTACATGGTAACTTCAGTATCAAGTCCGCATACTCTATTTTTATCCCTGAAACTTAGAAATTTTCAGCTCTATCAAAGATCTGGGGACCAGATATCCCAAAACAAATTATGTGTTTTTATGGAGGCTCTTAAATTGAGGCAGTTTGGATTTCAGTTTGCATCAAAGTGCCCTTTATGCCATCACACAGACTCTCTGCATCATATTTTTTTACTGAATGTACCACTTTTGTCCATCTATGAAAATATATGCACCAACTTTGTGGCTCTTTATATTTTAACGTTGAAAGTCTGTGGGATACACTATTCACATGTTGATCTTTAGTTGGTCTGTCAAAACTCCATACAAGGTTGAACCATGTTGCACCTAATTTTGTGATTTGGATCATTTAGAAGGGTAGAAATGAAATGAATTTTGATAATCACCCACCAAATCATAAACTGATGGAGAAAGAAGTGCGAGAGCATATTTATTTTTCTTTGCTTACATGCTCAGTTCCAATCTCTAGGCCTACTGTTGATGACCTAGTTTCACAGGCCTGTTTACCTCCTATTTATCCCCAAAACCTAATATTGCTACTGTTAAATGGTCTAGACCCAGTCACGGTATCAAAATCAATGTGGATGCTTCATGGTCACACAATAGGGTTGTTCTTGGCTTGATAAGTAGAAGCTCAAATGGGAAATTTATTTGTGCAAAAGGTTTCTATACATCTACTACTTCTCCTCTGCAAGCTGAAATTTTAGCTATTGAGAGTGGTCTGTTGTATGGTAATTCACTGGGATCCACCTCCTTTTGTGTGGAATCAGACTGTAAGCTTGCAGTTGACATGATTATGAATCCCTCACCCGCTCACTGGAAACTATTCACACTCACACACAACATTCATAGGTTGCTTGGATCAAACTCTGTCATGCATATCCCGAGGGAAGGTAACCAGACAGCTGACTGTTTAGCCAAGCTAACTTCTCAGCTCAAATCTGATGTCTCCTATGATTGGCAAGCTCTCCCACCATCACTTAAAAGCCTCATCAACTTGGCTGCCTGGGAGATTCCTACACTTAGAATCCCTTCTACTGCTGCCTGATTGCTCACACTCTGGATACAGTCAACTAATGACAAACTCTGATAAACTCTTTTTGATACTTCAGCTAGCATATGTATAAATGTAACAGTCATACTAACTTTTCCTATTTTACTCCTATTTCTATTTAGTTGGGTGCCACTTTGTGTTTTACTTGTGATTCGCTAATAAGCTCTCAAGTTGTTTTGGAAGTATGAGTGAGATGATATATAAATAGATTAGCTAGACATAGTCTTTTGAAGCATTATCATGCTTATGGCCTACGTTTGGTTAACTCTCTTTTATTTGAGATGTAATATGTATTACCACTTTTGTGGTATTTTGGATAGGCAAGGGAGGCCTAATAAACTCTGCACGTTTCAGATGGTTTCATCTGGAAAAAAAGAAAAGATAAGAGCATCTTCAGAGCATCTCCAATGGTTGCATTTTGGACTTGCTTGACAATATTTATAAAATATTAAGCACTAACTTACCATTGTTTTACCCTCCACAAGCACTAGTTTTGGCAAACAACTAACTTGAGTCTCATTTAGTAGACCCCACATCAATAATTCAATGTATTTGGATGTGTATTAGAAAAATATGGGGTCTTACAAGCACTGTATTGTTCCTAACCATTGGAGATTTTTGTAACTTGCTAGGAAATTAGCTTGAATTAATGTAAGGTACAATGTATTGTAGTTTACCGTTGATGATGCTCTCAATAGTTGGTCTTTTGGACTTGCTTGCAATTTTTCTAAATAGTTAAGTTAGTACCTTACCATTATTTTTTGCCACGTCGTTAGCCTTCTCAAGGAAGATTGTCTTCACAAGCAACTAGCTTGTGTGGATCCTACATCACTAATTCATTAGAATTTAATAGATATTGTGTATATGCGGACCATAATAGGCAATGTTCAAGGTAACTTACCACTAATTTAAACACTAGTTTGACAAGTCACTTGTTTGAAAAAATGACATGTAAAATCAGGTTACACAATTATTGTGTTTAGTGTTGAAGATGATCTAATTTGTCACTGAAGTATGTGGTTGGATCGGCATATTGGAAGCCCCAAAAATTACTGTATGTTTGTGTTTTTGAGGAAAATAAATAATTACTGTATCTCGTCATGTAAACGAGAGGGGGAGAAAAAACCCGCCCCAATGGCATAGTCGTGGGTCGCCCAATAGCCACCACATTCAAACACCCTTCTGGTATGTCTTTCCCTCAATCCCAATCTTCAATGTTCTAATCTGAATTTTCAGTCTCATTCCAAAACCCTCATTGAATCTGGGAGGTTATTTCGATTTTCACTCATGGATGACTCTGGAGATGGAGGTAGGTACACTTTCCGGCCAAAGCCACCAGTTCGAAACCCTCATCCATATTCCGTTACCAACCATTACACCAACAACAACAACGTGGGTTTCGCTCTGCAAGACGATGAATTTGAGGGCGACGAGGAAGACCCACAATTCAACAATGCCTATTACCAAAATCCCTATCACGAGGAGCAGTCCAAGAGGGACAAAAAGAAGCGAAAGGTGGAGCCTTTGCAATCCAATTTCGATCCCGCCCCTCGATGTTTGAATCTTGGTGGCAGCTCGAGTGATACTTGGAACGAGGAGGGCAGTTTTGTGCTGCTGGAGGTGTGGGGGGAGCGGTACATGGAGCTGGGGCGGAGGAGTTTGAGGACGGAGGATTGGGTGGAGGTGGCGGAGAAGGTCTCCGAGATGACTGGCTCTGAGAGGAACGAGTTGGAGTGCAGGAACCAGATGGATGTGTTGAAGAAGAAGTACAAGAAAGAGAGAGCTAAAATGGAGAGTGTTGTGGGTGGTGGGTTTGTGAGCAAGTGGGTGTTTTTCAAGAAGATGGATGTGCTGTTGAATTTGAGGATGAGGGGGAATTTGGGGCTTGGTTGCGGGGTCGATTCTGGGGAGTACGTGTTTATGAATCCCAGGGTGTATTTGGATAAGTCTAATGTGTTAGATGAGATGAGGGACAGTCCTGGGGTGTCTGATGAGGAGGAGGATGGGGAAGATGAGGAGATGAATGGTAGGGGTGTTGGTGAGGATGGTGGGGAATCTGCAAAACTGCTGGCTGATTCAATCCATAAGTTTGGGGAGATTTATGAGAAGATTGAGGGTACTAAGAGAAGGCAGATGATGGAGTTAGAGAAGGTGAGGAGGGATTTCCAGAAGGAGATGGAGTTGCAGAAGCAGCAGATTATGGATAAGGCTCAGGCTGAGATTGCAAAAATCAGGGAAGCTGATGATGAGGAGGAGGAGGAGGAGGAGGATGTTGATGGTACTGATGGTGATGACGATGATGACCATCCCGTAGAGGATGTTATGGAGGATGGTGAGGAAGATGATGAAGGTGATGGCAATGAGGATGAGGAAAATGCTCCTAATGAGAACATCCATGAGTGATGCTGGTAAGCTTTTAAACGCTACATTTCAAATTGGATTTTATGAATGATCGTTGGTGTAAGCAACTTGGAACCTGATTTGGTGCTCTGTCTTTACTGTTAATGTGTTTTTGTAATTTAGAAGTTATGGAGGTAGCTAGCTTGTTTGTGTAACCTGCATGGTTTAGTTTTTGCGAATTCTACATGCTCTTTCAATATTAATGTTTTGGTTTGCATCTGGATCTTATCTTGATTTCCAGATATCGATGCTAGGATTATGTACTGTACTTGGACAATGTAGGCATGCTTTAATTTAGAAAATAATTGGGATCATGATATTTTGATATTGATTTAAATGGGGTTGAATGCAAATACATGCTGACGGCATAAGTAGTTTCAACTTAAACTTGCCTGTAAGATACTATGCGGCCTTTTTGTGGTTTTGGAGATTCTCTTGCTGCATTGTTGGTTGATGTTAAGGAATCGGGTACAGGTTTCTAGTTTGAGTTAAACTTATATGTATCTCTCCCTTCAATTCTCTCCTCTCCATACAAAGGACTTGGGTTTATTTGTAGCTATTCTCTTTGCAGAAGAAAAAAGAGAGCAGCTTTGTCAAATGAATCTGTCATCTATGAGATCTCACCTTTCTTACACGCCCTGAGGCTAACCTTATACAGAACAGCAGAAGAAAGATTCCATGCTGGTTTCGGTGCCTTTGAGTACTTAGAACTTGTAATCTGCCTGGTTATCAGATAGTATTATTAGGGTGCTGGTTGTGAAATTTGATTATTGAGGTTGGATATTAGTTTATGTTTGGTTCGTAATCTTTCATGGCCATTTCTCATACTTGTTTAGCCAACTCAGTTATTTTCTCAATTAAAATTCTTTCCATTTCAATTCCATTCTTTCACGTCATCCAGAATTTGCAGCACAATGGTGTAAACAAACCTAGGAGATGTTTGATATGTGGAAATCAAAAAGAGAGAATGGTATCATTTCCATATCATCCTGGCCTTTGATTTGCCAGATACTTATTATGATTTGCGTTGATAATTTGACTGTTATTTTAAGTGATGATATCCATATTGGTTTGCCATAAAAACTAATTTCGATTATCCGAGAGCGCATTTCAGATTAGTTTATATTTAGATTCTCATCAAAGCTAAATAAAAGTGATATCTAAGTCAAGTGAGGAAAGAGTTCGTCCTTGAGTTCTGGAGCAAGACACTGGATCTGAACATAGGTAATTTCCCACATATCATCACCTTCTCGAGGGGATAACAGTTCATGCTCCTTCATAGCTGTAATAGTTTTCTTGAGTAACTGTGGTATAACATCCTCCATGGTTGATCTTCCGTACTCTCCCAAGTCGGCTTTTTTGCAGCCAGCAATTCTCTTGAGGAGGCTCAGCCAGAATGGCCGGAAATGGGGACTTTCTGATATTGGCTTCAGCAACAGGCTATACACTTCGGCCATGACTACGAGTGCCACCTTGAGACTAGCTTCCATGCTTCGGGTCTCCCTCTCTGCATTCTCTCTTCTAGAGTACTCGAACATCTTCTCATAGATGTCATCAACCATAGCGAAGATGAGGCAGTTGAAACAGTAGACACAGTTGGCTGGAGTGAAACAGAGTTCCTCAGCCTGCATGAAGCTTCTCTGAAGGGACATAACAGCATGGTTTCTCACTTCTTCTCTCCGGGCTAAACATGTCTTCCTCAGAGATTCACCCAGCTTGATGAACAGGTTCATCACAAAACTTGAGCCCAAGGGTTTTGCATTTTCATCAGTAGAAGAAGCGCTTGCAGTGCTGCTCCCTTGGCTCGCAGTGGAGCCCGGATCAGAGTATCCACTTCTGTACCATTGAACCAGGACCTTTACAGAATCAGACATGAGGTCCATTATCTTTACATTCTTTTCCACTGGACTGTTTCTGAGGGCGATGAAATTGAACGCGCATTCTATGCAGAAAGCGTAGTTTGTTCTATTGATGTTTACCCCATCTGACATTAAGGTAATGAGGGCCTCAACTCCTTGGTCATATGTTTCAGGGTGGCGGCCTGTGGCTGATAACAGGTGGAGGACTGTCTTCCATCCTACACTGCTCTGCATATTTGCTGGGTATTCTGTAAGAATTTTGCAGACAGATTGTAGGAGGAATTCAGAACAAATGTCGAGGATTTCTTTTTCCAGCTTCCACATGAGATTCATGGACTTGAAGATGAGCTCCTCAGACACTTTATCATGGCGAAAGGTGGAGAGGATCTTGAGGCAGATTTTCATCAGGGCTGTGACTCCATTTTCCGCAAAAGGGACAAGCGAGAGCAGGTTAAACTGTGCAGCGTGGAGAAGATAATCGTGGTAATTGAGCCAGAAGGAGGAAAATCTGTGAATATTGGCACAAGAAATGATGAGTATCAACTCCCAACACAAGGATATATTTTCTTCCTCTTCGTCCGCAGTTGTGAAATTCTTGTTTCTTCCACCTCCTACTGAATATATTATGGAGCGGCCGAGATACAGCAGTCCCTCCTCGGGTAAAGTTGAACTGGTGATGAAGATGTTTGCAATAGGGCATTGCCTGATGATCTTCTGATTCTGCTCCAGCTCACTCAGGCCTAGATTCAGGGCTTCTTCCACGCTCTCTATCGACAGAAACTGAGAGAATCTCCCCATCAATCCAGTGCTTCGTCTCACGTGCCCGAATTTTATAGCATGATTGGAAGAAGCCCCTGAATCTGATTTTTCATTCTCTGGAAAGTTATCAGGTTCAACTAGCGGATGTGGAAGTAACTTGAGCTTTGCCAGCTTCAATAAGCATTCAACCACAGTTCTCCAGCTTCCTCGTATGGAGTTCTTGAACGTGTTCACCATGGTGAAAACTGCAAGAGTGGCCGTCCTCACCTTAAACTCCATGAAATTGCTGATGCTTTCTTCGCTCGCAGTGAGGTTGTTGAGCAGAGTTGTAATTTTGCACAAGGAAGCAATGAGTTCATCAAGAGTGTCTTCTAGGTGATACTGAGCTATCCGAGCCACAGAAAACAGCACTTCTAAACACTCGTGGAGAACTTCTTCTTCTTCAATCTGCTCGAAGATGGATGACAGAGTTGCGACCGAAGGACCTGCAATGGATGCAAAAATATCTCTTCCTATGCGGCGCTCAAATTCGCATGTCACAAATGGCTTTATCCGCTTGGACCGGTTCACCAGCTGAACCCATCTGCTCGGGTTCATCTCAGTGGCGCCGCCTGATTGGCCAAACAGAGTGATTGCATTGGTGGATATAGAGTGGAAAAGCTCTGATAGGTATTCTCTGGGAAGATCATTTCCTCCATTGATGGCCCTGTTGTTCCTGATGAAATCCTCCTCAGTCATCTTCTTTTTTACTTGTGGATTGTGGAGATCAGTGTTGAGCATGATTAGAGAGTAGCAGAGAACAAAGACCGAATCCTTGCTCACAAACACCTCCGACGATTGCTGATCATAAAACTTCTCCGAAAAGGCTTCCAAGATCCGATGAATCTTCTGCGACTCCCCAGGTAACCTGCATGTTCAGTAGAATCAGTGAGTTTTTTGAGAGCTAGACAGATGCAGCTCAGGAAGCAGAGCGACTGACCTGAAGGTTTCAAGGAAGTTTCTTAAAGCTGAGTCAAGAATACAGCCAGTGAAATCAAATGTGTCTGTAAACTCTTTCAGAACTTGAAGATGGAAATCATCAGGATCTCCAAGGTAATCCCCGATGGTGGTCTTGTCCAGCCTAGGAGTGTAGCGAAAAAAGAAAGCGTAGGATTTGGGGTCAGGAGGGTCAGAAATGATCTTCGAAATCTTGAGATACTCGAGCCCCTTCTTGTGATCCTGATTGAAATGATGAGCAGAGATGAGAATCTTCTTCTTCTGTGCCTTCCTGAGCCTCACAGAAGTCACCCAGGCCTCCATCCCATCTTCTTGAATGGACATCTCTTCCCAGAAAGGCTTGTACTCTGTGACCTCTACAGGGTAGGGCCCATAAGGGCTGCCGTCATCTTCCTTATCGATGCGCTCTGCGATGCTGTGGATGATGGCTACCAGGCCCTCGAATGCCTGGACTTGCAGGCTTGTCAGAGTTGGGCCGGTTGGGAATGCGTGCTTGCACAGCAGCCGCCCCATCTCCTCGAAGATGTTGCCGGAGCAGGGATCGCAGTCGTAGTTGACGTACATTTCCAGGATGAAGTTCGGCTGGCGGCAGAAGTTGACGATTGCTTCTGTTGCCACTTCTTGGAGCTGGGGAGAGTTTGCGAGGTTCGATGCTCTGAATAGAACGTACGTGAAGAAGGCTTCCAACTGGAGGCGAACTGACCTGCAATGCATTAATGTGGAAGTATGCAGTTAAGTGTGGAAGCATAAAATAAAGGAGGCATGAATTTGGTGGTGCTAACCTTCTCAGGAAGTGGTAGACGTTGATCACAGTGCTGCATATCATGGAGAGAACGAGGGGGCTGGAGTAAACCCCGTAGTGAATCAAATGGTGAAACAAGTCATCCTGCACCATCCTCAAAAGCTTGGGATGCCTCCCAATGCTATCCCCGCTCAGCTCAATCGCAGAGTTGATCAGAACCAGCGCGAAAAGCTGCACATCCCCGTCCGAAGACTGAACATCGGAATCGCTGGGCGCCGACTCCACCACATTCAGCAGAGAGCAAAGAAAATGGAAGATATCGATAGCAGAACGGATCCCAAAGCAGGAGTCCACGGCGCTGTCCTCCGTGTCAGACTCGGAGTCCTCCCACTGGTCCACCTCGAACTCCGGGACACGCTGGAAGATGATCTGGACGAGCTCCTGCATCGTGTACCGCGCGCTGCGCTGGAGGAGGTTCCCACGCTGGGACGACTGCTGGATGACGCGGAAGCAGGTGTTGACCACGGTGCAGACGGAGGCGTCCGAGAGGGAGAAGGAGGCCGCGTGCCGCATGATGGCCACCAGCACGTGGAGGATCCTCATCATGATCGCCTCCTCGGAGATGGGGTCGGTTTTTTCAACCATGCACGACGTGACCGCGCTCACGGCCGCGTTCATCATGTCCTTGCTGCCCGGAGTCTTCTCGTCGAAGATTCCGATGCGGAGGATCTTCAGGATCGACGACAGCGCCACCCCCGTCGCCACCGCGGGGACGTCGTCGGACTGGATCACGTCCAGGAATGGGGATAGGTACAGGGCGGGGTCCACTTTCCGCCATTCCTGCTCAGGGTTGAAGATGAGAAGCCGTAATGATTTCAGGGAATGGACGATGGAGGGGTCGTAGCTGTCGTCGGAGGGGTGGTAGAATTGGGACTCCGGCATACGGCGGATCACGGCGAGGAGAGCGCCCACCTCGGAGTTGAGCATGCACGAGAATCCCAGCTCCTTTCTCTTCACTTTCGTCATTTTTGGCTTGCTCTTTTCTTCTTCCATCACTCCTACTACCTAAAGTTTTGACAAGAAAGTAACTGTTGTTCATTTTGAATTTTGACATAACAAATTCAGGATTCATTCTCAATTATGTTTTTGCCAAAAGTTAGGCGTAATGTTTGCTAAACAAATGGACCTTGTTGGTTACTTAAATGCAGTGCAGTGGATTATTTGTATGGTTGGAAATTTGGAGTTTTGCATATTTGACGCTTAATTTGTATGGTTGCAAATCTACTTGGTGCATATTTTTAGCTCCAATTTTTAGGAAACTTGCAGAAGATACCATGGGTGTGTTCGGTTCGCAAGATTTTTGAGAGTCTGGATTTTATTTTGGGTTTTTGAGAGTTTTGGGATTTTGTTTGGGTTTTTGTGAGTCTGGATTTTTCAAGTCCAAAACAAAAACAATATTTGGTTAGATTTAAATTTTATAATTATAAAATTTAAAACTTGTTTGGTTTGTGTGAATTTCGATTTTGTTTCGAAATTTAATTTGTACATAAATAATCGTAACGACAATTTGAATAAAAAACAATGTCTTTTTTTGCGCTAAATTTCGATGACTTTGACGTTCATTATCACCCTTCAAATGCGCGTTGCATATTCATTATGTATGATTCAAAATACATACAAACATAGCGCTATGAAATCAACATTTTTATTGTTCAACAAAAATTGAACACGAAGAACATGTTTTGCAAAAGTTTTTAGTTCTCTAAAACAGAGACAATAAAGGGTAGAAGAAGATATATGACAAAGGCTAAGCAATTTCTCAGATAAATTCACAGAGGCAGAATCTATGGTTTTAGGATAAATACAAAGAATCTAAATTAAGCTAAGGCATCACAATAGATGCACTACCAGAGATTAAAACTCGCGGCGGTTATTCAACATCAGAAGAAGATCATGGAAAGAAACGTGGTTGCCGGCTTCTGTACTCATCATCTCCTGAAAACAAATTACCTACATTCAGCCGGCCATCCTCCGTTCAACTGATCTGGACAGCCGTGTTACAATGGCCCGGGAGAAGGCCCGAGTTTCAGCAGATAGCGGGATACAGACTACTAAACACTGAACAGGCTGAAGAATGTGAGTCTGTCTAGTTAGGCCTATCATTTTATCTCGCTTATCTCCCCTTCACTACGTACACCTACTTCGATCTCCATGCTTCCCTCAACAACCTTCAACAATCATATATCTGCTGCATCCTCTTGTGCTGTACGACGAATGTTTCCGATATGAACAATACCTGAAACATAAACAAGCACATTACTCATTAGATGGCGTATCTTTCTACCATCTTCAGCAGAGAGGTGAACTACATACAAGGACAAATCTACACAAGAATGATAAAATTTGTATTCTATAAAAAAAAATGTAACAAATTGCCTCCAATTCATTTGGCTGTGGAGCAAAATGAATGTATCAAAAAGTTTCAGACATCAGGAGTATAAAAATAAAAATATAAAAAAAAGTTAAGTTTAAAAGTAGAGCAATAAATCAACAGCAGCCAACATATGCCTGCTAACCAAAGCAAAAAACAAGGAAATATTCACATTTCAATTTTTGCAAAATTTAAGCACATAAGAGCAAGTCCAACAGATTATCTACTCACATTCTCCATAATAGGGAAGCAAATCTCATATTCCCCATATTTTTTTACCTCAACTCCAACGGTTTCTCCATTTTCCATTCCCTATAATTTATTGACATTTATTACCATACATTTATCCTATTGTTCTATTTTTTGATCACATATTCAATAAGTCCAAATAATGATGAACAAATAAATAATTAACTTAAAATACATATTACAATAATATTTCATATTTGAAATTACACATTTTATAAAAATAACACATCCTGAGTTACAATATAACTATTTTTGTAATGTATTATGAATAATTAGACTCATCTCTTTTCAATTTTTTGTTACAAGTTATTATTTTCAACCATAAGAAATAAAATGTTTAGTAAAAATTTTTAATTTAAACGTTATGACTTATATAAAACGTCAAAATAAATATATTTATGACCTTAAAATTAGTAAATTTATATTGGAAAATAAATTATTAAATATCAATAGGTATGTACATGTAAAAATAGTCATATGAGATCTTGTTACGATCGTCTTTATGCATATTTTTAGAATATGTATTTTTGATAAAATTTTATTGTAATTATTTTAAGATATTATCATTTAAAATTATTGAAGAGAAACAATTAATGAGTGAAATAACAAAAAACAATGCAGATAGCATTAAATTTTGGTTCTCCAAATCTTCTACCTCATTCTCTAAATTTGGAGAAGCAAATCTTCTCTCTCTTCAATTTTCCTATTATGGAGAATGTGATGGAGAATCTGTTGGAGTTCAAAAAAGGCTCAAATTCTCTATATTTGAGCAAATTTGCTATTATAGCAAAACTGTTGGACTTGCTCTAAGCTGTAAAATGAAGGGAAAAAGGAGTTCTTAAAAGCATAGTAGACAACTAAACATTAAAAGGGGATAGATAGGTAATAGTTACACAATGTACCATGAAATCAGAAACCTATACGGCTAATTCATTTTAATGGTTCTTAAACTGAAAATTTATCTGTTTCATAAAATTTAATATAATGTTCACAAACGCACTTGCAGAGCGAAAAAAGGTCCATAGTATGAATCCAAGAAAGGATTCTTGATTCATAATCCCAAAGCATAAAAACTGCATAAAAATTCACCAAATCATTCTACATTCATAATCCCATTCATGAAAATCAACAGAGCTATTTACAGAAAAGGTGAAAATTATTACAGAAGAAGCACAGTCATTGAATGAAAGACATACTACCTCTCCTTAGGTATACAAACTCAGATAGCAAATGCAGTCAAGATTGGAAATTTGGAACGAGACAGAGATCAAGCATGCGTGAAACATACTGAGATCAAGCTATGCTATCTTTCTTGATTTGTGTAACTATAATTTCTTTTCAAAATTCCACCTATTTGGAAGCTTAGCACCCAGCTGGTACAGTATAGTTTAGCTAGAAAGCACAAAATAATGCCAGCTAAAATTAATTCTCAAGCAGTCCACAACTTTATATGCAAACAAAGAGTGTTGTTTTTATGAACTGTTAACTACCTGTGGCCTCTTTTCTAGAATGACGGGTGTTTTTTTTCTTTTGAAGGAGTAGCCGGCAACTGCAACAAATCACATCTTCAATATTAGACACAATCTCCAACAGATTAACAAGCAAGCTATTTCCAGTCACTTATAAGTGCCAACTACGAAAGGATTCTCTAATTTTCAAATAAAGTAAAATTAAAAAGGACTCCGACTTCCTACCTGGAATAAATATACATGCTTAGATCAAAGAAATATATACATACTTATGAGTTAGACGAAGTTAAGCCAGACAATCTACGACCTGGCATACTATATTTGTTCTATTTGGTGGTGTTCCCAGCTTCGTCTGAGTTCTTGAGCTCGAGCCATAAGCAATATAGCATGTCAATACTTGCGTCATCAAGGTCACCCTTAGGGATGGCTAGAAGGGTCCGGAGCCACTCTTCATGCAGTGTAGAGAAGTTTGCCCTTCGCTCACTAGACTGAAAGCTCTTTTTGATCTTGTTCTTCATTATCTGGCCAGCCTGTGAAGCACGGTCAACAACCACATCGGGGATGCCAGCCATTTTGGCTACTTGCATTCCGTAGCTTTCAGGGCATGCTCCTGAGGCAAGCCGGTATAAGAACACCAGCTCCTGTTCATTCAAATTACTGGTCTGGAAGGAGCAAGCCATGTGTTTCAACGAGACGCGAGGATGAGACCCGAATTCCTTTGTCAATGGATGGTAATGAGTAGCGAATAATAACCGGCAGTTCACTGTCTCAACGAGATGGCGAAGTACCTGTACATAACTGGACAGTTTAGGAGAGCAACAGTTTGAAACTGGTACCACTGTACACACGTACTTTACTAAACAAGATGAATATGGAAACTGGATCTTACTGCATATGCAATAGCATAACCATCAAAAGTGCTGGTTCCTCGACCCAGCTCATCAAGAAGAACAAGGGAATCTTGTGTGGCATTTTGTAACACTGCTGCTGTCTCAGTGCATTCGATGTAAAATGTACCTACAAAAATCAGATTCAGAAGCAAGTATCAGCCTCTTAAGTCGGTCCTACTTATATATATGCAAGACCCAAAGCTCATTTACTGAGCGAATGACACATGAACATTCCTTTGATAATCGTCCATCGATATCATATCAGTATTCAGTTTGTGGAGGTTAAAGAACATTATAATTGCCAGTAGAGAGTCAGCTGAAACAATTTCAAGCCTACAGAGAATTTAATCACGACACTCATCATGGTACCATTTTCAACTCAATGCCACCTTATAAAAATTGTAAGATGTCAACAGCTAACCTTCAATGCCACCTTAACAAAAAGTTCATCATCGTATGCCAGGCATTCAAACTACTCGATCCAAAGTTATGTCTATAAAGCACCTAGTTCCAATGACACCAAACTAACTGTATTCCGAAATTCTTAGTTGTGCTTTTCAAAATCATGATAATTATGAATGCATGTTATTCGGTGTCAAATGACTTACTCTCTCCAGTCATGATACGATCAGTAGCTCCAAGGCGGGTAAAAACAATGTCAACGACTGAAAGAGCACAAGTCTCACAAGGAACATAACAACCAAGCTGCACGAAGATAACTATGTTAAAACCCAAATCAACAAATGCAGAATACCATTCCAGAAATCATACTGTCTTTCCAGTGCAATAGAATAGTAAATTTGAACCTGAGCTAGTATAACAGCAAGACAACTGGCTCGTAAGAGTGTTGATTTTCCACCCATGTTTGGTCCAGTCAGAAGCAAGGTACGGGAATGGTATGTATCTTTGTTTAATCCAAGATGGAGATCATTTGGAACAGGCAATCCCCCATTTGCACCAAGGGCATAAGGATGCCACAGTCCTTTGATAGAAAGTATTGGTCCTTCAGCCTCTGAATTTGTATGTTTTGAATGAGGTAAAACCCTTGGTCTACACATAGCTCCAGAAGAAAAGCTTGAAGTCACGGAAAATGATCTCAGTACGTCTATACATCCTATAGCATATATAACTTGGGACCATTCTGTTGACTTCTCTACAAATAATTCTGCTAAAATAGATATTGTTTCAGCACTTGAGTCTGTTGCAATATGATCCTGCACAATGAGTTAGGAGCTCAAGATACTGGTTGTTTGCTAAGCAACTGTGATAAATACAAAACCATAAGTCCAAACAAAGAAGAGGTTACAAAAACCAATGTGAAGCTAGAGCCACCCTTTAGAAAATTATACAAAAAGGTGAGTAAAGGTTTAACTTTAGTCCAATCTTATTATCAATATTTTCTTTAATGCATGCAATTTACAGGTAAGTCTCTGGTTAGTATATGAAGATCTGGCTCATTAATTTCATGATCTAGACTAAAACTAAAGCTTTCCTTAGTTGCTCCATCTTTTTATTTGCGACTTTGCAGTCTCATTTGTTTTAATAATGTCTTGTTGAGATGCTACGACCAGTCCCGTATTATGAGTCAGAGAAGAGTATAAGACACCATGCAAATCATTTAAAACCTTTTTGGACAATTTAGCCTTCACAGTGATTTTTAAGCTCATTACATAAGATTTAAGAATAAAGCACTTAGGTGGTAACTGCTCTAGGCTAAGAAGAGAAAAATAGATGATACAACTGCTCCAAGAATAAGATGCCAGCTCTAGTTTATGCCAATGGTTAAGGTGGAAAAAAACAAATTCTAAAGCAGAATAGTTAAGGTGCTAATATAACAATTTAGTGTTATAATCAAGAAAGAATATGCTGGCAGAGAAATCTGCTGAATGTTATGCTAGTAAACTTGATTTAGAGCCTTCAAAATATCAAAGAAAATCTTCAGAAGAACCAATTTGGTAATTCAATAGCATAAAAAGTGTGCCTAATGTTAAAGTGATGCTGAACATTTAGATGATTCCTAAACCAGATCTGATTCAATAGATCTATCCCATTAAACAAGACACTTAAAATATTCGTTTTAGAGAGAAACAAACCTGATAGTTAGGAAAATCACTATCAATTGCTGCTTCAAACTGAGTGAGAAATTTATCAAGCCCATCATTGCGAAACAATGGAGGAATGCTAACTACTTTTGAAAATGAATAGGCTATGTGGCCTTCATTCTGTAATGACAACAACAAATCCATTCCTACACGCAAACCTTTGATGAGTGATCCAAACAGTTTAACCTGCAACAGAAAGAGATTTGACATTATCATTTTAAGCTGGATAAACTATAAAAACATAATATTAGGAAGATTTACTAGTTCTAAGATTATAAGTGGGTCTTAAACTTCAAATGGGAGGCTTAAACTTCTGTAAATCTCTGTTGGGATCCAAATGCCAACAGTTTTAATAAATATCTTTTTGTTAAGTATCCGACAGTACAAAAGACAGACGTGGAAAATATACCTAAATATCTATGAAGGCTAAATTATCACAGTAATACCATTGACATTTTCTCTGCACTTAAGATCTTTGGGACCATATATTATAGCAACAATTAAAAAATATTTAAGCATCAAATGAGGCATACTGTGAGATTATATATATTAACAAACATGATAAGAATGACCCCTTTCTTCTTCTCGTTTCTTTTGCTAAACTTACTCGCTTTTTCAATGTTTTGTTGCCAACCAGAGGCAGCAAGAGTACAGCAGAAGAGTTGATGCTAGCCTTCACACGCCCATGAAGACGTTCGAGGTCTGGAACCTTGCGTAAACATTGAGCTACAAGTAACATGACTTCCGGACTGGCTAAAAGCTGGTCTACCACATCAAGTCTGTGATTGATTTTATCAACATCTCTCAACGGATGACAGATCCAATTCCTTAATAGTCGTTTACCAAATGAGGTTACACAGTTGTCAAGATAGTTATACAATGTGCCTGCAGACCAATGTTCGAATTAGAATAAAAGCATGCTTACTTCTGGAAAATACTTCTTTTCTTCAAAATGACATAATCTTGAAATACAAGGAAACACTTGCCTGACTGACCACCATCAGCATTATTGTTGAAAATCTCAAGATTCACTAGTGTTTGACCATCCATCCTCAAACATCCTTTGTAAACTTGATATGATATAACATCTCCATTGCATAGTACATCATCCAACTGTTCAATCCAAAAAATCATTCAAGCATGGAGAACATAATGATCTCAGTTGCACGGTATAACTAATTTTAAAAGCTCACCATCAATCGTGATAAGTGATCAACAAGTCCACCAAGAGCACACAAAGCAAGATCTTGATGCATAACTCCTTCAAATATATAATCCCACCTGCTAGTGGATCCTTTAAAGTACCCTTTTGACTGAATGCAATCCCGTATGTCTGACCCGTTAACATCAATGCTGCCTTCAGAAGGAGTCAAAACTGTTGCAGTTGAACCTACAAGATATATTTAAGGTGAATAAATTTATAATCTAGGAAATAAAATAGGCATCAGAAGGTCTAGTTATGTAATGAAAATAAAATAAGATTCATGAACGTCAGTTGCGATAAATGATACTTAACCACAGACAATTTGTAACTTTAAGATGAAAATATATTGAGAAGATTCTAAGCCAATTGGACATTTAGGTTGGGAAATGAAACCTGTTAATGAGTACTTCTTCAGTGCCTTCTGTGCCTCTCTAGACATTCCTGTAGCAGATGACAGAGTAGGTGCTTCATAACCTTAATTGATATATATATGTATATATATATATATATATATATATATATATATATCATGTAAATTTTTTAAGTATCAAATGTCTACGATATGCGTACCTCGACTTTCATAAATCACTTCCTTTGGTGATACCTAAAAGCGAAACCAGGAGACATAAATATGTGTTAAAACTACTGGAAGTGACATGTGCAAAGGAGCCAGGGAACTTACTTGAAGTAGTAATGCTCCCAGAGCTGCATAGGAAGCATCATCACAGATGGAACCAACCCAAAATTTTAAAGCAGCACAATCGACAAAAGCAAACCCGAAAGCAGTTGACCCATTCTCTAGCCCACGAAATTCCTAGAGAAAACAAATGACAAGCAGAGACAACATATACATAAGTTACCATATTTGGGTCAATTAATATTGAAAATAAAGAAGATAGATCTGTGTATCTAATTACAATACCCATGATCAACCAAACAACAACAGGAACAATGTACAAAGAGAATGAGAGCAGGCTGAGATTGAAAAAACCTTAATTGCAAGAAGATGAACGGCATTGGGCCCAATACTATCTCCACTTGCGGTAGATGGTGTGAGTACGCTTATTAATTTTCTTTGAATAACCTGTAATCAGATAATAAACTTAACTTATTAAAGATTCGCGATCTCAATAGATGGCATTAAATTCAACATTTAAACAAGTTGCTTGTTTCACTTGGTAAAGTAGCTCAGTAAACACAGTAGAAACATTAAATCCTCTAAGGATGACTATATTCACTAGTGAAGACTTGTTTGAACTATACTAATTTGCACAATACTTTAGAAACGTGGAGAATAAGGAATGATGAATTCGGCTTCCAAGACAACTTTAAGTGTTTATGAAAACAGACAGCTACAGAACTTACAGATGTAGAACCTCTGGACTTTGCTTGTTCTGATGTCTCCATCTGTTCTATTCTTCCAACTTTTAACCTTGTGATGAGAACGAATGGAATAAGTAGAGTGCAAGGATGGAAGTACAGACACTATAGTAACTAGATAACAAACAATCAGCATGATATTAACAAAGAGAGCTCAATTAAGGCATAAATGAAAGAATTCTATTAGAAACCGAACCAAGACAATAAGAGCAGAGGTGTTAAAAATGAAGCTTACCCTCGATCAATCAATTTCTGAACTGCATCATCAATCCCATTCTCAGATATTCCCACCTGAACAAAATTAATTAAACTAAAACGCTCAGTAAACTACATAAGACATAAGCCCAATGAACTATAGTTGGTGGATTTATTACCTGGCGACATTTACCAACTCCACTGACAGTCATTTTCCAATCCAGTTCCTTGTGACCAATTTCAGCATCAAGCTCATATAGCTCGTAAAATTTTCCCTGAAATGTTAATAGTTAGTTCATGGAACAAAATTTTGGGTTGGTTCTACATGTGATGTGAGATTTTGGATACGCACATTGCACATCATTGGAGGATAATAGTACATTTCAAGTGCATAGTAAATCTCTTAATGTCATAGAGTCATTTCATGTCATTTAATGGAACAAATAAAAGTAAAATCTTGAATCTGAAGTGAGATACTTTGAGCAGTAGGGTAAAAAATAATGCAACAATTTGCAAACCATGTGAGATCCTTGGTGTAGGCAGTGTATATGGACTTGATTGACTCTACAAAGTAGTACATGTACTATTCTCCTCTAGGTCTGTTATTACTCTCTAGAGTGTCATTCTTACTCTACTTCGAGAATGCAGGTCATTAACAAGTGTCCCTTTAAAAAGTCATTGCAAACCTTTTGATTCACTATTTAAAAGTTAAATCATCACAGTTCACATAGTTTTAACTTCATTTCAACTTTTAAGCACTAGAAGGCTTGGATGAGACTAACCACTTTAAAGAAGAGGACCACATCCATGTATTGACTTTTCACCTCCCAATATTGTTTTTGTGATGCCGACAACTTCTTCAAGATGTCTGGTGGTATGTAGAGTGTTCTTTTATCATATAAAGGATCACCAGGCCTCCTTCCTTTAGCATCCTTGATCCTCGAAGGATTGAGCCATTCAAACTTACTAGCTGCCTCAGTATCATCTTGAGAGCTCCTTTCATGGTTGAAATCATTAAGAAATTTCATTCGTTTCGCAGAATCTAACATAAAGCCGTCACTGGTGAGCTCAAGATTATCTTCTTGTATCCTTTTAAACCGAGGAACTAAAGGTTTCATTCCTGGTGTCTCTGGTCCATTAACGTCACCGTCACTTTGGATAGCTAATGGGAATCCCTCACCCCCTTGCTTTGATGTACCATCAAAAGGGCCACTAGCTTGTTTTCTACTTGGCTGGGAAACCAGGAATCCATTCTGCAATCCTTTCATCCCATCAGATTTACTAACAGAGGAGCTACCGACTGGTTTGCTGGATTGATTCCTGCAATTTAAAAGCAAGGTTTAAAAGTCTCTTCTAAGCACTGGGAAAGCTAAGCACCAGTAGCTATGGCAAGAAGGCAAGTACAGCAACAACAATGGTTGGCTACTTGGATCATATAGCCATATCATGTTTGATGCAGACACGTAGATTCGTTTAATCCAAACTAGGCAAGTAAAGTACGAAAAATGTCAACAGCCCAAAGTCAATTCAGCATTTTCAAACAACAGTATTACATACCCTTAATCAAATACCAAAGGGAACTTTGAATGAAAATATTCGATCAAAATAAAAATAGGAACAAGAAAAAATCCATTCAAACAGCTTCCCTAAACTCATTAATTCATTGCTAATTTCCAGCAACAAGCATTTCCCAACCCTAAACAGTAAACACTAAAAATAATTTCAAAACAAAAATTCAAAAATATAAAAGAGAAGATATAGCATTACTCGTCACGGGAGACTTTGGCATTGTCGAATTTGACAAACTTGTGCTTTATGCTAGAGAACATAGAGTTTTTCGTTCCTGCCTCCTTGTCGTCGACCGGAAAAATCTGGCGTGGCACTTTTTCCGGTGGCGTATCAGTTCCCCGAACTTCTTCGCTGCAGTGGTCTTCTCCGGAAGTAGATTTAGCTTTACTAGGTTCGGAAAGGGCGCCATTTCTATCCTGTTGCAGCGGTGGTGGAAATGGGAGGGCTTGGCCGCCGGTCCTCCGCTTATCCTCCGGCGAGGGTTTCCTCATGAAGGATAGAATGGATTTCTGGCGCTGCATACTGTAATTGCTTTGTCGAAAGAGATAGGGTCTGCCCTATTATATATTTTAATAAATTTAGGGGTAGAATTTGCCGCCAAAACTTTGGCGAAAAAGGGGGGGAATTCACTGAGAGGGGTTTTGGGGCAATTTGACGGCGTTCTCAGAGGGGTTTTTATTCACGTTTCACGTGAGAAAGTCGAAATGTATTTTTCATGTGAGAAAGTTTCTAAACAAACCAATTATAATTTTGACAGGGATTATATAGTAAATATAAATTAGGGGACTAAAGTAAATAAGGCAATTTGCGGGTGGATCCACATTATGACCCGAGTTATGACCCGAGTTATGACCCGTCCTATATAAAGCAATTTCGTCCAAAACGTGAAAACATATTTCTTCCTCAAATTTTGCACACACCCAACGTGAAACTCGCACCTTATTCCCCAATTTGGCGGATAAGAGATCTAAATTTGTTGCAATCGTCTTCAAAAACATATTTCAATCGATTCGAAACTTCAATTCCACTGACTCGAAGTTTTGATTCAGTCGAGATTTGATTGAATTGATAATATACAACAATTTTAAGTCAAAAACATAAAATTCTTGACCGGAATAGTTATCAATGGAAATTGAACCCTTGTTAAGTGTTTCATATTGTTCAATATGATTATATATCCGATTTCGAATGAGTAATTCGCGTTGCTTCGTATTTTTTGACATGGTGGTTGAAGAAGAAAGTTAATCAAGCTCGGCAATAATAATATCAGGTATGTTTGAGGCTATAAAGTGAAGGTTCAGCTTGATTTGGAGTAAACAGTGAGATTTGGAGTCAAACTGCCTAGGTTTTTTTGCTTAGAGGTATAGGTTTCGAGGACAAACAGAATTTTGAGGACTTCTGCTTATCCGCTGATTCTTTCATCGGAGGTGGGTCTGTAAAAAGATGTCGATGAATCGACAATATATCTGTTCTCGACCGTATGAGAGGGGTATGTGATTAAAAGCTTGGTTTGGAGGTACTTTCAGATTTCTCTGTCTTTGGTACCTTTAGCTTTGGCTCATTGTTCTTACCTTCACGATAGCGGTCGAGCTCTTGCTTCCTCTTGACTTTGTTTTCGCATTTGTCGTACTTTTCTACAATTTCTTGGAGTTGGTGAAGGGTCGTAGACTATTTCGAAGTCAACTTCCTTAACAAGCCATCATCGTTGAGGTTCATCCTGAAGGACCTGAACTAGTGTATGATGAGGAAGTTGGTCCAATCGTGACATTCCATTGCTAGGTCCATAAACCTGTGGTAATATGTCTTGCTGGTTTCGCCCTTGTCCTGAATGACGTTACACATATCACTCATTGATCGAGTGAATTTCTTCTTTTGGAAGAAAGCGGATAACAGGAACTTTCCAAAACACTGATACGAAAACAAGCTCTCTGAAGGAGTCTTGCTGAACCAATCTCGCGCCTTCCCCCTGAGATGGTGTAGGACTATCTTGCAGATCTCGAGCTTGTGGAAGTCTCGAGATAGAATGGTCTTGAGAAAGATTGTGAGGAATTCTCGGAAATCACTGGTTCCGTCGTACGTGGGTAGGTGATCCGGCACCTTATTTGTACTATCATGAGGAAGATTCATGATATGATGGGAGAAAGGATATCAAACTGCCTGGCACTGAGGTCCGAGAAGACGATCTAACTCTCTGTTTATCTCCTCTTGGCCTTTCGTTTGATAAGCCATCTGAGGATTTACAGGCTGGTATGCTTCAGGGTTGTGCTATCTGCTGGCCTGCTCTTGTTCTCTCTGCTGTTGAAGCAGTAGATTTTGGTTGCGTTGAATGAGCAGTCTGTGACGATCCCCAGCGCTCATATACCCCGAGTTGCCGCCATGAGCTCCTTGTCGATGGTAACATGATTTAAAAAACATGGAAACGTCATGGTCGTCCACGGGGACGCTCTAGTGCGCCCCAATACAATGCAAAATTCTAGACTACCTACCTAACCGAGCACTTGGCTGGTTATAAAAAACAATCTCACTAAATGTCTGTGAATACAGGATAAAATGATGTAAAATGGTCGAGGGATGAAACAAATCACTGCCCAAGACGAAAAAAATATTTACCTCATACAGAGAAGCCTTCAATAATGCTTCAAATTGCTTCTTCAAATCTTCGATACTTGGAGAATTTCCTAGAAATTTCTAGGCTACTCAAGAGGGTTGCCCAAATCACAAACGGGGTTCAAATCGACCTTCATCCAGATACTTCGCTGAGAGCTTCATCATGGAATTGGGTTTCATATATATCCCCCCGAATGTGATTATGTGCGTGGAAAATGCGCTTGAGTTGAACTACACATCAGGTTGTTTTCCCCTTTAATTCAGGCTAGACTCTCGGCCCTAAGGATAAAATCCGCTTGGGCCGAGAGGTTCACCATCATGGAAAAGGCTTCTTCTCCCTTAGTGTAGCTGTTGTGGTGAGATCATATGAGTAGTTCTGTAGTGAACTGTCTTCCGTTGATTGTGCTTCCATGAATGGTTGGAGATGAAGCTAATTCTCCAGATTTGGTCTTCGTCTGATGCCGTGCCGAGTGTTGGTGTCGATGAAGTAGCTCAGTTCGTGGAAGCCAAAATAAACCGTAAAGTCAAGGGTGGCCTTGGCTAACAGTTTAATCCATTGCCCTCAAGATGAAGATAGCTCCGAGGTTCGTCCGTGGTGCGCGAGCTTCCCTAATTGAGTAGAGGCGGTGCCTTGTGCTCATGCAGTGCTCTGTAGACGTACCCTCTGTAGCGTGCGCCTGGCGTGGTGATCGCGGGATCACTAGGTTCCTGTTCGGGTGTGTATGGTGGCCATGAGCTCCTTGTGGGTGCTAGTATGGTGGTTTTTGAGACAACCCATCCAAGAATTGTTTGGAAGGTTAGAAGCTGGCTGGAATCGGTACACTTCCTTGTCCTATGTAGGAGACATGTGGCTGTTGAGTATTCTGGTTGGCACTATCAAGATTATCTCATGGTTTGCTCCTAGAATAGCAAGGCTCCCTCGTAGATAGGGATGATCATGGGGCGGGTCTGGATCTAATTTAGCTATATTCGGCCCCGATCCGTAAAAGAAATGTCGGATCCAAATCCGACCCATGTCCGCAGGGTCTAAAATTTCAAAATCCGTATCCATATCCGCAGGGTCTTACGGGTCTAAGGGTTTTAAACGGGTCATGAATGGGTCTAATAAGAAATCGACAAATTCTTTAAATAGATGTTTGAGATTTTCAAAGTGAATACAAATATGCCCAAAGTTTTTTATTTTAATTACCATAACCACAAATGTCAGCAAATATATGAATTATCAATCCACAATACACATAAAAATGCATCAATTTATTAAGATCCAAATTGTAGTTTAGTACAAGAATGTAGTAGGTGCAACAAAAAACGATATCTTCTATGGTGTAAGAGGTTAACTGGCCAAAACGCAGAAGAATAGAGGGTACAGAAGTATGAAAATAGAGTTTGTGCGATAAGGTGTTTCAGAATATGGTTTGAGAATAATAAAATATTTTTGCCTTTTTCTATATTGTATCGGTTTCAGGAATTTGGAATAATAAATGTTATTATTAGAGAAAAGATGAATTAGTATTAAAAATTAAATATTATATTTATCGCATAGTAATAATATATTATAATAGATTAATGGGTCTGGATATAGATATGGATCAGGGTCTGGATCTTAATACCATATATCCATATCCATACCCGTTTATTAAAACCTAGATCCAGACCCGATCCATATCCGATGGATCTAAAAAATTTGGATCCAAACCCGACCCACAAGGTCTAAATCCGTAGGATCTGGGGCGGGTCCGAAACCCGTGATCATCCCTACTCGTAGATGTGCTGGGATTAAGGGATCATACGATCCAGAGGATATGCCCGGGATGCTTAGCCGAGCCGGTGGGTCATGGGCCAGCACACGAGATATAGGCAGAGGATCAACCTGTAGGTTTACCGCCAGCTCGGGTAGTAAGCTTGGAGGGCCCGCATCAATCTTAGCGCCGTTTGGACGATCACAACTACCGGTGGACCCGAAGCGGCTCCTGCCACTAGTGGTTGAGTCAAGCCTGGACCCACTAAAAGGGGTTGGGTTGAAGCTTGACCAGTTGAGAGGGGTCTAGTTGAGGTTTGACCCATTGAGAGGGGTCGAGTTGAAATCTATGTTCTCACACCTGGCGGAGTGGGTTCAGATCCCCTGTGGTTGTCTTTTTCTCTCTAGGGTTCTGGCGAGCTCTTGTGCGTATGCCTCATCAGGCGCCCTTAGTTTAGCTTCCACATCAAGGGAAGAGCGATTACCGAATTGGTCTTCTTCGGGCCAGTAAAAGTACCTTGTCGTGGATCAGCCTATTCCGGATAATTATAATCCACCTGGAGTGAGATTCGCGGCCCACCGAGGAGAGGACTAGCTGAGGTTCGAGATGGATCGGACCTTGAGGTAACAATTCCCAAGGTGGTAGGGCCTGATCCAATGGGTCTAGAGGCAGTGGGTCCCAAGTTGGTAGGTCCCGAGATGACAGGCCCCGAGCCGATGAGTCCTGAGACAATAGCGTCCCAGGGTTTACGCCTGAGGTTTAGGGAGGTTCGGAAGTGGCACATGCTCTTCCTCAATCACCGGAGGTTCGACCTACACCAACGTCCTCGTTGGTGGCTGGAGTTCACCCCCGAACGCGATCACTGAACATCATTGTTAGGGTCAAAGACTTCTTCGATTAGATTGCTCCGGAAAGTTCGTTGTAGGGGTCGGAACTGATCTCGGTTGAAAAAGAGAGGGACACGCGAGTCCCACTAGGCCTGCCAAATTGATGGATGTCTGGTATTCGCGGATGATCTTGTACCGAGCTCACAAACTGATCTGCAAAATAGACTCTGGAGTGGCCGGGGGTAAACACTCTGATGCTTAAGTCAGTAGACAGCCTTGAAAAGCAATAAGCATAAAGCGTAGTATATGTTAAATAGATTAAGAGGTTTACTAAGTCTTTGTATTTATAGCTCATCAATCCGTAGATCAGAAGGGTTTGTATTTTGAGTATGATTATAACTCTTATGGTAATAACAGTTGTATTCCCATAATTAGAGAAATTGTATTAGGTCGATGGACCCGTAAGCCCATCTCCAGTGTATCTCGAGTCCGAACGAAGCCTACGAGTACGAACCATGGATCAGTTTTCAAGTGATTAGACAATGATAACGTACTATTTGTTTAATAAATTTGCTTTACTAGGTAATTGCTTGCTATTTCGATTTAAATTCTGAGCAATGAACTTTAGACTTTCATTCTTTCCCTGATACAATGCAGTCATTGACTATGATTCTATCTATGTTTTTTTTTTTTTTTTAAAGTTAAAACCATCCAAGTGGACGAGAGTATTATTCACGGCTCCTCAACCCTAATAAAAGCAATAGAATTACATGATCAGGTTTGAAACCCAATATTACACATGAAACTCTGTTGGGGTAATTGTGGCAATTTGTTGCCCGAAGGCTATACTCCGGTCTAATATCGGAAGCAAAGTGAGATATCAAAGATGTGTCTAAAAATATTACAAGAAAACTAAGTCATCTCTGTATCGATGCCGGTCACAACTAAAACCAGACTTCCTTCCTTCTGCTGCGTATAGACATCACCAAGTACAACATTCTAGAGCTCGTTAGAATTCACCATCCCACTTTCTCACAGTCAAAACAAGAAACTCGGTTCTATTATAACAAATACTCTCTACCTGAACCTCAACCGACTACCCATTGCGCCCGGTGGCCTCTTGACCACCAGAAGATAGCAAGTCTTCACAAGGTTGGACAGCAGAGTAGTACGTAAAGCATACCGAGTTGTTCTATTTGGCCATAATACTAATAGGAAAGCTTCATCAAGAGCCTAACTAGAGATTGCTATAAAGATTTCTCTTATAAGGTGATATTCCACAACACAACATTATGAAGAAAATCACAAAAATCTAAAAATGGATATATATAAATTAATATCGGTACTAAAGCAATCCCAACCAATCCTGGCCTGATTAGCTGGTGGCTAAATACTGGATAGAACAAATGTAATCTAACTCGATATAAGCTTAAAGCCTAATCGGTCTACAAATCTAGTATCAGTATCGCCAGCAATAGTGTTTCAAAACTATTGTGACTTGGATTTCTCCTAACTGTACTAACTAGATCGGAAGCTAATCAAAGTTTAACTGAGCAAAAGGACCCGTCAGAAAACTAAGATTAGCAAATCACATTCAATCCAATATTTAAGTACAAACATCAATAAATATATACCCGAAAAAAAAAACTGAAAATAAATTTTAAAAAGGGAAAAAAGAAGTAAAACCACCTTTTCAGTCTTACTGTGCCAGTTCCAGTATAACCAGTCCGAATCTGCCCGGCCCGATCGAGCCGACCGAGCTGGATCGAGCCGACCCGAGCCGACCGAGCCGGATCGAGCCGACCAAAACCGTTGACATGCCTCCTCGATCGAGCAGCCCCAGTTCAGCTCTGCATCTCCGGTCGCGGCCGTTTCCGGGCGACTTCCCAGCGGTCTCAGCCGTGGAGCGCGTCTCGTCTCGTCGTCCTTGTGAAGCTCCGACGTTGACCCAGCGGAATCATCTGGATCGGAGCCGGAGTCCATCTTTCTCGCCCCAAGAAAGGTCGCCGTCGTCGAGCAGCCCCATCTTCTCGCTTCTCTCGGGCCGTCGGAGACCTGTGGAGAGTAAAACGTTGTTGTGGGCGTCTTCTCGGGCAGCGCCTGGGCACCGGCCCGGATCTCTGCAATTGGCGGCGGGTTGGGAGCGGTGGCGACCCGCTCCCACCGACGGAGAGTTACCGGCCCGGATCTGTTCCGGCGGCCTGTGGGCCGTGCGAAAACTCCGGTCGGTCGGAGTGGCCATTGACCTAGCAAATTCAAGCTCTGAAACTGTAATTTGTCGAGAGAAAAAGATGATTTTGGGTATAAGAGAGGGAGGGAGGTTTGAAAACGGAAAGGAAAGGTATGGGGGAGGCCGCCGGCCGGTGAAAGCACCGGCGGCCTCCGACGAAGTAGATCCGGGTTGGGGTTTTTTGGAGAGAGGTTTTTTGGCTACGAAATTCAACTTGGACAAATGTTGAGAATCCATTTCTATCTATGAATATATGTTTTAATAGTCTATTGTAAATTTTAGTCTAATATCTCTTATGTTTCTAGGCGGTTCCCTGTTTTTGTGAATATATTATCAATGAATATATTCCCTATGTAGCCTATTGTCTCTTTTATTTCTAGGTGATTATCTGTTTTTGGACATAATAACCTTGATTAGCTACAACAGTCAAGATGCATCCTTATTGGAGAAAATTATTCATCTTGAAAGAGATTATGCAACTATTAAAGGTATAATCATCTTTCTTGGAGTCCCAATGTATGCATCTTTGTGAACATTTCATTCATATATGCATCCACAAGGTTCAACTTCAACTCTTCGTTAAAGACGTTTTTTTTTGTTCTCTGTATTAGTATTCTTGAGATGTATTCATATAGGATTATTCTCAAGCTAGCTCAATTTAACTAGAAACTGCTATTATTCTTCTTGATTGAGTCTTGCCTTGGGAGTTAGAAATATGATATGTTGAAATATCATCCATCTTTATTGGTTACTTATGTAATCAATGATGCGATGGTAAACCGTGGAGTACGACTTGTGAATAACACAACAATACTATGATGAAGAACGAAGTGAACTCAAGAAAACATGTTTTTGGATAATGTATTGAGTTGATTTTTGTGTTTAATGCATCCGGAGCAAAAAAAACAACATGGGATTATGCGAAATTTGGTGCAATTTAAGGAGGGGAGTGGGAAGCTTGCCCGAGTACATCTAGTATCTACTAAAAGATGACACTTTTGTCACGTAGCGATCTCATTTTTTTTTTTTCAATTACAGACACCCTAAGGTGGGGGAGATTTTGTTAGCCATTCCAAACCATCAAAATGCCATAGAATGGCTATAGTTTACATCAGGTAATGGTTTCAAAAAGAGGACCAAATTCCTTGAGCATGAGAATGCTACCAAAAAGAGCAAATACCAATCTAGAGTTCTAGAGATCCTACTTTACATTATACAACTATACACCTGAAACCTATTAGGGAATTGCGAAACAAAACCCAATGCGGTACCAAGTGGAAGTTGAAAGTTACAAAAGAATAAGATGATCATCAAAAGAATGTGTTGGTGAATATGCTCAGAGCCTGAAGGTGTGAGGTGATCTGATCCAATTTGTCTACTACTGGATGAAGGTTGTGATCTGCACATGAAAAAAGACATCAGTAGCATCTGTTACTCTCTCTAAGTGATGGTGTCACGTAACGCTCTCACAAAATTTCCCCAAATTTACCAAAAAAAAAATTAAAATAAAAATCTTTATCCTTTCTCATATCCTTCTGCGTTTATTTTACTACTATATAAATTTAAATTTTTTACTTTCCCAATTTGACCAGTTTTAATTTTTTAGATACGTGCCATATTCATTCTATTTTGCATTTTTCGATTTGTTTTCAGTTCCTTGCGAAGCTTCCTCCATAATTTTCTTATCGGCTTTTTTCCTTTCCCAAAATTCATTCCCCTTCTTCCTCCAAATATTTTGCTCATCCATTCTCCTTCTCCATACAAACTCTTCCCGAATCTTCTTATGCCGTCTCTTCTTCTCCCTCATATATCTTGATAAACCCTTGCTTTCTTCCTCCATCAAAAACCTCACACGGTTGTTAAAAAAAACCTCTTGCGCCCTTCTTAACTTTCCTTTGATGATGGCTCTATAGAATAAGTTTAAGAATTTGGTTTTTGAGGTGTACTGACCTCGAGCCCTTACCTAACATGGAGGAGTATGTTGCATAGCCCACATGTACAAACATAGTACCTGAGTCGCCCATGCTTAATATACCATTAAACACATCTTTTTGTTTAGAAAACATGAAAATGGTAAATAATTTACCCAAAAACTAGCATGTTTTTATTTTATCTAGCGCAAAAGTAGTGATAATTGAGAAATGCTTAGGCCGTGTTTGTTTATGTTTGATTTTGTAAAACTTAGGGCCTGTTTAATACAACTTATTTGAATATTTTTCAGTTCAGTTCAGTATTTTTCAATTCAGTTCAGTAACTTTCAGTTCAGTTCAGTTAAGTGCATTATACATTTATTTTTTAAAAAAATAAATTATATGTTAAATATCCAGTTCAATTCAACCCAATTTAGAAAAAATATAATATAATTTAATTCAGTTCAGAGAACCCCAAATTCGCCCCATTTAGGTGGACATGGATCATTATATTCATAAGATGGGGCGGGTATGGGTATGATTTTTAAACTCATGATCGGTATGGGGCGGGTATGGATATTTTTGTAAAACCCGCCCCACCCGCCCCGTACCCGTATAATATCCACTATAATATAATAATATTATACAGTATTATAATTTTATTATTTATTATTTATTGTTTTGTAAAATAAAACTATCAAAAAAGAAAGTTAAAAGGCAGACCGTATATACTATATTCCAATCAGTTTAATATATATCAGGATCATCCTGATATTGGCAATATCTGGCACCAATTAAATAACGACACATCATCTTTAAGAAATTTATGATTGGGCCACGTGTTCAATCATTACCTAGACGGGTTTAGGCATTCTAAATTAGGGTTTTAGAACTTTACTAAAAATATCCTAACCAATTAAAACATTACAATTGTACACGTGTCATTATGTTATTGGTGCCTGATAAGGCTTATATCAGGATCATCCGGATGAATGTTATTCTCTATTCCAATTACCAAATCTATCCAAATTTCCATATCCAGATCAAAACCCTAGACGGCTCCCTTTAGGCTTCAGTTTCAGTCGGTCCCCAATTCTCATAGTTCATCCGTTTCTGTTTGTCTTCACAAGAGTGCCCTGGGTCCATTCGCCTTCTCTCATGTGTATGAAGTCACAATTATTTACGCTAAGCGGACGTCATAAGTCATAACAGGTAATATGGTTGTTTTGTATGGATCTCACAATTATTTTATTTTTCGGTGAATTCGATTGCTTTGTAATATACCCAAAACATATTCAACTTCATCTGGACATCAAATTCACTTGTTGTGTTTATTTCGGTGATTATACAAATACGATCTGCATGCAGTAGGCACTTCAGACCGGGGCGGACCAAATATGTCAGAAGCATACACCATTAATGGTCATCCAGGACCCTTGTACAATTGTTTTGTCAAAGGTAGTTTGATCATAAGATTTTGTACTATCTGTATTACTATTTTTTAATTTAAAAACTAAATTTTGGAGGTAATAAGTGTATATTAGCTGTATTATAATATTCCATTGATGTATAAATTCAATGGTGAGCTCTTGTCTCGAAGAACTCTTTTCTAAATAATTGAATATGTAAATCTACTTAGTATAGGAATTTTCCCCTTAATTGTTTTTGAAATAATGCAGATACATTCAAGCTCAACCGTTTTGATTAGAATTCATATTCAAAGTGTGTGTTTTTATATTTGCATCTTCTTCTCGATTTATAAATAATTATTGTAAATTCAGAGTGGTGAGAAGAGTAGAGCACTACTGTAAAAGTGGAGGCAAGCTGGAGTGAAGTTTCACACTGCATCAGATAAGTTCTCCATTGAGATTTTTTTAAATATGAATTTTGGTGGCACCTCCATCAATTATTATTCTAATTTGATTACAAGCTCTGTATCTGAATTTGAGATTCTTAGCATTTGGTAACGTCCTTAGATTACAGTTATTGATTTCCAGATTTTGCATTTTCATCCATTGTTTCTTGCTCTTAGTGGTAATTGCATTATATATATATATATATATATATATATATATATATTACTCGTAATATTATTTCCTTGTTTGCTTATTAACTCAATTTTTTTATTGATTTTGATTACATTAGGGAACAATGGCATCCAATTCTGAAAAGGAAATTACTTCTAATCCTACAACAAATGCATCTGCCACGACGAGCACTGATGCCATCTCATTAAATGATGATGAAAGCCCGACTGAAAATGAGTCGAAAGACCCTTCCATTGTGCCGCTATCTAGCAGACATACCTTTTCAGTTTGGGATGATTTTGTGAGAAAGAAAGTGGGTGATGAGGTAAAAGCTCAATGCAAACATTGTAACACCCTTCTTGCTAATAAGGGTAGCTCTGGAACCACCCATTTACATGCACATCTTGACCGTTGCACGAGGAAAAGAAAAGTCAGGGATATTCGACAAATGGTGATGTCTAGCTCTAAATTGAAGGTTGGAGATAAGAATGAAACATTGATGCTAGCACCATATGAGTTTCGCCAAGAAGATGAGAGAAGAGACTTGACAAAGATGATCATTCTTCATGGATATCCATTAACATGGTTGAGCATTATGGTTTTAAAAAGTATTCTAAGACCATACAATCAGAATTTAAAGTGCTTTGTCGCAACACAACTAGAAAGGATATTCTGAAAAGGTATGAGGAAGAAAAAGAGATTGTTAGCACATGTTTAAGAAAAGCTAACAGCAGGATTGCCCTTACTACCGACATGTGGAAATTAGATAGTCAAAGAAAGGGGTATATGGTTGTCACTGCTCATTTTATCGACAAATCATTGAAACTTCAAAGTCGTATAATAAGATATTGCACATTCCCACTATTGTTTTCTTATTCTTAATTTGTATTACAATTTGCTGACTAGCTCTTCATTTATATGGCATAGATTTTTTTCATGTTCCACCACCACATAGCGCCGATGTAGTTGCTGATGCCCTAAAGGAATGCTATGAGTCTTGGGGTCTTGACCTTTTGTTGTCTTCAGTGACTGTGGATAATTGCTCGACAAATTACCTAATGATTGATATTTTTCGTGTTCAGTTGCCTTGTGGTGCACTTTTATTGGGTGGTGAGTTTTTCCATATGCGTTGTTGTGCTCACATATTGAATTTGATTGTTCAAGATGGATTATGTGAAGTACTTCCAGCTGGTGTTACTATAATTCGTGATAGTGTAACTTTTTGAATTGCACCGGAGAAAAGAGTTATGAAATTTGAAGAAATGGCTAGAAAGCACACTAAGTTCACAAAAAACTTGGCCCTTGATTGCAAGACTAGATGGAACTCTACTTATGAAATGCTTAAAGTTGCTCTTGGCTATAAAGAAGTATTCACTATTTTGAGTCTCTGAGAAAAACTCTATAAGGATCCATCAACTAAAGAAGATTGGGAAAAGGTAGAAAAAATATGTGAACACCTGGAAGTGTTTAGCATTATGACCGATCCATTTTCATCTTCAAAATTTCCCACAACGAACATTTATTTTCTGAATATTTGTTCTCTTCGGATTTCCATTTCTGGTTGGTTAACTTCATCTATTGATTATATCAAGAAAGTGGCAGAAGTGATGTTGGTGAAGTACAACAAGTATTGAATTGGTGTTAGTAGTTTTATGGCAGTGGCAACCGTACTTGATCCTAGATACAAAATGCAAGCCATTCGCTTCTATTTTGGAAAGATTTTTGGTGAGACAGAAGTTGAATATCATGTTAATAAAGTTAAAGTTCTTCTTGACCAGCTTATAGAGGAATATAAAACTAAACATGGCAAGAGTCAATCTTCTAACTCTAAGAAGCAACATGATGGTTCTAGTGGCAGAGTAAGTGGAATGCAAGTTGAATTTGTCAACTTTTTACAGCAAGGTGGATCTTATGGAAATGAACAATTAGACTTGGATAAGTATCTGGGAGATCAAGTTGCACCATTTGTTGTTGATTTTGATATTCTTAATTGGTGGAAGACTAACGGAAATAGTTGTCCTCTTTTTCAGCTTATAGCAAGGGATATTTTGAGCATTCCTGTCTCTACTATTCCGTCTGAGTCTGCTTTTAGTATAAGTGGCCGAGTGCTTGAACCTTATCGTAGCCGAATTAAACCGGATATCTCAGAGACTTTAATGTGCGCATGAAGTTGGATATGGGCTAAAATTAAAGGTAATCATTATATAATTTTCTGCTGGAATTTTACTTTAATATAGTGTTTTGTGATGCATTTTTTATATATAATTCATTCTTACTTGCAGCAACCGGAGAAGTGAATGCAAATGATGTTCCTAAATTATTAGGAGAGATAGAGAATGATTCCAATGTGATGGATTTGGATTTCTGATCATGCTATATCAGTATATCTAGGTAACTTTACAATTTTACTTTTAATTATTTATACATTATATGTGCTTCCATTTGCTTGTTTTTCTGCCCTCACATCATAGAATGATGCATGGTACGGTCTTGAATAGTAATTTGATGCAAAAGATATGGCTTTAAAGTCCTGGTGCATGGATCTTATCATGCAAAACTAAAAAATTTATTGACATGTTTTCATTGCTGCAACATGGCATCTCTATAAGTTCATGTATATTTTTTTGCAATTGCAATATGCTTATATTTTTGCTATGACCTATGGAATCATAACATTTATTTCTGAGTTTATTCTGTAAGTGATGGGATGGATTGTAGTGTGCTAGAAGAAGACAATCATTCTAATTCTTACTTTCGATATTTCTGTATTTACAGGTGCAAGAAAGAGATGATTTTGGTAATTTTAATAATTGAAAACCGGAGGAGACGGTTGCCTTCAAACTAACTGAGTTGCTGAAAAGTTCATGTCGAAAAGACTAGACTCTTTTGAACCATATTTTTACGTATTTGAAACTTAAGAGAATTTTATAAGTATGAGTGTTAAATATTTCGTGAATTCTTTATTACACATATGATATTTTAATGTGTCATATTTTTTTATTTTATAATTATGAAATATATATTGATATATTTTAAACGAACAGATGGATATCCAGGTGGGGATGGATATCCAGGTAGATGTGTATGGATCTCAAAATGATATCCATCATGGGTCGTTGGGTGGAGATGGATACTAAATTTTTATATAGGTATGGGCATGGATATACTGGTATCCACGCCTATTTGACCCAGTGAACATCCCTAATCAATACATTGATTTTTTTTCATCAATTCAGTTCAATAAAGTCCTGTTCAGTATAGTTCAGCTCAATTTTGTTAAATATCTAGGATCATTTTTATTAAGTTCTGTCCTGATGAATTATAATTTGATAAACTTTAGCTAATATAGTTTTATCAATGCAGTGATTTGTTTCTTCTAAGTTGTTTAGTTTAGTTAAGTTCAATTCAATATATTTCAATGGCTTGCTTTGTAATCAAAAATTTGAAAATAAATTTATTTTACAAAAAAAATCAAATGAATTTTAGTTCATTATTTTTCAGTTCAGTTCAGAATTTTTCAGTTCAGTTCAGTTCAGTTTAGTTCAGGCGTATTAAATAGACCCTTAGACTTACAAGTTTAGTTTTGTAAGTTTTTGTTTAATTCACTTTTTTAGGAAAGTCCGAATTTTACTTACAAAATCCAGTTTTTGCAAAAGAAAAAATTCAAAAAGATTTTAGTTCTAAACTTACAATATTCTCTCCAACAAAATAATAATTTTGTTTCAAACTTATAGAATACCAAATCAACCAAACAAAGTTTTTGAAAATTCACACTTACAATATCTTAAACAAATCCAAAACTCTCATATCAACATCCAAACATTCAAAATACTAGAAATAATGCATAAAGAAGAAGGCTGATATGAAGTACAAAATACAAACATTCACGCAGCGTCTCTTCTACTTGTTATCAATAAAAGTGGGTGCGTTTAAAGCCATGGTGAATTGTAAATTGGAGTAATCACCGACTTAGTCTGAAGATACTTCTTGAGTCCATCTATTCCCAGGTCTCTACCAAATCCGCTCATTTTATAGCCTCCATAAGGACCATCCCTGTCCAGAGCAAAGTAACAGTTTATCCAGATTGTACCAGCTCTGACAGACCTCGAAACCGTGTTAACGATGTTAATATCATTGGTCATCACCCCGGCTGCTAGCCCATATTTTGTCGCATTCGCTCTCTTGATCACCTCCTCTATGCTCCTGCATTACAAACACGACTCTTATTTGTATAACATCACAGTGATTGCTTTGAATATATAGATCAGTATTACAAACACGGCTCTTATATATCCAGAAAAGTTACTTACTTGAACTTGAATACCGACATCACAGGTCCAAAAATTTCATCCTTTGCTATAGTCATATCATCCTGTTTTAGGTGGAACCACAATTATCTTTTTCAGCTGAAGATTTAAAAAAAATACACAAAAAGAATGATTGACTGAGATATATTATATTTACCTGGACATCTATGAATATGGTAGGCTCAATGTAGTAACCCTTTCTATCATAAGCCTTACCACCATGGAACAAAGTTGCACCTTCTTTTTTGCCCTTGTCAATGTATGAAAGAACTCGCTCATACTGCTTCTTGCTAACCTGCAAAATCCCGACAAGATTGAAGCAAAATCAATACTTTCTGCAGGGCATTATATATATAATGTACTTGGAAATTAGGGTTTGCAAACAAACCTGAGGACCATACTGAACAGTAGGTTCAAATATCGGATCGCCAGCTACCCAATTTCTGACCTTCTCTTTCAACTTGATCAGAAACTTATCATAGATCCCTTCCTGAACAAAAACTCGCGAGCCCGCCAAGCATATTTCTCCCTGATATTAGACATTTTAAAAAATTAACTAGAGTACAAAGTGTCTTGTCTTGACTATATATATATAGTCCATCTCAAGCAGATGAAATGTTGCATTGCAGAGGATTTAATCATACCTTGTTATGGTAATTTGCTTGTAGAGCCAGGTCTGTAAACTTTTCCACATCAGCATCATCGAAGATTATGAAGGGACACTTGCCTCCTAGCTCAAGACACACAGGTTTCAAGTTACTCAATGCTGCAGACTGCATTATAAGGCGCCCAACATCAGTAGACCCCGTAAAACTTATCTGCACACCATACAGAATAGTACATCAGCCAAACAAATTCGCCGTTTTTTTACCTATCTGGTTTATGCATATACATACCAGATCAATGTCCATATGTGAACTCATTGCAGCACCAGCTTTAGGCCCGAATCCCGTTACTACATTGATAACTCCATCAGGAACCCCAGCCTGATTCATAATCAATCAGATTAACACCACATTCTGAAGCAATGAAAAGTGAAAACTATGATATGAAGATTATTATTACCAATGTGGCTAAATAGGCGTAGTAAAGGGCTGAGAGGGGTGTCTGTTCAGCAGGCTTGACAACCATGGTACAGCCAGCAGCTAATGACGGAGCAACTTTCAGGGCAAACATGGAACTGGGGAAGTTCCAAGGGATGATGTGTCCTACAACTCCATACGGCTCATGCAAGGTGTACCCTTGCATCTCCTGTGACATTTTTAGAGTCTCTCCATGGATTTTGTCTGCTGCACCAGCAGAGTATCGGAAGATTTCTACCTGTTCTGCGATTTCGAGCTTGACCAGAAATAGCTGTTTTCCTGCATCCATTGCATCTAGCATGGCTAGTTCTTCCATATGTTCTTCTATCACATTCGCAAACTTCAACAACACGTTTCGCCTTGCCTGATGTGTCAATCATAAATGCAGAAAAAAATCAAGCACCAGCATCAAGTGTCCATCATGCTAGTCTCTCTATTTCACTTCATCATTGAGTTTATAATCCACTTGTTTTTTATAGATTAACTAGGATATAATATTAAGCTTAAAATTTGCAGCATCCAATCTTTTATTGCTAAGTAAAAGAAATGCTTGCGGAAAATTGAAGGAAAAAGTGCATAGAAATTGAAGGAAATCATACGACGCCAGTGAGACGAGGCCATGGGCCATTATCGAAAGCTTCCCGTGCTGCTTTTACGGCCAAGTCAATGTCTTCCTTGTCTCCTTCTGCTATGTTCGCGATCACTTCCTCCGTCCTTGGATCTATGCTCTCAAATGTCCTCCCTGTGTACATTTTCCGGCCGTTAAATATATGAGTTAAACTAGTAAGTCAAATCAAAAAATTTCAATACATCATGAAATGAAATTGAAGCAAAATGTATAGATCATGTTCAAGCTTCAACACAAAAACAAGGAAACCCTATGTGGACTCTATAACATTGATGATGTGCTCTGTTTCTTGTTCGGACAGAGGTACAAGAAGATGAGAAGGAAAAGGACCTGAAACAGAGTCAACGAATTGGCCGTTGATGAACAGCTCGGTGAACTTTATTTGAGGGAGTTTAAAGGTAGCCTCCAGCTTTTCGTTTCCCTTGTCGGTGCTTTCTGCAGCCATCTCGGCGGAGTCTGGTGGTGAGTAGTAGAGAAGTTTGTTAAATGTTTTGTGGGCAGAGTGGCGTAATAACAAGCATAGGGGTGATATTATGTATAGAATGACGTACAGACTTTTTTTTTTTTTTTTTTTTTTCAAATTTGACTATAAAATAAATCTGAATTATAATGTGCCTTTTAAATATAGAAATTATAAATTTAGTAAATCTATATAATTAAGATTATTGATTCAAGTTTGATTTTATATTGATTTTGTACTTTTCATCATATTATTGCAAGTTTGATTATAAAATAAAAATATTATGTCATAACACCGTGTGATATCTCAATTTTCTATTCTCCTAAAAATATGAATTTTCTAAATATTGAAAATTTAAATTTTGAAAAATGTACATATTGACGGTAACCAATGCAAGTTTGACTTTATGTTTTTGTTATAATGGAGTTTGATTTTATGTTGATTTAGTACTTCTCATCGTAACTTTATTGTAAGTTTTGACTTTTTGTTTTTTATAACGGAGTTTGATTTTATATTGATTTAGCACTTTATTGCAAGTTTGACTATAAAAATAATTTAATTAGGGTGATTCTATTTGCACCATCCTAATTGTATATACACTTGACCCACTTTATTAAAATTAACGTGCACTGATATTAATATTCGTTACTTTCTTAATATCAACTTCACTTTTTTTGCTCATCCAACATATTATTTAATAACCTTTTGATTTACATAAAATCCTTGTTTATGCAAATTAATAAAATACTAAAATATACATGTCATTAAAAAAATCTATCGTTTCTATGTTATTTTGTTAAATAGTTTTACTTGTTTATAATTTTACATCATTTAAACTATTCACTATGGATGGATACATAATCTTTCTTATATTTGGTAAGTTAAAATTTTTGATAAGGAGTATCTTCTCCTCGATTATGTTAAATTCACATAATGTTTTGTTTTGTTTTTGTGTATAAATTATAAATTAAAATCTTTAATTAAATAGTCCTTAACATAAAATACACAAGTAGAAAAATTAGACATTAGGCACAATAAATTTAAAATTTTACAAAATACTTAATTAAAAAAATATTTACATTACATTATGAAACAATTCGCAAACTTTTTATTATAAGTTTATTAGATTGCACTAGTTTTAGTGATAAATAATTTTTATAAATCAAATAAGTTTTATTATTTTGTTAATAATGATAAGTATAGCTTTCTTAAATATTCATAAAATTATAATTAAGTTTGAATATCACAAACAAAATTTTAGTAACAAAATTTGATTCATTATAGTTCTTAAATATGCATCTAAAAATAAAATTGATACACAAAAACATTCATATATAGTAAAATATTAAATTTTGACTAAAAAATAGGTGCAAATAGCATTTCTTTCTACCACCATTACCCACTACTTTTTACAATTACGAGGTTATTTACACCTCTAGGGTGGTGTAAATAGCAATATCCTTTAATTATTGATAAGTCCATGATTCGCATTCTAAGATCTCGTTCACTCTCGGATCAAGGCCCAAGAAAAGTCATGGCCTCGAGATACGCGGGAGATGTCCACGGGTCCATCTGCCCAAATCCTTATAAGGAATGCGTATATTCTGAATGTCCAAAAAAGAATACACTCCTTCTAAACATGGTAATACACCTGTTATTTCCATAATAACTGTATTGCTACCATAATTACATATTTTGGCGATCTACGGATTGCAGCTTTATAAATACCGAAGGTTTGGTAGACCTCTCTATCTATTATCTTACAAACACTACGCCTTACGCTTGTAAGTTTCTCTAAGCTAACTTAAGCATCAGAGTGTCTACCCATGGGTCACCCCGGGGCTTTGTCTTGCAGATCAGTTCGTGATCGGGGTTCGTGATCAAGTGCGGGTTCTAGACATCTATCAATTTGACGCGCCTGGTGGGACCCACGTGTTAATCTTGATCTATGCGACCTTCACCTCATGGCTGATCTAGCTGAGAACCTTTGTGGGAGCACACGAATCCGTTCTCCAGTCCCGACTAGAGAAAGAAGCACTGACGCCGGCCACTTCCACGACAACGACGAGATGAACGCCACCACCAACCATGGAGCAAGAAGAAGTGTCAACGGCGTAGACCGGTCGGCCGAAGAAGTCTCTCCCTGAGAGTGGGAGAACAAAAGATCTAGCATGCATGGAACCATAGATTTTTCGCTATAGGATGTGATTCCTAACCAATTCCCTCATTCAGATCCTTGGGTAATCACTATTACCATAAATCACAACATGGTTAGAAGGGTTCTCGTGGATGGGGGAAGCAAGGTGGAAGTCATGTTCCTCAGCTGTTACAAACAGTTGGGGTTAAACAGAAGCAACCTCGCACTCGCAAACCTAATTTCGGGGTTTGCAAGTAATCCCATCACGCCTTTGGGAGAAATCACCTTGCCCGTGCGAGTAGCTGACGGTCCCTGGAGTATAATACTTTGTTGTACCTCTGCAATAATTGACTCCATGGCACCATACATATGATACTTGGTCGACCATGGATGTGTCAAGCAAAAGCCATTTGGTCCCCATACCATCTGGCCATGAAGTTTCCCACAAATCAAGGAATAACCATGGTGCGAGGCGACTAGCTGCTGGCCCGGGTATGCACCAATCAAGCCATCAGAGAACCTGAAAAGGAAGATCCCGAACCTGTTAAATACTCCGAGTCTGAGCCGATGCAATTCGGAGACTCCGGGACCGTCGAGGTTGGCACTCTCCTACCCCCCGAGATAAAGGCAAAGCTCTGAGATCTTCTCAATCAGTCCTTTGAAACAAGCTTCCAGCAGCTAACGAACGATGCTCTGAGTTAGCTTAAGCCTTGGGTTATCGGGATTCAGGTCGGTCTGCTAATATAGCTTATTACTTCTTTGAAGCGTATGAGCCTGCTTGTTCTGGTTGCAGTTCGAAGCGTAGATTTGCTTTCATTATGTGGATGTTGTGGAATTTTCTACTGTTTCTCGCTTTACTTTATCGGTAAAGCATTTTTTGCTAGATCAGATTGAGAGTTACTTCTTCCACTGACTAACTCGCTTGTGCCTTTGCAACATCCATTGCTTCTGACTATGTCAATGAAAGAAAAGAATTTTTACCTCAACAAATGGTCCATTTGTTGATGGACGAATGACAGGGATTGAACCCGCGCGTGGTGGATTCACAATCCACTGCCTTGATCCACTTGGCTACATTCGCCCCTACCCCCGCACACATTTAAGTCTCTATCTACGATCAGATATTTTTGAACTCCCCTATGACCGCTATCAAAGAGAATCCTTTTCCTATAGTATAGAAAAAAAGTCTATTGATTGTTATGTTTCAGAATTAGGGGAAACAAAGCTTCAACATATTCATATGCCTGGCAAAGCTTCAAACAAAGAGGTTGGGCTTTCATTTCTTTTACATAGACGTCTTCTCATGGGATACTAATGATTTGGTAGGGGTATAAGCTCACCTGGCGGAGCATTATTTCAACATTGATCCGGCGCAAAGACCTGTAAAGAAGAAACGCACATTTTCGCATTGGATCGAGTTGAATCTATCAGAGAAGAAGTAGAAAAGCTACTTGAAACTGACGTAATAGAAGAGGTGCAACACCCTGAATGGATAACTAACCCGGTACTGGTCAAGAAGCCAGACGGGAAGTGGAGAATGTGCATCGACTTCACTTACTTGCATGATTGTTGCCCCATAGATAGTTATCCCCTACTCTAGATAGACCGCTTGGTTGAAGCAATCGCCGGATACCAGGTACTAGCTTTCTTTGACGCCTTCACAGGATTTCATCAAATTTCTATGGCAGAGAAAGATAAGGAGAAAACCTCCTTTACAACTGATGGAGGGACCTTTTGCTATAAGAAAATGTGCCCTTTGGATTGAAGAACGTTGGAGCTACTTACTAGCAGCTTGTTGACAAAACTATGCAAGTCCCAAATTGGGCGCAATCTGGAGATATATGTCGACGATATGGTGGTGAAGAGCCACAGCTACGACGCCCTCTTTGAAAACCCGAAAGAGACATTCGATACCTTACGAGCAGCCTATTTTAAAGTTAAATCCAGCCAAGTGCACCATTGGTGTGGGAGCAGGAAAATTCTTAGGATATATGGTGTCGAATCGGGGAATTAATGTCAACCCCGAGAAGATAGAAGCTCTACAGAACATGCAGCCCCCGAAGACCGTCAAGGATGTACAAAAACTAATGGGATCCCTCGCGGCCCTTAGTCGTTTCCTCTCTAAAGGAGCTGAAAACATCCACCCTTCTTTAACATCTTCAAGAAGGCCAAACAGTTTGAGTGGTCACACGAATGATGAGAAGCTTTCGAAACACTCAAATACCATCTCCGACACCTACCCACACTTTCTAAATCCGACAAGGGGGAAGTCCTCTACTTATACATATCTGTTTCTCAACTCGCCATTAGTACAGTGTTGGTAAAGGAGAAAGAGGGTTCACAACACCCCATATATTATGCAAGTAGGGCCCTACAGGGGCCCGAGACGAGATATACCCCCTTGAGCGTCTGATACTATCACTAGTGCATGCATCTCGGCAGCAGCGACCCTACTTTTAGGTACTTACCATAGTGCTCTTGACCAACTACCCGATCCGGCAGATCTTACAAAAGCTCGATGCCTCGGGCCGAATGATGAACTGGGCCATCAAGTTGGGCGAGCACGACATACAATACAAGTCTCGGATGGCCATCAAGTGTCAAGCTCTATTTGATTTTATAATGGAATCAGTTGAGTAAGTGGAGATCAACCAACAAGAGCCAACTCCCTACACAGGAAAATGGCACCTCTATGGGGGGGAGAGGTGTCAGAGTCTTACTAACCAAACCCGAGGGAAAGGACCATCCATACGTTCTACACTTTGACTTCCGAGCCACAAATAGTGAAGCCGAATATGAAACCCTTATAACGGGGTTAAAGCTAGCAAAGACCTCAATGTTAAGGACCTCGAGATCTTCAGCAACTCACTGATCGTGGTACAACAAGTCAAAGGCGACTACGAGACCCAAGAATAAAGCCTATAGAAGTACCCTGAAATAGTCAAACCTCTTCTAAACCAATTCCAGCATTATGAGTTGAACAACATTCCTCGAGAAGGCAACCATAAAGCTGATGCACTAAGCAAGCTCGCCTCCTCGGACCTCAATATCCATTCTTCTCAAGAGCTATTGATGGAGACTCTAGCAAAAAAGAGTTACGAGGAAAACAACATCATGGCTGTGGCCATCTCGGATACTTGGATGGGCCCCTACTCGAGTACCTACAAACAGGAACACTTCCGGAGGAGAAAGACTTGGCATGCAAGATCCGAGTCAAAGCCCTGAAATATGTCATACATGCACGCATCCTATATAAGAAAGGGTATCTTTAACCATTACTCAAGTGTGTCAGATCATCCAACGCCGAGCACTTGGTGCAAGAAGCTCATGAAGGTGTTTGCGGCAGTCATCAAGGTCCGCGCACCATCTCCCGCAAGCTCCTGCAAATGGGTTATTATTGGCCCACTATGCTAGAAGACTCCGGGAAGTACATTGATACCTGCTATCAATGCTAGAGATACGCCAAGATGATTCATGTACCACAGGAAAACACGATAACCATTCAAGAGTCTCTGCAATTTGTCGATGGTGCATAGATCTTGTCGGACCTTTCCCACGGTCCCCGTAATATCAAGTACCTCAGTGTAGCAATTGATTATTTCTCAAAGTGGGTGGAAGCTGAAACCTTGACTAACATAACAGGAAAAGTAGTCATCAACTTCTACTGGAAAAACATTTTTATGTCGCTATGGAATCCCAAGATACATAGTAATAGACAACATATCACAATTCGCCAATAACCCCTTCAAGAAATGGTGTGAGGATTACAACATACAGTAAAAGCTCACCTCGGTATCCAGAAGCTAATGGCCAGGTAGAAGTCACAAATCGAACCCTGGTAAATGGCATCAAGAAGCACCTACAAGGAGCTAAAAGAAATTGGATCCACGAACTCCCGAGTGTGATGTGGGCCCATAGAATAACAACAGCTACCGCAACGGGGGAAACTCCCTATAACTTAGTATATGGGTTCGAGGCGGTCATCCCTATGGAAATCGGAATCCCCTCTGCTCGTACCTCTCAACCAGAAGATGAAGACGACATGGCTAATGAAGAAAACCTTCGTCTCGACCTTGATTTTCACGAGGAGAAAAGGGCCAATGCTACTATACATGAGGCCAAGGTAAAAGAAAAAGTCAAGCGCTACCATGACAAAAGGGTTCGCTTGGCTACATTCGCTAAAGGAGATCTCGTCATGAGACTAAACGAGAATAGCAAGAAAGAAGTGGAAGGGAAACTAGCCCCGAATTGGGAAGTCCCTTATCGAGTCCTAGAATCCCATCCAGGGGAAGCTACCTCTTGAAAACCATGAAGGGCGAACCCATACCACGAAGATGGAGCATGGGTAACTTACGAAAGCACCACGGGGGATGAAGCCCGAGAAAGAACCCCACTAGGGTCCGAGGCAACCACATTTTAGCATTACGATTACAACACTCGAACTACTATTTTCTTTACTTTATTCTTAAAGCCACGAGCTTAAATTGAATGTATTCTATTTAAGTCCATCTCTATCTTTATTTTTGCAATCATAAATTCATTTTCTAATAAGAGTAATGTTATCCTATGTATGACTCTGATTGCTACTCAAAACAGTATACTTAAATATTTGAACAGCAGCAGGGGTTCATTTGGGTAGCATCAACCATGCAAATTTCAGTTCCTAATTTTTTCAGCTTGTACTCACTACGACACAAACAGAAGATCTCTTGAAATTCATTTTCTTGCTTTGGGAAACTTGGAAGCATCGTAATGGCATAATATGTGATAATACAACTCCAACACCGGTAGGATTTGTTCAGCAAGCACAAGAGACATAGGAGCTACTTCTACATTCTCAGACAGGATTGACGAGAAGAGATCAGGAGCAGGAACAAGAAATTTCACAACCAGACTCCAACAGTATTCAACAACCACTTTCAGTGAGCTCATAAGAGATGGCCAGGAACCAGAAGCTTTGCACAACGCATTTGTGGCCAGTTTGATGGTTCCTTTCGGAAATCAGATTTCGTAGGAGCGGGAGGATGGAGAATTTGGAAACTAGGTTGGTAGCTGGAAAATGATATTTCAGGGTCTGATTTCTACACTGCGGTATCACCACTACAAGCGGAAGCAAAAGCATGTTGGAGGGAAGTTAAAGCAGGAATGATAAGAGGAATGACAAAACTTAATATGGTCACTGATTCAATAGTATTGCAGTCATCCATCAATGATCCTTCCATAGCACCATTGGAAGTGAAAGGCATAATCTCGAGTATCAAGCGATTGTTGGATTCGTTATCCGAATTCACAATATTAAAGGTCAATCGCTCCTTCCTTTCGAAGGAACATAGTTTAACCACCAGTTTTAGTGGGAATATATGTAATAACTATCATTTTTCAATTTTATCTTAATAAAACAACTATAATTATAAAAAAAATTACATTTGTTCATAATTATAATGAACTTATTATCCCCATTATAAACTAATTTTGACTTCTAAACTTCAATTCACAAACAATTGGATAAGACAACATTATGGTAAGACATGGACGTGTTGTTTATTTAAAATGAGCCTGATTATTAATTTGGGCCCCAAACATGAAGATTTAATCCAATGCCTTACCTTAAAGTCGCCTTACACAAGCGTTTTTCATTTGAATTTAGTCATTCTCCCGTTCTACTTTTTAATTGATTATATATGATTTGATTAATTGAGCTGAAATGAATTTCAAATAAATGTACGAAACGAGTAATGGTACTTCTAAATTAGGCTGAATATGATTTGATCATACTTTATGAAAACTTAATTGATCCAATTTGAACTGAATGGAATTAATGTGATCGAACGAGGTCTCTTGATTTAAAAGTAAATTTAATAAAATAGTAATAAACACGTATATTAGGTTGGATAGTATCAATGAACTTTAAGGACTGATTCGAAATGAACTGAAATGATTTGATCTGAACTGGAATTATATATAGTAAAAGTAAATATACTAAAAAAGTATGGCTAAACTAATTTGGATTTCATCAAATGCCATTTTGTATAAAAATTAACTTGACCATCTGATATGAATTAAAATATGAATTAAAATGAATTGATAACATTGTAGAGAATTTTATTTAAATAATATTGAGGAAATGTATCGAACTGAAAAAATATAAATATATCTATTTGAACTGAACTGAATTGAAAATATATAAATATATTTATTTGAATTGAAATGGACAGGAAAAGTATAAATATATTTATCTGAACTGAAAAAATATAAATATTGAACTGAACTGACAAAAATATAAATATACTGAACTGAACTGAAAAATAAAAAAATATAAAACTAAACTATAGTCTTGGAAGTGACGGTCACTATATAGTGACAGAGTTTATATGCAAAGAAGTTTGGGACAGGGGTTTTTCTGCAATTTATGCAAATTGCATTCAGCATGCTTGAATTTCACACTTGAATGCTTGTTTTTTAGACCAAACGGGTTGTTTTCAGAACATGCTTGCATTTCACACTTAACCGGTTATTTTTTAGAGAATGCTTGTATTTCACAGTTAACAGGTTGTTTTTTAGAGTTCATGTATTTTGAAGCAAAAAAAGACGGTTTTATAGAGTATGCTTGAATTTCACCATTGAATGCTTGTTTTTTTAGACCAAACAGGTAGTTTTTTAGAACATGCTTGTATTTCACGCTTAACGGATTGTTTTTTAGAATAAAATGCTTGTTTTTAGACTGTGTGGATATGTTTGCTAACGTTTATTTTTAGACTAAAATGCTTGTTTTTTAGACTGAGTAAACAGTGCACGTGAGTGAATAGTGCATTTTTGTCAAAATTGCAAATAAGGACCTCCTTCCTTCCATATTCCAATATAGTCCTTCGTCACTATATAGTGACCGTCACTCAAGAGACCAACTCAAAAATATATATAATATACTAAATTATTTTACTGAAAAACTCCACCAAACATGTACTAAATAATAATAAAAGTGGAGGCGCGTGAAAATAAACCTCGAAAATGGGTGCTGCATTTAATTATTATTTACTAAAAGATAATTACATTTTAATCAAAATAATTTTGTGTGGAAGTAGCATGTCAAAATTTTAAAAATTTTTATGGAAACAACCTCTTCTTATTTAAACAGAGCCCAACCAGAAATCAGACCGTTGGATAAAACAAACGTCTTCAGCACGCCTTAATATAGAGAAGAATTCTTCTCGAATTTCTCAGAAGTTTTGAGAAGAACTGATGCTACCAGTAAACTCCGGGATACCAGCTCCGGTACAGGGTAATCCGGGAAGAGCTGGAATCCTAACCCGCAGCCAATCTCTCACCTAAATCCTGCAAAACAAAGCCCCCGGGGTCACCCGAGGGTAGACGCTCCGGCGTGATGATGAAGATAGGGCTTTTTGCAGAGGAGAGAGAATATGAAGAAATACAGAGAGTATTTAAGTCTGATAAAACATACCTATTACTGTTGGTCACTCCTCTATTTATAATGGTGAGGATCAGAGAGGGCTTAGGCTAAGTGGTCCTCTTCTTGCCGCAACCCCGAGTGCGTCCAAGATAGCTGATGTCATGGGAGGACCACTAGTGGGCTTGACCCTCTCTTCTCCTTTACCAATATGTCTGCTGGGCCAGGATATGGGCTGAGGCCCATATCACCACTAGCCCCCCGAGACCCTGGCTTCCGGGGCTTGGCCCGGTAGGCTGGGTCTCTAAAGGGAACCCAGTGGGTCGTAGCTTGTATAGGGCCGTATCACCACGCGCCAAGCGTATGTTTTCAACATGCGCGCCTCCTTGCCGTCCGCGCACTAATTAATGCTCATTATTGCTTTTTCTCGAATGTTGAGTTTACTTTTCCCAACTTCGAGAAATTCCTTGTATCCTTCCCTATAAATACCTCATCAAAAATTTCACTTTCATTTTTCATCAACCGAGTGCTGTCACTTTCTCTCTTTTCATCCTTTTCTGCTTTCATTTACCACCCTCTCTTCTCCTCTACCTTTCTGAGAGTAGCAAGATTCCTACCCCGGTAGACGATCATACCTTGGACGTTGACGATTTCCCCTCCCTCATCCATCAGGCGGAAAAGGACTGATGACGTCCAAAGCAAAAGTGGCTTATGGCGCCCCGGAACCCGTCGACCCGAAAGATCCCGGGATGACCCCGGTAAGCGAAGCGGTTGAGGAGTTGGTGAAGAAGATGTATGTACCGCTGTCATATGATGCGGGACTTGAGCCATTCTCCGGCGACATGCAGACCCAGGTTTGCATCCCCCGGTACCATTTTCTGCACGGGCTCACCTTTCCTCTTCCTCCGCTATACTCCACCTTTCTGAAGTACTACAACATCTCCCCGGCCCAGGTGCATCCGAACGCCGTTAGTGTTATGATTGCTTTCCTCTTGTCTTGCAACCGGGCCGGGATAACCGGGACTGTGGAGATATTCCGGAGCTTCTATTACTTGGCCGCAACCTCTGTCCCGGGTGTGTTTAATGCCCTGCGCCGGAACAAGACGACGGCCATCTGCTCCGGTAGGCTTGAATCTGTAAAGACGAGTGACTGGATGAACAGCTACTTCACCTTTAATGAGTAGAAGTATCCAGTCCCGGCATGGAATCAGCAGAGGATTGCTGAAACGAAGGCGGCACTTCCCCCGGCCCAGTTTCGGCAAGTGTCCGAGAGTTATGATCGAATTGCTAAATTCTTTGTTAACTTGAAGGATTACCAGAGGGCGGGGGGTTACGAATTCCCCCGGGAGGCGTATCTTGCAGAGGTGTTCACCTGCCGCCGCCTGTATGCCAAACGGAGCCTCGGTAATCTTCATTAATCTTATTACTTGTGTTTTTTATTCTGAATTCTTTTTGGCTAACTTCGTTGGTTTTCCTGTTTTAGCCATATCTCCCCGGCCAGCGATAGCCCCAGTAGGGTCGAAGTCCGGCGATGGGGAGGATAAAGGCGCTTCTGAGAGGCCGAAGAAAAGCAAAACTGGGACCGAGAAAGCGGTCAAAGAAACAAAGAAGAGGAAATCTGGGGAGGGGAGGTCAGAGGAGAAAGGACCCGGGGCGTCCAATGTTATCGGCTCTGCGGGGGTCCCTCCGGTCGGCAATCGTCGGCTGGCGTTTGCCATTCCTCCTTCCGGGGGTCTCCCCCACAAGAAGAAGAAAACCGAGCCTCACTCCGAAGGTTCATCCCGGATTCCTCGGAAGGAAGAGAATTCTACTGCTGACAGCACCCTCCAACTTGTAAAAGAGAATCCGAACGGCTCCTCTTCCCAGCCCATTTTGCTGGATGGCTCACAGGTATGTGTCTCCCCACTCTTAATATTTTAATTCTTTGTATGTTATTTTCATTATAAGTGTTTATACTTTCGTAGGACAATGCCTCCAAGCTGTTAGAGTTCCCCGGGTTGCGAGAACTGGTCAACCAGGCGTGCAACTCCTTGTCCGGAAATCTGTCCCGGGAGGTCGACCAGTTGAGGTCGCAAAATGCCTCTCTCTACAAGGAGTTATCCGAAGCTCACAAGGAGTTGTCCCGGGTGAAAAAAGACAGCAAGCGCGGCATGGCCCCTGCACAAGAGGCTCTTTGCCAGGTTTTCACCAACCGGGTTTTCAAAAGCCGTTCCTTCGAGGAGAAGATGATGTCTCTTTGTGATGTCTCCAACGAAGCCGCCCTGCATGCCGCCTATTCAGCCATCCGGGAGTACATCCCCCGGGAGAACCGGGCAGCCTTCAGGGAGACATGGTATCGTCCGAAGGCGGACGATCGTTTCAACTATGCGGCGGACAGGCTGATGAAAGAATGCATCGACGGGATAGTTCCCGGGGTTCTCGAGGTTTTTGAGGGGGCCCGAAGTGTCGATCCCCAGGATATCATTGCTTATGCCGGCGATGCCGCCAAGCTTGCTGAGGATAGGGCGGATCCCGGACCGGACGACTTGGCCAATCTTGCTGCCATCGAAACCCCGGTGACCTCGGAAGAAGAGGATGGGAGCTCTGATGAGGAGAATGACAAGTCCCCCGTCCAGGAGCAGGAGTTCCAGCCGGTGCAGGCGGAGGAGGAGGAAGAGGGAGAAGAGCAGCTGGCCCCGGAGAAAGGCAAGGCTCATCAGGAAGAGCAGTCTCCCCGGAATGAAGATGACGAGGACACTGATGTTGAAGTATAACTTAGATACTTAGTCCTTTTATTTTATTTTTATCTCTTAATTCTGTTTTGAATCTTTATCTGCCCCGGGCTCCTTCCCTGAACCGTTTTCTTTTGTAATTCAGGGAGGAGAAAAGAGCTCCGGGGATGAGAGTGATGACTCCACGATGTAAGAGTCTCTCTCTTTTATTTTATAATCATAACATTTGTTCTGGATTTATCATTTTGTCATGACTTATTCAATTTTATGCCTTCTTTTAATTTCGAGTGTAAATCTTTTTACTCATGTAGCCCCGGGATGATCCTCCGGGTACTGTTCCAGCCGGGGCGGCCTCGGATAATGAAAAGTCGTGCCCCCGGTGTGAGGAGTTAGAAGAACAATTGAGCCGCTGGCAATTAGACGGCATTCAGACCCGCTATCTTCTTGTTCAATCCGGGATTGGGTCGGTGATTGATGAGTTCCCGGATGTCACTTCATTAGTAACAAAACTCAGGGAAATATCAAATCAATTTGGATCCCTTTCCCGGTGTCAATCCCTGGCTCGAGATCGGGTGAATGCCGTTTTGGATGCAGACAAGACCATTTCGATGCTGCAAGCCGAACACGACGCCTTTAAGTCCCGTCTCAAGGAGGAGTTTGACTTGGTATGGTCCGAACTTCCATTTTATTGCGACAAGCTCAAATGGTTGGAGAGAAGGGGAGATCCCCTCAGGAGGAATCTAATGCTGGAAAGGGAGAACCGGGAGCTGGCGGCCCGGAACCTCATCCTCCGGGAGAATTTGGTCACCCTGCAACTTACTTATCATTTGACCGGGTTGTGTCTGGGTCGAGTTTCTCCCCCCTTTACACCAACTTTCCTCGTGAGGTCGGGGCGCTGTTAGTACGTATGTTTCGCATGGGCTGGAATGATCCCGAGTCTCGATATCGGCCTGCTTTCGAGGAAACCGCCGCTTGGTGGCAGCGTCAAAGAGAGGGGCAATATCTCCCCCCGTCCTTGGTACTCATTCCAAGTCGAATTTCTCTTGATTTCACCGTTGAAAGGTATCTCGGATTCCGTATTTCGGTTGATCCGGAGGAATCTGCCCGGAGAGTGTCTAGACTCCGCGAAGATGCTGCCAGAATCCGGGCTTTTATCGCTTCCGAAGACGCCGCTAAAGAACAAAGGCGTTTGGCCCGGGAAAGAGGCAAAGGGAAGAGTAAAGTTGTCGCCACGAAGAAGAAAAAGTCTCCTCGTGTTCAAGGACCCGTTATTATCGGAGCTCCCCGTAGGACATCATCTCCTGAGGTTTCATCCTCAGACGATGATTTCGATCCATATGCCGAAGCTGGTCCTTCGGGGGCTGGTCCGTCTGGTTCCCATCCGGCTGAGGAGCCTAATGTCCCGGGGGATACTGCTGCTGACAATCAACCAAGCACTCCTGCTGCTAACAATCAGCCAAGTCATCCTGGGACTCAAGGCGACCCGGGTTCTCCTATTAGCTGGGATGGTCCTCCTTCCCTTTGTCAGTTTAGTTTATATTATGCAAGTTCTAAAGCTGTAGATTTTGTAACCATTAATCATAAGTTTATGATATTTGTGTTATATTATTCCCCGACACTTGTTCAAGTATTTGTTTCAACTGTTTTCCCGGGTCGCTTATTCAAGCGAGTATGGGTTGTCTTCCGGGTGCTTGTTCAAGCGTTCCCGCTATTCTTGCACTAGCCCCCCGGGCGCTTGTCCAAGCGGCCCCGGATCGACTATACTTATGAAAAATATAAACTCGCAAAATAATCTTCATAAGCAAAATAATAGAATGCAAATGCGGGCCACGGGACAACCTAGGCTCAACCCTAGCGTGCTGCTCTCATGCTACCGTCCTAGGCATAATCCTTGCCAGAGGGGTAAATACCGAAAATAAACTAGGCATAGTACCTACGTAAATTTGCGATGTTCTAGTGTCTCGGGACCTTCTTCCCAGCCTTGTCTTGCAATTCATAGCTTCCACCGGGGTGGGCTGCTATCACCTTGTAAGGCCCCTCCCAGTTGGGAGCTAACTTCCCACTTGCAACCTGCTGGCTTTTGTCGTTCCGGCGCATCACCCACTCCCCCGGATTGAACTGTTCCTTGCGCACCCTCCTGTCGTGATATTTCTTGACCCGTTCCTTTACCCGGGCCTCGTGCATGGCTGCTTTTTCTCTCTTCTCTTCCAGTAAATCTAGATCCAGCAGCCGGTCGTTCTGGTTTGCCTGCTCGTCCGGGAACTTCGATCGGAGGCCAGGAACTCCAACTTCAGCCGGGATGACCGCCTCCGCCCCGTAAACCAAGCTATAGGGGGACTCGCCCGTGGCGGAGCTCTCCGTCGTTCTGCTTGCCCATAAAACACATGGGAGTTCGTCAACCCAGTTTCCTCTTGCTCCTTGGAGACGTGTCTTGATCCCGTTAACGAGGGTCCTGTTGGTCACTTCAACCTGCCCGTTAGCCTGTGGGTGGTAGACCGAGGTCAACTTCTGTTCAATCCCGTACTCCTTGCACCAGGATTTGAAAGGATCATTCTCAAAATGTGCTCCGTTATCTGTCACTATGAACCGGAGGATTCCGTAGCGACAAATAATGTTCTTCCAGCAGAATGTTACACAAGTACTTCCCCTAATGTTGGTCAGGGGAGCAGCTTCTACCCATTTGCTGAAATAGTCAACCGCCACTATCAAATACTTGAAGCCTCCGGGAGCAGTCGGGAAGGGGCCTACCAGGTCCAAACCCCAACGGATGAAAGGTCAAGTTCCAGATATCCCGATCATCTCCCCCTGCGGCACATGGATCAAGGGTGCGAATTTCTGGCACTGTTCACAGGAGCGGACTGCTTTTTGGGCATCCTCAAACAGCGTAGGCCAATAGTACCCCGTGCACATGATCTTCCGAGCCACAGTCCGGGCCCCTTGATGACTTCCGTTGGGACCCTCATGCACTTCTTTCAAAAGGTGGCGTGCTTCCTCCCCGTCCACGCACTTCAGCCATGGTTGGAGATATCCCCTTCGGATCAGTTCCCCGTCCAACACAGCATACCGGGGGGTTTTGACCCGTATTTTCCTGGCTTTTACCTTGTCATCCAACAGCGTTCCTTTCTCCAAGTACTCCAGAAGGGGTGTGATCCAGGACTCAGTTTCTCGTACTGCCGCAACTTGGCCGGGTTGCTCGTATCCCCGGGTAGTTATCATCTCCATGTGCAGGTTTCGGTCTTGGCTCGGCTTGAGCTCCGAAGAGGCCAACTTACTCAACGCATCCACCTTGCAGTTTTCCTCCCGGGGAACCTGTGTTAGTGTCACCCGGAGGAAACCCTGCATCATCAACTTCACTGCCTCCAAGTATTTCTGCAAACTTCTTTCTTTTGCCTCATACTCCCCATTGACTTGCTGGACCACAATGGCTGAGTCACTGTAAGCTTGTATCACCTTGGCACCTGTTTCCCGGGCCAGGCGTAGCCCGGCAAGGAGGGCCTCATACTCGGCTTCATTGTTGGTGGTTTTAAACTCAAACTGCAGCGCATACCGATACTCCTTACCACCGGGACTGACCAACACGACCCCGGCCCCGCATCCACCGGCATGGGAGGAGCCATCCACGTGCAACTTCCACTCCGGCTCACCTTCCCCCGGGTCTTCGACGGCATTGTCCGCCATCTCAACTAGGAAATCAGCCAAAACCTGTCCTTTGATAGACTTCCTCGCCTGATAAGTGATCTCGTGCTCTCCCAACTCGATCGCCCACTTCATCATCCGGCCATAAGCTTCTGGTTTCATCATGGCTTGCCGAAGTGGGTGATTTGTGAGGACTGTGATAGGGTGGCCTTGAAAGTATGGACGAAGTCTCCGGGACGCGTGCACTAGTGCCAGCAGCAGACGTACTAGTGAAGAGTAACGCGTCTCTGGTCCTTGAAGAGCCCTGCTCACAAAATACACCGGGCTCTGCGCCCTTCCGGACCCTCGAACTAAGGCCGCACTTATTGCTTGATCCGTGGCTGCCAGATACAAGAACAACTCCTCCCCCGGAACTGGCTTGGACAAGGTCGGGAGTTTCCCCAAATGCTCCTTCAATTCCATGAACGCTTGCTCGCACTCGGGAGTCCATTCAAACTTCTTTGCTCGTCTCAAAATGTTGAAAAAAGGCAGCTGCTTCTCCACTGCCCGTGACAGGAACCTGCTCAACGTCGCCAAGGACCCGGTTAAGCGCTGTACATCTTTTACCTTGCTCGGGGAGGGCATACTCAGGATTGCATCAACTTTTTCCGGGTTCACATCAATACCCCGGTTTGACACCATATACCCCAAAAACTTGCCTGCCGCCACTCCGATGGTGCTCTTCTCCGGGCTCAACTTCAGGTTTACCTCCCTTAGTACAACGAAAAGCTCCCGGAGGTCATCCAAGAAAGCGTCATGTGTCCTGCTCTTGATCACCATATCATCCACATAGACCTCCATGATTCTCCCCAGCTGGTTCTTGAACACCCGATCCACCATGCGTTGGTATGTTGCTCCTACATTTTTAAGACCGAATGGCATTTTCCTGTAACAAAAGGTACCAAAGTCAGTGATAAAAGAGGTTTTCGGCCGATCCTCCGGGGCCATGACGATCTGGTGGTATCCCCGGTGTGCGTCGAAAAAGGCTAGGAGCTGATAGCCCGTTATAGCTTCCACCAGCTGATCAATGGAGGGCAACGGGTAACTGTCTTTAGGACAGCATTTGTTCAAGTCCGTAAAATCGATACACATCCTCCAGGATCCGTCATGCTTTTTCACCAGGACCGGGTTGGCAATCCACTCCGGGTAAGTGATCTCTTCTACCATTCCCGCGTCTAGCATCCTCTTCACCTCCGCCCGGATGAATTCTACCCGATCTGCTGCCAAGGCTCTTTTCTTTTGCCTTTTGGCTTCAAATCCGGGTAGACATTCAACCGGTGTATCACAAATTCTTCTGGTATCCCCGTCAAGTCTTCCGTTCCCCATGAGAATACATCCTCATACTCCTTGAGCAACTTCCAAAGCTCCTCTTTCACGTTCTCCGGAAGATGCTTCCCGACACTCACCTTCCCCCGGGCTCCTACCTCCATGTCCTCCACTTCAAAAGAAGCCGGGTCACCATGCACGGCCCCTACTGTGTTATCCTTCCCGGAACACTCCCCGGGCTCCGATGCGTTTGTTCTTTCTGATCCTCCGTTCTTGGCCTCCTTTATCACAGTGAGCATGCCGCTGCGGGCGGTCGTTTGATTGCCAATAACCGAAGCAATTCCTTGGTCCGTCGGGAACTTCATGGTTAAATGGTAGGGTGAGCATATCGCCCGAGCCTGCGTCAACCAGGGACGACCTATGATCATGTTGTACGGGGAAGAAGCATTTATGACCGCAAAGTTACACAGGACCGTGCACCTCTTGTTAATATCCAGATGATCAACAAGAGTCACCCGGAATGCTATAACACCTAGCGGATGGACCGTGCGACCCGTAAAACCTGATAGCGGGGACATGCATGGCTTCAAGTTCTGTCGGCCAATGTGCAATTGGTCGAAACAATCAGCGAACATAATCTCTACGCTGCTCCCATCATCCACAAAAACTCGCTTTATCACCACACTTTCTACCTCGGCGGAGATCACCATCAGGTCAGTGTGAGGCACTTGGGCCGGGACTGCATCCTTCTCTGAAAAAGTGATTGTCTCATCATGTTTAAACCTCTTTCCCTGGATCTCCCCCGGAGGAACATACCTACTCCTGGCCTTCACCGCCGACAGTGTTTGGGCTCCATCACCCACTATACCGTTGATCACGTTTATCATCCGAGGTGCTCCAGGTCCCGGAACTCCCGGTCTAGGAGCCTGCGGGGCGGGGTTAGGAGCGATGTTAGCTTCTGCCGGACGATTGCCGCCTTGGCCTCGGTTGTTTCTCCAGTTCCGTTTCCTTCCCTGTCCTGCCGGAGCAACCACCGGGTGTGCCTCCCCTGCCACACAATCCCGGAGCTGACCCCGCTCCACCAACTTCTGAATATCTGTGCGCAAAACACGGCAGCCTTCTGTAGTGTGACCATAAGACTTATGAAACTCACACCACTTTTGAGCATTGGCCGGGGCCGGGACCCCTTGTATAACCGGGGGATCTGTGAAGAGACCCCGGTGAATGGCCAGAATCTCCGTTTTTGTTTTGGAGAGTGGAGTATACGTTGGCCTCACTACCAACGTCTGCCCCCCGGCGCAGGTGCCGCTCCCTGAACCGAGGGACGTCTAGCCGTTTCCTGTCAAACCCCCTGATGAGGAGTCGCCCGGAGCGTGGTTGTTTGGGTAGCCGTGGCCGTAATCACCCGCTGCTCAAAGAAGCCGACCGTGTTCATCCGGGTATGGTTAGCCTCATGCACGGTACAATGCATTTCAACCGTCAACAGGAGGTGGTAAAAGGTTCCTGGCATGTTCATCATTAACTCGATGTAGAACATCTCGTCTCTCAACCCGTTCACAAAATTGCCTATCAGGGCCTTCTCGTGTAAGTGCCTATCCTGGACCTTCATGGACTCAGCAATATACCAGACATAATATTGCCAAGTAGATTCTGTCTCCAACTGTCGCATAGCCAGGACCGTCGCCAGGTTAACAAAGTTGGTGTTCATCGCTGCATATCGGTGTACCAGGACTGTAGCAAAATCCCATAAAGTCTTCAGTGAGCCCTGTGGAAGACTTTTGAACCAACTCAAGCAATTGCCTCGGAGATAGGAAGGCAACAACTTGCACTGCAACGGCTCATCAATGTCCCGGGCACCCATGACACTGAGATAGGTGTGAACAAACTCTTCCGGGTCCCCGTCACCATTGTACGTCGGAACTCCATCAGGCGCTTTGGTGCCTACCGGCCATTTGTAGTTTAGCGCCTCTGGAACCCACGGGGAATGAGGAACCATCCCCCGCCTACCAATCAGCCTGGTCAACCGGTCTTCAATGGATCCGTTGTTATACGGGGTGTTGTATCCACCATAAAATGGTTGGGCTTGCGGGTTTAAACCGCCTGGAAACTGCTGATCCGGATACTGCTGCTGTCCCGGAAGAATCTGGTGACCAGGAGCCATCTGCTGACCTGGAGGCATCTGCTGACCTGGAGGCATCTGCTGACCCGGGGGCATCTGATGACCCGGAGGCATCTGCTGATATCCAGGTCCTCCTCTTCCATCCTTCTCCAAATCCACTACTTCGGGTACCTTGTTATGGGCTGCGGCCTTGGCCGCTTTCCATGCTCGAAATTCTCCGAATTCCTCAGCGTTGGTGTGAATCGTTTCTGGGTCTCCGCGCTCCGGGGCCTCTTCCCCGGAATCAAAATACTCCGGTTCGGATTCTCCCCCTTCTCCGAACGCCTCCTGGTCCTGCCTCTCCTTTTCCTGCCGGGCCCTCTCCCTCTGTTCCTTCTGCATCTCCCTGAGAGTACGTTCCGGCACTTTTTTCTTTCCTTGGCGCTTCTCGGCGGCCACACGGGCAGTCTCCTTGCGCGCCCGCTCCTTCTCCTTGGCCGCCTTCCGCGCCGCCTGGGCAGCCGCGGCCCTCTTTGTCTTAGGACCACCTTCTGCCAGATTAGCTTTGGCGGGGGGCTCTTCCCCTGTCTTTTTAGGTCTGCCGCGGGGCATGACGAAGCAAGGTTGCACTGGGCGTGCCAACTGATGCTACCAGTAAGCTCCGGGATACCAGCTCCGGTACAGGGTAATCCGGGAAGAGCTGGAATCCTAACCCGCGGCCAATCTCTCACCTAAATCCTGCAAAACAAAGCCCCCGGGGTCACCCGAGGGTAGACGCTCCAGCGTGATGATGAAGATAGGGCTTTTTGCAGAGGAGAGAGAATATGAAGAAATACAGAGAGTATTTAAGTCTTATAAAACATACCTATTACTGTTTGTCACTCCTCTATTTATAATGGTGAGGATCAGAGAGGGCTTAGGCTAAGTGGTTCTCTTCTTGCCGCAACCCCGGGTGCGTCCAAGATAGCTGATGTCATGGGAGGACCACTAGTGGGCTTGACCCTCTCTTCTCCTTTACCAATATGTCCGCTGGGCCAGGATATGGGCTGAGGCCCATATCACCAAGAACTTTTCCAGAACGCTCTCTAATGGCCGAGGAAACAAAGGTTCGCTTTTGTTTTGCTGTTGGATCCAAATTAAAGATTGGGTTTTTTGTGGGTGATTATGTGTTATATAATGTGGGTTTCTTCAGTATTTACTTTGCTCTTGTGTTTCTTGAATGTGGGTGTTTAGAAACTGGGATTGATTGAATGTCATAATGAAATCGAATACTATCCTGTATTTTCTCTTTCTTCAAATCGTACAAAATAGAAAAGGGTCCGTTTGATTATAACATGGGCTCTCTCGTATAGTTGATGGAGTTGCTGCAAGAGAGCACTGTGGGCGTAGGAGGAAGGACCCGTGCAGATATTGGGAATTTTGTTCCTTCTCACATTAACATCCAATTACAAGATCTGGTTTTGTTTCCCTCGTCAATTTTGTTGTTCGATTCAAGTTTATTTTTTTCCAATCATGCATTCTTGAAATTCATCTAGTTTTTATTGAAGATTGATGCACAATTTCCATAATTTGAGATCACATGTTAGAGTGTACTTTTGCACATCGAGAAATTATGTGCCATTTAGCAGTGTTGTCTAAATATGTGCCCATGTCTGGATGTATTCCAGTAAGGCTTTTATATAGTTACAGTTATAAAGTACTAGATTTTCTACAATTAAAACACATATCTGATGTTTAAAGTGCGTGTATCTATCCAATTTCCTGAATGCAATGCAGGAGGGAAAAGTTTGCAGCAAAGGTTGATGTATTTCTCATCTACAGATGTTTATTGAGAGGGGAATGCGGTCCGCAAGAAGTCATCCAGGCTCTTGATGTGGTGCTTAGGACAATCACAAGGACTGGTTTTGTTTTTCGATCTGGCTGATGTTTTGTTTTGTTTCCTGGTTTTGTTGACTCAATTATGTGTGTTTCATATCAGGAGTGTCCGTGCTCAATGATGGATGGCAATGCTTAGGCAGCACATTGGTGGCAGTGAATGTTTGCCAGCCCTGAAGAGGAATGCAGTGTAGCATAAACCCGAGGTGATTGAAATAAGTTTTGATTCAGACAATTCGGGCAAAAAAGAATCATCATTTTGAAAACAAACCAACTCTCACATCCATTCTCACTGGCTAAAGCAAGGCCAATGTGGTGGAAATTTATGCATATGCTGTACGTAAATAATTATCTTTTGTTATATAAAGCTCTCTAGTCAGTAACTTGTGCTTTTGGTTTTGCAATTAACTAATCACACTCTTACGTTTATGTTACAGAATGAGAGCGAATTGGTTGACTCAAGCTGAGCTCAGACCAGAGACTCTCTAACTGACCATAAACAGCATGGATCTTTACCCAAGTCAACACCAAGGAAGGAAATGCGGCTGGTTGGTAATTGCTTCCAAGCGGACCTTGGGATGGTGACTTATGCAGTGTTCATCCTTGCCAGATTTCACTATGTTTGATCTGCACTTCTTTAGGATGAATCTCTGAACCTGCCACCAACTTCACAGGCAGAATTTGTCTGGGGTGTGCTAAGCTGCTGACGAGCTACCATTGTATGTATGCAGATCACAAACTGAAGGACAACATCATCATCTGTTCTATGTTAGTTTGTCTGGATGTATATGTTTCCTTACGTGTCTCACTGATGCTATAAAAATACTGTAATTGATGTGTTTCTTGACATATACTGCAGTAAAAGCTGAAGTTTGTACTTCAGCATCACCAGCCAAACCTGAAGGGGCATAAACCTCCACAGCAGGTTGATGCTAAGAAATAGCAGAATCCAAGCACCAGGCTCAACTCAACAACCGCAGACAAAGGGAGTTTTGTTACGATTTTTCAAAAAGTTCAATCAGTCTTATATCTCACTTCCACCTCTTTAGTACCCAAATCTTCTAAATATAAATATATTATCTTTTAAACATGTTTCCCTTTCTTGCAGGAAAGAAAATAGAAAATAGATGTAGAAATTTTGCTCAGGAAAGTCAAGCCATAAAGTGGCAAAAATTGGAATTGGTGAAATCTAGGCTGGTGTGTACTAACTTTTGAACAAGTTTTAAATTTGTCCTAAACATTTGCTAATTTCTTTCAAAAACATTTGTCCAACCTTACCATCGTCTGTACAATTTAGGTACTTAATGTTAAGCTCCACAAAACCTAAGGCTGGTGGTTCGAAATTATGCTCATCTGCTAATGCTAAGTTGTTTACTTACATCTTAGTTATTTCTCTTGGTAGAAATTGCGGCTCACTTGATTTTAAATTGTTAACTCCAGGTCTAGGATGGAGTGGCTGGCAGAGAAAGCCAAAGCTTACTTTTACGCAACCTACATGTCAGGAATTCTCAACGGGACAAGAGGGATTTTGGACCTCTTATGGTAAAATGAAATGCAGAGGGACCTTGTTTGTGATTTTAGTGAGGATGGGCAGTTGGAAAGAAAAGGTAAACCCATTGAACAAAATGTTCAGTTTCTTCCATGAATTTGATGTGATGTGATGCCATTCTGCTTCCTTAATTAATTGTTCACCTGTCTACTCCTGAATCAAGTACTTGGAACCAACCTGAAAGAGGGAGGAACTAGCAAGGTAGGCTATTCTTATATGATCTCACTTTTTTGTCCCCGTTGATTTTTGTATAGTTAAGAGTTAATGATCATTTGAATTGTTTTTATTTTCTGAACAAGTAGGCCCAAAGGCTGAAGAAGTTGAAAATGCTGAGTTAAGGATGCTTCTGAACAGATGTTTTGCTTTATTTAGGAAGTATAAGTAAGGGAAGACACAAGCTGTAACATGTGCTTACTGTGTAAGTGATTTTACACTTGTACTACAAATTATTCCGAGCAGTTTGAAAACCTAGGTATTATTAGAAACCCAGACCGTGATCCACACTGTGTCTGTAAACTGGGAGATTGACATGCACATAGGCCCAACATGTCCAGCACATAAGCCCAGTGAGATTCCATCATAAAATCAATTGACAATATGTGGAGTAGCCCACTAGACTTATATACTGAATAATCACCCACTTCGTTTCCGATGTGGGATTTACTCTAACACCCTCCCTCAAGTGCACGACCCACTCTCTTTCGATTTTCGATTTAGGATTTACGGTTACACAGTTGCACTTGGATTGTAGGCCCAAGACGCAAACCTTGGGCTTTGATACCATATTAGAAATCCAGACCGTGATCCACAATAGTCTGTAAACTGGGAGGTGGACAGGCACATAGGCCCAACATGTGAAGCACATAAGCCCAGTGAGGTTCCATCATAAAATCAATTGACAATATGTGGAGTAGCCCACTAGACTTATATACTGAACAATCACCCACTTTGTTTCCGATGTGGGATTTACTCTAACAAGTATGATCGATGGTGTTTTTAATGTTTATATCCTGGAAGAAGAGTTTCAAAATAATGTGTTTTTGACCAATTTGTTTTGGTGATTATTTTTGTCGAGGTGAATTTTGTAAAGTTAGATGGATGACTTGTCACTGGAATTGGCGGAAGGAACTAACGAAATTCCAGGGCTGGTTGAAGGTCATGTATACATCAGAATTATGAGAGCTTCTTAAGTCTAGGGGTTGAGCTGCATTTGTTGGATCAACGTTTTATGCTAATTACGTTTCCCCAATTCAAATACACGTTTAGTTTGATTTTGTTTTTGATTTTTTACTTGACAAATTGTTCCAAACTTTTTGGTTCTGGAAGAATTAAAGCTTCTAGCATCTGAGGCTTGTGTTTTGAGAGGGTAATGATAAGCTGCAAAGTAAATGTGTTTACTGGTTTGTTATTCCTCTTCGTAGCCTATATTTGGTAATTCAATTATATGCTTACTTGATTTTATTTTGTCAACTTCAGGGTGGAGCAACTGGTAGTGGAAGCCAAAGCATACATTTACACGGCCTACATTTCAGGAATTCTCACTGGGACAAGAGGGATTTTGGACCTATTATGGCCAAACGAATTGCATACTGCAAAAGGAGCTTGTGGTTTTTTAGTGAGGGTGTGCAGTTGGAAAGTTAAGGTGAACCTATAAAATAGAATGTCCCGTTTCTTCGTGATTTGATGTGATCTAATGCCATTTTTCTACTTTTTTAATTAATTTTTCTTCTGTTTGCTTCCATAATCAAGTACTTGGAACCGACTTTGGAGAGGGAGGAACTAGCAAGGTAGGTTCTTCTCTATATGGTCCAATCTGTATTTGTCCCACATGATTTCTGTATAATGAAGAGTTTATGGTTGTCTGAATTATTTTTATTTTCTGAACCAGCAGGCTTAAGAGATGTTTTTTTTTCTTTTCTTTTCTTTATTCATTTGTGTTGTCCATTGTTATTTAGGAAATAGAGATAAAAAGAGATCGTGATGTGACATGTGCTTACATTGGACGGTTTCACACTTCTACTGCAAATTTTTCTTAAAAGATTTAAAACCTCCGTACAATGAATCATGTTTTTTAATGTTTAAATCTTGGAGGAAGAGTTGAAATATATATATTTTTTTTGACCAATTGTTTTGGTGATTGTTTTTGTCGAGGTGAATATTGTAAAGTTTGATGGCATTGGAATTGGCAGAAGGAACTAAGGAAGTTCCTGGGCTGAAGCTCGTGTTTACAGCACAAATGAAGTATGAGAGCCTCTTAAGTGTGGGGTTTGAGCAATATCTGTTGGATCAACCTTTTATATTAACTGCATTCTCCTAATTCAAATATATTTGTTGATCTTCAAATGGATTCTGATTTTTTAATGTCATTGGACAGGTTGTTGAGAAGCAATTGTCTTTTCACTATCAGTGTTTTGGAAATGATAAGGAACTTTTGGTTGTGGAAGAATTAAAGCTTCCAACATCCGGTGCTTCTAGTTTTTAAGGGTAATGATAGAGTTACAATTTAAATAATACTTATTAAAATTGCATAAATTGATCTTTTTATTGTTTGTACAGAATCTGTTCAAGAATCTTGGGACCATGCCAAAACTTGAGATTGAGATCATGAAAACTGGTGAGCAAATCAAGGTGAAACCTAAATCAATTTGCTCATAAGTGAGTAGTCTATGCTTAAGGAAAGCTGCAAACAGACTTCATTTCTATCGGGAAGAAAATGAAGTGCTGGTAATGTATTTAACCTCATGGCTTTTAACTTTCAACTGCTATTCTTACAGAGTACTGCATGGATCTTTTTGAGAGCAATCCCGTGTGAACAGAATTTAGTCATGGAACAGATTTCATGCTGCCATCTGCGAATTATTTTGACCGTAAGTAGGAGTTTGCAAAGAATGGTAGTGGTTGCCTGTATTGGATCAGTTAACAATAATTATCTTTAACAAAGGAAAATTTAAACACTACCTTTTGTTCCAAGTCATCTGAAAATTCATTCTTATTATGTTCTTCCAGTGCTTAGATGGAAGCGGAGATTGAAGAATTGAGGCACCAAGGGGATCATTCTTATTATGTTCAAGGAAAGAACTGTGGCTGGTTGGTAATTACATCCCAGCGGAGCTTGGGATGGTGAGTTATGCAATCAGGATATTCTACTGTTCATCCTTTCCAGATGCACCCTTGCCATCGATTTCACTGAGGCAGAATTGGTTTGGCCTGTGCTAAGCTTCTAATGAGCTACCATTGAATGTTTTTTGATCACAAGCTAAAGGAACACATCATCATCTGTATAATGTTAGTTTGTTTGAACCAATATGTTTCCTTACATGTCTCACCAATGCTATAAAAATACAACAATTAATGTGTTTGTACTTACCATCAACAGCCAAACCTAAAGGGGCATAAACCTCCACAACAGGCTGATGCTAAGAAGCAGTAGAATCCAAGTACCAGGCTCAAGTCTACAACCACAGACAATGGGAGTTTTCTTATGATTTTTTTAAGTTCAATCAGCCCGATCTCTTCTTAAACATGTTTCCTTTCTTGCAGGGAAGAAAATAGATGAAGCAAAAGAACATGGTTGTGGCGAACATAGTAGGCGTGAGAGGAAGGGCCTGTAAAGCGCTTGGAGAAATTTGGATGTTCATGTTGTGGCTTGAGGAGAACAGCTCCCTGATGTGGAAAGGCCACTCATTTTGTTTTCTGTCTCATCAATTTATTGTTCTTTTGATTTTTCTCCTGGTTTTTTTGACTTGATATCTGCATTTCGGTTTTCAGGACATTCTGTGCTCAATTGTTGGCCAATGCTAATGCAAAAAAAACAACTTTGTAATTTTTGGCAGGTGCTGAGAAAATCACCCAGATATGATTTCATTTATATGTCGGGTTCATGGATACAATAATATATATTTTTACCCAAATTTTGCGTTTGTCTAGGTGAATTATGTAAATTGGATGGGTGATTTTTGTTCGAGCTAGATCATTTGGATCAACCAATACTAATGAACATAACTTTGAATGGTGTACTAGTTCAAGATAGCACAAGATAATCAGGCTGGTATGCTTTCTGGGTTTAGTGTATTGTGTAAAATCATATTTTTCTGTAACCAATTCAAAATGTTTTGAATTTCTGTCATTTGTGCAGACTATAGAAAATACGCTTCATGAACGTTCAGATTGTGTATGGTTATATGTTTCAGGCTTTAGAAGTGACTAAAGGTGTGTTATAATGCTAGGATATTTACTTGAATGTGAATCTAACTCTCAACAATATTGTTGCAGAACTTTGTTAAATTGGCTGTCAGGGAGCCTCACAGACCAATGCTAAGTGGTGTTAAGTGTCAAGTGAAAGAGCCTCACAGAATAGAGCCTAAGTTATTATGAGTGGCCTTATAAGTTGTGTGTTTCCTGATTTACTTCCGGGTTTTTTCAGTGAGATTGCAAATCAAATTGAACTTAACAAAGTTGAATTTTCTTCCAGCGCAATGGAAGGTGGAATTTCATTCACAAGGTTTGTGTTAACATCTGTAGGATTCTGTGTAATTGTCCAAATCAAGATTCTTGAAATGATGTTGTTTTTCTTTTCTGTTCAGAAACTTGTAAACTCTTGCGGGATCGAAATTTGGGCAATAATCAACTTCTCATCACATTGTGATATTAATAGCCTTGTCAGAGATATTTAAAAAATGTGGGATTGAACTGTATGCCTTCTTACTCTTGTAGTAGAACTTTCAAGCTCTGCTAAGCCTTACAGAATTACTACTATATATGTCCTTAATCACTAATTTTGTGTTGCAGATTGTTGAACCTTCCTTCGATGAGGATTGAGGACGATAAGGATTTGGACCTTATTATGGCGAACTGAAGTGCAGCTGAGATGGAATTTAAAGCCAATAAAACTTTCCTCTACATCTCATCTCAGCAAAAGCTACCCAGCCATCTCCATGACTAGGGTGGTATTAATGCATCCCTTTCACGGCTGTTTCATTTTCTTGCACCTCCCTTGTCAAATAGAACCAAACCCCAAGTTCACGGTGGTGCAGCTACATTGGAATGATGAGTTATGCAACAAGCATACACTACCTGCCATCCATGCTTGCTGCCTTTGCAGGGTACGCAGTCAGATGCATCCCCTAAAAAATACGCACAGGTGATTCATGTACATGGCTTATTGATCCTTTGCATGTCTCATTGATCCTCTATAAAGACAAGTGTGTTTCTTGACATATATTACACTAAAAGCTGAAGTTTGTACTCCAACACCAACAGCCAATAATGAATTATTTCCAAAACTCCTAACTTTGTTCAGTAAAATCAAGCCATGAAGTGGCAAAAATTAAAACTGGTGAATTCTAGACAGGTCCCTGCAGATGTGTTTTATGGTTATTTCTCTTTGTTGCCTTTATTTGGGAATCAAATTAAATGCTCACTGGATTTTACATTGTTAACTCCAGGATGGAGTGGCTTGCAGAGCTATGAAGCTAAAGCTTTCAGATGCAGCCAGATGAACCCTCAAAAAGACACATCACCTCTTCAGGATGAAGCTCTGTAGCTGCACACCGATTTAACTGATGCAGATTGTGCTAAGCGGCTGGTGAGGTACCATTGTATGTATGCTGCTCACAAGCTGAAGGACCACGTCATCATCTGGAGCCTGCAAGAAAACCCTCTATTCTTCCACAATGAATCAAAAAACTTTGCCGATATTGGATGTGGAGTGCTTGGTTGTTGGGGATTCTACTTAAGCTTCCATATTGCTCGGTGGGGGGGGGGGGGGGGGGGGACTTTTCGCTTAAACTTGGTACTCCTCTACGCTCTTTTTCATATTGAGATATACCTGCGCTAAAAGGGATTTCTTGTGCTTGCCTAAAACTAAGTTCATCTACCAACTGATTAATAGGTTTCTACCAATTTGTTGTGCAATAATATGTTGCAATCTTGTCATCTAGTTGTCTTAATTTGGAATGAAATTGAAATTTTGATAATAATGGTTTCTCATTGTCTAAGTTTGAAGCGTACCAGCCAAATTATCTTGTTATAGTAATTTCAGAGTGGAAATAGATTTCTCTAAAGAGGAAACACGTCCCATGAGTGTTTATAATCATCAGATACAGAACCGAAACGCAATATATCCACCCATGTTTTTCTCTCCAAAATATTTTCATATTAAGATTATTTATGGCCTTAACTCTTACATCCACTGTCACTGCTAGAAGAAAGGAAATGAGCAGGTTCAAACAGTTCGGGTGAAGACGATGATTCGAACCTATGCTAATTAGTGGTGGTTATGGATCAGTGTGCTTTCTTTTGTCTTGCTTTACATGGGCCGTTAATATCAGGTATTGTTTTCTCTACAGTGAGCATTGTATCTTATTGAACCGTAACGGTCCAATAAGCTTTAGAGAGAGCTTTGTATCTTCTAACTATTATAATCAGAGAGTATTATTCATGGTTACTATATCATAGGACCAAACATTATTAACTCTTAACATTCTCCTTTCTTTAGTTTATTATATGACGTTTCAACATCTAACGTCGTCTAAAATATATCGTTTGACTTTATGCATCGATATTTAATAGAGTAAGTAGATGCCAAGTCATATATATACTCGGTAAAATTTTCTTTTATTTTAGCAACAAGTGTAAAGGTTTAAAGTGTATTGAGACAAATTTTATGATCTGGTCTACAACCACGACGAAAACTATTCAACTTCTTAATTATTGCTTGAATTGTTTTCTATTTTTCGGTTCTACGTTAGCTATAAATGAAGCCGGTTTCTATTTAATTGACCGCCGACGCGAGCTCTTAATCTCTCATCCAAACGCCACACAATGGATGGTGGGTTTTTGAAAAATAAAAGCTGGGAGTTCGATTGATTTCACAAAACCTAAAAATAGAGAGGAAACTAGAGAAAGTTTAGCAAAATCTGAAAATGAAAGTATTGAATTCCACAGCTTGAACAACTTGAAAGACGTATGCAAACATAGTTTGAGTTAACAAAAATAAAATTCATGTCCAAAACTCCGTAGCTAGCTTATAATTAGTTCAAGCATCTCTTACTAATTGCACCAACATATATGATGATGAGCAGTATATTTTATTATATGACTATCCATTGTCTCTCGATATGATTAGATTACATATTATATTTGAGTATTAATACTTCTGATCCGTCCAAAAAAGTCATGTTTTCTCTTGGCTTGACTTTTGGATCCAATAATGCTTAAAATTTAGAAGGTTCATTTTCTCAATACATGCTCTTGAAATGGAAACATGGAAGCTAAAGGGGGGAAAAAATTAAATTTTTCATCAAATACTCTGCCTGCACATTATTTTTATTGCACGAGCAAGCTCGAGACACCTAAATTTTGACTATAAATTAGAGCTAAAAGGGAAAATTAATGAGAAAATAATAATAAAAAAATTAATTGTGAAATCTTTCATGCAAAATAATGTCCCGCCCATTTGAATTGAAGTAAATTCAACTGAACTTTATACTATAAAATGTTTAATTTTTTTGAATTATATTGTTTGTAGTTAAATCAAATTGTTTACTGTTAAATTGAATTGAATTGTTTATTAATGTAAATCAATTGAATTGGACAGGTCGACCACACACGAAATACTCTACTAATTATCTTGCACGTACAATATTTACTATTCGCGCGCGCACATACACACTAAAATTGCACGTCAAATGAAATTGAAAGTAGATGGATGTATATGAAAATAAATGAAAAATTAGGCTGACTTCATATACATCCATCTACTTTCAATTTCATTTTACGTGCAATTTTAGTATGAAAATTCATTCAAATTCAGAATGCATTGTGCATAGTATGTGCACACGAGATTTTATGATAAGTGAATAAAATATTTCGTGCTTATTAATTTCTTAATGATGGGAAAATAAAAGGAGATATAATTTAGATAATAATCATAAATTTCCCAGTTCATCCCAAACCATATCATTCTTAATGGAGGGTAGCAGCTATGTGCAAAAATGTTCGTGTTTTGAGCTGTGAATTTAGATTCAATGCTATCGAACCTTGCAGAGAGAAGAGAGACCATGGAAGCTGTATCAGTTGGTCATGCCTTCCGAGGGAACTATTGGTGGAAATAGCTAAGCGCGTGTTAAAGTACGCATGTATCCAGAATTTTCATGGGATTTGCTGGGGAAGACGAGTGTGTAAAACTGATCAAGTCGTGACCCATGATTCCTCTCCTTATGCTTGTAGAGAAAAAGAAAGACGGACACGAATATTGAGAGCTTATCAAAGAAAAAAGATGTGTATGAGGCTATCTTTGCCGCATTACAGAGAGGGGAAAAAGTTATTCACCGATGTTTCATCTCAGATTTTTTATCTCTTTCTTGATAACATTAGGTGTGTTTGGAATGTAATTAGTTATTTTAAAGGTACTTATGTTGAGTGCAATTTTAGTGCGAAAATGCATAATAATGCTGACATTCATTGTACGTGCATAGTAAGTGCAATAAAGATTTTATGATAAATAAACTTATTTTTGTATTGCTTGTAGATTTTAACTATAGGAAGATAAAAGGATATAATTTGGTAACAAAATCTTAATCTTAATCTTAATTCTTTAGTTTTAGATGATTATATTTGGTTTTTGTAATCACTTCATCTGAGAGTCGATAGAGGTCCAAACTCCGACGCTTTATTTATATTAAAACATCAAATTAAAGAATTATCTAAAATTTGAGCGTGACAAAGATAATTCAAAATGTTATAGCTTCAACTAATTAAGTGGCAGTAGTAAGGCAGCATCAAACGAACTTCACATAGGGCCTTTGATTTTTGAAGGTCTCTGACTTTTAAATATTTTGTATTATATTAAAATTAGAATTTTGTACAATTTTGAGAGTTATATTTTGAGATTAATTATTTGTTAACGATGAAGGACAAGTGTTATTTCTAGTTGTTAACGACCTCACTCTTTTCCATGGAGATCCTACTCGTGTTTTAAGTATGAATTGGAAGGTCAAATTTTATGATGATGGAAATGAAAGCTTGAAGAAACTAGTGAAATCTTATACATGAATAATCTGAAAAGCTGAAAATGATATGAAGAGTCTGATGGAAGTAGATAAAGATTTTTCATTGATCGAAGAAATTGAACACTTGATGCAAGAAATCTAGAACTGAGACTAGAAATGGAAAGCTGAAATGGAAAGAGATTGATTAATGTCAACAAAACGTATATGTACTTTTATTAGACTATGATCTAATCACAACATGTACTTCCTAGTTTAAATTAAAATGGATTAGTTGTATATGTTTGTTGATACAGGTAATGCCGAAAATGAAAGAGATGAACATGACAACATGAACAATAGAATACATCTACTCATATCCAGAGAGACAAAAAGAAACGTTGAAATGCAAGATACTTCGTAAAGGAAGCCAATAGAGTATGGCTTTTCATATGCAACAAATCTTGCATGTTTCCTGATATCAAAATCTAAAGTAATGCATTTTCCGACTTCATGTTGTAAGAGTTGCAAAATTGTATTTGCTCTAACCACACTAATTTTGAGGTTAAAATGACGGGACATTAACCAAAAACCTTTTCACCCCACATGTTAAATTCACTATGATGGCAATGCAATAACTACTCAATTGTCTTCATCTCAAGAAGAAAATGTGGATAATCCACAATGGTTTATATTCAAGATAGTTGACACAAATGAAAACAGACGGTACACACTTTTCTCATACGAGCACAGTTTGTGAAACACTTTTTCCATAATGTTGAGATACATTCATATTCTGTTATTTAGATTGAGATAGTTATGCATGTTATGCCATACGAAGAAGTGTTATTATTCTATATCAAATAAAACCTTTATATTATTCCATGGTATGCATTTTTGTTTTAGTGTATGTTTAAAGACAGTCATCCATAAACTGTGAACCAATGATGTTTTGAACTTGCGGATTGTAGAAAATTGTGAACGATAAAGATGAAACTGTGAATGATCAAAGAGACAAATGCAAAAAAGATATTTTGCAGAGCGGTTGCAAATGCACTACTAGAATTGATGGGTACAATGCGAGTGAAACCTCGTGCTCGTCAGGAGAGTTGGGTTTCGCATAGCGATACCTAAAATGCTTGCGAGTAGTGAGTCTTTTTATTGGCATAATTAGTATTCGCTAATATGATTGCAAAAATGACATAGGTATAGATAAAGACTTCTTCTCCGTTTTACCACTTCACTTATGATAGCAACATTGTATGGAAGGTATCAATTCTCCTTTGGAAATTTTCCACCCCAACTTACTACTTTCATGTTTCCGATGCACGAGTCTATAGCATCTTTCTTGAAAAGAAAAACAATACACCTTATTCAATACTACCAAAATATTTTAATAAATGTATAATCAAGCATAGAAATTCATCCATTCACTTTGAATAGTGAATATTTTAATAAATGAAAGAATTTATCAAAACTCATCTCTTAATCGATAGTTCCTTTTTTCATATTAGATTATCACATTTCTTTTTAAATTTATCAAAAATCATACCGTTAAGCGGTAGCGCATATTACCAAAACTATTTCAAGTCTTAAGATCATTCTCCCTATGATGAGCGGAATCATTCCCTTCGTGAGTATATCCCCAACGTCGTATTCATATAATTTGGCATTCATTATAGTTTGCAATTCTATTTTCGTAAATCACGATCAATATCTTCACTAACATAATATAGAGTGGTGATACATACAGGTCCATGTTTACTAATGTAGGTTTGAAAAAATTATATTTTGAATGCACAAGTACAATTCAGGGGTCACAAATTGTATTTTTCAGACATGTATTAGTAAACTAGACCTGTATATATATGAGCTAAATCTAACTTGTTTAACTAAATGATTTGGATTAGACTTTCTCCAGCCTAATCCATCTTTGAAAAAAACATCAACAAGTTTGTCTCGAAAAAATATGTAGTAGGAAATTATAATCTGGCAAGAAACAATTTTCAAATTCAATGCTTATTTAATTTTAAAAGACAGATTTTCTAAATCTTTAAAAACGGAAAAATAGAAGCTAAATGAATAAAAAGAAAGGAGATGGGTGATGGAGAAGAAGACCACGTGCCGCCGGTGTCGGCTTCAGAGAAGAAAGGTCAATCTATTTTCTATTTAGTCCCTCTACATTTCTCTATTACTACTGTATGCACAATTATTTAGGAAGGGACATGAATGTAAAATTTATTATTATTGTCCTGCTTTCGAGGGACAAAAATGGGAAATAAGCTGAAGGCTGAAGAGTGAAGAAATGTAGGTAAATAAGCTGAAGGTAAGAAGGCATTATAGAAATAAATTGCTTCCAGTTTGGTAATAATATAAGCCAAATAATGTTGAATATTCATCGAGAAAAATACGAGGGTGTTATTAATTATCAAAACCAGCCAGCAAGGCAAATGCAAATACTGCAATATGTTGATTTTTTTTAATGATTTCTTCGAACTCATTAATTATTTTATTGATTTCTTCAAACATTATAATATGGATCAATGAATAATCCTCTTTGATTTTAAATATTTATTTAATGGCAAACATAATTAAAGTTTGGTGTATTTTATTGAAGTTGTCTGAGATCTGAGACTCGAATGAAAAAAATATGAATACAATATTAGTTTTGCTTAGGATTTCTCTTAAGTTATTATACATATTGAAAATAGTATAGTCGATTAAATGAAATCTCAATATATATTTCAACAAAACTAAATTAGTCAAAGCTAAAATAAAAAAATAGTAATTCAAAATGCTTAAAGAAAATAGAAATTCTCAAAAGAGACCGTCCAAATTATAGACGGGACTGAAGAAAAAGAAAAAAAATTTACGGGGTCTTGGTTGAAAAGACACTTTATATACGGGGGTCTATTTGCAATTTTGTGAAACATGGATGATATAAATAAGAAATTTTATTTCTCTCTCCCCACTTTTCTTTCTCTCCAGAATCGCTCCCAAATCCTCTTTCCCCCAAATCCAAAACCTAATTTCTTCCATCTGTTGCGGTTTTCCGATTCAAATATCAATTCGAGCGTGCGGAATATCAAGTAAGCTTCATGATCTCTTTGCTTTCGTATTCATTATCGATTTGTTCGCGGATTTGTTTTTTTGTTATTGTTGTTCTGCGCTGTAGATAGGAGCATAATGGTGGTAACCAGAAGTTTGGTGAGGTTTGGTGTGTGAAAATTGGATAGTGTGTTTAGATGTTCGTGTTCATGTTTGGGACTATAATGTGGATCTTATGTGTTACAATATCAATGTTTAGGGCTGTTTAAGGCATGAATGGTCAAATGTGAGGTTTGGTGTGTGAAAATTGGTTAGGGTAGTATGTTTAGATGTTCGTGTTGATGTTGGAACTATAATGTTGACCTTATGTGCTTAAAACCCAATGTTCTGGTCTGTTTGAGGCATGAATGGCCAAATGTGAGGTTTGGTGGTGAAAATTCGCTAGGGTAGCATGTATAGATGTCCGTGTTCATGTTTTTGCCTATAATGTAGACCTTATGTGCTAAAATCCCAATGTTCTGGGCTGTTTGAGGCATGAATGACCAAATGTGAGGTTTGGTGTGTGAAAAATGGCTATGGTAGTATGTTTAGATGTTCGTGTTCATGTTTGGGACTATAATGTGGACCTTATGTGCTTAAAATCCCATGTTTTGGTTTGTTTGAGGCATGAATGGCTAGATTTGAGGTTTGGTTTGTGAAAATTTGCTAGGGTAGCGTGTTTAGATGTTCGTGTTCATGTTTCTGCCTATAATGTTGACCTTTTGTGCTTAAAATCTCATGTTCTGGACTGTTTGAGTTATGAATGGCTAGATGTGAGGTTTGGTGTGTGAAAATTGGCTAGTGTAGCATTTTTAGATGTTCGTGTTCATATTTCTTCCTATAATGTGTACCTTATGTGTTAAAATCCCAATGTTCTGGGCTGTTTGAGGCATGAATGGCCAAATGTGAGGTTTGGAGTGTGAAAATTGGCTAAGGTAGTATGTTTAGATGTTCGTGTTCATGTTTGGGACTATAATGTGGACCTTATGTGCTTAAAACCCCATGTTTTGGTTTGTTTGGGGCATGGATGGCCAGATGTGAGGTTTGGTTTGTGAAAATTTGCTAGGGTAGCATGTTTAGATGTTCGTGTTCACGTTTGGGACTATAATGTGGACCTTATGTGCTTAAAACCCCATGTTTTGGTTTGTTTGAGGCATGAATGGCTAGATGTGAGGTTTGGTTTGTGAAAATGTGCTAGGGTAGCATGTTTAGATGTTCGTGTTCATGTTTCTGCCTGTAATGTGGACCTTTTGTGCTTAAAATCCCATGTTCTGGGCTGTTTGAGTTATGAATGGCTAGATGTGAGGTTTGGTGTGTGAAAATTGGCTAGTGTAGCATTTTTAGTGTTCGTGTTCATATTTCTTCCCATAATGTGTATCTTATGTGTTAAAATCCCAATGTTCTGGGATGTTTGAGGCATGAATGGCCAAATGTGAGGTTTGGTGTGTGAAAATTGGCTATGGTAGTATGTTTAAATGTTCATGTTCATGTTTGGGACTATAATGTGAACCTTATGTGCTTAAAAACCCATGTTCTTGTTTGTTTGAGGCATGAATGGCCAGATGTGAGATTTGGTTTGTGAAAATTTGCTAGGGTAGCATGTTTAGATGTTCATGTTCATGTTTCTGCCTATAATGTGGACCTTTTATGCTTAAAATCTCATGTTCTGGTCTGTTTGAGTTATGAATGGCTAGATGTGAGGTTTGGTGTGTGAAAGTTGGCTAGTGTAGCATTTTTAGATGTTCGTGTTCATGTTTCTGCCTATAATGTGGATCTTATGTTAAAATCTCAATGTTCTGGGCTATTTGAGCCATGAATGGGCAAATGTGAGTTAAAATCCAATGTTCTGGTTTGTAAATAGTTCTGACCCGTGAATAGTGTGTGCGTGAACAGTATCGGGCATGAATAGTGCGCGTGTGAATGGTACCGGTCTATGAATAGTACGTGTGAATAGTAATTTTCAAATTTGCAATTAAGGACCTCCTTATTTTTATTTAATCCCCGGTCTATAATATAGACGGTCTCTCACAAGACTACCTCTAAAGAAAATATCTAATTATAAAATTTATCATAATTCCTATCCAACTAAGGGTTTCCATCTTTTTCCGATACGGAAAAAGAATCGGGATAGAAATCAGAGGGCTCAAACCGATCCCTATATATATGCTACTCTCATCCAAGTTTGTTTCTCATCTTTCCATTCTATCAGTTCCATTTCCAAATCACAATGAAAATTGATTCCGTTACCAAGCGTGCTAAATTCACCTCCGATTCCATCAGTTCCGATTTCGCAGCTCTGAACCTTAGCCAGCAGAAATTCGGACAAGATATTCACGTTTTCAAGACCAATTCTCCGACCAATCGGAAACCCGCCGACAACGACGATATACCGGATGATTTTTATGACCTTAAACGGGAGGATTACTACCGACGACTCCTCTCGAAGAATAAAGGCGAAAATCGCAATGTGTTGAACACTCGCAAGATCCGAGAAGCGGAAGTGACTGCTCTAAGGTCGAAGTTTACAAGGTCAACAATTAGGGTTCGATTTCCCGATAATTACACATTGGAAGCTGAATTTCACTCGTCGGAGAAAATCGGAACCCTAATCGATCTTTTGAAGAAGACGATAAACCATCCTGAAATTCCATTTTTCATATACACCACGCCGCCAAAATGAAGTTGAAGGACATGTCACAGGATTTCTACTCGGCCGGATTTGTTCCCGGTGCAATTGTTTATTTTTCATTTTCCGGCGAAGCTCCAATGAGAGCGTTTCTTAGCGATGAAGTGATGAAAATGGTGGGAGAACCGATGAAGCCGACGCCACCAACTGTAGAGTCGAGGATGGAGATCGAAGCCGTTGCACGACCCATGGCTCAGGATCGCAAGCCGGCTAGCAAGATGACTGGCAAGCCAAGGTGGCTGAGGATGTGATCAAGAATTTTTTTATAATTTGAAGTGTAATTCAAATCAATTGTATATACATTGAATTTTCAAATAAATTTTCAATTGTAATATATAAATTGAATTTAGTTGAATTTTCAATTCATTATTCAAATAATTCAAATTCAATTAAGTTTGAGAAATATAGTATGCCAAGACTTTCATCTGCATGCGGACATTTATAATACATGCATTTCAAAATAAGCAATGTAATCTAAATTTATCTTTTATTGCTTAAGTGTTAAACTATTTTTTACTCGCATGGGTGCGGGTAAAACATGGGTACAGGTAAAATAGATAATTAAATTAAAATGGGTTTGGATGGGTTGGGTATGGGTTCATAATGTTTATACCCTTATGGGTTAGACCCATGAGTTTAACTTGTAAGACCCGTTTCTCTCCGACCGGCTTTCATCACCCTTTCTCCGATCGCGCTTCTTGTTTTCTTCTTTCCAGGTAATCATAAGATTCCTTTTCCGATTTTCTTGCTTGTTAATTTGTGGTGGTTTTGTTCTAGTGTTAAGGATTTTAATGTTTGTTCCAAAGGATCTGGGGTTTGTTGATTCGAAATAATTATAATGTTGAAAGATTTGGCTAAAGTGTGATGTTTGTTGTTGTATATTTATGTATGTGCTTAAATTGTGAGTTTCGATAGTTTCTTGCATTCATCAGCTTCTATGTGAATGAGACAATGAAGGTGCGTTGAACAGAAGATTTATTTTCATGTTCTGCTAACGATTCATATGTATGTGGAAAAGGTTTTAAAATAAAATTATTCGGGCATGGGTAATTTTTGAGGAGACTCTGATTAATGGAGTTAAATGTTTCCGGAATAAAATGTGCACAGTAAGTGCATATGAGATAATTAAATAAATTTTTCTATGTTTGTAGGTTTCTTAATGATGGGAAAATGTTTCTTGGTTTCTTAATGATCAAGATTTTATGTTTGTAGGTTTATTAACTATTGACTACAGACTACATACTATTATCCTAAAGGAAATGTACATGATTAAAATGACACATGTGTTAAACAAAAGGGATAAAAACTCTAACGAATTAACCAACTTAAACACTTCATTCGAATAATATATTGTGCACGCACTAGGCACGATCAATCTTGTGCATTGCGTATAGTGAACTCTTGCCTGTCAAAAAGGGTATGATTATCAATAAGTTAGAGTTTGGATACTTTCTTGCATTCATAAGCTTTTGAAGCTTACTGCTCCTTAACCTCTCTATGTGAATGAGGCAATGAAGGCGCGTTGAACAGAAGAAAAAATTTGTGGAAAAAGTTTTAAAATAATGTTATTTGAAACAGTAAGTGCATATGAGATAATTAAATAAATTTTTCTATGTTTGTAGGTTTCTTAATGATGGGAAAATGTTTGTTGGTTTATTAATGATCAAGATTTTATGTTTGTAGGTTTTATTAACTATTGACTACAGACTACATACTATTATCCTAAAGGAAATGTACATGATTAAAATGACACATGTGTTAAACAAAAGGGATAAAAACTCTAACGAATTAACCAACTTAAACACTTCATTCGAATAATATATTGTGCACGCACTAGGCACGATCAATCTTGTGCATTGCGTATAGTGCACTCTTTCCTGTCAAAAAGGGGATGATTATCAATAAGTTAGAGTTTGGATACTTTCTTGCATTCATAAGCTTTTGAAGCATACTGCTCCTAAACCTCCCTATATGAATGAGGCAATGAAGGCGCGTTGAACAGAAGAAAAAATTTATGGAAAAAGTTTTAAAATAATGTTATTTGAAACCACGTGCATGTGATATTTGACGAGACTCTGATTGCAATCGAGACTCATTTGACTATCTTCTATGTTCATGTTATGAGAAAGTCTTGCGAATTCTCGAAACTTCAGCAAAGACTCGAACTTTCTTTGTTTTATTGGACATACGTTGTGAGCCGTTACTCACTCAGATTTCCAGCTCTTCCTTGACAATATTTGGTTATGTCGACTTCATCAGGTGATGTAGGAGACAGAATTGCACGCATCTGACCTTGGCCAAATTCTGATTGATGAAACACTTGAGACATTATTTGCTTATAAAGATCAATCTTGTACAATAACTTGAGTACAACTTGATTTTATCGAGAATTACTCTATTATTCTTATTGATCACGTGCGGTTTTAGAGTGAAAATGCATATTAATGCAGACACATGCATTGTACGTGCATAATAAGTGCACATAAAATTTTGATACATAAATTTATTTTATATTTGATTGTAGATTTTGATGATGGGAAGATAAAATTAAGGATGTAATTTGGTAACAAATCTTAATTTTCCCATAGTTTGTCAAAATTCTTTAGTTTTAGTAATCATCTTTAATTTTAGTAATCATTTCATAGAGGTCCAAACTCCAACACTTTATTTATACTAAAACCTAGAGTTATCTAAAATTTTAAGCGTCACAAAGAGAGCCCTGAACTTCACAGGTTCAACCAACAAGTGTTGGTAATAATTTTTTATTCTTAGTATTAAATTAAAATTAGAATAGTAATTAATTTTTTGTATAATTTGTATTTTTTATTAGAGAAATATTTCTCATTGCTTTAGATTTATGACGGGCCTATATGAATAATTCCTAACCAATATAGGTTAAAAATTAGGAGACAATTGCCCATCACCTACTATTTCTAAAGGAAATATTAGGAGATTTTTTTTAAAAAAAATAAATTTCCATAGTTGGGGGGTGTTTATTGCTTCCCTAGGCATTATTAAAAATGAAAATTATCTTGTTACAAACAGGAAATGAAAAAGTTTCCAAAACGCAAGAAAAGAGTAAAACTGGAGCTCATGAGGCATAGTCTGTGGTCTTGAAAACGATCAAAAAAACATTCTCAAACTCTAATGCCAACCTACACCTTGGTCCACCTCCTTCTTAGTAAAAAACAGATTTAAGGCCAGGTTTTCAATGCCAAAGACAAACCAGATGAGAAATAGAGATAAGGCTATGTGCTAGGATTTTGAACTCTCGGGTTTTGGAATTGTTGAGCTTGTCTGCTATGATAGTCTGCTTGAGTTGTTTTGAGATAGTTGTACTGTCAATGATTTGTCTCTGTGGTAATGATGGTCTTCCTTGGCTAATTCAACAAGGAAGTGAGCAACCTGATTTTGTTCTCTAAATACATAAGTGAAGAGGATCTGTTTGCCATGTGAGAGGTCCCAAAATTTTCACATAATTGTTTCCGGTCTCCATGGTATGATCATGTCTTTGTTCAACAGTTGCACCCGCTGCAGACAGTCTAATTCAATAATTATTGGAACATAATCATTTTCTATACACACTTCAAGATCAGAGAAGCAGAACTTTAGTTCAGCTGTGATTTGATTGTCAATTCCATCATTTTTTTAAATTCCCATGAGCAAGACCTCCCCCAGATTATTTCTCATCACAAATTCACTAACTGAATGGTCTAAATATGGTGAAGCAGCATCTCAGTTCACTTTATATTCATAATCAAGGGGTTCCATTTAACACATCTAATCAACTTAGGTTTTGGAATTTCGAGGCATGAATGTAACCTCTTGCTACTAATGCTGAACAATTTTGGCTTACTATCATGTATAGAAAAAATAGAGATTGCCAATTTATGAATTTGGAGTTTCATAAATTGATTACCAAACGACCTCTAATATTCTCCTTTCTTTAGTTTATTATCTGATGTTTCAACATCTATTGCATTTAAAATTTATGTTTGATTTTTCAAAGTCAAATACCTTGATGTTTAATAAAGTAAGTAGATGCCAGAGTCATGTTATTGATAAAGTTGTGTTTTATTGTAGCAGCGGGTGTAAAAGATTCAAAGTGTATTGAGAGAAATTTTATGATCTTAGTTTGTGACAATCCATTTTCTCTTGATATATTTAGATTACGCATATATTTTAAGTATACTTTTGATCCGTCCAACAAAAACAAAGTTTCAATGCATATTTCTAATAATCACCTTCGAAGTGTAGATCACAAGTCTGCAACAAAGGATTATAGGTGATGGATCTCAGGGGGATTTATTAGAAAGGTGGAACTTGGAGGATGCTCATGAAGAGCTGAAACTAAGCCCTGAAGTACAGATACAAGTGGGAGAGAGGAAAGTGGCAGAATTCTGGATGCAAGTAAGAACTGGGATATCATGAAGTTAAGAGAGATATTCCAAGATTCAGAGATGCTATAGATATTAGAATATATGTTCCCAAATTTGGTAATACAAGGGACAGAATAATATGGCCTTATATAAAACGGGGTAATTACTCAGTGAAAACTAGATACAGGTGTCAGGATAATATGGATGAGTGCGAAGCTACATCATCAAATCACATTAAGCCAGAATGGAAATATTTTTGGAAGTTGAAAGTGCCAATGAAAATACTGATATATATGGAGAGCACTAACAAACTGCTTACCTACAACAGAAAATCTTCATAAAAGAGGTATCATAGAGGATAAAGTTTGCATAAGATGTGGCAGTGCAAGAGTGGAGGATACTGAACACTTATTCCTCTATTGTGAAGAATCTAAAAGGATATGGAAAGCTTCAATTTTGGGACTGAACCTTGACGTAGGTGGGGAGACAACTTTTTCTAATTGGTTCTGGAAGCACATGAAACAGGTCCCAGATGACGAAATCAGAAATCTCACTTGCTGTTACATATGGAATACTTGGAAAGTAAGAAATGAGAAAGTGTTTAGAGGCCAGCCACAAGAAATCTGTAGAGTGTTAGAGCAAAATTTAATAGATTACAGACTAGTTAATGGAAGTGGAGAAGACAAGATAGAGGAATTTCAGAAATTACAAGGGCAAGTGCACCTCAACAGAAATGGAAGTGTAGCTCAAGAGGTGGATCAAATGCAGGTTCAGGAGCTAGATATTCTAAGGTTTGATGGAGCTTTTTGGGATAAGATCAAACATGGTTCAGCTGCGTAGAGTATTCAAAGGAAGAAATCCAATCAGCCAGATATAATGCAGCATAATCACTTCCAAGCATTCACACCCTTATAGTATGAGGCAATGGCATGCTATCAAAGTATCAAGGATTACTACTTGCAGTTACCATATTTCTGAGTTGGAGGTACACACTGATTCATCAATCTTGACACGGCTGTTTATAAAGCCAGAATTGGAACCACCATGGGAGATTAAAGGCCTGATAAATGATATCAGAAGTATTAAGGTAGCCTTTAATAATATAGTATGCATAAAGGTGGATAGAAGTTTGCTAGCAAACGAGCATGAACTGGGCAATGTCCTAAAATGTAATGAATGTCAAAATAAGTAATAATATATAGAGTATTTTCTCAAAAAATAAAAAACCTTAGTAAAATTTTTCTTTAATTGGCTTGAATTTTGGATCCAGTAGTGCTTAAATTAATTTAAAAGGTTCATTCTTTCCATGGATACTCTTAGAAAATGGAAACATAAGAAGCTACAAGTGTAAATATTTATAAAATATTCATCAAATACTTTGGGCATGCATTATATTTCCGTTGAACGAGCAAACTCGATCGAGACACCTACATTTAATATGAAAATTAAAGCTAAAGGGAATATATATAAGAAAAAAACTATAAAAAAATCATCATGCGTTATAGAGCCTGTGAAGTTAGATTAAAATTGAATTTAATTGAACTACTTACCATGTACAATAACTTAACCGCACAATTTTTCAGGGCCGGATTTACGATAGTGCGTGCGGAGTGTGTGAATGCACATACTCCAAAAATTAGAGGAATTTAAAAATTGTTTTTTATAGTAATATTATGTATATGTATATTAATATTTTCTTTGAAAATTTAATTGAGTATTTTTAAAGGGGATTATCTTTTAAATTTAGACCTTTTCATTTTTTGAATGGCTATTTTTTCCAAGTAGGTTTGTGTTCTAAAATTATTTACAGTATACATTTTATGATAGAATTTTATTTAATAATCACTCTTTTCACTCTCTCTCTAAAATAGAAATCCTCTGCCTTCTCTCTAGAATTACTGTTTTTTAGTCGTTTTCTTTTAGCCGTTACCGGCACAAACGGCCATTTTCACGACGGTTTCATGGCGGAACCACCGCCGGGCCGTGGTGGAAATCACAAACCTATGTCGTTTCTTCACGCTCTCACTGCCAAACCCCCCCCCCCCCCCTCTCATCCTCTTTACCCTCTGATCCCCTAATCCAGCCTGTCACTGAGTTCAAAGGCAAAATTGCATGTATCGTTACGCCGGAAGAAGTCGCAAAGTTATCAGTGCACTACAGCAATGCGCTTGTTGGCAAGTTCCCTCGCCTGAAGCCATCGATGGATTAACTTCACGAAGCTTTCAAATCAGTCGGATTTAAAGGTCGTTACCAACTTGGATCTCTGGATTTCAGACATGTCCTCATCCGTTTCGAGGAGCACGAGGACTACCAAAGATGTTGGATGAAGCAGACTCTCTCCTTCAAAGGGCCAGTTATGAAAGTGTTCAAATGGACGCCTGACTTCACCCCTGATTCTGAAAACTCAATTGTTCCAATATGGGTAACTCTGCACAATCTCCCTCTTTTTTGGTACAATACTGCAATGATAGAAACCATTGGGAATAGTATTGGCAAGTTTATAAAAATGGACTTAGCTACCTCCTCCTTGTCTAGACCCTCTGCTGTTAAGATGTGCATAGAAATTGATCTGCTAGCTAAGATTCACAGCACAATCACACTTACAACTGGTATCTCTGGGGAGGTTGCAGACTTTCCCATAGAGTATGAATACATCCCCCTATACTGCAAACATTGTAAGAAATTGAGACATGAACACTCTGATTGTAGGATTCTACACCCAGATTCGAAGCCCGTGCCATATAATCCCAGACTCCACAACAACTCAATCCCCAAATCCTCCCACCCTCCAAGAGATGCACCAAATCAGAAGCTATACAATAATACCCCTACTCCCCACAATGTAGCTGGTTCTTCTGGTACATCATCCTCTGACAAGGCAAAGACCTTGAAAGCCCAACAACTTCATCAGGCCTCCCCACTGGTTGCTAAAACTTCCCTCTTATCTAGAGACCTGTAATGATATATGTACCCAAAAGGAGTACTGAACCTATACTGATAGAGGAAGAAAGGAGTAGTCATGTTGAAAAGGTCCAAGATCCAGTCACTACCTCCTCAAACTCTAAAGAGAAGGCTCCTATCTCAGATGAGTCCACTGAGCTAATACTCATCCAAGACTCTCCCACTTCTGATCCAATTCCAGCCATCAGGGAAATTGTTCTACCTATCACTCCCCCTCTTGAGTCTCCAACTGATGACCACCAGATTACTCAAGACACTGCTCCTAAGTCTCCCTGTCAGAATCATGAAGCTCACTCTGAAGTTGGTCAGAAGACCCCCAATAATCTGACACCAACTGCCCAGTGGCTCACTCCAAAAAAGACAACAATTTTTGCATCTGATGATATCCACATCCACTCAGGTATCAACCACAGCTCACCAGGTAGCCCCTTTAATGCTAACAAATTTTCCTTCTATTCTCAGCCAAGAACAGGTACAAACAGATTCCTCCCTCTCATTCATGAGGATGATGAACAAATGGAGGCTGAAAAAAGTCAGGAGGAGCTAAATGAGGATCAACCTCACCCTGATCTGAGCACCCCAACCTCATCACTAGTCACTAATGACCCTGAAGCCTCCTCTAGTATCTCTGATCCTGAGCAGAACAAGGTAACCTCCTATTTCACTCAGATAAATAGGGTCATCACTAGAACAGCCACAAAAAGTATAAAATCCCGTAAAAAATGATTGACAAAACAATTGGTCTGAATGTTCTGGTATGGAATATAAGAGGAATGGAAACTTCTGTGCTTAGACTTGAGAAGCTAATTAGAATCCATAAACTTGATATTCTATGTATAATTGAACCACAACATGACAACACTGAGTGTGACTTATATAGGAGAAAACTGAATTTTCAATTTTGTCTACCTGCAGTTAACTGTAAGATATGGCTCTTTTGGAATTCACAGGTCTTAATTTCACCTAAGTTAGATCATAGCCAATTCTTTCTAGTACAGATCCGTAGCCATACCATGGATGAATCTTTTGATTCTTTCTTTGTCTATGGCCTTAGATCTAGGAATGAAAGAAAAGGACTATGGACTGATTTAAAAATGCCATGTTCTGATTCTGCTCTCTACATAGGGGATTTTAATGCCATGAGAAGTGTGTCTGAATATAGGGGTAGAGCTGGTCCTGGTCTAGGCAGTATTAGTGATTTCAATACTTTCATTAGTATTTCTGCATTATATGACATCCACACTGTGGGAAATCTTTTTACATGGTCTAATGGTAGGCATAAAGAAGGGGGAAAATTCTTAACTGTAGAGAGACTTGATAGGGGGATATGCACATCAACCTGGTTAGCTAAATTCCCACAATCCTCCATTCAGGTTCTTAGTAAACTCTCTTCTGATCACTGCCCACTCCTACTCAGAATAGGGAGCAACATATCTTCTGCACCTAGGCCCTTTAGATTTATTAATACATGGTTCAAAAGGCCTGAACTATTGGAGCTAATTCATCTCCACTGGACCAGTCCTATTGAGGGCAGGGGCATGTATAAACTTTTTCATAAACTCAACAACCTCAAATCTGCTTTGAAAAATGGAATAAGGAGGTTTTTGGGGACATAAATGAAAATGTTTTAAAGGCAGAAGAAAAAGTAAGAGTCCAGGAAATTTTATTTGAACTTCATGGTTCAACTGATGAACTGGTGAAGTTAAATGAAGCTAAAGATCTTTTAACAAAATATTTTACTGAGCAAAGACATTTCTGGAAACAAAAAGCAGGGGTTAAGTGGCTAAGGAGGGTGATGAAAATACAAAATTTTTCCATCATTCTGTGATGGAAAAAAGATGTAGACTGAACATCACAAAGATCAAAAACTCTGAGGGTGTGTGGCTTGAGAAGGCTGAGGATATTGAACATGAAGCTGTTAAATATTACCAAAACCTTATGTCCCATCATCCACAAAATGAAAATGATCAATTTACTCACCATTTTCTGTCCCAGATACCAATTATTGTATCCGAGGAAGAAAATGAGTCCCTCCTAAAACCAGTCACTTTATAGGAATTAAAACAGACTGTCTATGGCCTTAATAAAACCAGCAGTCCAGGGCCAGATGGCTACACTGCTGCCTTTTTTATTAAAGCATGGCACATTATCTGTACAGATTTACTAGAGGCATCTAATGACTTTCTCTCTAGGTCTCACATTCATAGAGGAATTTCTAGCACTTGGATAACTATTATCCCCAAAAAAGAAATCCCTGTTAGCTTTAATGATTATAGACCTATTAGCCTCTCCAATGTTGCAAATAAAATTTTTTCGAAACTGCTCATGGAGAGGTTAAAACCATTGATGCCTAAATTAATTTCCCCACACCAGACAACTTTTCTTCAAAATAGAGACATTTCTGATAATGTCATCTATTTAAAAGAAATGTTCAGATTTCTTAACAAGAAAAAAAGAGACCCTAACTGCATTTTCAAGCTTGATTTAATGAAAGCTTTTGACAGAGTCAGTTGGTCCTTTCTACAGAAAATACTCCTTAAAATGGGTTTTGATGGTAGATTTGTTAACTGTATCCTTAAAAATTTGTCTGATGCTTGGTTCTCAATACTCATTAATGGCAAGCCTGTAGGTTTTTTCACTGCATCCAGAGGGATCAAACAAGGAGATCCATTATCACCTTTCCTTTTTAACCTCTTCTCTGAATCCTTTACCAGAAGCTTGGCCTATATTTTTCACACTTGGAAACTTCAATATTTCAGCCTACCTCCACATGCCATTAACATTTCCTATTTAAGCTATGCAGATGACACAGTCATTTTTCTCAAGGCCTCTAAGCAGAACCTTATCAGAATAAAAGCCTTTCTAGTCATTTTTGAGTCAACAACTGGTCAGAAAATCAATTTTGAAAAGAGTGATTTTTATGTTAGCAGGTTTGCCACTGTTAATAAGGTCAGACAAATTAAAAATATTATGGGAATGAAACAGGGAAATCTACCATTTGAATACCTAGGAGTACAGATATACACAGGGAGAACCCTTAATATTCATTTTCAACATGTTATGGAAATGATTGAAAGGAAATTGCAGAATTGGAAAAATGTCTGGCTTTCTACTGGTGGTAAGCTGACTCTTATCCAGTCCTGTTTATATTCTCTCCCACAACATATTTGGGCTGTCATGGCTCCCACTAAACAGGTTATCAAAAAGATTGAAAGAAAATTCTCAATCTTTTTCTGAGGCATGACTGAAACAAAGCCTAAAAAGTCCTGGAGGAAATGGGATTCCATTTGCTATCCCACTCCTCAAAATGGACTAGGTCTCAGATCACTGTTCACCATAATTGATGCATTTTTCATGCAAATTATGGTGGAAATATCAAACAGGTAGAGCCACATGGACTCAATTCATGGCCTCTCTGCCTGCATCTAAACAGAATTCAATGACATGGAAAAGGATCTGCAAAATTAATTCTTTTGCAGAATCCAATTCCAAAGTCATACATGGGCAAGGTCTCTGCAACTTCTGGGAATCAAATTGGACTGGGTTTGGCCCTCTAATTGACATATATCAGCCATCCCAGCCCAACCATTTTCAACTGACAGTGTCCCAATTTATTGATAGAAAAGCTGAGATTCTCCCCTTGCTATCCCAAATTTTTCCTCAGCATATACTATCTTTCCTTCAGCAGTCCACCCTTATGCCCCATAGGCCTGACAGACTGATATGGCTACCTGAAAAGCTTGGAATCTTTACTTTTAAATATGCATATCTCAAGCTCAGACCCCCAAAACAACAATTCCCTGTCCTAACAAAAATCTGGTCTAGAATGGTGCAGAAAAAATTATCTGTCTTCATGTGGAGACTGTTAAATGCTATTCTGCCATTTGATGATGTTCTTGCTCAGTTTGGTTTCAATCTCCCTTCCAAATGCTGCTTCTGCTCCAATGCACACACCTTACAACACTTTTTCAACTCATGCCCCCTTTCTATCAGTCTCTGGAAAGAAATGCACCACATATGTGCATCACTATACTGTCATTTTGACTTTCTTTGGGACAGACTGGCTACCTGCTGGGATTTCAAAGGCTTTTCCACCATCCACACCACTATAAATCACTCAGCTCCTATATATGTCTGTTGGTTGCTATGGAATGCCAGAAACAAGAAACTATTTGAGGATATAGATCCCTGTCCTAACCTCTTAGTTAAATCCCTTATAGACATGATATATCTATCCTTATTGGCTCACCCAATCTACCTATCCAAACCAATAGACTATGAACTCTCTGAATCTGGTTTTGTTCCACCAACTAAAAAGCCACCTAAGCCTATGATCTTTAAAGTTTCATGGACATGTCCTGACCTAGGGCTGAAGATTAATGTAGATGCTGCCTGGGAAAATGGCAATGCTGCCATTGCAATCATCATCAGAGACTCCACTGGATCTTTTATTCATGCTGCTGGCTCCTATATAACTGCAGACTCTCCCCTTGAAGCTGAAATTCAGGCCATACAAGCTGGAGTCCTCAAAGGTAATGACACCACTTCTCTATACTAAATGGAATCTGACTGCAAACTTACTGTACAGATGATACTAGAACCAGACAAGAGACACTGGCAATTCCTGAACCAGCTAGACTACATTGCTAGTATGCTGGGAAATCACTCTATAAATCATGTACTGAGGCAAGCCAACCAGACAGCTGATGAATTAGCAAAATTCATCAAAGCTACCAATCATAACTGCACCTTCTCTTGGCAGACCTTACCTGAGAAAGTCAGAGGCCTCATCAATTTGGACTCACTCAACATTCCTTCTCTCAGAATCTAGGAGGCCCTAACATAGTACTACAGGCAGAACCTGCTAGGTTTAATCCACTCCTCAATCAGCCTCAGGCCATTCTGGATCATACCATCTGCTGCCAGCCATCTTCCTCCCTATTATATTTATTTGCTTTCCTTATCTTAATATTCTTTTGTAAATACCATTGCCAGTTATGTGTTCTAAGTTTCTAGGGCGTCCGATTTGATCTTCTTTTCGCCGTTGGCTAACAGGATTCCCTGGTAAACTTTGACAGCACAAATTATGGCAATGAGGGTGATTTTTCGCCTATCTTTTTGTAAGTTCTGCTCTGCAGACCTAGGTAGTTTTTATTTTCAGTTTCTCTTTTAGAGACTCTTGTAAGCTACTATTATTTTTAAAGGCTCAGAGCGCCTAATATAAGCTCTCCATCTCCATGATGGTTTTTACCAAAAAAAAAAAAGATAGAATTTTATTTAATAAAATATTAAAAGGCCAAAATAAATTTTTGCACAGGCCCAGAATTGGATTAGACCCGCCCTGTAACTTTGTTCCATTGAGCGTCTCTAATTACTTTTTTCATTGGACGTGCAATTTAGTGTGAAAATTCATTGCATCGTGCATCATAAGTGCATATTTCCCTTGATATAATAAAAGTGGCGAGATGAGCTTCCTGTTGTCTTCACCAAGATCCAATTTACTTACTGCCTCCCTTTATTCTTGGAATATTGATCCTGTTCTCACTCTCCTCTCATGACAACCGAGTTAAAGTACAGGAGCCATAGGAGGGGGTGAACATGTCTGCTATATCGAAATACATCGAATCCAAGTTCGGAGATGTTCCCGTTGGCCTCGCTCGGATGAAGGACGAAGGGGAGATCGTATTCTTCAAGAACAACTACCTGCTGCCAGATCCCGCCAGACAATTTCACCACTTTCCTGGAGATTAGGAATTAAGGTATTGAAGAACTGCTCTTCAAGAGTCAAACTTTTTCACATAAAATCAGTGGAACAAATGAGGTTGGATGTTGAAAACTATATATACAAGCATATGTGCATCAATATGGCCTTATGCATTCGCTGAGGATAATGTACTGTATTATATGCCTTCATTTCTTCATTGTTTTTTTCTTTATTTTGTATAGAGATTTGCATCAGAAAAACAAGAATAGGTTTATGTTTGTTATTATGTTGACTGCATCAGGTGATGAAAGATATAGAAGTGATTGCCGCTGATGGCACACTTGGGATTGAGATAGACAATAACTGTCACTACAAGAAAAAACAGCTATAGCAGCCGCGATTTTGGTTGCAATAGGTCTATTTTCCGTCGTAAATGACCATTTACGACCGTCCATGTGGGGGTTGGTATAGCTTCCCTCGTAAAAGGGTTTCCCGTCGTAATTGATGATTTGCAACCGTGAATAATGATGTTGCTAATACTCTACGACGGGACACGTGGCCGGATGTAACTTACCATTTACAACGGAATATCTTGTCGTAAGTTATACAATTTTCTGTTTAAATTTAATTTTATTAATATTAATTTTATTAATTAAATATTATTATTATTATTTTACTATAATAATAATTATTTTAATTAATAAAACTGAAACTATTAAAAAGTATATCAATAAAAATAATATCATTAATTAATTAAAATATGTATTTACATATATAATTTGAAATAAAAAAATCATAGTATTTATATAATTCATTGATGTAGCAGATTGAATAAATCAACAAATCTGCAGCATCCTCTTCAACAAATCTGCAGCATATCTTCTTCAACAAATCTGCAGCATATCTTCTTCAACAAATCTGCAGCATCCCTCCAAATAATCACAGGAAGCCTGCTCAAATGAATTAACAAATCTGCAACAATTCTTCTTCAACAATCCTTCTTCAACAATCCATTTAATTAAGTCTGATATCACTCTATCGAAGACACAAGACAGATCCAAGTGCCGTGGAGATCCAACTATCACTTCCGATGCCTTCACAGCAGTAAGCCTAGTCACATCGTTCCCCTGCTATCATTGAAAACTTATGTTCATTAATTCAATCCTAATGTTTTCCTCGGCTATCTATACATGAAAAGGGAAAAAAATTGCAGTTGAAAGCAGATGGAAAAAAATTGCAGTTGAAAGCTATGGCAAATAGTTTCAAGTGTCATGAACAAGGCATGAAAGTTTTGCTATTTAAGTATACAAGTATAAATTATAAAGCCTATAACTATTATGCTGTGAAATATATTAAGAGCTAGGATACAGTCAATGATTATCAGTACACAAAGATCTCACTGAAATTTCTGACTTTTCACAAGTTCAAACCAACCATTAAACAATTCTATTACACTTAAAACAAAACATCAGCATTCAAGGGTCATCATCACTATGCAGCAAACATGTTGCCCAAAGCCAAGTCACAAAAAAAAGACACCAAAGATATTTTAGCCTGATTAGAAAACTGTAGAATGAACAAACCAAGTTTCAGCATCAAACCTGGTGTAAAAATATCAGATTATCTGAACAAGAGACCTGTAAACACTTTGTTCAGGAAATGCTAATATGATCGCAAGCAAGCTGTTGAAGAGCTGAGGAGTTGTACTTACAGATGACAGAGAAGGATCTGATGAAGTAGTGAAGTATCGGAGTGGAGCCTCAATACGAGGCAGGAACTTTTTTTTTCCTGTATCCAACTGCCACAGTACAAGGACTCCTTCATTCCCACCTTAAACAATAGAAATGTTTAGTCAGCATACTGCAACTGTACACAACTAAATAGCTTTCCCAAGCACCAAGTAATGTACCTGAGTATAAATAAGCACCATCGGTCGAAAAAAAACAGCAGATTGACTTTTGCAGAATGCCAGTGCCACGTGGTGCAAGAATCAGCATCATCATCCTTAATAACACCAGGCCTTTCCTCTCCATTTCTTTGTGATAAACCTTTTGCGTGTTTATCACCATGAACAGAACTATTTTTCCTTCCAACACCCCTCCATATCAAGATTCTCCCAGTCACATCACCAGCTGCAACAGTTCTCTCAGTTGGATGAAACGCAAGGGTCGTAAGCTTCTTCGTATGATGCAGTTTGACTTTCTTAAGAACCAAACCATCACCATCTTTCCTTGGGATTTCCCACATATGAAGAGTCTGCCTATTGCAAAAACCAATGTAGTTTCCTGAAGGACTCACGACTAAAGGCTGCGGTCTGTTAGTCTGCATTATCATAAAGACAGTTCCACCAATTAGGTTAGGATTCCAAAAGACTGACACCAAAAAACATACAACAGAACATAAGAGTCACTGACCTCTACCAAAGTCACTCCACGTACTAGCTTAGACTTCGTTAGATTGACCTTGTGAATCTGATATTGAACAAACCAAGTTTCAGCATCAAACCTGGTGTAAAAATGCTAAAAAGAACATTTAATCACATCACATCATAAGTCATGATTAATCATCGAAACAACAGCATAACAATTCATTCACAGCTTGCACACATAATACAAATCTCGCGTCAAAACAAGCAATTAAAAAGGAGAGGTTGCCTGAAAATAAATAAGATTATAGGCTTAGAAATCTTTTTTAAAATCTACTTGAGATGTATTATTTCCATGCATGTTTCCAGAAAGACTTGAATAAAATCCTTCTCTCGGAAAACAACATATAACAAAAAAAAATCCACAACTTAATAAGAATAACACACCTAAATGACAAACTTGGGGAAGCTGAGATAAGGCATCAGCTTGCTTCCCAGTATTCCCATTAGCACCTAAACATTCAATCCTAATTCAAAAACCAAAATAGCCAAGAAAAACCAATTCACAACATAGCAGCTTAAAAGACATACCTTTGGGCTTGAACCTCATTCCCCTTCTAATCTTCTTCTCTTTGTGCTATTTTTCATTAAAGAAATATCAAGGATCTCAGGTTCTGCTGCTGTATTCTTATAGGACTGATTTTCCATGTCCACGAGATTACTAGTATCAACATGGAAGCTGAACGACTGATTTTCTTGATATGCTTCTTCACCAAAAGATAAATCCTCCAAGTTATCATTATCGTCATTATCTTCACAACTGTCTTCAACATCTTCTGTAGGAACGTCATATGTATTTCGCGGCTGGGTCTTAACTGCTACTTTCCAGCTTCTTTTATTCACCAAATCAGTAGTTAGAACACTTGATCCACTTGGCTTGCAAGCACAAATGACTCATTTGTTTGTAGGAGTTGCTGGCTATTGACACAAACAAACCCGAACTTATCAACCTTTATCCCTTTTTCGGAATCGACGTCAAACCAGTTGCAACGAAAAAACACAACACAATTTGTACCCATATTTTCTATTGCAAATTTAACAAAAGAATCCACACCCAATTCATACTGAGGATTTAAACGGTCATCCTTACTCAGTTCAATCCAGTCTTTATTAGGAGGAGCCATCATCATCTAAAAATTAATTTTTCATCAAAATTAAAGCATTTTATAAAGTAATGTTAAGGTTGTACAAAAAATAGCCTTCAGAAAACCAAAACCAGATCCATAAAACAAAAACCATAGAAACAATTAGCCATAGAGACGAAATCCCATCAAAAACCAGATGCATAACACAAAACTCCCATCAACTTTTACATAGCCCTCCAAGACACAAAACCCCCATTATATCAATCCCATAAATTCTTAAAACACTAGAACAGAGTCAAATCCCAGACTAGCTTGAATTTCATAAAATACCCAATTCGTACAAGTTTAATGACTGTTCATACAAAGAGAGAGTTAGTATATGGAATGGGGATTGAATATCTTACCAAATGAGCGGAAGGACTGGAGTGGGCTTGAATTCTTACACGAGCGTACACGAGCGAGATGAGTTTTGAAGTTCTGCAGATGTTTTTGGTTCTGCAGATTTGGTTAAAATAATTTTTGTTTTGGAATGAGTATAAAGTATAAAGTGCAATGCCCAAATTTGAATATTGGGCCAAATTTTTCACTGGAGTTTTGTCATCCCGCCCAAATTTTGGGTCAAAGTTGACTTTTTAATTTTAATTTATTCATTTCATTCAAATTATGTAATAAAAAATATTATTCATATAATAATAATTGTAGTTTAGTTAATACAACTTATAGTGAGTACTTCAATGTATCAATATGAAGAAATTTAAAATCTTACATGAAGGAAGTTTGTAACAATTCATTGAAGAAAATTGATGATTTTATAAGTCTGTTAATTTAGTTATGCATAAGTGTATCATACAAATCCAAGTGAGTTTTGATTAGCTACATGTTTACTACAACTTATCATATGAGTTAAGGCATGTTCTATATATTTAGAGAGTATTTTTAATTTAGTTTGGTTTAGCTCATTTTAATTTTGATGAAATTCAACTTGACATGTATAGTTAAATCTCGATAAATGAATACCCTTGGGACCATTATAAAATTATTCATTTAGCGAGTTTATTCATTTATCGATAAATGAATAATTTATTCATTTATCGAGGTTTAACTATAGAAATGTGATGGACGTCGAACATCTTTTGAACTATCCAAACGAGAATGATATTGTTATGGAATTGCCAACCGACGATGAAATTATTGAGTCTGTACTGAATGATGAGAATGATCCAGAACCAGATGATAGTAGTGTCACACCAAATGTGTCATCCAAACAAGCATATCAAGCGATGATCCCCTTGCAAAATTATTTGCTACAACACGAGCAGACTACTGTATAGCTAGGTTATTCATTTAGCTATATTCATTTAGCGAGGTTATTCATTTATCGAATATTCATTTATCGAGGTTTAACTGTATAGCTAGAATGTTAATGCTTTCAATACATGTTTTTTTTACTTTAGTTCGGTTGAGTATATTTATGTTAAGTTCAGTTTAGTTTATTTATAATTATTTGTACATGCTCTCAATTACTTCAGTAGTTATATAAAATTAAGTAACAGTTTATATGTAGAAATTAGGGCGGCGAGTTGATGTCTGACTAGTTAAAGTCAACTAATAGTTGTCGGTTTGCATATGAAAATCTAATAACTGGTTTTAATGAACTGAATTGCAATGAATTAAACTGAACTGAACTGCATTAAAGTAGAAATTACTATACTGTGTCTAAATTTACATGAATTTGATAAAATTTTATTTTTACTAAATTGAACCGAACTAAACTACTATACTCTCAATGCAGCAGTTTTAGTTCAGCCGCTCCACAGTTGAAACATTGTATGTGTATATTACTATTCTTTAATAACTCTCAACTTTTATGTTGTCTCTTCAATTAAATTTGATTTGTTTTAGTTTAATATAGTTCAATTTGAAATTTCAACCGATTTGATTAAAGTAAGGTAAATTAAATTACACTAAATTAAATTAAATCAAACAAGGTTTAACTATATCATACCAATTAACACCAAATAATTCAAGTACAGATCAAAGTAATATATTAGCCTTTCACTTTCTGCCGAAGGGGGATGGCAGCCATTGCTTAAGCCCAACTAAATTAATCACATTAGCCTTTTACTTTCTTTCATGTTGAGTAGAAACTCACATTAAAGAAATACAAAATGGAGGCAGTAGCAAAAGAATAACTGTTGTTAAACAAGAGCAACTGGCTCTCAAGCTGCTGGAATCTATGCATTCAATCAGTAGTATCTTAATACATAGAATGTAGTCTACCGAATCAAAATAATCAACCCGGTGCACGAACTCTTCATCAAGCTAGGCCAAAACCAAAAATTCAGCTTTCCATGTTCCTTGTGTACTTGGGTTGCAAAATCATGTTTTTCTGGTGCACCCTTGCCTCCAATCTGAGAATAAAGATGGAACATTAAAAATGAACATATTAATTGGTGAAACTGCACATAAAGGGTGAAAATATCTATACAAAGTTTCTAAACCTAAAGTACAAATTGATAAAAGAATGAGACTTAGAAATTTAACATCTGCAAATTTAAACAAGAGCTTCCTAACTTTACATAACCAATACAAATTGATGAAAGAAAGCCACTGAGCCTTAGAAATTTAACATCTGCAAGGGCAGAAATCTTTCAGGTTCTCAATTATCTTCTGCAAACTGCAATTATGATATTCTAACAAAGAAGATGTTATCTTCCAACACACCTCAATGCTTCTGAAACCTTAAACAGTAATGCTACTTACAAATATTACCAAAACCATGACGGCCATGAACTAACCAGGTTTGTTTGAGAGACAAAACTCAGGTTTTCTTGCTATTCCATAGGTCAAACAACATTTAGTCATTCCTTTCCAAGGCATTCTCCTTCAGGAAAAATAAAATAACTTTTAAAAGTTCTCCTCATATGTAAGTTCACTAACAAAGGTCCAATCAATTGCTCTCATGTCCAATTCCTTTATTTTCTAATGGCATATAAACTTTAGTACATATTTCGCATAGAATTAGAGAAAAATGAATATCATCAGCCAATGTGATTTTAAATTCTTTCAACCACCTAATGTGAGACAGATCTTTGCACATGAAAGCCATATCTCAGTCAGTAATAAGAATAGCAACAACACATAGCATTTCAAGGTTTTATGGTACAAACACGAACACGTTGTCTGTAGCTTTCTACAATCAAATTGGCTAGGCTCGCTGAGTAAGAAAGGGGAACTGTAATAATCATGTTGCTTTCCATAGTGTTTTGGCATTTGAATCATACTGAATTTCAGTAACTAAATGCAGAAGGAAGTTGCACTTGCTTAATTGCATCTTATACATGTAATTTTCATATAATGTTCATTCAATGTTAAACTAATAAAGCTAACTGGCATGAAGTTGCGATGAGCGAATTCAGAAACAAAGACCCTGAAGCAATGCAACAGTTATCTTTGAAGGCCTTCTCCAATTTCCACCCGTAAAAAGCTTCCTATCTTCACAGGGGATCCCACTTCCTTTAGAGATTGTTCAGCAAGGTCTGCAGAATGTGGAAAACAGTCAAATCAGGAACTATCGATAGTGGATATATCTAAAGAGATTGTTTACTAAGACAGTGCTCTAGTTCAACGCTTAAGCATCTGTGTTTCAACTCATAAAATGATGAATACAACTCCATACTTTTTCTCTTTACTTGGACAGAGGAACTGGGCAACACTGAAGAACTGAACTACACAAAATCAACCAAAGACCAACTAAAGAATCATACTTTATTCATCTGGGTTTCTAAGCTAAAATCCCATACCAAAACACAAATCGTGACTTAGTATAAAAGAATGCATGAATTCTAATTTCATAGAAAATCATCATGAACTTTAAGCAAGGAATCAAGTACACAGCTTTCTAACAAAAAATATTAAACACAAGTCTTACTGACATATTAGTAGGGCAGAGCTCTGAATCGAAGGTGAGCACATGAAAAATATGAAAAAATAACCAAGTATATGAACATACTTTCCAGCACAGATGAAAATAAAGCCCTATTCCACAACTCAACCACCCACTAACATACAGTGATAAATCTCCCTCATATACATGCACATGATTGAACCCAACAAGGAATTAAACGTAAACGCAATAATCATATCAAATTCAACCAAAATATACTACAAATTAATTTGATTATGTCGTTTGGCTCACAGAAACCCAATTAAACAATTTGTTTCAGATCAGACAATATTTTTCGAACTCTAAGAACTTAGCAATGGGAAGAAAACATTGATAAAGAAACACGAGAAGAAGTATGTTCACGGATAAGTGTTCCGGGTCTTTTTCGACCGCGACCAAGTTTGACTGGGCGCTCACCAGAGAGGGTCGCCAGAGAGAGGGTCGCCGGGAAAAGGGTCGCCGGAGAGAGGGTCGCCGGAGAGAACCAGAGAGAGGCCTCGCCAAAGAAAACCAGAGAGAGGCTTCGCCAGAGTTTGACTGGGCGCTCACCAGAGAGGGTCGCCGGAGAGAGGGTCGCCGGAGAGAGGATCGCCGGAGAGAGGATCGCCGGAGAGAGGGTCGCCGGAGAGAGGGTCGCCGGAGAGAGGATCGCCGGAGAGAACCAGAGAGAGGCCTCGCCAAAGAAAACCAGAGAGAGGCTTCGCCAGAGTTGTTGGTTTTTTGTGTTCTTGTAGGAAAAGGATATCCTTTTATATTTACTAATATATTTACAGAATAAAAAAGGTTTTCTTTAAACTTTGGCGGGCTTGGCCAAATAAATATCCCGCTCTCAAAATTTCAGTTCCACCAAAATTTTCACTCATGGATCTTTACAACCGGCCCTTTATTTGGGTTTAAAAAAAATTACAACGAGATTTAAATTAATAATTTGGGTTTCTAAAAAGTTACAACGGGATTTTTTTTTTGTTGCAAATGAAAATAATAGCAACCGGATTTTTTACCGTTGCCTAATTTTCGTTGCTATAGATGTTTTTTCTTGTAGTGTGTGCTCCAAAAATTCTAAGGAGAATGCGGAGAGGAAGTAAAATTACTTCAGAAGCATCCCGGAAGAAGAACAATAACAAGCATTTGTCCTTTCACAAGTCTTCTTCAAAATCCAAATCTTCATTGGCACACTTGGGATTGATCGCGTGCGGTTTTAGTGTGAAAATGCATACTAATGCAGACACATCCATTGCACGTACGTGCATAATAACTGCACCTGCACGTGAGATTTTATGATCAAAAAATTAAATTATATTGATTGTAGGTTTTAATGATGGGTAGATAAAATTAGGATAAAATTTGGTAACAAAGTTTTAATTTTCCCATAACTTGTCAAAATTCTGTAGTTTTAGATCATCATCTATAATTTTATTTTTAGTAATCATTTCATAGAGGTCAAAATTTCAACACTTTATTTATACTAAATCACATTATCTAAAATTTCATAGGTTCAACCAAACAAGTGGTGGTAGCAAGACAGTGTCATACAGAGCTTACTATTAAATAATGAAAATTAGAATAATAATAATTTTTGTTCAATTTATGTTTTTTATTAGAGAAATATTTATCATCGCTTTAGATTTATGACCGACCCTATATGAGAATTTTATATATATATTTATTTATTAGTGTAGAATAATTCCTAACCAATATATATAGGTTAAAAATTAGGAGACTATTGCCTATAGACTACTATTTCTAAAGGAAATATTAGGAGTGAGCTTATGAGGCATAGTCTGTGGTCTTGAAAGCAATCCAAAAAGCTTTCTCAACCCCTAATGTCAACCTACCCCTTGGTGGACCTTTTCCTAGTGAAAAAAAAAAGCTTTAATGCCAGGCAATAACAAAGACAAACTAGATGAGAAATAGAGATAGGGGCTATGTGCTAGGATTTTGTACTCTCAGGTTTTTGGAAGTTGAGCTTTGTCTGCTGGGAGTTTCAGTGCGACAGAGAGTTCTAAAATTTTTAGCTTCAACCAAACATGTGGTGGTAATAAGGCAGCGTTGCAAGAACCTCCAATATTGAAAGGTCTTTTTTAAAAAATCTACTTTAATTGTATTAAATTTAAAGTAGAATAGTAATCATTTTTTGTACAATTAATGTGTTTTATTAGAGAAATATTTCTCCAACCTTTAGATTTATGATAGAACCTATTAGAAGAAAACAAATCTAGTTATGTATATAGTGTAAAATAATTCATAACCAATATAGATTAAAAATTAGGAGATTTTCAACATCTTTTAGGAATCACCCGTCTTCATTTCACTGGTCTTCTCTCAACGGTTGTTTTTCTCAATCAACTTTCCCTTATCGTTATACCAATGGCAGATGATGCCGATGAAGCTCATAATTAAGGGAACAAATAGTTTAATTTTATTTTAAATCACCATAAGGTGAGAAATTTCATTGGCACCCCAAACCATCCAAGAGGTTAAATTCCATAGCAACGTTCGTACAAATTTAGAGTATAAGCTCCTAAAAATCTACAACTTCAAAAATGGAACAAAAATAGGTAAAACCTATGTGGTTTGTGTCCTATAAAGAAAAAGGGCTTTAAGAATGCGGTTACTTCAGAAAAACTTTCACGGAGAGCAATTTAGCGATCGAGCAATTTGAAACACAACTTAGCCATCGGAGAATACTGAAATAACCGGATGCCATTCTCTTTTTATGTCAAAAAGATGTAAAAATATCCTAAAAGGATCTTGAAATTTCCAATGTGGGAGGAGTACAGCTTCAGCTCCAGCTCCAAATTTATCCTTCAACACTAGCTTTACTGCTCCACTCCATTGAACTGCTAAGAAAATAGCCAGCAGTACCCGGACTGAATTCTTCTTATATTTGGTACACGAATCTGCTTCATAGAGATCGAGCCCTTTAGAGTAGTTGGGGCTTTGCTCATAGACATAATCTGAGGGAGGTTATATTATGAAGATCTCTAAGAGAGATAATCAACCACAATATTTCCCTCTTTGCAAACATGAGATATTGACACACCATTTAAAGAGTAGTAAATATTATGGCATAAAGATAGACACCTCCAATCTACCAAGTCAGGATGTTGAATCCCTTTTATAGCTAGCATACTGTAAGTTTCAATAGTGAAGACTTGATTTAAAACCAAACCAACATGCAGTCTCAACTCAATAGCTTGCAATTCAGTGTATAAAGGGGATGGTGCAGCAACATATCTCATTCTCATTTAAACAACATGTCCCAATCTGTCCCTAACAACCACACCAATTACAACGTTGTCATTAAACTGAAATGAAACATCAACATTGATTTTCAGTCCAGTATTAGGAGGATTCCATGTAACTAGCCTCATAGGTTTTGGTCCTTTCCGGTTAATGAAAGGAATTGACCTTGAAGTTAGTAGATCTCCATGCTTACTAGCATTTCTAACAAGTGGAGAAACTGTAAAAACGAGTGAGACTAGTTTACAATATTTTCCTTACCCCTTGAAGACTTATGAGTGTATCATCGTACAAATAACTATTTCTTCTGCATCACAAAGTCCAGAAGGCTGCTAGCAAGATAGTGATCACCACTTTAGTGTGGATTTTGTGGTGCCCTTGAAATTTAGATAGTACTTGACTTATGTTTAACTGATATAAAGCGTGGCACAAGAATGGCAAGTAAAGCATGGATCCAATTGAATAAAACCAAATTGGATTGATGCTTATTATAAAAGTAATTCAAAGAGTCACGATTACTACAAAATAGGAACAAATAGTTAAAGCATACTGGTTTATATTTTTAAAATATTTGTGAACTTATATTAAGCTATCTAAGTTTTAGCTGAAGTTAGTTCAGCTGAAACGTTAATAAGTTGTCTCTAAATCCAAAACTGATGTTGAACTTACGAAACATATTATTTCAAGTTTTAAGATCGTTCTCCCTTCGACAAGCAGAATCATTCCCTTTGTTTGTGCTCCAACTTTATACATATGGTTAGCGTGTTCATTAGGGTTAGCAATTATATTTGCAGGGATCACGATCAATATCGTCACAAACATTATTATAATATATATATATATGAGCTAAATTAATTTAACAAAACGATTTTGGTTAGGCTTTCTCCATCCTAATCCATCTTTAGAAAGCACATCAACAAGGTTGTATCGAGAAAAGAGGTAGTAGAAAATATGGACATTGATATATACAATTCATTATTTACTTATGCAGTCCGTATTTATTTATGAAGTGTCATTAATACCCTTAGTATTTAATCAAAAGTAAATGTGGTTCCCATAAATGAGGGCATATGAGGAACTTTAAATACAAATACATGGGAGAAACATTCATATTCAATACTTCATTAATTTTTAAATGACTGATTTTCTAGATTTTTCAAAGCTAAAAATAGAAGCTAAAAAGAATAAAAAAAAAAGTAGATGGGTGCTGGAGAAGATGAACACCTGTCGCGGGGTTGGGTTCAGACAAGAAAAGTCAAGCTATTTCTGTTAGGATATCTCCTCAAAACCCAAATAGAATGAAATATGGTGATGTGTTATTTTCTTGTTGGGCTAAAAGAGTTAGGCCCAATAAGATTGAGTTAGGGTTTAAGGGGAGGTTTAACATAAATATTATATATTTAGCTAAAGCCTCCATGTTGGTTAGGGTTTTGTGTTCATGAGTTTGTGAGTTTGTGAGTTCGAGAATAGGGAGGATAGAAGAGTGTTGAGAGACATTGTGTGTTGAGAGATAGAGCATACACTGTAAGAACTCTTCTATTTTTCTAGTTGATTGGTCGTGGTTTTTCCTGATTTGGGTTTTCCACGTAAATTGGTGTGTTTGTTCTTTTCTTCGTTGATTTTCTTTGTGTTGTTGATATTGTATTCGAGCGGTGAAGGATTTTATCCCAACAATTGGTATCAAGAGCTAGATTGAAGGGATCAACACGATCCAAAGACCTAAACTTGAAGAGGAAATTTTCGGATTTCAAATCGCAGATTTGGTAAAACTGTGTTTGCGCAATAACCGACCGTTGGATCTTGTTAAAATTCTGGCAGCGTGTTTCTGATTCGTTTGTCTAATTTTTGAACGGTGGAGATTGGCAGCTGAGTTTCGGAAGTGCTTCTGTCGGAGTCAAACAGTAGCTGTAAATTGGTGACTTTTCTCCTCTTTTGTTATTTTTTCTTGGTTGAGGTTGTGATTATTTGAATTTCTTGAAAATGTCAGAAACAAAGTTTCACATTCCTCTTTTCGATGGAAAGATGGATTTCACTGTGTGGCAGAGTACGATACAAGATGTACTTGTGAGGGATAATCTCGATCAAGCCCTTGAGGACGAGAAACCTGAAGGAATGACTGATCGTGCTTGGGCAAATATGAAGAAGAAAGTTGTTGCCACGATCCGATTAGCCCTTGCTCCATAAATCAAATATGGTGTCATGTTGGAGACAACACCGAAGGGTATTTGGGATAAGTTAGAGAGCGTTTATGCTTCCAAGTCAATGACAAACCGGTTGTGCATGAAGATGGATCCTTACACATTGAAGATGGAAGAAGGAGGTAATCTTCTTGATCATATTAATAATTTTAGTCAAGTATTGTGTCGACTTCAAAACACCGGTGAGGATATTGAAAGTGAAGAACAAGCTTTATTGTTGTTAAGCACCAACCAACCAATGGCCCTGTTAAGCAATCTATGTTGGTTGGAAGGACCACTCTTAAGTTTGATGATGTTGTTGCCCAATTGAGAGATAATGAGAAGATAATGGGAAAGAGAAATGTACCCACTGGGAATGAAATACTAGCCACTATACGGATGTCGAATCGAGGGAGGAGTCGTTCTATTATAAAAAATAACTTTGGTGGAAGATTCCAGACAGACCTTAGTAATGTTGAATGCTATTATTGTCATGATATGGGTCATTTTCAATCCAAGTGTCCAGTCATCATGGATGATTTGAGAAGTTTCTTACAGATGAATAACAAAGGAAAAGAGAAAGTTGAAGAGAGTGGCAACTCTGCGAATCTGGTAACTCATGATGATTCAGTGTCTCACGATGATTTGTTTGTGATTAAGAGTAATTGATCGAAAGTCTTAGGTTGGGTGTTGGATTGTGCATCCTCAATGCATATCTGTCACGATAAATCTTCTTTTGAGACTTTGCAGGTTGATGGGGATCTTGGACATGTTACTGTTGGAAATTGTGAGAAGATGAATATCATGGGTGTTGGCATTGCACGCTTCAAGGATCACAATGGTGTTGTTAAGAGATTGGCTGATGTGAAGTATGTACCAAGTTGTGGTGATAACATCATTTCATTGGGAAAGTTATGTTCTCGTGGGTGCAGATTCACTTGCGACAAGGATGTTTGCAAAGTTTTCAAGGGAGATGATTTGATCATAAAAGGAGTGAGAAGTGATCATAATCTCTTTTATGTTGGAAGTTCGAGGAATGGATCTTGCGCTAAGCTTGGCATTCACAAAGATGAGGAGTCTAAACCAAAGAAGAAGATGCAATTTGCACGTGTTGAAGATATTGTATTTGGGTCTTTGAGTCGAGGGAGGAATTGTTAGGGTATCTCCTCAAAGCCCAAATAGAATGAAAGATGGTGATGTGTTATTTTCTTATTGGGCTAAGAGAGTTAGGCCTAATAAGATTGAGTTAGGGTTTAAGGGGAGATTTAGTATAAATATTATATATTTAGCTAGAGCCTCCTATTAGCATATGTGTTTATATTAGTTAGAGGGTATTATTGTCATTTTATATTTTCTATTTATAAATGTTTTTCCTTGTAAGAACATCATCATTCTCCTCATTCATAAGCTTGTATCCAAAGATGGATTTCTCCCAAATCTTCTTCATTTCATAGATTAACTAACATGGTATCAGAGCTATGATTCTTGGGTTTGTGGATTGAAGGTTTGTGGGTTGAACAAGATCAAGATGATGTGATTTTTTGAATTTTCGTCAAAAGAATTTCTGCTTCGGATTTTTCTGTGCAGCCGTAGTATATTTGAGTTATCATTTGATCCGACCGTTGGAAAATTCCGAAATTTTGGGAGGTTGTTCGGGAGACGTGGGTCTACGATATGACCGTTTGGATCGATTATTCGAGCTCTGGAAATACTGCAGTTGTAGTCGGACTGAACTGTAAGTTTTTGTTGTTTCTTAAAAACAAATTTCAGATTCGGCTTTTGTGAGCTTGTTTCGATTTTTTTTTATTATTAGCATGATTCTTGGATGAGATTATATTGTGGGCACTTCTTTTTTACTCTCAATTTGGTGTTTCTTGGATTTGGGATTTTTTGGAATCGTGGTTGTGATTTTGTGGGTTAAGTCTACTTAGCGATTTGGTATGAATTTTGAGGTTCTTTGAATTGGAGATTTGGTATTGCAAGGATTTGGAATTTTGAAGTATATGTTGGATTTGTGAGTTGTTAATTGATTGGTGATATTAGTGCTGGGATTTAGTTTCGATTTTGATTTGGAGTTGTATTGATTTGTGGGAGTTTATTGTGGCGTGGATTCGGTTTGGCTTTCTGTGTTTAGAATTTTCGGTTGTGTGGCCTTTTTGGTGTGTTTGGATTCTTGAACTATCACAATGGAAAGTGGTAGTGATCTTGGTTCTCAGTCATTCAGTGTTGAATTGACTCCGTATATGTTTGATCAGTTTCAAAAGTTTCTTGCATTTCAACGGCCTTCTGTCATGTCCTCCTCCTCCTCTACGGGTTTGTCATCATCGTCCTGTTGGGGCGCAGCGGAAGAGATAAAACTCAAAACACCACAACAAGGACACGGCAAAACAACCAACCAATATTCTAAACGCAATCACAAAAGCTACCAGCGATGAAGATATATGAAACCAGCCAACGGAAAAATAAAAGACAAAGAACACAACGATTTATACGTGGAAAACCTCTTCGGTGTGAAGAGTAAAAACCACGGGACTGGAGGCGTCCACCTATTCTCTCTTATTATGATAAAATGAGGGAAACAAACCCCAATCAGTCTACAAAGGGTTACAACCCACCACAAGCATCATCAATAAGAACAAGAGGATAAAAGGTGCAAGATATCACCAAATAATAAGGCTGTACTTCGAGCTGCTATAAATCCCAAACCAGAGCATACACTGACGATCCAACCGTTCGGAACGAAGCCTCAAGAGTCACGAACGCGCTGACAAAATTTCAGCAAAATCGGACTACGTTTGCCCCTCGATCAGATCTCCAAAACAGAACTGCTCACCAAAAATGGGATTTTTCCAACTCCTCTAAAACCCTTATTTTTCCTCTCTCTGTATTCTTGTATTTTGTCTCACATATACACAAGAAAATCCTAAACCTCTTTATATACTTTTCTTTATTCTTTTCCAAATATATAAAGGAGATAATTTCTTTTCTATAAAATATACGGATTTGGGCTGGACTAACATTCTCCCAACACGTCCATCTCACATGTCTCTTCTCCCTTGTGGATTTTGGACTCTGGCGCTTCTAACCACATGTCTCCTCATTTACCTTTTTTTACTACCCTATCATCTACACCTACTGGTTCAGTATTGACTGCTGATGGAACTCCCATGCCATTACAGGTACTGGTTCTATTGTTACCTCTAATGTCTCCTTGAGTGATGTGTATCATATTCCTAGTCTCTCACTTAACCTTTGTTCGGTGGTCAATTGTGTGATTCTGGCTTGGGTGTTTGGTTCTCTTCTTCATCTTGTGTGGTTATGAATTTACCATCTAAGAAGGTGGTTGGGACTGGTCGTAGGCAAGGGAATCTTTATGTCTTTGATGAACTGAAAGTATCAGATGTTGCTGCTTCTACTGTGGATTTATCTTCCTTTCGCTTGACTCGATCTTCCTCTGATTTTTACTTGTGGCATTCGCGTCTGGGTCATGTTTCTGCATCTCGTTTGAGGTATTTGGCCTCTACTGGAGCTTTGGGTCAGTTGCATTCTCATGACATCTCCGATTGCAGTGGTTGTAAGCTAGCAAAGTTTTCTGCCTTACCCTTTCAGAGAAGCATTTCTTCATCTCTTGCTCCATTTGATCTTGTGCATTCTGATGTATGGGGTCCCTCTCCTGTGCCTAGTAAACGGGGTTCTCGATATTATGTATCATTCATTGATGATTTTACTCGTTATACATGGGTTTATCTTATGAAGCATAGATCTGATTTTCTTGAGATTTATCGTGAGTTCAGAGCTCTTAGCACTCTGCAGTCATTAAGTGCTTTCGTTGTGATTTGGGGGGTGAGTATACCTCTAATGCCTTTTGCCAGTTGCTTGCTTCTGTTGGAACCATCCGACAGACCTCTTGTACTGATACTCCTCAACAGAATGGTGTTGCCGAAAGGAAACACCGTCACATTGTGGAGACTGCTCGTTCCTTCTTACTTTCAGCTGAGGTCCCTAAAGTATTTTGGGGGGAAGCCATTCTTATAGCTGTGCATGCCATCAATAGGATCCCGACCTCACATAATTCTGACTTGTCACCTTTTGAGGCTGTGTATGGACATGCACCTGATTACTCTTCTTTGCGGGTATTTGGATGCGCTTATTTTGTTCTCCTACCTCATGTTGAACGTTCTAAGTTGTCTCCAAAGTCAGCTTTGTGTGCCTTTTTGGGTTATGGTAGTGGTCAGAAAGGGTATCGGTGTTTTGATCCTGTTAAGCAGAAGTTATATGTTGCTCGACATGTTGTGTTCTTGGAGCATATCCCGTTTTTCTCAGTTCCCTCTAGTTCACACCAGTTGACTGAGTCGGATCTTATTCACATGGATCCTTTTGATGTTGTTAGCGATGATGTTCCACCAGCAGATTTGGTTCAAAACATATATGCTAAGTATCGTGCCATGGCCTCGACTACTGCAGAGATTGTTTGGTTGCGCTGGTTGCTCTCTGATTTTGGCGTCAAACTTCCTCATCCCACACCGCTACATTGTGATAATCAGAGTGCCATTCATATTGCACGTAATTCGGTGTTTCACGAGCGAACCAAGCACATTGAGATTGACTGCCACTTCACGCGCCATCATTTGCAGCTTGGTACTATCTCACTGCCCTTTGTTCCCTCTTCCCTTCAGATTGCTGATTTATTCACGAAGGCTCATTCACCTGCGCGCTTCCGTTTCTTATCTGACAAACTCTCAATGCTTCTTGCTGTAGCATCGTGAGTTTGAGGGGGGATATTAGCATATGTGTTTATATTAGTTAGAGGGTATTCTCGTCATTTTATATTTCCTATTTATATATGTCTTTCCTTGTAAGAACATCATCATTCTCCTCATTCATAAGCTTGTATTCAAAGATGGATTTCTTCCAAATCTTCTTCATTTCATAGATTAACTAACACCTCCATGTTGGTTAGGGTTTTGTGTTCATGAGTTTGTGAGTTTGTGAGTTCGAGAATAGGGAGGATAGAAGAGTGTTGAGAGACATTGTGTATTGAGAGATAGAGCATACACTGTAAGAACTCTTCTATTTTTCTAGTTGATTGGTCATGGTTTTTCCCGATTTGGGTTTTCCACGTAAATTGGTGTGTTTGTTCTTTTCTTCGTTGATTTTCTTTGTGTTGATTGATATTGTATTCGAGCGGTGAGTGATTTTATCCCAACAATTTCTACCTAGGTTTTACATTATCAAAACCAGCCGGACAAGGCAATTGCAAATAGTGTCATAGGTTGTTTTTTTGAATAATTTCTTCACCTTTTTTAATTCCCAAAGTTCGTTACATGTTCAAACTTGTATTATCGGGGATATTATTGTTTGGCATAATTACTTACACATAATTATTTAGTTATACTAGCTAGGTGGCACCGCTCGATGCGCGGTGAATTTTGGCTAGATATATCGAAGAAGGCAAAAAGCTTGATTAAAGGGGGTTGAATTTTTGGTGATACAACCATACCGTAGTGATCTAATATTATTTCAAATAAATTTGGATACACCATTGTCAATGTAAGGGTTGTAGACTGAATTGATTTGATTAATAATGCAGAGAACTTAATTGGACTGACTTAATTGAATCAAAAGAAATTAAAAAACAAATCAATGTATTGTTTGAAATAGAATGGATATTGCAATCATATCCAATGAAAATATCTATTTAATGGTAGAGAAATGTCCAGTCCCGGCCGAATATCAGTACGATTGATTAACCTCATCATAGTTATACTCAACTTCACTCTCATGACTTAACTCCTAGGCTCATGGTCGTCGCTCCCTTCATCCTCATCTTCACCGCCATTAGTTTGATCATCACTTACAATCTCGATTTGGTTTGTAACTGTTTTTTTTTTGCCCCTGCTTGATGCTATTATATGAGACACTAATGTTGAATAAATTGTTTAAATATGAAGTGTTTGTAGCAAAATCTTTAGAAAGTCCAACTTTCCTAAATGTTATGGAACTACCACTATATGTTTAAACTCAAGTGATACAATTTTGTGTTAAAATAAACATTTAGTAAAACATGTTTTGATGCGTAAATTTAAGAAATTTCATTTAATAATTATAAAAATTTAAGTGATAAAATATACTGTTCAAATTGAAAGGTACACTATATAAGTTAAAACGTATAAAGACTTTCCTAGAAAGTCAGGAAAATTGGGAGTTCAAGAGATTTTCTGGACCTCTCACGTGATTAAGTAAAAGTCTTAAATAGTATCTTTCCCCTTCCCTTGGGCTAACAACTACTAATCGTCCAATGACTGTTTTATTTCTTCTCTTCGTCCAACACCTGTCTGAGGGTATCCATACAAAGTGCTCCGGAAACTCCTTGTATAGTAAATTTAAGGTTTCGGCATCAGCATTAAATTTATTCACCAGGAAGAATTCTGTTAGTCTCATTCTCTTGGAAAATTCATTTGGTACAACTGTTTCAAGGTCACAATCTTTTCTAAAAGTTATAAACTGTTGTCCTGGTAGATGCACTTGCAAGGTGTACACAGCAGGGTTCATGTAATTTAGTTTAAAAGTAAAAATTCCAGGCTGCTTCTGATGGATTAATCCAGCGAGCATCTTGAAAATTTCTATTCTCATCAACTGCTTCATTATCCTTGCCATTATCCTAAACCTCATCCTTACCGGTTCCAAGTGTAAATCTAATTTTGTCGCTCCCTTTGATGATGTACTTGTTGATATATTTGATGAGTTTAATGGTAGAACATATCTCAGCATTGATGTGGCATCCATAGGTTGCAAGTAAATATCGATTATACCTTGATACCCAGTTATTGTCCATCTCAAGGTTTCATATCCTAACAGTTCTTCCGCTGTCTCTTCTTCTGTACAATGGGTCTTCATCTTCAGGATGACATGTTGTTTCCTGAAATGGTTTAGGAAATCCAAATTTACACTTCCCAGTCTTAATTGTACATGGAAAATTTGGATTATACTCTCCACATGGACCGTGCATCATATTTTTTTAACCAGCTCAAATAAGTGGGGTTCTTTGTCAGGATCTGGTATCTCGGTACAAACAATTCGATCATATCCATCTGGTCCCAAGGGTTTATTACCATGTTTTAAAATAACCATCATTTGAACATGTGGTAATCCTCTTTTCTGATATTCAATGGCATATATAAGGGAATCCACAGGACCAAAATTTTCTCTAGTTACTAAATCCTTTTTCAAATCCTCAACTCTGACTTTAAAAACTCTAGCACACAGAGCAGGTCTATCATTGGCAAATTCTCCATATCTCAAATTTCTTTCAATTTCTGGCCAAGATGGGTTGCAAGTCATTGTCAAAAACACATCAGGCTTACCAATTTTTTGTACGACGGCCATTGCATCAAGGTAACGTTGTCGAACATCTCTAGGACCACCGATAAATGTGGGGGGTAAAAAACACGTGTACCAACCTCATTACCGATTCCAACCATGCCTCTACACCATCAGTAATACCTTGAACCATCTCAGTTCAGAATTCGGCTTGTTTCTCTCTCAAAAATTTCAATCTGCTGGTCTCAATTTTGATCACATATCAACGATATATTGTTGAAATAATCTACCAAAGTGTATTAGCATTGTCTTATCATCCTATCTCATCTGAAACTTGTAAGTATAATATTCTCTGGCAGTAACAGCATTTTTTTTTCCTATCTCTCACAACTGATTGGGGAAAAAAGAAGAGTTCGTCATTTAAAATATTGCAATTGTTAAGCCAGAACTATGTAAATCGAGTATTTTCTTAGAATAAAAAACTACATGTATTTTTAAGAAAATTAAATTAATTGGAATACCTCTCATTTCTTCATCAAGGAGGCACTCAGGAGAATCAAATTGTATCGTTTTTCCCCTCCTTCTCCTTTGTCCTTTTTCATAACGTTACGATCCCATTCAGGCCGACCGTGAGGAAATATAAGAGGGTATTGCATTGGATCATAGCAACTGTAGTATTGCTTGATAGTATAAGAATTTTCATTTTTACCAGTTACTTGAACTCTAACGGTTCTTTCTCCATCATCTTTTCCATTATCTACATAGATTTCTCCAACGTGACCAACACCGGGGGGGGGGGGGGGGGGGGGGGGGTTGTATCTTCTCTGATCTAAATTTCAAGTTGAGGATTATTTTTTTGGTAGGATGATCTGGCTCACTCTTGAGTCCTCTAAAAAAAATACGATATGGATTCTCTTCAACAGTTTTCATTATCTCCATAGTTTGCTTGTCTAACCTTTTGTTGTCATACCAATACCAATTGCCCACCTCCATCCTTTCTTTTAATTCAACATCAACTATAGAAAAAGTATAGCTGAACTCCAGTCGTACTAAATCCATCATATTTGCCTCCCTTATTTTTCTCCAATAGATTCAGATAAAAAAGATATACTTGACCTTGCATTCGGAAAGTATATATATATATATTCCATTTGTATTTGCAGTAAATGTTTTGTCATACGATGCGCCAAAACTGGTGAGAGCAAGGTTGTTATTGTATGACTAAATATTATTCCTAAAATGTATAGATTGCTCTGCTTCTCCAACTAATAATAAACGCAACTTCTCGGGTAACTCATACCCATCAAATTCAGTTTCACCCTTGCAAAAACAAAACACAGATGACTCTCCTTTAAACAGTTTAGCCTTGCAGTATTTACAATCAGGAAGAGTTTTAAGGATTCTACAACAATTTGGAGCACTCTCCAACAACCCAACATTTTTCTTTCTCCTTTTATGTAATTGACCTTAAAAAAATTGTTTCTTTCAAACTCCGATATTTATAAGGGGGTAATATGTAATTTAAACAATATAACATATTCAAATCATCATACTCAAATATTAATACATGTTGTGTATTGAAACAAAGCTGTATTGTTATCGATAGCCGGGTTAGTTTCGCTCTCTTGAAGTCGATTTTTTTTTATTTCTGTTCAGCATAATATTTTATCCTCTTTGCATTTTTTTCAACTTCACCCACTGCAGCAATATGAAGTTTAAAATCATAAAGTTAAAAATAGAATAATATATTGTACTTGAGTTTCAAAAATATATACTAAGCATCAGGAAAACAATAAAAATATAGTTAATACAATTTATAGTGTTAAACATTGTATATTTAAACAAACCTCTATTATTGTTGGTAGTTGGGTTAGCTTTTCTTTCTTGAAGTGTTATTTTTTTTTATTAGCATAAACTTTTATCCTCTTCGCATTTTTATCAACTTGGCCCCCTGTTTCAATATAAAGTTTCAAATTAAAAACACAAAACTATATACTAAGCATTATTAATTCTAAATTAACAATAACATTTTTTTGATGAATTTAACAATAAAATTTTCTAAATTAACATTAACATTAATTAGGACAAAAACTTATAAACGGCCCCTAAAGCATAAAAATTGCTGATAAACTACAAATTACTTGTGAATAAAGAAAGATCAAACAGCAGTGCACCGCAATTCAGTTATAAATGTTTCACCTTTGCAACAATAAAACACAGATGACTCTCCTTTAAATAGTTTAGCCTTGCAGTATTTACAATCAGGAAGAGTTTTAAGGATTCTACAACAATTTGGAACACTCTCCAACAACCCAACATTTTTCTTTCTCCTTTTCTGTAATTGTACTAAATAAAAATTATTTCTTTCAAACTCAGATATTTATAAGAGGGTAATATGTAAATTAAACAATATAACATATTCAAATCATCATACTCAGATATTAATACATGTTGTGTATTGAAACAAAGCTGTATTGTTATCGATAGTCGGGTTAGTTTCGCTCCCTTGAAGTTGCTTTTTTTTGTCTCTTTTCAGCATAATATTTTCTCCTCATTGCATTTTTTTCAACTTCACCCACTGCATCAATATGAAGTTTAAAATCATAAAGTTAAAATAGAATAATATATTGTACTTGAGTTTCAAAACTATATACTAAGCATCAGGAAAACAATAAAAAATATAGTTACTACAATTTATAGTTGTATATTTAAACAAACTTGTATTATTGTTGGTAGTTGGGTTAGCTTCTCTTTCTTGAAGTGTTCTTTTTTGTTTATTTTTAGCAGAAACTTTTCTCCTCTTTGCATTTTTATCAACTTGGCCCCCCTGCATCAATATAATGTTTCAAATTAAAAACACAAAACTATATACTAAGCATTATTAATTCTAAATTAACAATAACATTAATTAGGGTAAAAACTTATCAACGGCCCCTAAAGCATAAAAATTGCTGATAAACTACAAATTACTTGTGAATAAAAAAAGATCAAACAGCAGTGCACCGCAATTCAGTTATAATAACATTAAAAATACAGATCAACACACACTCAAACAGACACACACAACAAAAAGACCGAATACTCGACCTAAGCTCTAGATATCACAACCAATGAAGTTTGTTTAATGCCAAGGGATTATAGAACTTACTAATGAAGTTGTGCTAATAAATACCGAAATTCTCAAAGACAAGTCATCTAGCAGACCATAATTAATATGATTTCAAAAAATAAAAATAAAACAGACTATAATTAATATGATCAGTATTACGACATGTGTAGTGCTGTATTTTCCAGCTGTAGAATAGACTATATGGACAATTTTCTTCAATATATTTTAGTATATATATACAACAACCATTCAATATCATTTATAATTTTCCATGAATATTATGAATAGTAAATATACCAAATTAAATTTAATTGAATCAATCAATTATCCAAATCAATTGAAAATCAGGAAATAATTATGAAAACAGGTCTAATTGAATAAGCAAAAATAGTAAAAGAATGATATTATGGTATGATTGGGAGAAAAATTCTAAGTAAATATAATTAAAATTAAAATTAAAAAATAAACCACTGATTAAATACTAATTAAATATACTGCGAAAATTTGTATTATTAAGGTGTCATGTCATAAGGGAAAAAGGTAAAAATCTATCCAAGAAAATAAGGAGGAAAAATAGGGGGAAGAAATTTAGAACGAAAGAAAGAACTAAAATTTGGTTTTAAAAAAAAAGCGAGAATAACTATTTATTATGGAGGATGAAAAACTTTTATAAATGAGGAGGAGGAGGAGGGGGAGGAAGAAGGAATATATTGAAAATATATTAGAAATCAAGTTTGAAATCGATTAGGAATTAGGTTTTTATAAAAAAAAAAAAGAGCTAAAAATTTGCCCAAGAAATAGGAGAAAAGGTAGGGTAACAAAATCTGGTACCAAAAAAAAAGTGAGAATAACTTTTTAGTATTACTAGCTAAATATCATCGTGCGTTGCACGATATATTTAATTTTTTTTAACGTAAATATTATGAACAAACTTATGAATATGAGGATGAAGTGTGTTTAAAGAAAAACTCTTTAAGATAATTAACAAAATTATAGTGACAAATTTCAAATGATTATGAAATTGTCAATATATATCGTAATTGCCAGGTTATTCATCAAAGGTAATTATTATAAAATATAATATATATTAAGATCAAAATGTAAGAAATTTATTTAATATTAAGTTAATAGATAAATGTTTTTATAAGTATACATTTTAAGGAAAAAATGCTGATGTGTATAATTTCTAAATTAATCACACGTACTCATGCTAAAAAGAAACCAAAACGTAATATATGAAAATTATAGGTGGCGGAATACAGAATTTCCATTCATATTCCATATATTGCACGTTCATGTTTTCCTTTCATAGACGTGTTAATTAGCCTGATGGACTGAAATTATCATGTAAATTAGCGTGTAAATTAGGATTTTATAGGTGGAATGAGTTGTATTTGTAAAATAGAAGGCGGAAGCTATTGTATCATCACGTAAACCTCTAAATTCCTGTAAAAGTCAAACAAATAAAACAACCATAAAGATAATTCACATGAATCCATGAATTAAAAATAATTGTGAATACATTAATTTAAATAAATTCCTATGAAAATCAACAAAAACAAATTCGTGATGGTATCAATTAATAAATAATCCACGTGAATTATCACCGCGTAAATCTTAAAAATCATGCAATAATTCATAAACAAAATATTGTTGAGAATATTAGACTTACCTTAATCCATATAAACCCACATAAATTCCTACAAAAAGAAACAAACAAAAAAAATTCACGATGATGTCAATTAATACATAATCCACTTGAATTATCAAGTATACCTTAAAAATCATGTAAAACTTCGTAAACAAAATAATGGTGAGAGTATTAGGTTTACCTTAATCCATGTAAACCCACATAAATTCCTACAAAAAGACACAAAAAAATTCACGATGTTATCTACTAATACATAATCCACGTGGTGATAAACCTTAAAAATCATGCAAAAAATCATAATGAAATAATGTGAGAATATTAGGCTTACCTTAATCCATGTAAACCACATAAATTCCTACAAAAAGAAACAAACAAACAAAAAAACTCATGATGATATCAACTAATACATAATCCACGTGAATTATCACGTAAGCCTAAAACATTATGCAAACATTCATAAACACATAATTCACGTGGTGATAAACCTTAAAAATCATGCAAAAAATCATAACAAAATAATGTGAGAATATTAGGCTTACCTTAATCCATGTAAACCACATAAATTCCTACAAAAAGAAACAAACAAACAAAAAAACTCATGATGATATCAACTAATACATAATCCACGTGAATTATCACGTAAGCCTAAAACATCATGCAAACATTCATAAACAAAATAATGGTGATTATATTAGACTTACCTTAATCCATGTAGACCCTGCAAAATCAACAAAAATTAAAAATTGTAACGATACTAACCGAGATGGTGTATATTATTTGTGAGAGGGTTATATAGTAGGTAATCCAAGATAGTGTATATCATCAAGAAAATATATTTATGTTTAGAAATTTATATAGTAGAAATTACAATGTTTAGTTCCATAATTATGCCACATTCATGTGATAAGGAATTAAAAACCATATTAATATATGAATTAATAAGGTAGATTCTTCACCTACTGTATAAGGTAGTTTTTTAATAAGGATAAGTTACGGTGTTTTTAGTTATTTATGTTAACAAAATATATGTTAAACGTATGATTGAAATTTCGGGGGCGGGTGGCTTAACATTATTCTTTCTAAACCGGCCGCAGGATAATTGTTGCTTAACATATATGTAATCCTTGCGTCATTGGAATTATGTAAACCAATATGCTTATACAAAATTTAAAATATTCGTTAACATGGTAACTATCAATTCATCCCGGAATATGGTGAACTTGCGGTGATTATGTAGCGGTTTTAATCAAAATTACGTAGTTTCATCTTTTTTAATTCTTTTTATTAATTTATTTATTGAGCGGAGCAATAATTCTTCTAGTTCCCTTGATAAAAAATATATATATACATATTCCATATATGTGCGAATAAACAATACTAAAAATATTAAGTGGAAGAAAAATATGCATAACAATATTGTAAAAGTAAAAGAGGAAATATACAAGAAAGAAAGACTTGTCTAAAATGCTACGTTGAGGGAAACAGTAAGTTCCATTGGTACATGTAAAAGAGGCACTTTAGAGTTGTGTTGCCAAAAATATAATTGGAAATATTAATATTGCGATGCAAATAATTAGTATAAATACAATCGGTTGAGTTGTTAGGCTTATATTTATGGTATATACTGTTGCGCAAATAAAGGAAATATTACAGTAAATATTGTAAAGAAAAACTGGCGGACTGTGGTGGTTTAACGGCGGTATTAGAGTGTTGTTTCATCAAAATTACGTAGTTTAATATTTTTTATTAATTTATATTTACCGGATCAATAACTCTTCTAGTTCCCTTTAGGAATATAGGGATATAGTGTAGAATAATTCGTAAGCAATATAGGTAAATAATAAGGAGATTATTGCCTATAGACTATTATATTCCTAAAGGAAATACTCCTGTTTCAATTAGGTGACTGTTATCCGTTTCAAATTAAATTAATTACAGGTTATATTAACATAGCACATGTTTTATACGTAAGAGCTAAGAACCGTAACGAGTTAATCAGCTTTAGAATTTGCGTTCTATACTAAAAATTGATATTACATCATTCCTATCTCAGAATCGTATGATATTAACATTTTTTTGTAGCATTTTCTCAGTGTTTCACAACTAGTGGCGCTAATATCAGAGGAATATTTCTGAAATTCAGTCTTCAAGAATGTATTTCAGGAATTTAGTGCTCTCTCTGTTAATAGTATTATTATTATGTTAGGGATAGTTTAGTCATTCTCCCAAGTTATCCTATGTAGTATATATTCTCTCATTTTGTAAGAACACACCAATACTCTCGAACTCTTGAGCTTATCTCTCTCAATTCATATCCTTAGTTCCTCTCATCACTTCCATTGGTTATGTAGATTCACATGGTATCAGAGCGATGGGTTGCACGATCTTGTTGGCCTCTCGAATTTGTTTGAACGTTCCATGAAAGATAGTTGTTTGTTTTTCGGGTTAAACTGCGCAGCTGTGGTAGAATTTGGATTTCTCTCTATCCAACCGTTGGAAAATTCTGAAATTTCTGGGGTTTGTTTGTGAGACACAGATCTACAATTTGACCGTTCGGATCGAAAATTTGAGCTCTAGAAAGGCTGCAGTTCCTGTCGGACCGAAACTGTGAGTTTTTTGTCTAAGAAAGTTTTATTTCAATTTTGGTGTTTTGAAGGTTTGTGGGCTTGTGTCGATTCTTACAGTGGTTTATGGATGATATTATTGTGTGGGCTGTTATTTGTGACTCTTAATTTGGTGTATTTGGATTGGGTATTGATTTGGAACTTTTCGGAATTGTGATTGTGATTTTGGTGTGAAATTTGAGGTCTTTTGACTTGGAGAGATTGTTATTGGGAGTGTTCATGCTTGTGACTTGTTGGGATCTTCACATTTCGATTGAATTGTGGTGTTGGGATTTGGTTTTGATTTAGTTACGGAGTTTTGTTGAGGTTTGGGAGTTTGTTTTGGTGTGGATTCAATCTGGTTTGTTAAGTTTTGACGAGATTCGTTGGATTTGTACTGTGGATTTGATCTCTTGTGGGAGTTTGTTTAGTGTGGAGAAATTTTGATTGTGTGGCATTTCTTTGTGTATTTGGATTCTTGAACTATCATAATGGAAAGTGGTAGTGATCATGGCTCTCAGTCATTTAGTGTTGAATTGACTCCATATATGTTCGAGCAGTTTCAAAAGTTTCTCGCATTTCAGCAGCATTCTGTCGTGTCCTCCTCTACAGGCTTGTCATCATCGCCCATCTCACCTGTCTCTTCTCCTTTGTGGATTTTGGATTATGGGGCCTCTAATCATATGTCTCCTCATTTGCCTTCTTTTACTACTCTGTCATCTGCACCTACTGGTTCAGTATTGACTGCTGATGGAACTCCCATGCCATTACAGGGTATTGGTTCTATTCTCACCCCTAATGTCTACTTGAGTGATGTTTATCATATTCCTAGTCTCTCACTTAACCTTTGTTCGGTTGGTCAATTGTGTGATTCTGACTTGGGTGTTTGGTTCTCTTCTTCATCTTGTGTGGTTATGGATATGACATCTAAGAAGGTGGTTGGGACTGGTCGTAGGCAAGGGAAACTTTATGTTTTGGATGAATTGAAAGTATCAGATGTTGTTGCTTCCACTGTGGACTTATCTTCCTTTCGTTTGAGCTCATCTTCCTCTGACTTTTACTTGTGGCATTCTCGTTTGGGTCATGTATCTGCATCCCGTTTGAGGTATTTGGCATCCACTGGAGTTTTAGGTCAGTTGCATTCTCATGACATCTCTGATTGCAGTGGTTGTAAACTAGCGAAGTTTTCTGCCTTGCCTTTTCAGAGAAGCATTTCTTCATCTTTTGCTCCCTTTGATCTTGTGCATTCTGATGTGTGGGGCCCCTCTCTTATGGCTAGTAAAGGGGGTTCTCGATATTATGTTTCATTTATTGATGATTTTACTCGTTATACATGGGTTTATCTTATGAAACATAGGTCTGATTTTCTTGAGATTTATCGTGAGTTCAGGGCTCTTATCAGCACATAGCACTCTGCAGTCATTAAGTGTTTTCGTTGTGATTTGGGGGGTGAATACACCTCTAATGCCTTTTGCCAGTTGCTTGCTTCTGATGGAACCATCCGACAGACCTCTTGTACAGATACTCCTCAGCAGAATGGTGTTGCCGAAAGGAAACACCGTCACATTGTTGAGACTGCTCGTTCCTTCTTGCTGTCGGCTGAGGTTCCGAAAGTATTTTGGGGGGAAGCCATTCTTACAGCTGTGCATGCCATCAATAGGATCCCGACCTCACATAATTCTGGTTTGTCACCTTTTGAGGCATTGTATGGACATGCACCTGATTACTCTTCCTTACGGGTATTTGGTTGCGCTTGTTTTGTTCTCCTACCTCATGTTGAACGTACTAAGTTGTCTCCAAAGTCAGCTTTGTGTGCCTTTTTGGGTTATAGTAGTGGTCAGAAGGGGTATCGGTGTTTTGATCCTATTAAGCAGAAGTTATATGTTGCTCGACATGTTGTGTTTTTGGAGCATATCCCGTTTTTCTCGATTCCCTCTAGTTCACATCAGTTGACTCAGTCGGATCTTATTCACATGGATCCTTTTGATGTTGTTAGAAATGATGTTCCACCAGACTTAGTTCCAGACACAGAAGCACCCCTTGCTGAGCCTCATGTTGCTGATTTGCCCCTTGTTCCTGATACTGATTTGCCCATAGAGCCTCCACTACCATCTCCCGAGATTGTGATCGATCCTCCCCCTCTCCGTCGGTCCATTCGGGCTTCTAAGTCTACTCAAAAGCCAGACTTTGCTTACTCCTCCTATTCTCCTGCATTTGCCTCTTTCCTTGTGTCCATTCACTCTTTGTCTTAGCCTACATCATATAGAGAGGCTGTTAGTGACCCTCTTTGGCAGCGTGCTATGGCTGAGGAACTCGCTGCTTTACATCAGACTCACACTTGGGATTTAGTGCCTTTTCCTTCGGGAAAGCACACTATTGGTTGTCGTTGGGTTTATAAGATTAAGACCAAGTCTGATGGTTCTGTTGAACGATACAAAGCTCGCCTTGTTGCGAAGGGTTATTCACAGGAGTATGGGATGGATTATGATGAGACATTTGCACCAGTTGCAAAGATGACCACCATTCACACTCTGATAGCAGTTGCTTCCGCTTGTCAGTGGAAGATTTCGCAGATGGATGTTAAGAATACGTTTCTTTATGGTGATCTTTCTGAGGAGGTTTATATGACACCTCCTCCCGGTATTGCGCATGAGCCCGGGCATGTTTGTAGACTTCGGCGATCTCTTTATGGCCTCAAACAGGCTCCTAGAGCTTGGTTTGAGAAGTTCTCCACTGTGGTCATCTCTCTTGGCTTTCGCCCTAGCTACTATGATTCTGCTTTGTTCATCAAGCATACTAGTAAGGGTCGTATTCTCCTCTCTTTGTATGTTGATGATATGATTATTACCGGTGATGATTGTGAGGGGATTGAATCATTGAAGCATGATTTGGCTTATTGTTTTGCTATGAAAGATTTGGGGGTGCTCCGTTATTTTTTGGGCATTGAGGTAGCCTCTTCTCCTTAGGGTTATCTGTTGTCTCAGTCCAAGTACATTGCTGACCTTTTTTATCGTGCCCGTCTTACGGATAATAAGACGGTTGACACTCCACTTGAGACTAATGCTCACTACTCCTCTACAGATGAGATTCCTTTGCCTGACCCCACTCTGTATCGTACTGTGGTTGGCAGTTTGGTGTATCTTACAGTTACTCGGCCAGATATTGCACATGCTGTTCACGTGGTTAGTCAGTTTGTCACTGCTCCGACATCAGTTCATTGGGGTGCTGTTCTTCGTATTCTCAGGTATCTTCGAGGCACCCAGTTCTGTTGTCTTCTCTTTCCCTCATCATCATCGTTAGTCTTGCGTGCTTATTCTGATGCTGATTGGGCTGGTGATCCTGAGGATCGCAAGTCCACCACTGGCTTCTGCATCTTTCTTGGTGACTCACTCATTTCTTGGAAGAGTAAGAAGCAGGATGTTATCTCTCGCTCTTCTACGGAGGCTGAGTATCGTGCCATGGCCTCGACTACTGCAGAGATTGTTTGGTTGCGTTGGCTGCTCTCTGATTTTGGCGTCAAATTCCCTCATCCCACACCGCTACATTGTGATAATCAGAGTGCCATTCATATTGCACGTAATTCAGTGTTTCATGAGCGAACCAAACACATTGAGATTGACTGCCACTTTACGCGCCATCATTTGCAGCTTGGTACTATCTCACTGCCATTTGTTCCCTCTTCCCTTCAGATTGCTGATTTATTCACGAAGGCTCATTCACCTGCGCGCTTCCGTTTCTTATCTGACAAACTCTCAATGCTTCTTGCTGTAGCATCGTGAGTTTGAGGGGGGATGTTAGTAGTATTATTATTATAATAGGGATAGTTTAGTCATTCTCCCTAGTTATCCTATGTAGTATATATTCTCTCATTTTGTAAGAACACACCAATGCTCTTGAACTCTTGAGCTTATCTCTCAATTCATATCCTTAGTTTCTCTCATCACTTCCATTGGTTATGTAGATTCACACTCTCTACTAGTGGGGAACCTCATTAGAAGTCAGCATTGAAGTCACAACACCAGGCTCAACAATCACGGTATGGCATCGGCTCAAGTTTTGTTATGATCTTATTCTAGTTCGATAACCCACTCGTTGGTGCCAAATTTTAAATTGTTTCCCTTTCTTACAAGAAAGAAAAAAAGTAGCAGAGACTCCCAAGTTTGCTCAGGAAATCAAGCCAAAATGCGGAAGTATTGGAAGCAGTGTAGTCTGGGCTGGTCTGTACCGACCGTTCTAATAGGTTTTAAGTTTTTAATCTGTACTCAGCATTCGTGAAATGATTTTATTTTTGACATCTGTCTAACCATTTATCATCGTATGCAAGGTACTCAATGACAAGCTCACAAAACTAAGGTTGAACCCCACAAGGAGGGTAGGAATGTATGTGCTTGTCATTCATTCATCTTAGCTGTCTATATTTCAGAATCAAATTATTTGCTCACAGGATGGAGCAGAGGAAGCCAATGCTTACATTGACCAGGCCTAAAGAGGCTATATTTCAGAATACTCAACAACGAGTTTTACAGAAAATTCAAAATCTCAAAAATTCTTCAGCATTGACCAGGCTCAAAAATGACCGTGTGACATGCTATTAAAACACCAGTTTTGTTATGGATTTTTTTTTAGTTTGATATCGTAGTCACCCCCTCTTCAGTACCAAATCCTTATGTATCTCTTTTTCAAAAAAAATTCCCTTTCTTGCAGGCAAGAAAGAAAGCTGCAAAAACTCCCGAGTTTGCTTACAAAAATCAAGCCATAAAGCGGCAAGTATTGGAATAAATTAAATCTAGGCAAGTGTGTACTGATTGTTCTAATAGGTTTTAACTTTTTTATCGTTTCTCAGCATTTTTCAAATGATACTATATTTAACAGTAGTCTAACCCTTTATCATTGCCTGCAACGTACTCAATGACAAGCGCACAAAACTAAGCAAGCAGGATAAATATGTATGTACTTGTTATTTTTTTTAATCTTAGTTCCGTTCATAGAGTATGCTCACTTGAATTTACATTGTTAACTCCAGGATGTAGCAGAGGAAGCTAAAGCTTACATTGACCAGCCTAAAGAGGCTATATTTCAAGAATGCTCGACGGGATTGAATGTATATTTTAAGCACCCTTTGCTTTTATTCGTTGACTGATGTGTGCGTTTCCGTAATTCAGGTTCCCACAAAAACCGGAGTACTTATTCATGCATAAAACCAGACACGTTTCGAACATTAGCCAGAAGGAGGAAGTATAATGGAATGGAAGAAAGGCCCAGAAAACCCAGGTATACACATCTGACAGAATTTCAGGAATTCAATTTTCAGGTGCCAACGTATGCACCATACACTGTAGGGAACTTCCTTAGAAACAAAAAATATGCAACTTGTGATAACAGGTCAAGGCAAAGAAGATGTTGTACTGAGGTTTGTAGCCAAACCTGAAGGATACAATCTCTACAGCAGACAGATGCTAAGTATAAGATTGCAGTTTTCTCAGAATTCTTTCAGCATTGAAGTCCATACACCAGGCTTAACAATCACAGTATGGCAAAGGCTTATACGTCCCTTTTATATCATTGTCACTACCTCTTCTGAACCCAGTTCTTATACGTCTCTTTTAATCACCTTTCTTGCAGGGAGGAAAATAGTTGCAGAGACTCCGAACTGTGCTCAAGAATATGAAACCATAACGCGACAAAAGGTGAAATCTGTTAGCTTTCACACAGATAAGCTGAGAAGAGGAGAAAGAAGAACAATGATGTTGTGCAGAAAACTGGATACTGCTTTTCTATTCATATCATCCTTTATATACACAAACTCTGAAAGAAAAAGGAATACGAAATAATCTAATTTCTACGTAAGAAGGAGACGTAATAATCTAATTCCTACGGAAAAAGGAAAGAAAAATATCTACTTCCTGCGGATGCTAATTAGCATCTTTATTTTCTAGAAATAGCTGCAGAAAATAAACAAACAAGGAAAAAAAAGATGACTAGAATATCTCACAAATCACCCCCATAATCTTGTCATCACTTTATCTCTGCAACTCCGATTCTGCCCCTAAGTTCTTGAAAACGAACTCGTCCGAGAGGCTTTGTCAGGATATCAGCGAGCTGAGCTTCTGTGTTGATGTAGTCGATGTCAATATCGCCCTGCTCCAGATAATCTCTAATCAAATGGTAACGTATATCAATGTGTTTACTTCGATCGTGAAACACAGGATTTCGACTAAGATCGATTGCCGATTTGTTGTCCACCAATAACGTTGGTGCTTGTGGCTGTTCACCTTGCATTTCACCAAGCAATCTACTAAGCCAAACACCTTGGCAAGCGGCAGTGGCAGCTGCAATATACTCTGACTCGCACGAAGAGAGTGCCACCACCCGTTGTTTCTGTGATTGCCAACTCACCGGAGATTGACCTAGGAAGAAAACTAGCCCCGTCGTGCTCTTCCTATCATTGACGTCTCCGCCCAAATCAGCATCACTATAACCTGCCAAGAGTAAAGGTCCAGCACTTTTTCCATATGAAACTCCAAACTCTAGAGTTCCCGCCACATAGCGTAGAATATGCTTCACTGCTGCCATATGCTCAACTCTTAGCTGCTCCATGAATCGGCTAACATAACCAACTGCAAAAGTAATGTCTGGCCGAGTATGAACTAAGTACCTGAGACTTCCCACCAAGCTGCGGTAGTCCGTGGCGTCCACCGGTCTCCCGTCTCCCGTCTTGCTTAGTTTGAGTCGTGCCTCCATTGGTGCCGCGCATGGATTGCACTCTTCCAGTCCGGCCTTTTGTAAAAGCTTCTTTGCATAAGATGATTGGTAAAGAGTGACCAAACCCTTCCGTTGTTGCACTTGGATGCCGAGGTAGTAACTCAGTTCGCCGAGGTCGCTCATCTCAAATAGATTCGTCATCTCCTTCTTGAACTTCGTCAGTTATTCGATTGAAATTCCGGTGATGATCAAGTCATCAACATAAACTCCAACTAGCAGTTGCTCCTTCCCGTTGCTCCGACGATATACCGCGTGCTCGGATTCACATCGTACAAACTCCAAGCCGCGAAGACTCTTGTCAAGTTTGGCATTCCAAGCCCTCGGAGCTTGACGTAGTCCGTAGAGAGCCTTCTTAAGCCGAAGAACCTTGCCTTCGTTGCCTTGAATTTCGAAACCCGGCGGTTGCTTGACATAAACCTCCTCAATCAGATCACCGTTGAGGAACGCGGTCTTGACGTCCATGTGGTGGATTGGCCACCCGTGGTGTGCAGCGAGCGTGATCAGAACCCGCACCGTCTCCATTCGCGCAACTGGAGCGAACACTTCCTCGTAGTCCACCCCCTGCTGCTGCACGTAGCCCTTTGCCACTAACCGCGCCTTTCGTTTCACCATCTCCCCGTTCGCGTCCTTCTTGAGCTTGAAGACCCACTTAAGTCCGATGGCGCGGTGTCCTGGTGGTAGATCGGTGAGGCGCCAAGTCTGGTTTGCCTCGATGCATGCAAGTTCCTCCGTCATCGTCGTTCGCCATCCTTCATCCTTCTCGGCTTCAGCTAGGCTCGTTGGTTCATCGACTGTGAGAAGACAAAGCTTCTCGTCCTCAGTCAATCTTCTCGGTGGCGTTGAGAAGGTCCTCCATGGTTCGATACCGTCGTTGTGCCTTAGCTCCGGAGGATGGTTCCGATGCGTTTGCCGGAGGTGACACAAATTCCACGTTTGGTGGTGGTGATGTTCTTGGGGTTCTCGGACTTGACACCGGAGCTTCACTTCTAGGCCTGCTTCTGGTGAAATTCTCATCGTCCGAATGAAGGATTTTCTGGGCTGGTTCGCTACCTACACCAAAATAGACAAAACGGTCGAAGTTGGAACCCTCACCATGCCCGTGGTTTTGTTGCTGTGTCGATGTGGTCCAGTCCCATGCCGTGTCTTCATCAAAGACGATGTCGCGTGATACTTTCACCCGGTCTGTGGTAGGATCGTAGACGCGGTACGCCACAGTTCAAGTTTCATACCCAAGTAGCACCATCGGCTTGCTCCGGTCATCCAGTTTCTTCAGCCCTGGCTGCGTGGCCTTGACATGGGCGACGCACCCAAACACCCAGAGATGGCTCACGCTCGGCCGGCGCACGTGCCATGCTTCGTAGGGTGTCTTACCGCTGACGCTCTTCGTGATTCCCCGGTTCAGAAGGTAGACCGCCGTTGTCACTGCTTCTCCCCAGAATCTCATCGGCATGCCTTTGGCCTTCAAGAGGCAACGTGCCATGCTAACCACCGTTTGATTTCGTCGTTCGACCACGCCGTTTTGCTGGGGCGAGTATGGCGCCGTTGTTTGTCAATGCACACCGTGGTCGGCAAAGTACTCGCTGAGTTCTTGAGACGTGAACTCACCTCCACGATTGGTCCGCAGCGTCTTCAACTTGCACCCGCTTTGTCGTTCGGCTACTGCCACGGTCCTTTTGATGGCTTCCGCTGCTTGATCCTTAGAGGTCAACAAGACTATCCACATATATCTACTAAGATCATCTACCATTAGTAGAAAGTATCGTTTACCTCCAGGAATTTGTGGCTCGATGGGTCCACACAGATCGGCGTGCACGAGCCCAAGGCGTTCGGTCGCTCGGTTCTTGGCTTGGCTTGGGAATGAGCTGCGTTTCTGCTTCCCGGCCAGGCAGGCGTCACACAAGCGCTCAACGTCATCGAGCAGCGGGAGTCCGTCCAACATCTTGTTCCTGGCCATGCGTCGAAGGGCCTCGAAGTTCATGTGGCCGTATCTCGCGTGCCATCGCCACCCATCCTCGCACCCATGCACCGCAAGGCACACTGGTCGTGCCAAACTCAGATGAAGGAGGTAAAGGCGCCCTTGGCCTTTTGGCACCCGTGCGAGCAAGGGTCCGCCTTGATCCCGTAACGTGAGCCACCCGTGCTGGATCCTCGTATCATAGCCGTCCTCGTCCAGCTGGCCTAGTGAGATGATGCCGCTGTGGAGCCGTGGTATGTAATACACATCGTCCAACTTTAGGTGCTCGCCGTTCCGGCACATAAAAAGGATCGTGCCAGTGCCTTCTATTTCCATGGAGGTGTCGTCTCCCAATTTGACCGAGCCTCGTACATCCGTGTCTAGCTCGGAGAAGAACTCCCGTCTTCCGCACATGTGGGCACTCGCACCGGAGTCAAGGAACCATGCCGTGTCACTCTGCCCGGACTCCTTCGTTGACCGTGCTTTAGATCGCGTCTCGTTGAGCAGGACGTGCTCCTTGGTGGCTGAGTTCCCGATCGTGAGTGAGTGAAGCCTTGCTACGAGGAGCGTCTGTTCGTCCACTTCAGCTTGCACGAGGTTGGCACGTCCCTTTCGTTCGCGCCGTGGCTCGGGGCAGTCCTTGGAGATGTGGCCAGCGTATTTGTTACAATTGTAACACTTCAAATTCGTCAAGTCTCTGTCACCACTCACCGCCCGTTGGCTGCCGTCTCCCTTGTGGCTCGGTTTCTTCCCTTTCTGAAAACCCTTGCCTTTGCCTTTGTTCCCGGAGCTAGAGCTCGGTCCTCGTGCGATCCATTCTTGCTCCGTGAGCAAAACTTGGCCGTTGGAGTTGTTCGTGGTGTTGATGGAGCACCGATCTGCTGCTGACCTAAGCCTGCCGATGAGTTCCTCCACTGTCATGCCATTCAGATCGAGCAACGTTTCGATCGAGCAAGCGATTTGGGCGTACTGGCTCGGCACCTCCCGCAAGAACTTTTGGACCACTTTGATCTCTTCTAGAGATTCACCTAAAGAACGAAGGTTATTGATGATACCTGTAATCCGCATGCCGAAGGCGTCGAGTGACTCCCCGTCCTTGAAGGCGATTTTCTCGAACTCCTTGCGTAGACGTTGTGCCGTGGCCTCACGCACTCGATCCACGCCGACTCGCATCATCCGGATTGCCTCCCAAGCTTCGTGTGCCGACGTTTTGACAGCTAGCGCCGATACCATCTCCGGTGGCACCGCCCGAATCAAAGCCGAGAGGGCCGCCATGTCTTCCCGTTCGGACGGTTCTCCAATGCCGGAAGTGGCCTCCCATAAACCTTGTGCTCGTAGGTTTATCTTCATCACGAGGGCCCATTCGATGTAGTTCGTTGCCGTCAACGTGGGGTACACAATGTTGGCGCCAAGGTTGGTACGTTCTTGGATGACACGTTCGTGGATGACAACTTCGCCGCCGTTGCCGCGTCGTGGCCTGCTGCGTCCTCGTCCTCCCCGTGGTTCCGTTTGTGCCGGTGATCTCGATGCGTCCGCCATAGGATCGTTGAACCTCTTGATACCACTTGTTAGCTTTCACACAGATAAGCTGAGAAGAGGAGAAAGAAGAACAATGATGTTGTGCAGAAAACTGGATATTGCTTTTCTATTCATATCATCTTTTATATACACAAACTCTGAAAGAAAAAAGGAATACGAAATAATCTAATTTCTACGTAAGAAGGAAACGTAAAAATCTAATTCCTACGGAAAAAGGAAAGAAAAATATCTACTTCCTACGGATGCTAATTAGCATCTTTATTTTCTAGAAATAGCTGCAGAAAATAAACAAACAAGGAAAAGAAAGATGACTAGAAATCTAGGCATGTGTGTACTACCTGCTCTAATAAGTTTTAAATTTGTCATTGGTACTCACTAAGAAGAATTTGATTTTAAATAAACATCTGTCTGTTTAACCTTATCATCTTCTGATACAATTCAGTTTCTTAATGACAATTCTCAAGTAAGATAGAAATGTACTTGCTGGTTTATAAATTAGTTGCATTTATTTGCAAGATGTGTTTTACTTGCCTAGTTATGTTGACTTCTTTCTGTATGTGTCATATCAGGAATATTCGTGCTCCAATGCTGATCATTATCAATGCTCGGGCTGAAATCAACAAGAAATGTGTAGGTGCAGACAGTTTGGGCAAAGAATCATCCGATAGTTCAAAAACTTATGGTCATTGGTGGTGGTTTTGGATCAGTGTGCTCTCATTAGTATCAGGTATTGCCTACTTTAAACGAAAATTGGACACTACTTCATTCCTATCTCTGAATTGCGTGATATTTACAAGTTCTTTTTTGTAGCATTTTTTCAGTGCAGTGCTGTCTCTACTAAGGGCGTTAATATCCGAAAATTTTTTCAGGAATTCAGTCTTCAGATGCCATGTTATGCCGTTTACCTGGGCTGAATTTGACAAGAAGGTATGGAATGACACACTCAACTCAATTCGCATGCACAGAATATTCTGTGGGAACTTCATTAGAAACTAATGAATGCACCTGATGATTTATACAGGTAAAGGAAAAGGAGATGATTTGCAGGGAGGAATCCATCATTTTGTACTCCAGCACCACCAAATCTCTATAGTAGAATGATGCTGAGAAGCAGCAGACAGCCAAGAAGATAGTCAGTTTTCTCATATATCCCTTAGTATTGAAGTCAAAACACCAGGCTCAACAATCACAGTGTGACAAAGGCTATCAAAACACCATTTTTGTTATGACTTCTTTTTAGTTTGATATCATGGTCACCCACTCGTCAGTACCTAATTCTTATATATCTTTTTTCCAAATTGTTTCCTTTTCTTGCAGGCAAGAAAAAAAAGCTAAACTCCCAAGTTTGCTCAGGAAAATCAAGCCATAAAGCAGCAAGCAAGTATTGGAAGTGGTGAAATCTAGGCAAGTATATACTGACTGTTCTAATAGGTTTTAAGTTTGTCATCGGTACTCATCATTTGTCAATTGATTTATTTTTAAACATTTGTCTAACCATTTATCACCGTCTGCAAGGTACTTAATGACAAGCTCATAAAACTAACGCTGAATCTGCAAGGAGATTAGAAATGTATGTACTTGTTATTCATTTATCTTAGTTGCCTTTACTTCAGGATCAAATTGTTTGCTCACCTGAATTTATATTGTTAACTCTAGGATGGAGTAAAGGAAGCCAAAGCTAATATTGACCAGGCCTAAGGAGGCTATATTTCAAGAAGGCTCAACAGCAGGTTTTGCAAAAAAAGAATCAAAAGCTCTATTCCCTCTTTAAATTCGCGTAATGTTAGCTTTGGTTTCCCTGTTGTGATGGTGTGAACATTCAGTTTTTTGATAATAGAGTCTATAGTGAATGAATGAATCTGGTTTGAAGCTGAGCATTTCGTATATATGAGAGTACACTGGTTTATGTAAAAATTGTGTATTCAAAACCTGGCAGATATTTTGAACGCCTAAGATTTTCATTTGTGATAGTAGTAATGCCTGTTTCTATTTATGCTACAAGGTATAATGCTGCTTCCAAGGACTTTGGGTTTTTTACACAGACAATTTATTGTTAGTCCTGGTAAACACTGTATACTGTGACCATTGTTAGCTTTCACACAGATAAGCTGAGAAGAGGAGAAAGAAGAACAATGATGTTGTGCAGAAAACTGGATACTACTTTTCTATTCATATCATCCTTTATATACACAAACTCTGAAAGAAAAAAGGAATACGAAATAATCTAATTTCTACGTAAGAAGGAGACATAATAATCTAATTCCTACGGAAAAAGGAAACGTAATAATCTAATTCCTACGGAAAAAGGAAAGGAAAATATCTACTTCCTACGGATGCTAATTATCATCTTTATTTTCTAGAAATAGCTGCAGAAAATAAACAAACAAGGAAAAGAAAGATGACTAGAATATCTCACAAATCACCCCCATAATCTTGTCATCACTTTATCTCTGCAACTCCGATTCTGCCCCTAAGTTCTTGAAAACGAACTCGTCCGAGAGGCTTTGTCAGGATATCAGCGAGCTGAGCTTCTGTGTTGATGTAGTCGATGTCAATATCGCCCTGCTCCAGATAATCTCTAATCAAATGGTAACGTATATCAATGTGTTTACTTCGATCGTGAAACACAGGATTTCGGCTAAGATCGATTGCCGATTTGTTGTCCACCAATAACGTTGGTGCTTGTGGCTGTTCACCTTGCATTTCACCAAGCAATCTACTAAGCCAAACACCTTGGCAAGCGGCAGTGGCAGCTGCAATATACTCTGACTCGCACGAAGAGAGTGCCACCACCCGTTGTTTCTGTGATTGCCAACTCACCGGAGATTGACCTAGGAAGAAAACTAGCCCCGTCGTGCTCTTCCTATCATTGACGTCTCCACCCAAATCAGCATCACTATAACCTGCCAAGAGTAAAGGTCCAGCACTTTTTCCATATGAAACTCCAAACTCTAGAGTTCCCGCCACATAGCGTAGAATATGCTTCACTGCTGCCATATGCTCAACTCTTGGCTGCTCCATGAATCGGCTAACATAACCAACTGCAAAAGTAATGTCTGGCCGAGTATGAACTAAGTACCTGAGACTTCCCACCAAGTTGCGGTAGTCCGTGGCGTCCACCGGTCTCCCGTCTCCCGTCTTGCTTAGTTTGAGCCGTGCCTCCATTGGTGCCGCGCATGGATTGCACTCTTCCAGTCCGGCCTTTTGTAAAAGCTTCTTTGCATAAGATGATTGGCAAAGAGTGACCAAACCCTTCCGTTGTTGCACTTGGATGCCGAGGTAGTAACTCAGTTCGCCGAGGTCACTCATCTCAAATAGATTCGTCATCTCCTTCTTGAACTTAGTCAGTTCTTCGATTGAAGTTCCGGTGATGATCAAGTCATCAACATAAACTCCAACTAGCAGTTGCTCCTTCCCGTTGCTCCGACGATATACCGCGTGCTCGGCTTCACATCGTACAATCTCCAAGTCGCGAAGACTCTTGTCAAGTTTGGCATTCCAAGCCCTCGGAGCTTGACGTAGTCAGTAGAGAGCCTTCTTAAGCCGAAGAACCTTGCCTTCGTTGCCTTGAATTTCGAAACCCGGCGGTTGCTTGACATAAACCTCCTCAATCAGATCACCGTTGAGGAACGCGGTCTTGACGTCCATGTGGTGGATTGGCCACCCGTGGTGTGCAGCGAGCGTGATCAGAACCCGCACGGTCTCCATTCGCGCAACTGGAGCGAACACTTCCTCGTAGTCCACCCCCTGCTGCTGCACGTAGCCCTTTGCCACTAACCGCGATTTTCGTTTCACCATCTCCCCGTTCGCGTCCTTCTTAAGCTTGAAGACCCACTTAAGTCCGATGGGGCGGTGTCCCGGTGGTAGATCGGTGAGGCGCCAAATCTGGTTTGCCTCGATGCTTGCAAGTTCCTCCGTCATTGCCGTTCGCCATCCTTCGTCCTTCTCGGCTTCAGCTTGGCTCGTTGGTTCGTCGACTGTGAGAAGACAAAGCTCCTCATCCTCAGCTTCAATCTTCTCGGTGGCGTTGAGAAGGTCCTCCATGGTTCGATACCGTCGTTGTGCCTAAACTCTGGAGGGTGGTTCCGATGTGTTTGCCGTTTCATACCCAAGTAGCACCATCGGCTTGCTCCGGTCCTCCAGTTTCTTCAGCCCTGGCTGCGTGGCCTTGACGTGGGCGACGCACCCAAACACCCGGAGATGGCTCACGCTCGGCCGGCGCCCGTACCATGCTTCGTAGGGTGTCTTGCCGCTGACGCTCTTCGTGATTCCCCGGTTCAGAAGGTAGACCGCCGTTGTCACTGCTTCTCCCCAAAATCTTGTCGGCATGCCTTTGGCCTTCAAGAGGCAACGTGCCATGCTAACCACCGTTTGATTTCGTCGTTCGACCACGCCGTTTTGCTGGGGCGAGTATGGCGCCGTTGTTTGTCGATGCACACCGTGGTCGGAAAAGTACTCGCTGAGTTCTTGAGACGTGAACTCACCTCCACGATCGGTCCGCGGCGTCTTCAACTTGCACCCGCTTTGTCGTTCGGCTGTTGCCACGGTCCTTTTGATGGCTTCCGCCGCTTGATCCTTCGAGGTCAACAAGACTATCCACATATATCCACTAAGATCATCTACCATTAGTAGAAAGTATCGTTTACCTCCAGGAGTTTGTGGCTTGATGGGTCCACACAGATCGGCGTGCACGAGCCCAAGGCGTTCGGTCGCTCGGTTCTTGGCTTGGCTTGGGAACGAGCTTCGTTTCTGCTTCCCGGCCAGGCAGGCGTCACACAAGCGCTCAACGTCATCGAGCAGCGGGAGTCCGTCCACCATCTTGTTCCTGGCCATGCGTCGAAGGGCCTCGAAGTTCATGTGGCCGTATCTCGCGTGCCATCGCCACCCATCCTCGCACCCATGCACCGCAAGGCACACTGGTCGTGCCAAACTCAGATGAAGAAGGTAAAGGCGCCCTTGGCCTCTTGACACCCGTGCGAGCAAGCGCCCGCCTTGATCCCGTAGCGTGAGCCACCCGTGCTGGATCCTCGTGTCGTAGCCGTCCTCGTCCAGCTGGCCTAGTGAGATGATGCCGCTGTGGAGCCGTGGTATGTAATACACATCGTCCAACTTTAGGTGCTCGCCGTTCCGGCACATAAAAAGGATCGTGCCAGTGCCTTCTATTTCCACGGAGGTGTCGTCTCCCAATTTGACCGAGCCTCGTACATCCGTGTCTAGCTCGGAGAAGAACTCCCGTCTTCCGCACATGTGGGCACTCGCACCGGAGTCAAGGAACCATGCCGTGTCACTCTGCCCGGACTCCTTCGTTGACCGTGCTTTAGATCGCGTCTCGTTGAGCAGGACGTGCTCCTTGGTGGCTGAGTTCCCGATCGTGAGTGAGTGAAGCCTTGCTACGAGGAGCGTCTGTTCGTCCACTTCAGCTTGCACGAGGTTGGCACGTCCCTTTCGTTCGCGCCGTGGCTCGGGGCAGTCCTTGGAGATGTGGCCAGCGTATTTGTTACAATTGTAACACTTCAAATTCGTCAAGTCTCTGTCACCACTCACCGCCCGTTGGCTGCCGTCTCCCTTGTGGCTCGGTTTCTTCCCTTTCTGAAAACCCTTGCCTTTGCCTTTGTTCCCGGAGCTAGAGCTCGGTCCTCGTGCGATCCATTCTTGCTCCGTGAGCAAAACTTGGCCGTTGGAGTTGTTCGTGGTGTTGATGGAGCACCGATCTGCTGCTGACCTAAGCCTGCCGATGAGTTCCTCCACTGTCATGCCATTCAGATCGAGCAACGTTTCGATCGAGCAAGCGATTTGGGCGTACTGGCTCGGCACCTCCCGCAAGAACTTTTGGACCACTTTGATCTCTTCTAGAGATTCACCTAAAGAACGAAGGTTATTGACGATACCTGTAATCCGCATGCCGAAGGCGTCGAGTGACTCCCCGTCCTTGAAGGCGATTTGCTCGAACTCCTTGCGTAGACGTTGTGCCGTGGCCTCACGCACTCGATCCACGCCGACTCGCATCATCCGGATTGCCTCCCAAGCTTTGTGTGCCGACGTTTTGACAGCTAGCGCCGGTACCATCTCCTGTGGCACCGCCCGAATCAAAGCCGAGAGGGCCGCCATGTCTTCCCGTTCGGACGGTTCTCCAACGCCGGAAGTGGCCTCCCATAAACCTTGTGCTCGTAGGTTTATCTTCATCACGAGGGCCCATTCGATGTAGTTCGTTGCCGTCAACATGGGGTACACAATGTTGGCGCCAAGGTTGGTACGTTCTTAGATGACACGTTCGTGGATGACAACTTCGCCGCCGTTGCCGCGTCGTGGCCTGCTGCGTCCTCGTCCTCCCCGTGGTTCCGTTCGTGCCGGTGATCTCGATGCGTCCGCCATAGGATCGTTGAAGCTCTGATACCACTTGTTAGCTTTCACACAGATAAGCTGAGAAGAGGAGAAAGAAGAACAATGATGTTGTGCAGAAAACTGGATACTACTTTTCTATTCATATCATCCTTTATATACACAAACTCTGAAAGAAAAAAGGAATACGAAATAATCTACTTCTACGGAAGAAGGAAACTAAATAATCTAATTTCTACGTAAGAAGGAAACGTAATAATCTAATTCCTACGGAAAAAGGAAAGGAAAATATCTACTTCCTACGGATGCTAATTAGCATCTTTATTTTCTAGAAATAGTTGCAGAAAATAAACAAACAAGGAAAAGAAAGATGACTAGAATATCTCACAACCATTTCCTTTAAATTAATGGCAGTATTGTTTTTTCTGTTGAGTTCTATACTGATTCAATCTTTTTAAAACATAGTTTAGAAAATGAGACTGGACTTTTCAAATAATACGTAATGGAGGTAATCTGTTTATTAAAGAATGTATAATATTGATAGATTTATGCAAGTGATAAGTGATTCAATTAGTTATGAGGAATTTCGGGTTTGTTCTATGTGCTTTCTTTCGTCTTGCTTTACAAGGGGCGTTATTTCTACCCCTGAAAGAATATTTTTACTAATTCATTCCGATCTCAGAATTGTCTGACAATGGCAAGGTTTTTTATCCAGTGTTTCTCTCTACTAGGGTCATTGATATCCGAGGAGGTGCCTAATTACACTGTTGATATGGGCTTAATTTGATGAGAAGGTGTGAAACTATACACAGAATTATTCCGTAGGGAACTTCCTTAAAAACTAAAACAGGCAACTGGTGATAAGGGCAAGTCCAACACTTATCTACTCACATTCTCCATAATAGGGAAGCAAATCTCATATTCCCCATATTTTTTTACCTCAACTCCAACAGTTTCTCCATTTTCCATTCCCTATAATTTATTGACATTTATTACTATACATTTATCCTATTGTTTTCTATTTTTATCATATATTCAATAAGTCCAAATAATGATGAACAAATAAATAATTAACTTAAAATACATATTACAATAATATTTCATATTTGAAATTACTTACTCTAACTTATAAAATGATAAAATTACATTTTATAAAAATAACACATCCTGAGTTACAATATAACTATTTTTGTAATGTATTATGAATAATTAGACTCATCTCTTTTCAATTTTTTGTTACAAATTATTATTTTCAACCATAAGAAATAAAATGTTTAGTAAAACTTTTTTAATTTAAACGTTATGACTTATATAAAACGTCAAAATAAATATATTTATGACCTTAAAATTTAGTAAATTTATATTGGAAAATAGATTATATTTGATTATTAAATATCAATAGATATGTACATGTAAAAATAGTCATATGAGATCTTGTTACGATCGTCTTTATGCATATTTTTAGAATATGTATTTTTGATAAAATTTTATTGTAATTATTTTAAGATATTATCATTTAAAATTATTGAAGAGAAACAATTAATGAGTGAGATAACAAAAAACAATGCAGATAGCATTAAATTTTGGTTCTCCAAATCTTCTCCCTCATTCTCTAAATTTGGAGAAGCAACCCTTCTCTCTCTTCAATTTTTCTATTATGGAGAATGGGATGGAGAATCTGTTGGAGTTCAAAAAAGGCTCAAATTCTCCATATTTGAGCAAATTTGCTATTATAGCAAAGCTGTTGGACTTGCTCTAATACATACAGGTGTAATCAAAGGAAAGGGATGTGATGTACAGAGAAGAATCCATCATTTTGACTCCAGCACCACCAAAAATCTCTACAGAAGAATGACGCTGAGAAGCTGCATACAGGCAAGAATATTTCCAGCTTACTCAGATCTGCATTGAAGTCAAAACACCAGGCTCGACAATCAAGGTATGACAAAGGCACCAGTTTTGTTATCATCTGTTTCAAATCGTTGTCACTCCCTCTTCAGTACCGAATTCTTATATATTTCTTTTCAAATCGTTTCCCTTTCTCGAAGGAAAGTAAAATAGCTGTAGTAACTCCCAAGTTTGCCCATGAAAATCAAGTCTTAAAGCAGCAAGTATTGGAAGTGGTGAAATATAGGAGGTGTGTACCGACGTCGACTGTTCTCAATGAGACAAGAGGGATTTCACACCTCTTATGGAAAAACGAAATGCAGAGGGACCTTGTTTGTGATTTAGTGAGGATGGACAGTTGGAAAGAAAAGGTAAACCCGTTGAATAGAATGTTCAGTTTCTTCCATAAACTTGACGTGATGTAATGCCATTCTGCTTTCTTAATTAATTGTTCATATGTTCACTCCTGCTACAAGTACTTGGAACCAACTTGGGAGAGGGAGGAACTAGCAAGGTAGGTTATTTCTTATATGATCTAATTTTTTGTCCCTGATGATTTCTGGATAGTTAAGGGATAATAATCATTTGAATTGTTTTTATTTTCCTGAACAAGTAGGCTCAAAGGCTGAAGAAGTTGCAAATGCTAAGTTAAGGATGCTTCTGAATAGATGTATTACTTTGTTTAGGAAGTATAAGTAAGGGAAGACACACACTGTGACATGTGCTTACAGTGTAACTGATTTCACACTTCTACTGCAAAGTATTTCGAGAAGATTGAAGACCTAGGCATGATCGATGATATTTTTTTATGTTTATTTCTGGGAAGAAGAGTTTCAAAGTAATGTGTTTTTGACCAATTTGTTTTGGTGATTGTTTTTGTCGAGGTGAATTTTGTAAAGTTGGATGGATGACTTGTCACTGGAATTGGCGGAAGGAACTAACGAAGTTCCAGGGCTGGTTGAAGGTCATGTATATATACAACAGAAGTGTGAGAGCTTGTTAAGTCTGGGGGATGAGCTGCATTTGTTGGACCAACCTTTTATGTTAATTACGCTTCCCTAATTCAAATACACATGTTAATCGTTTAGTTGGATTTTTTATTTTATTTTTTACTTGACAAATTGTTACTAACTTTTTGGTTCTGGAAGAATTAAAGCTTCTAGCATCTGAGGCTCGTGTTTTGAGAGGGTAATGATAAGCTGTAAAGTAAACATGTTTACTGGTTTGTTATTTCTCTTCATAGCCTTTATTTGGTAATTCAATTATATGCTCACTTGATTTTATTTTGTCAACTTCAGGGTGGAGCAAATGGTAGTGGAAGCCAAAGCATACATTTACACGGCCTACATTTCAAGAATTCTCACTGGGACAAGAGGGATTTTGGACCGATTATGGCCAAACGAAGTGCGCACTGCAGAAGGAGCTTGTGATTTTTTAGTGAGGGTGTGCAGTTGGAAAGTTAAGGTGAACCTATAGAATAGAATGTTCCGTTTCTTCGTGATTTGATGTGATCTAATGCCATTCTACTTTCTTTATTAATTTTTCTTCTGTTTGCTTCCAGAATCAAGTACTTGGAACCGACTTTGGAGAGGGAGGAACTAGCAAGGTAGGCTATTCCCTATATGGTCCAATCTGTATTATGTCCCAGATGATTTCTGTATAATGAAGAGTTAATAATCGTCTGAATTATTTTATTTTCTGAATTTTTTTGAGGTAATACATGTTTTTTTTTCTTTTCTTTATTCATTTGTGTTGTCCAATTGTTATTTAGGAAGTATAGGTAAGGGAAAAAAAGAGACCGTGCTGTGACATGTGTATACATTGGGCGATTTCACACTTTTACTGCAAAGTTTTCTTAGAAGATTGAAAACCTCCTTACGATTAATCGTGTTTTTTAATGTTTCTATCTTGGAGGAAGAGTTTAAATATATCTTGTTTTTGACCAATTGTTTTGGTGATTGTTTTTGTCACGGTGAATTTTGTAAAGTTTGATGGCGTTGGAATTTGCAGAAGGAACTAAGGAAGTTCCTAGGCTGAAGCTCATGTTTACAGCACAAATGAAGTATGAGAGCCTCTTAAGTCTAGATTTTGAGCAGCATATGTTGGATCAACCTTTTATATTAACTACATTCCCCTAATTCAAATATATTTGTTGATCTTCATATTTACAGAACAAATGAAGTATGAAAGCCTCTTAAGTCTAGGTTTTGAGCAGTATCTGTTGGATCAACCTCTTATATTAACTACATTCCCCTATTTCAAATATATTTGTTGATCTTCAATTGGATTCTGATTTTTTAATTTCATTTGACAGGTTGTGGAGAAGAAATTGTCTTTTCACTATCAGTGTTTTGAAAATGATACAGAACTTTTCTGAGGCTTCTAGTTTTGAGGGTAATGATAAATTTAATTTAAATAATACTTATTAAAATTGCATAAATCGATCTTTTTAATGGTTGTACAGAATCTGTTCAAGAATCCCGAGATCATGCCAAAACTTCAGATTGAGATCCTAAAAACTAGTTGCATATCAAGGTGAAACATAGATCAATTTGCTCATAAGTGAGCAGTCTATGCTTTAGGAAAGCTGCAAGCAGATATCATTTCTACCGGGAATAAAAGAAAATGAAGTGTTGGTAATGTATTTAAGCTCATGGCTACTAACTTTTGACTGATATTCTTACAGAGTACTACATGGATCTTTTTGAGAGCAATTCCGTGTGAGCAGAACTTAGTCAGGGAACAGAATGCCTGCTGCCATCTGCCAATTATATTGACCGTCAGTATGATTTTGCAAAAAATGGTAGTGGTTGCCTGTATTGGATCCGTTCACAATAATTATCTTTAACGAAGGAAAATTTAACACTACCTTTCTGTTCCAAGTTATCTGAAGATTCATTCTTATTATGTTCTTCCAATGCTCAGATGGAATCAGAGATTGAAGAATTGAAGTGGTGATACCAGGCCCAGGCCCAACTACTCGGCAGTAGCATGGACTCGGCCCACTATGAGGTAAGCTAGTATGGCAGCATCCAGGTTCGTACAACTCGGATAGGGACAAGCACACTAGAAGACACTCAGAGCATGGACCACACGGAGAGCATGGGTTACTGTATAAATAGTGCTCCTCAGCACTATTCCAAGTGAGTATCTTCTCATTATTCTAGTGAATCCCCCTTTTCTCTACCGGGATCCATCTTTCATCATCACACCGGAGGGTCTACCATCGGTACCTCCCGGGGCTCTGTCTTGTAGGGCTAGGTCATTGGATCAGGAATCAGGGGACTACTCAGACCGACCAGGCGGGCAGCATCAAGTTGGCACGCCCAGTGGGATACGATCTTTGTTCTCAAAAAGCACTGAGATGCCACCCCGAGGTCGGCCGCCACGAAGAGGCAGGGGAGGATCCTCTCCTGTAACCACTCGGTCTGGAGGAAGAAGGGCCGAAGCAGCCGAGGAGGATCTCACCCTACGCCAGATGAGGGACCGAACACGCAAAGGAAAGGCTCCGGCGCACCCGGACCCGGAAGGCTCGGAGGAAGAGGAAGTGCCAGAGGAGAGGAGGGAGTCGGAGATAACCTAGGATGAGCGTGACAGGATGGAGTTCGCCGCGACATAGGAGGAAGAGTATCGTCGTTGGTAAGCGGCAAAGCAAGGACTGGGTCCGGGAACGCAACCGTCCGGGGAGGGACCGTCGAACCCTCCGACGACCGAAGTCCAAGTACTTCCGGTTCAGTCAGGGGTAGGACCCCGCTGGCACCGGGACCAGGATCCTCTGCGGGGCCTTCATCCGGGCCAGGCCCTCAGGAGGGTTACCTCCTCTGGCTGCAGATGTGGTCAGCCGAGGACTTCCTGTCAGTCAGGGACAGGAGAACGCTCGTCCTCAGGTGGTTGTTATAGATGTGGAAAAGCATGCAGGAAGTGCGAGCCAGCAAGTTGGTGCTGGGCCCGGGTACGGTCAAGGAGTTGGGCACCCTGGTTATGGAGCACCAGGATACGGGATGTCACAAGCCGGGTATCAGGGGTACCACGGGTACCCCCCGGCACCCGGAGGATATTACACTAAACTTGCTGAAGTCCCGGGAGGCTGGGCTCCAGGGATCCAAGGCCCAGTGTGGGTTCAAAACCAAGTACCGATGACGGGATATGCCATGGCCCATCCAGCCCCGGCCGCAGGAACCTATGGGATGTATCCTGTGGTGGTGGATAGGCCTCCTAGGGCGCTGAACTCGGTGGAAAAGAGGTTAGACAGGCTGATAGGCAGGAATGGATGTAGGCCTACCTCCCCATGGATAGGCTACATCAGCACTTTCCCCTGGCCGGTGGGAATGAGGGTTTCGGAAGGCGTGCCGACCTATAATGGGGAAACAGACCCGGAAGAGTTTGTCAGGACATATCATAATGTTATGGGGACGCGCGACATCCGGGAGTGTAAGTTAGTGAGCTCGTATCTGAGAGGTATTTGTCTATCGTGGTTTGTATCTCAGCCTCAAGAGAGCTTCAGGAATTATTATGATTTCTCAAGGGCTTTGATGCACAGATACGAAACCAGACGGAAGAAGTACCTACCTCTGGCCGAGGTAGCTCGCAGTCGGCAGGCAGCGAAGGAGGACGTCAGGGGATTCCACAGGAGGTACATGGACTATTCCATGAAGGTGGTGGATAGAGAGGCTTAGGTGAAAGTCCTGATTGCAGGATTTATAGCAGGGTTGAGGGATGAGGTGTTATGGGCAAAGTTTATGGAGAATATTCCGACTACTTTTCATCAGTTGGACCTGGAGGTGGAGATGTACTTCTCGTTGCTGGAAGGGATCAAGAAGAGGAAGGAGGAAGGGTATTTTGAACATAGAGGGATCGGAAAGGGTGATAAGACTCGGGTTGCAGATCCTGGAAGGAGGGTTGCGGCCCCGGTGCCGGCTAAGCCGAGGGTTGACCCCCCTCGGGCTGAAACATTTAACCCTCTGACCAAGACCCGGTCGGAGATCCTGACCATTAACAGGAACCTATTTCAAGACCCGGCCCCCATACCGAGAATCCGACACCAGCAAACGCGACCAAGTATTGTGCGTTCCATAAGTCTAACGGACACACAACTGAGGGTTGCCGGAGCTTGTTGGTGGAGATTGAGAAGTTGATTGAGAGGGGACAACTGAGAGATTGTGTGACGCAGGAGCACCAGCGTCCGGCTGCAGGGCAGAAGGCAGGAGCTGGGAGGAAGAGGAATTGGATGAATAGGCCACAGAATGATAACCAGCGAGGGGTTCCCGCACCGGCTGTCCAGCCCGGAACGGCAGCCCTGGTCATGGCCCCGGAGCCGGTCAATCAGGCTCATCCTCGGATGATAAATGTCATACATGGCGAGGCAGGTGACGGGCCCCAGTCCCATGCAGCGGCCAAAGCCCGAAGTAGGTATGTACCGGCTGGAGAAGATAGAGAGAAGAGACTACGTCTCATTGAAGTCATCACCTTTTCGGACGAGGATCCGGTGCCCAGTCTGACGCCCCATACGGATCCGATAGTGATCACGGCGGAGATCGAAGGGTTTACGATCAAGAGAGTGTTCATTTACGATGGGAGTAGTGTGGAAATCATGTTTGCGTCCTGCTTTGACCAGCTGGGGATTGGACGCCACAACCTTCGCCCGAGTACCTCTCCGCTGTCAGGTTTCACGGGCCGAACAGAGCATCCCTTGGGAGTTGTGTCCTTGATAGTGACGGTGGTAGATGATCTTGACAGAAGTAAGAAGACCTCGGTCCGGTGCAATTTTGCGGTCATAGACGCTCCGCCCCCTTATAACATCATCATTGGTCGTCCGTGGATGGCTCAGGCTAGGGCCATATGCTCGACCTACCACTTGACCATGAAGTTCCAAACAGAGCAGGGTGTGGCAACGGTCCAAGGGAGCCAGTCTACAGCCCGAAGTTGTATGCTCACGGCCCTTCAGGATGCCAGGAAGGCCCCGGTCGGTGCAGTGCAGGGAGAAGTAGGACCGGGAGACGTGGAAGATATGCAGGTCGGGCGCAAGGGTACAATCAAGGTCGGGAAGAAGATGCCAGTAGATATAAAGGAGCAGTTACGGGGCTTGCTGTCAGAGTACGAAGATGTGTTCGCATGGGAAAAGAAAGAATTCATGGGTGTGCCTCCAGAGTTAGCTCTCCATAAGTTGAACGTATACCCGGATCTAAAGCCCATCCGGCAGAAGAAGAGGGTCCTGGCAAGAGATAGGGCTGAGGTGGTGAAGAAGGAAGTATTGAAGTTGCTGGAAGCCGGAGTGGTGGAAGAAATCATATACCTATAATGGTTATCTAACCCGGTGCTAGTGAAAAAGCAGAATGGGTCCTGGAGGATGTGCATTGACTTCACTGATTTGAATAAGTGTTGCCCGAAGGACAGTTACCCTCTTCCCTCGGTCGACCGATTAGTGGAAGCCATCACTGGTTATGAGGCCCTAGCTTTCTTTGACGCATACCGGGGGTATCATCAAATCCAGATGTCAGAGAAGGACAAGCCAAAGACAGCCTTTATCACGGAGTTCGGAACCTACTGCTACAGAAGGATGCCATTCGGCTTGAAAAACGCAGGGGCTACGTATCAGCGCATGGCGGACGCCATCTTTCAAGATCAGCTGGGAAGGAACATGGAGCTCTATGTCGATGACATGGTGGTAAAGAGCAGAAGCTACCCGGATTTCTTAGAAGACCTGGTGGAGATGTTCGGCATTCTGAGAAAAGTTAACCTGAAGTTGAATCCGGAGAAGAGTGTTGTAGGAGAAGCGCTGGGAAGTTCCTCGGCTACATGGTATCTAGCCGGGGAATCGACGTCAATCCGGAGAAGGTGGAGGCCATAAACCGGATGCAGTCGCCGATGAATGTCAAAGAAGTGCAGAAGCTGATGGGTTTCCTGGCGGCCTTGAGCCGTTTTTTGTCAAAAGGTGCGGAGAGACAGCTACCTTTCTTTAACATCCCGAGGAAGGCCAATAAGTTTGAGTGGACCGAGGAGTGCGAGCGAGCGTTCGGAGACCTGAAGGAACACTTGAGTCGGCTCCTGACCCTCTCAAAGCCGAAGGAGGGAGAGTAGTTGCTTTTGTACCTGTCCGCGTCAGCGTCGGCCGTCAGTGCAGTGCTGGTCCGGGAGGAAGAAGGAAAGCAGTGTCCCGTCCATTTCGTAAGCCGGGCGTTGCAGGGCCCGGAGACGCGGTACACAAGCCTGGAGCAGTTGGTATTAGCGCTTGTTTATGCGTCAAAACGTTTGCGCCCATATTTCCAGGCTCATCCGATCGTGGTCCTGACCAACCACCCTCTGAAGCAAGTGATGCTCAAGCCTGAGGCATCAGGGCGTTTGATGAAGTGGGCCATAGAGCTAGGGGAGCATGAGATAACCTACCAGCCGAGGAAGGCCATTAAGGGCCAGGCGATGGCAGACTTCCTGACGGAGATGGTTGGACGGGTCGTGCCTACCGAGGATCCCCCGAACCCAAAGTGGACACTGCACGTGGACGGATCAGCTCATGTAGGAGGCAGTGGAGCCAGGTGTTGCTGACATCCCCCGAATGAGAAGAGTATCACTATGCCCTACATTTTGACTTCAAAACTACAAACAACAAGGCAGAGTATGAGGCGTTGGTGGCAGGGCTCAAGCTTGCCCGAGAACTGAAGATAGGGTCGATCTAGGCCTTCAGCGATTCGCAGATTGTAGTGCAGCAGGTGAATGGGGAATATGAAGGAAATGAGTGGAGTTTACAGAGGTACCTAGAACTGGTCCAGCCCATGATCCGGTAGTTCGACAGCTTCAGTCTGGAGCAGGTGCCAAGGGAGAAGAATGAAAAGGCCGATGCTTTAAGCAAGTTGGCGTCTTCAAAGTTAAGGCCGGGTCAGAAGGCACCTCTCAGAAGGGAAACACTTGACAGGAGGAGTTATGAGCAGAGTGATGAGATTCTGACAAAAGAAGCAGTGCAGGAAGACTCCTGGATGATCCCGATCCGGGCATATATTCTGACCGGGGAGGTCCCGGCCGACCGAGTGGCGGCAAGGAAAATCCGGGTCAAAGCGCCGAAGTATACACTACAGGAGGGCATCCTGTATAAAAGAGGGTATCTCCAGCCACTGCTGAAGTGTGTGGAACGGAAGGATGGTAAGTACCTGGTCAGGGAAGTACATGATGGCCCGAATGGTAATCACCAGGGAGCAAGAACAGTGGCCAGAAAAATCTTAAGGATGGGGTATTATTGGCCTACCATGTTTGAGGACTCGCAGGACAGGGTTCACTCGTGCCTTCAGTGCCAAAAGTTCTCGCCGCTTGTGCACATACCTAGGGAGGAGATGATGGGGATAACGGGTGCCTGGCCTTCAGTAGATGGGGACTGGACTTGGTCGGACCCTTCCCTATCGCCCCGGGCAGCTTGAAGCACCTGATTGTGGCTATTGACTACTTTACCAAGTGGGTCGAAGCCGAACCCTTGACCAACATCCGGGGGGCTACCTGTGTGAAGTTCTGCTGGAGGAACATAGTCTGCCGGTTCGGGGTGCCGAGGGCTATAGTAATTGACAATGGGGCACAGTTCGAAAACGATCCTTTCAAGTCCTGGTGCGCAAAGTATGGGATAAACCAAAAGCTCACGTCAGTATATCATCTGCAGGCTAACGGTCAAGTGGAGGTGACTAATCGGACGATCGTGAATGGGATTAAAGCCCGGCTCCAGGGGGCATAAGGAAATTGGGTACACGAGCTCCCGAGCGTTCTATGGGCTCACCGGACTACAGAAAGCTCAGCGACCGGAGAGTCCCCCTACAGCTTAACCTATGGCTCGGAGACAGTGATTCCGGCTGAGATCGGTGTTCCCAGTCTCCGGACGGCCGAGCCAGTGGCCGAGGACAAGAATGAGGAAGAATGCAGGACGAATCTAGATTTGCTAGAGGAAAGGAGAGAGAAGGCGGCCCTGCATGAGGCCAGAGTCAAGGAAAAGGTGAAGAAATATCACGACAGGATAGTGAGGAAGGAGCAGTTCAAGGTAGGAGACAAGGTGATGAGGCGAAACGACAAGAGTCGCCAGGAGCAGGAGGGTAAGCTGGCACCCAACTGGGAAGGACCGTACCGGGTAACAGAAGCCCACCCGGGTGGGAGTTATGTGCTAGAAGATTCAACGGGGAATGGAATCCCCCGAAGGTGGAACATAGCGAACCTCAGGCGGTTCTATGGATAGTCTCTGACACTAGATGCCTAGATAGAATAGCCTCTGGTACTAGATGCCTAGGTAGGGTAGCCTATGGCACTAGATGCCTAGGTAGGAACTGCTTCGGGCGTCAGATGCCCGGGAGAGAAGCCCTGAGGTCGGATGGCCGAAGGGTAGGTAGGAGGACCCTCTGGTGTTGGACGCCTAGGGAACTTTTGTAACAGGGGCATGCCTTTTGTTTGATTTTAATGAAAGAAGAAATGTGATTATCATGCGTTCGGAATTAAACAGTAGTTGTTATAAAATGAAAATTATTATACACAATTTAAAGTCTTCAACGACACAAAAATGTTACACAGAAGGAAGCTCTATTCTATCTAGGGGCCCTTGAAGTAGAGGCTTCGCCGGGAGGGATTCTCCTGGTCTCCTGCCTGCTTCTTCGGACAACCTTCTCTAACATCTGTTGTTCCTCGTCCTGATTCCGAGGTGCGTCCGGGTTGTCACTATGGTCACTCTCCGGCTCAACTACCGGCTCGGGTGTATGGACAGGAACCCTGCCAGAAGCACCCGGACCCCCAATTCGGACGGAAATTTTTCTTGGAACTTGTTGCCTGGTTGAAGTACTCCCGGTCTAAGCGGCCTTCTGCTTCCCCTTTCGGTCATTGCGAGCCGAACGTGAACCAGCAGCAAGGGAGGGGCCAGGTCGCTGATTAATGGTTGTGGTACCCTCCCGAGTGGGGTATCGGGCGCGGAATCTGGCAGCAACCGCCCGAAATCTGGTCAGGCCCCGTTCAGAAGCTTCCAGATCCAGAAGCTGAGGAGCATGTTCGTAACGCTCGTAGGCCAGGTCGACGTTTTTCAGGGGGGGTATTTGGGACATAAATGGGGAAGTATGATCCGGTTCAGAATGTTTTTCCTCCAACCCATAGCCGCCGTCGGATGTCCTTTCGGAACTTTCCATCCAGGCGATAAGGTCATCGACCGCTCGAGGAACGTCGATCAGCAGAGGAATGTCGACCGCCCCCTAGCGAAGTCCCAGCAGATGGTAGGAGAGATGAACTAGTACAAGTTGTTGTTGCAGGGTCCGGTTCCTAGTTGCCAACCTCTCGTTCTCTACTTCAAGTTCGGTAGCTTGTTTTCGGAGCTCGGTTTGGTTCTGCATCCGCATGCACTTGTTATAGTACAGCCGGACATCATGCCAAACCTCGTCCAACTCTTTTTGGATCCAGACCTGGAAGTTGTGGTGCTGAGCCTCCTGCTCTGATAGGACTTGGTCGAACTCGAGAACCCGGTCAATGCTCTCGAAAGCCAGTCTATAACACTTCGGCAAGGACCCAAAGTCTTCTTGGATTTGGAGCAGGCAATTGATTAGGCAGTCGGCGTCAGGAAACTCAGAAACAAGGGGACCGAGTCCTCCGTCGGACAGAAGATCGGTCAGGCTTGGACAACCGGTTCCGGCTTGTACCGGGGAAGGGTCTGGAGGGTTAAGGGTCCGAGGTAGCTCCTGGACATGGCAAAGGCAGGGTTAAAATGATGATTTACAAAAAAAAGGGGAACAGAGCAGGAGCAACGAAGAAGACGAGAGTAGAAAAAGAAGTTCTTTATTGATAAAATTGAAGTCTGGGTAACGAGATACAGAAAGATGAAAGCAAAAAGAAAGAAAAATCTAACTAACATTCTGGGGGGCTCCCTTCCCTTGGTCGTCCCCGCCACTGCTGTTGTCATTGTCCGAGTCATCCCCGGAATCATCAAAGACTAGGGCAGGAGAATGGGGCAAATCGGCAGTCCAGGGGGTCTCATGGCCGATCTTCGGCGAGGGGGGGTTCTCAGCTTCCAGATCCTTCGGGTCGAACAAGCCCCGGTAGTACCCGTACATGGTGCAGTACTGGGTGAAGTTCTCATCTTCGGGCAAGTCCGATCCGGAGACCGGAGAAGGAGGAAGAGGACCCGGCAGCCGAACCACATCGGTCGACCAGCTTCGGACTTCTTCGGTGACAGCTGGTTCTCTCGCAGAGCCTCCCATAACTTGGGAGATAGGCCCTTCATCCCGCCCTTCTGAAGAGTGTTCACTAGATGCAACTGCTGGTCCTCGGCGTTTGGGTTGAACCATTGCCTCCTGATTGTGGGAGGAAACCAACCCCGAACCTACATATATGTGTTGTGACACTGATGGGCACTGGCGGCGAGGTTAAGATCGGTCTGACGGAGTGACAGGGTCTGACTCGCCAGGACTTTGTCAACAACAACCTCGGCGTACTCCAGACGCTCTTTGTAGCTCGCCTCTCGAGCAGCCTCCAGCTCCTTCTCCAGGTCGCTCACCCTTGCCCGAAGTTGAGCCGATGCTTCCTTCTCGGCTCGAAGTTCTTCTTCCTTCTCGGCTCGAAGCTCTTCCTCTTTTCCCTCCAAGTGACAAGCGAGAAATGTAGAGAGGGCGGTTTGAAAGTCAGAGGAGTTGGCGAACTCGGAGCTAAGGATCCGAACCTATAGGAGGAAACGTTAATAAAAAATAAACGTTAACAAGGATAGTATCAAGGCAAATGGTATAAGAATACCTGCTGGTTTGAAGATGAGACAAGAGGAGTGTTGGCGCGGGACAAAGGTGAAGTCTGGGACTCACTGGTCCGAGGCCTTTTCCCGCCCTTCTCGGAATTCTCTCCCTTCCGCTTTGTTGCGGAAAAAGGAGGCGGGGGAGGAATCTCAGGGGTAGAGATGGTGGTGTATCTAGAGGCCGGGGATCTCCCATCCATAGGTGGAGACCACAAATGCTTACCACGATCGAATGGCAACCTCAGACGATTAGTATCCTGGTTAGATGCCCGAGTGACAGGATGTCGGTAAGGTTCGGTAGGATTTTTAGTACCGGCAGGATCCCGAAAGGTCTCCTGCTGAGCCACTACCTCGGGGATAAACTCCTCCTGATTCTTCTGCACGACCTCAAGCTCAGAAATGATGTCTTCTATCATAAAGGGGCCGAGATTGGGAGCCCCCGAAGGAAGAAGAAGGTTCTGAACGGTCTCCTTCGTCTTGTTCTTATCCTGCTGACACTCCTGCTGCGGGTTGGGGTCGGCCAGCGGGTTCTGAACGGTCTCCTTCGTCTTGTTCTTATCCTGCTGACACTCCTGCTGCGGGTTAGGGTCGGCCAGCGGGTTCCTAACGGTCTCCTCCGTCCTGTTCTTGTCCTACTGATGCCCCTGCTCCTGCTGGGCAGTTTTTCTCCTCCTGTCCCCTTTGGCCCCCGCCGTGGCGACCTTCCTCCTTTTATTTTTTGGGATCGGAACCTCAGGGTCGTTGTCCATGGTGGGAGCTGTAGGGAGGGGAAAGTCAAGCAGAATTTTAGTTTATAAAGAAACAGGAATACTGAAATAAAAGAGAAATCAAAGTGCCTACCTAGAACCGGCCAGATAACAACTCAGCGGCTGTCCTGAAAGGCATTAGCCGGGTATATCGCCCGGGGGAAGAGGTAGAGAGATTTGCCGGCCAGCCAATACTGGTCCAGGTTAAGGGAATCGACGGACAGGGTAGTATGATTGGCCAGTTGCGTGTCAGGAAGGAAGGCTTCCCGGACGTCAACCACAACTTTGTTATTCCAGTCAGGGACCCCGTATCGCTTGGGATTGACCTTCACATAGCCTTTTGCCTGCCAGTTCTTGGCTGAATCTTTCTTGCCAAGGATGAAGTCATGAACACCACCTGGACGGTATATATATCATCTCCTTGCCCGGGCACCTGATAAGCATGTAGAAAGACCTCAAAAGGTTGAAGGCAGGTTCAATCCCGCACCGGAGGCTCCTTACAAGAAAACCCATCATCACAGCGATAACGTTCGGATGCATCTGGGCCGGCGGAGGAAGGGAAGGCTTAACCCCCACATAAAATGGATCCGGGGGATACATCGGACGGACGTCACAGACTCTTCGGCTGAGATAGAGGCCATCTGAGCATCCAAAGGTACAGGGACTCCCATACCGCTGAGACACTTAGTGGTCCAGACGTCGGCTTGAAGTGAAGGGGCTCGGGCTGTATCTATCTCCCTCTGTTCCCGGTTCTTGGAGCCCTTGAATTTTGGAGCAGAAGGAGACACATTGCTGCAAAGGTAAATCGGCTTGTAGGACGCCGACGAGCCAACAGAGTGCGAGGCAGAGGGAGCAGTGCTCGCAAGAGAGTAGGTGACGACAGCCTGGGGCTGGGCATCGGACTGAGCATTGTTAGCCGCCATAACGATGAAGAAGAGAGAGATTATGGAGATCCGTAGAGAAGGAATTGCATAAAAACTTTGATATTTGAAAAGCGATTAGTGAAAGCGATTGATAGAATGGCCTGTTCATAGAAGACGGAAAAAAGGAAATGAAAAGGCAGCGATGAAATGGGTTCGGGAAGCGAGAAAATAATAATGACAGTTATTAATTATTCTCGAGAAAGGCGCGCCCATCCCATCGTTGTCGGGCAGGAAGGGAATACAGAAAGTCAATCCTTCCGCCCTCGGATCAGGAGAGTTCTCACCCTCGGCCGAAAGAACCGGCTTCCGGGGGGCTAGTGGTGATACCAGGCCCAGGCCCAACTACTCGGCAGTAGCATGGGCTCGGCCCACTATGAGGTAAGCTAGTATGGCAGCATTCGAGTTCGTACAACTCGGATAGGGACAAGCACACTGGAAGACACTAGAGCATGGACCACACAGAGAGCATGGGTTACTGTATAAATAGTGCTGCTCAGCACTATTCCAAGTAAGTATCTTCTCATTATTCTAGTGAATCCCCCTTTTCTCTCCCGGGATCCATCTTTTATCATCACGCCGGAGGGTCTACCCTCGGGTACCTCCCGGGGCTCTGTCTTGCAGGGCTAGGTCATTGGATCAGAGATCAGGGGACTACTCGGACCGACCAGGCGGGCAGCATCATGAAGCACTAAGGGGATAATTCTTATTATGTTCAAGGAAGGAATTGTAGCTGGTTGGTAATTACTTCCCAGCGGAGCTTGGGATGGTGAGTTATGCAAGCAAGATACCCTACTGTTCATCCTTGCCACCGATTTCACTGAGGCAGAATTGGTTTGGCATGTGCTAAGCTTCTGTTAAGCTACCGTTGAATGTTTTTTGATCACAAGCTAAAGGAACACATCATCATCTGTTTAATGTCAGTTTGTTTGAACCAATATCTTTCCTTACATGTCTCACCAATGCTATAAAAAATACAATAATTAATGTGTTTCTTGGCACATACTGCAGTGAAAGCTGAAGTTTGTACTTAGCATCAACAGCCAAACCTGATGGGGCATAAACCTCCACAGCAGGCTAATGCTAAGAAGCAGCAGAATCCAAGTACCAGGCTCAAGTCTACAACCACAGACAAATGGAGTTTCTTCTGATTTGTTTTAGTTATATCAACTTGATATCTTTGTCAATAGCACCTCTTTAGTAAGATCTCTATTTAAACATGTTTCACTTTCTTGCAGGGAAGAAAATAGATGAAGCAAAAAAACATGGTTTGCGAACATAGTAGGTGTGAAAGGAAGGGCCTATCAAGCGCTTGGAGATATTGGGAAGTTCCTGTTTTGGCTTGAGGAAAACAGCTCCCTGATGTGTAAAGGCAACTCATTTTGTTTTCTGTCTCATCAATTTGTTGTTCTTTTGATTATTCTCCTAGTTTTTTTGACTTGATATCAGCATTTCGGTTTTCAAGAGATTCTGTGCTCAGTTATTGGCCAATGCTAAGGTAGAAAACAACTAGGAATTTTTCGTAGGTGCTGAGAAAATCATCCAGGTATGACTTCTTTTTATATGTCCGGTTCATGGATAAAATAATATATTTTTTACCCAATTTTTGTGTTTGTCTAGGTGAATTATGTAAATTGGATGGGTGATTTGATCAAGCTAGATCATTTAGATCAACCAATGCTAATGAGCATAACTTTGAAAGGTGTTTTGGTTCAAGATAGCACAAGATAATCAGACTGGTATGCTTTCTGGGTTTTGTGTATTGTAAAATCACATTTTTTGTTACCAATTCAAAATGTTATGCATGTTTGTCATTTGTGCAGACTATAGAAAATACGCTTCATGAATGTGCAGATTGTGTATGGTTATATGTTTCAGGCTTTGTAAGTGACTAAAGGTGTGTTATAATGCCAGGATATTTACTTGAATGTGAAATAATTTATCTAACTCTCAACAATATTGTTGCAGAACTTTGTTAACTTGGTGGGAAGGGAGCCTCACAGACAAATGCTAAGTGGTATTAAGTGCCAAGTGAAAGAGCCTCACAGAATAGAGCCTAAGTTATTAAGAGTGGCCTTGTAAGTTGTGTGTTTCGTGATATACTTCGGGTTATTTTCAGTGAGGTTGCAAATCAAACTGAACTTAACACAGTTGAATCCAGCGCAATGGAAGGTGGAATTTCATTCACAAGGTTTGTGTTAACATCTGTGGCATTCTGTGTAATTGTTCAAATCAAGATTCGTGAAATGATGTTGTTTTTCTTTTCTGTTCAGAAACTTGTAAACTCTTGCGGGATCAAATTTTGGGCAATAATAAACTTCTCTTCACATTGTGATATTACTAGCCTTGTCAGAGATATTTAAAAAATGTGGGAATGAATTGTATGCCTTCTTACTCTTGTAGTAGAACTTCCAAGCTCTGCTAAGCCTTACAGAATTACTACTATATATGTCCTTAATCACTGATTTTGTGTTGCAGATTGTTAAACCTTCCTTTGATGAGGACGATAAGGATTTGGACCTAATTATGGCGAACTGAAGTGCAGCTGATAAGGAATTTAAAGCCAATAAAACTTCCCTCTACATCTCATCTCAGCAAAAGCTACCCATCCCTCTCCATGACTAGGGTGGTATTAATGCATCCCTTTCATTGCTGTTTCATTATCTTGCATTGTGTGGTTTAATAAAAAAAAAAGCTTGATTTTACGAATCTGGTTGATTATCATATATAACTATTGTGCACTATTCAGGGTAAAGAAACTGTTTCTACTATAGGTTTCTATGTGACACCAATGGATAACAGAGTAGTAGAAACCAAGTGCATGTTGGTCTAGAATTTGGATCAACATTCAGGCAAGCTCTTGCTTGTTCCAAGATTGACACCAAAACCTCTTCATCATGTTCCAGTGTTGGATACTCGAGTCTCGGATCGAGGAAGTCTTTGAGTTGGATCATCTTCTTCATTGCACACGACAACAAACTTGGAATCAGGTCTCCTGGGTAGAGTACTTCAAGTGTAAGAACTCCAAAGCTATACACATCACTCTTCTCAGTTACTTTCATTCTATAGGTAAGCTCTACAATGCCAGAAACAAAAGGTAAGATTTATAACTCATTAAGAAAGGACATTTTGCTGTAAAATTGTTGCCTGATACTTGGTGCAATATATCCATAGGTTCTGCTGCTGCGCTCCAGTTGGATGAATTTGGCTGAAGAAACTTTGCAGTGCCAAAATCTGAGACATGAGCTTCGTATTCGGAATTGAGCAGCACATTGTTGCTTGATATGACCAGGTGAACTATTGGCGGCAAACAATCGTGATGCAAGTAGGACAGCGCGTTTGATATGCCCTGAATTCGCTTTAAACTCCGGTTTCTTTGTACTTGATGCTTCAACTGCCACTTTCGGTGCTTCCCGCTTGTTCTCAACATAGTACCATGCCTGCTCATCCAGTGACTTGATGAACACCTTCATGTGTGTCTTCCAGTAAGTGTAGTTTGATCCTTCCAGCATTGGTGGTCGCGTGATCGATGCCCAGTCTCTTGTCGCCATTTGTAAACCCAGTCTGATCTCACCCTCCTCGTTAAAGGGAACAGCAAGTGCCTTGCTATGATACCAATTGAAATTTCTACCGATCAGAATACTAGTGTTCTAATATTACCTACTTCATCAAGTATGTTTAAACATGTTACCAGGTTTAAACATTAAAGTAAAGAACACCAGAAATGATTACGCAGTTCAGTAAAACACACCTACTCTGCGGGGCGTTAACCCAGCTCAGAATTAATTCACTAGTACGAAAGATTACAGTACAAGATGTTTAAACTTCAATACTTATCTTTCTACTCTCCTTGTGAATTTGCAAGCTCCCCTTGCTACCGATTCGCCTTGATCGAACTCCCTCAGATCTCAACCTCGTTGACGCTGAATCTCTTCCTCCCGAAGAATTAAGGTGTATGATTATGAACTTGAAACCACGATCAATGACCTGTTGACGCGATCGACTCAGCACTGCTCCAACAAAGCTATTCTGGATGCAGAATACTTTCTCTTAAGTTCGATGCTTCTTCTCGCAGCTTGCGTCTTTATTTATAGCTCCATGCTGTGCTGCCGTGTTGATATATCTCTGTCCTTCAATCACGGTATTGCTGATCTTCTCATCTAGCTAATCACAGCTGCAATTAGTCTCCTAGCTATATTCTACTTCTATAGCTATACTGTAGGAAATATAATATTTCCTTATTTGAGACTAATCCTAACTAAAATACAACTCTATCATATATCTAATCAGATCAGAGCTGAATATTTCTTCAAATATCATCTTTGATTCGCTGGAATATCTTCTTTGATCGCACACAAGTTCTACTTCATCACAATCACTGTTGCTCAGTTTCTGTTTCTGCTGGAGCAAGTGTTTAAACATAAAACATCAGTATGTTTAAACATAGTGACTTCTACAAAATAGCCAACAATATAGTCCTGAAACTTCTGGACTCTTCAATGTTAATCCTCTTCTTCCAGTCTAAATTTATGGCTTCTTCCTTGCTAGTTAGAGTTCTTGTCAAGCTTCCTCTTTCAAGGTACTCATAAACAAGAAGAGAGTACTTAGAACTTGAGCAGAAACCGTGGAGTTTTACTATGTTTCTATGCTTGATTGCTGTCAATGCCTCTATTTCCTTCAAGAAACTGGTTTATGTTCATCATAAGCAGCCTCGGAAAATGGATGAAGACGCTTTACTGCTACTGTCTCACTGGATGGGAGATTTTCCTGGTACACTCTTCCATGGCCTCCTTTGCCTATGCAAAATGGTTCACTGAATTCCTGGGTTGCTTTTAAGATATCCTGGTACAGCTTCTCCCCATCGAATTTGCAGACAGAAAATATATCTGTGCTGTTATTTGCATTTAGTTGTTCCACTTTTGAATTAGTTCGCTTATCCTCTTGCTTTCTTCTCCGACACAACAGGAAAATTCCAGAAAATAAACACACTAAAAAGAGTGCTAACACTAGAGGGAGAACGATAACTAGGACATAATTCGGACCCTTCTTCTTCGTGAAGCCACAACAAGGCTGCAATCCGGTTATCTTGCCACACAGCCCTTTGTTTCCCATGAACTGTCTATAGGTGGCATTTAAAAATGCATTGGTCATTGAAAGACACATCAATATACACAGTTGCAGGCATTTCAGACAAACCATTTGAAATGGAACCAGAAAGGTTGTTATGGGAGATGTTCAATGTCTCAATACTCCTCAAAGAGTTGAACTCTAGTTGTATCCCTCCCGAGTAAATTCCAACTCAAATCGAGAATAGTAAGTTGAGTTAAACTACCCAAACCCTGTGGAATATTTTGGCTTAAGTTGTTGTTGCTCAAGCTCAAGAAATTTAGTTGTCGGCGGTCTCCTAAACTATATGGGATTGAACCATTTAGAAAGTTCATGGACAGGTTCAGGCCCGGCCCGACCATGAATTAAGTGAGGTGTCGTGATCCCGGTGGATCTGATGAGATTTCCGGTGAAATTCATACAATTTCCGGTAAAACGAATAACCGCTCCGGCGGGCGGTTTATTGATTCAGAAGAAAACAGAAAATTACAATTCAATTGATCCCATTCCAAAGGATGATTGAAACTATCTCTAATCTAAACCTATATACTAATTGAAACTAAAGAAATGAGTAACTCTATTGCAGCTCTCGTTGCAGACATTTGGCTTGTCCCTTATTTCGCATTGACCCCACAAGTCTGGCTTATTTTCATAATTGCTCCAAATAGTTTGTATTTGCATCTAAGTCCCGGGATTATAACATTCCCTCCTCCTTATCTTAAGCTAGTCCTCAAGTTTTGAAATATCAGAAATGGAATGGCACATACATAGTGCTCATGTACTTTGCAGCAACGGCAACATGTTCCACCAACACTTTCATTGCTTTTCTGATGGTTAACTTCATTCCCCGGCTTTGTCTTTGATAACTCAGCTCTACCATAACGCTGATTTGTAAAACCATCTTCCAAGCAGCCTTGTTCAAAGGCAAAGCCAGCCCGCACCCCGTTTGAGCAACACAAATATGACAAAAATGAACAAACTCTGCAATATGTCACCAATTTTCTCACTGTTTACATGCCCATGTTTCATCTTTGAGTAGCCCTTTTTTTTGGATGAAGGCAGCAAAAAGAAGAATACTCAGTTCTCATACTAAACACCTCAAAAATTAATAGAGCAATTTTCAGAATTTCCGAGGCTTTTGTAGCTACTGAAACTTTCCCTTTCCCTCCACACCTCGAGCCAGTCTCATGCATTTCTTTGGTTTGCAGCTGCTGCCCTTGTCCAGTACTTAATCCCCGGACTGCTGCATTTGCTAAATTTGACCAATGCAGCCATGAAGCTGCTGGAAAAGGTGTTGTCATGGATCCAACAGGATAGAGAACTTGATGCAACGACCTCAAATATGTAAGGTTTATGAGCTGTAGTGCCTCTGCAGCTAAAAGCCTATCAAGTTTATGAAAACTCTCTGCAACTTTAATCATCATCCAAGCTATTAGCCAAATCATACTCTGATCATTCAAAAATGGCATAGCATTTCTATTTGCATGGGAAAGCTTTTCTATCCACCCTTCCTTTGACATCTTCCAGTAAAAACAACTAAGCCGCATCAGCACATCATTACTGACCTTGTGAGAACCAAAATTATTCAAATTTATCCTCATAATGTAGCATACCGTACTGAACATTTGGAGACAATTAAGCACTCCATGCACTGGGAATTTCCAATGCATATAATAATTCCAATGCATCATTCTATGGCGCCAAAACTGATCCGCAAGAGTACTCAAATGAAGCCATTTCCTTATTTCGACCTGAACGCACGGAACCTGCATCCTTTCAGACAATGAAAAGAAACCAGCAATTTTTCCAAAGCTGCTGCTTAGGTGATGTTAACTCGTTGGTCTGAAAATGTTCCAAACTCATACTCCCAGCTTCCAGTTGCCCTCCCAACTCTATACAAAGCTCTAAACTCACATTATCCAATTGCATAATTTTATAGCACCAAGACTGTTGCTACTGCTGTTGTACCAAGCTGCTGCTGCAATCATTTCATTCTGCATCCAAGCTGCTACTGCACTCATTCCATTCTGCATCCAAACTGCTGCAACACTGATGTGATGATCATATGTTGTTTATTGAAGGGTTTATATTGTGCTTTTACGAGATTAATGTGCACTTTAGGTGTGAATTCTATGCAGACTTGGTTGATGGAGGAGATGTGAGCTAAATGCACAACGGATGCGGTTATGACGATTTTTGGAGCAATTTGGAAGCTGGAAGGATGCTAATCCAGTTGAGCCTTATTCCGGAATCCTTCATTTGGCAGAGTTGTGCTTCGTTTAACGATCAATAAATTGCTCGGTGAAGTCGACCCGGATTGAGGTGAAACTGAAGGAGGATTTAGAGCCTAAAAGAAGTGGATTCGTTATACTCTTTTTTCCCACCAGATTTTTAACGAGGTAGCGATCCAATATACTCAAAGAGGAGTAATAATAAGATGGCAATATTGAAGAATTAAAATGAAGACATTGAAGAATTTCACCTCAATTTATTTGGGCTGAATTATTGCTAGTTATAATAATATTATTATTATGTATTTTATTAAAATAATAAAAGGCCATAATGGGCCTACTGGATTTTGTACGTGTTAGGTTATAATTAGGGTTCAGATTTGGATTTGGACGGTCTGGGTATATATATACACTTCGGCCGATCGAGATTAGAATTAGGTGTTAGGGTTTAGTTTAGTTAAATAAATAATTAGTTAGGATTTTTCCCTTGTGTTTGGAACCGACGGCGACGGCCAAGAAATAATTTGAAGCTTTTGATCGGCTAATGGAATCCGGTTTGGTTTCTTTTATATTCTATTTTATTATTATGTTTAGCTAATTGTTTGTTCGGCGTAAAATAATGAATTGCTAGTTTTATGATTTGTGAGATCTAAATGTGTTTATAATGATATCCATGAATTCCTGATTGTTCTTGTATTAATTTATACCTGATGTTTTGAGTCTGATCAACTTGAATACTATTAGGTTAAAGCTAATTAAAGTAGCAAAGTTCCTGTCTATACAATAGATAACTGATACAGACTAAATAATAACAGGGATGTGGAACAATTAAGTGAACAAGACACTACTTGCGAATATTTGGGTGATTATTTATATTGGGTACTTTTAGTGCTTCATGCTATTGACATTACACCAAAAATGGCCTCTAGTGACCATCAATATTCGTCACTAAATATCCAAATTTCGTCACTAAATCTCTTTAGTGACCAAAAATGGGTCGTCGGATGGTGGTCGAAAGAGGGTCGATACAAAAGGGTCGGGTGACCATTTTACTGTAGCTTCGTCACTGAATGGTTGCAATTGCTGACGAAAATGTGTCATCACGAGCTTTGTAACGATAAAATCGGTCACTGAATGGTGGGCACAGAAGGTATCCAAGTCGTCACTAAAGGGAAACAGTGACAACTTATGGTGACGAAATATTCGTCAGTATGTCAGTTCGCGGTCAATGAAACGTTAACGGTCAAATACTTTAGTGACGAAATTTGTGACGAAAAAACTGGGGGTCCGAATGCTTTAGTTACAAATTTTGGTGACCTGTAATATTGGTCAATATGCTTTAGTTACGACCTCTGGTGACCTGTAATATTTGGTCTGCATCCTTTAGTGACAATTTTGTTGTGACGTAGCACTTGTCAATATAAATTTAAATTGGTCCAAAATAATTACTTTAATATTATAAAAGTAACTATAATTCAAATACATGTAAATATTTTTAAGCTCCTTAAAACTAAATTAAAAAACATTCGGAGATGTATAGGTGAACACTACTGCGAGCCTCAAACACCGGGGAGTACTTCACTTCCTTTAAGCTATTTCATGCTTTTAACTTCACATTAGCAGCTCAACGACAACAAAGTGAAATTCCCAAGAACCTAAATTAGCATAAAACAAACAAATTAGATTCATTTTACATCTAAAGCAAAAAATCAGAACAAAACATTTTATATCTTCTTTAAGTGACATAAATTTGTTCAAAGTTATCATAGATTCTTATTTCTCCAATGAATCATGACGAGACAATAGGTCACAGAACAGTACCATAGAAGGTTTTCACACAACATCATAAACAATGTGTCCTATAGAACAGTACTACAGAGTTATCTTCACTACGTCAATAGACTGAATGAAACAAGTCTTGAAACTTATCATTTCTTCTTGTAAGATAATTAAAATCAATAAAAAACTCAAGGCATAAGCAAATCAGATCAAACCTTTTTAACGAGAGTCATCATAGGGAGCAATTTGCGACCTTTGTCACTTTACATTTGAACAGCAAGTCGCAAAAAGAACTCCATCCGCGACAAGACGGTGTGCTGTGTTGCACCAAACCTGATGGGGAATGAATTTCATACCTTCTGCATCTATACTTCATGGCCTAACAAGTGATGGCAATTATATCTGCACAAAATAAAATTTCAGTCATAATCATAATTCCAGGCCCCAGTAGAAGCTTACAGTCGCACCAAGTAGTAGAGATTTTCAGAGCTTCAAACTTATGCTTGCAATTTATATCCGTTTAATCCATTTATACATATTGATGTAAATCATTAGGAAAAGATCATTTTATAACCTTGGGTGCTGAAAGCACCTTTTCGTTCATCAAATAATCACCAGACATATAAAATTCATAGATGATTACAAAATTGCTTATAAGTAATACCTGACTTCCCGAGGCATATGCCACTAATAAAGGTCATCAGAAAGAAAGTGCATTTACCACATCAAATTGCAGAAGCAAAGCATACCATTGACATGATGCAATAAAATGTAACATTAGAGCAAGTATGGCCAGAGAACATGTTCAAATGTGTTTTCAAAACGACTCTTTTTTAATACATGAAGACATAACACAACCACACAATCCATATATTATAAATACAAAAATTTCATACATGCAATGCAAACATAAGTAATAGCACCAAAAAAACCCATTGTATAAACTAAACAGAGAGCAAAAATCAAATCTATGGAATATACAAAGATACCTGCATAAGAATGTAGAGATTACAGGGCCATCTGGGTAGTAGTATGCCATTCTCCATCGCAATCTCCATCTCTTGCCTTCCAATACTATGAATCGCCCTCCCCACGGCAAATGCCACATACAATAAAGATGGGTTCTTGTCTTTTGCCGGCTCCCGGTTTACTAGTGACCGAAATATCTGCAACAAATTGGTACTTCGGCATATTGCATACTTGTTCTTGTCCTGATTGATCAATCAAACAAACCCTATCACGATAACCAGTCTTTCCCTCTCTACACAAACAAATTGACAGAATAAGAGAATATACTAAGAAATTCAAAAAAAAACAGTAGACAAATGGAATAGCCTACCTCTATTTCTCTTAAGTTACAGCGACGGCAGCAAATCTGAAAGCAGTACTCATCATCATCATCTTGATTATTATTATGACTGAAATGGCATGTAAAAGTCGGGATTTTACAAGGCATATCCAAACGTACGAACAAATGACTGTAAGAGATGATGCATGAACTGATTTTTTACCGTTCTCCATCAGCAGATTCCGGGTAGGGATCAGATTCCCGGCGAGGGCGAACGGAGACTCTCCTTAAATGGGCGGATCAGCAGCTGCAGACGACGATTGAAAGCTGAGGGAGGAAGAGATATGCGGGAGAGGGGAGATGATGATAAGAGGAGTTTGTGTATTCTCAGAAGATAAGGTTGATGTATGTATGAACGGCTATGATTAAATCGAAACAATACTGACAGTTCAGATTAAAGAATAATAAAACATATTTATATCTCATTATTATTAACAGATTATTAATTAATTAATGAATAAATTTTGAAAGGTGAAATCTCTTTTTTTTGAGGGATGAAAGGTAAAATCTCTTAATGAAATATTCTATTTATTTTTATTTCATTATTATTAATTTATTTTAAGTTTTCTATATCTTTGTATATTGATTGGTTGTAATAAATAATCTCATACCAACTTAGTTTTCAAATTATATAATTATATTCATATTAAATACAGTATTACTAAAAATAATTAATAAAAGTATCAGACATGTAAGGAAATTGGTTTTATTAATAGTTTATTTTAACATTTAATTAGGTAAATATAATTTAATATCCATACAAAATTAAGTAAGAGTTGGCTCTTGATTAATTAAATCTGTATATTTGTGTATATATTTGACTTTTTTTGACTGCATTAGCTATTAGTGAGTACAATATGACTAATTGATTGGAGACAATAGTGGCGAGCGTGTCTTAAAATTATACACTACACCAAAAAGGGGATTTAGTGACGAATCGTCACTAGAGTTTGTCACTAATGACCCCCAATCAATGACAAAACAGGTTTCGTCACTCCGATTTCGTCACTACAAAAGAAATTGTGACGAAATTTATTTTTGGTTACTATATACATTTAGTGACGCCTTTTAGTGACGATAATAGTGACGAAATTTATTTCTCGTCGACATGAATTTAATTAGTGACGAAAAAATTACTTGAAGAGATTTAGTGACCTAAATATAGTGATGATAATATTTCTCGTCCATCAACTTAGACGGTGACGAATTTTTTCTCGTCAATAAAAATAAGTGACGAGACTATATCGACACTAAGTGTATTAATGACGAAAAATGTATTTATTTTTTAAAATACAACAATACGGGCTTTGGATTCTTGGACCAAATTTCATATTATGGGCCGAAATATTGGGTTAAAGATATGGGCTAAAAATTAACCCAAATGGAACCTTCTGAATAAAATTTATTTTAAATATCTCAAAATTTATATAAAAACCTATTTTACATTTACACAAAACACTAAATGTTTATGATTTAAATCATTTTAACGTAATTAATGCATTAAGTTATTATTTATTTGGATATCATTAAATTAATATTTTATACTTAACAAAATATTATCAACCTACATTTACTAAAATAAAATAAAATCATATATTATCAACAAATCATATCATATATTACGCTTAACTAACTTTTTTCTACATTTTGATTTTGTACGTATAACTAATTCGAATTTAGTTAATTAATCAACAAATCAACTCCTACTTGATAAATGTTATTTGAAATGAGTTTAACTAATCAAAAATTCTCACTTGAATTTCTAAAAACTCTTATATGTTATAACTAAATCGACTTAACTAATTACAAATCAACTCCTACTTGATAAATGCAATCTAAATTGAGTTTAACTAATCAAAAGTCGGTTCTTACTTACCAATGCTAATATATTATAACTAAATAAACTTTAAGTAATCAAACATCAACTCCTACTTGACAAACGCTATCTAGACTGAATTTAACTAATCAAAAGATATTTCTTACTTGAATTTCTAAAAACCCTTACATGTTATAACTAAATCGACTTTGACTAATTACAAATCAGCTCTTAAATTGATAAATGCAATCTAAATTGAGTTTAACTAATCAAAAGTCAGTTCTCACTTACCAATGCTTATGTATTATATTTAAATCAACTTTAACTAATCAAGTATCAACTCCTACTTGATAAACGCTATCTGAACTGAGTTTAAGTAATGAAAAGGCATTCTCACTTGAATTTCTAAAAACATGTATATGTTATAACTAAATCGGCTTTAACTAATTACAAATCAAATCCTACTTGATAAATGCAATCTAAATTGAATTTAACTAATCAAAAGTCAGTTCTTACTTACCAATGCTTATATATTATAACTAAATAAACTTTAACTAATCAAATATCAACTCCTACTTGACAAACGCTATCTGAACTGAATTTAACTAATCAAAAGGCATTTTCACTTGAATTTCTAAAAACACTTACATGTTATAAATAAATCGACTTTAACTAATTACAAATCAACTCACACTTGATAAATGCAATATAAGTTGAGTTTAACTAATCAAAAGCCAGTTCTCACTTAGCAATGCTTATATATTATAACTAAATCAACTTTAACTAATCAAACATCATCTCCTACTTGATAAACGCTATCTAACCCGAGTTTAACTAATCAAGAGGCATCCTGACTTGAATATCTAAAAACACTTATATGATATAACTAAATCGATTTTAACTAATTACAAATCAACTCCTAATTGATAAATGCAATCTAAATTGAGTTTAACTAATCAAAAGTCAGTTCTCACTTGCCAATACTTATACATTATAACTAAATCAACTTTAACTAATCAAACATCAACTCCTACTTGAATTTCTAAAAACACTCATGACTAAATCATCCTTTAACTCATAAGAATTAACCCCTACTAAACTAGTAAATGCCATGATATTGATTATTGAGTTTAATTAATCAACGGCAATTCTCACTTAAATGTCTAAATATGCTTGCATGTTATAACTAAATCAGCTTCAACTAATCAGAACCGACTCTTATTGATTTCTATTAATATTAACTAAATAGATTTTGATTAATCAAATGTTAAACTCTTACCAACATACTTATAAGATTGATAAATTTTTATCATTATTGTTACTATATGACGATGACTTATTAATAAAAGTTAGTTAAATTAGAAAAAGGTTGTGTGAAATTATATATTTAGCCCAATTATCTAAAATATACTTTAATATCGAGACTTTATACGTTAATGAGTTTTATAACTTTTCAAAAAAAAAAAGTTTTATAAAAGGAAAATAAAACTAAAACATAAATTTTCATTAAGATATATTTAATTAAATAATAATGTTCAATTAGCATGGATCCCAACCGTTAATTATTTCTTCAAGTAATCGGAACCGTTTATATACCCCAACCTTATCTATATATTATCTCTCAGATTCTCACCCCTTATCTTCATCAGTTCCAGTTCTTCCGCATCTCTTCATCACCTCCAAATCGCCGCCTGAAGCCGATCCCCTGTTGGTAGAGTGTCGTCGCCAGTCTGCTCTAGGGCCAACGGCGTGCAGCTTTAGCTGTAGTAGAACTTTGCTTCACTGTACTCCGCTACACCGGCACCGCTGCGTATTCACTGTTTGCCCGCTTCAGCCTTCAGGTATCCTAGTTCTAATTTCCTCTACGATTTCTTCCGTATCTACTTCGTCATTTGCCGTTTATAGGTTTCCTTTCGCATGCCTTTCCTCCGTGCTCTAATGTTGAGGTGCTTGAGTTTGTTCCCTGTCTATATTTTGTTTTCAGTTCATCTCTTCATCGGTTTCAGTTTCGCTATCGTCAATTGCAGCACCGTCGAAGCCGGAAATTCTCCAGGGCAAATGGGATCCGCATCGACCCTGACTCCCTCCTTCCTCTCCTACTCAGTGGTGGCAAGGAAACCGTAATCAAGTACAGGCGACAAATGAGAATCCAGCTCCATCACTTTTGGCTGCGCAGGCGTATCTAGATGGTCCATAAATTCTACTTTCTTGTGCAGGTATCTGTTTAGTATATACCATGTGTTAATCTGGTGTGTGTAATATATGGATAGCATGCTTGTGTTTTGTCTTGATGTATTGAGAAAGGTCTTTTTTTACAAAGATATGTGAGCATGTTCACAGTTCTATGTTTTATGCTTGTTCTAGAATCAGATTTCATTTCACTGCATCCTGTTTATCATTAACTATTAAGCATTTGTTAATGGTTTGTTTCATTACTGCAATGTGATGTGGTAAATGCACTTTCTTACTTATGTGCCTTTTTCTGGTATCTGTATTGATATGTTGTCTTCAGACCTTGGATATTACATATAATTGAAGTCGTGATGAACTTCTACAAATTTTATGGACATTGCTCTAAACAACACCTTGCTTCATTGGACGCACTGTTCCAATGTTGTGCGAAAACCTTATGGTGTACTGTTCTGTCAATTAGAATACAAACTTCATACAAATTTTATGTCAATTAGAAAAGATTTACTGATATAAAATTTTCGCAGTAGATTACCATGTTGTAGATGCATCATTTTGAATCTATCTTTTGTTTAGTTGGACATTTTTTCTTACACATTTGTTTGTTGGAAGTTGGTGTTTCTCCTGGTCGGTACTCATATTGTGTTTGTCAAGTCGCTGTTATTGTAATGTAGGTTCTTGAAAATTCCGCTGAGCTGCTACTGTGAAGTTGGAGTGGCATGAGAGAGCTTCAAGGAGGTGAAGTACTCTCGGATGATTGAGCTGCTACTGTGAAGTTGGAGAGGAATGAGGGAGCTTCAAGGAGGCAAAGTACTCCCGCATACAGTAGGGTTTAGATGCACATTTCAGATTTCTGTTTTGTATTCAATTTTAAGGAGCCTAATAGAATTTTTACATTTGTAAATACATTTGTAGCTATTTTTAACATATTAATATTATTATTATTTTTGGACCAAATTAATTTTTTAAATCACTGTTGATCAGCTGCTTCATGTCAAAAGATGGTCACTGAAGGATACTGACCAAATACAACTAGTCACCAACAGTCGTAACTGAAACATCAAAACGCCAAACTTTACTCGTCACAAAGTTCGTCACTAAAGTATTTGACCGTCAAGTTAACATTGACTGTTAAATCACATCGCGACAAGTATTTTCGTCACTATAGGTCGTCACTATTTCCCTTTAGTGACGACTCGGACACCTTCACTGCCCACCACTCAGTGACGGATTTTATCGTCACAAAGCTCGTGACGACACATTTTCGTCAGTAATTACCCCCCAATTAGTGACGAAGCTACAGTAAAATGGTCAACCGTCCCTTTTGTATCGACCCTCTTTCGACCACCATCTGACGACTCATTTTTGGTCACTTAAAGACTTTTAGTGACGAAATCTGAATTTTTAGTGACGAAAAGGCTCTGTCACTAGAGACCATTTTTGGTGTAGTGATAGCTATCATGTTAACTAGTTAGATATATATTAGTTTTGAAAGTGCTAATAGCTGACCTTATTACTTTCACCATTTCAATATTTTTCAGAAATTATACATGCACGTCCATGTTTATTAAATGCATGTCTGAAAAACACAATATATGACCCTGAATTGTGCTAGTGCATCCAAAATATTATATTTTGAACCTGCATTAGTAAACATGGATCTGCATGTATCACCACTCAGTGTAGGAAATATAGATCTACTACTCGCATTCATTCAACAAATGTTTATCTTTAATTAGCAATACTAGTTACTATTTATAAAAAATTAAGTAATACTATCTTTGTAATTAGTTATACTAGTTAGCACATGTTTGCTAGAACTTATAAGTATAATTGTTCATTTCAATTCAATTCAATTTGGTTCAGTTCAATTCACACAAATATAATTTGATCAATTCTGGTAAATTTAGACATATGGATTTTATTTTTCAATACATTAGTTTTTGATAAGTTTAGTTCAGTTCAATTCACACAAATATAATTTGATCAATTCTGGTAAATTTAGACATATGGATTCTATTTTTCAATACATTAGTTTTTGATAAGTTTAGTTCAGTTAGTTCAATTCAGTTCAGTTCATTTCAATTCCATTAAGTTCAATTTAGTTCATATCAGTAAGAAATAAACTTAGGCAATCGGAACTTTAGTATTTATAGAAAATTAAGTACTACCTCCATCCAAACTCAATCTTCACGCTTTCTTTTATTGTAAAGTTCGTTTAATCTCCTCCACTCATTCCATCAACTTCCTTAGCAACAAGGTTTATTAATAGTCAAGTAAAATTTGACACTTGATTTGTTATACTCAATTTAGTTGGTTATACTCATCAATTTATACTCACTTGATCTTAATTAATTACTTAGATTCAATCTTGATAGTAAAAGTTTTTGTAAAAAGGTTAAGCGGTTGTTATCCCTAATAAGTTAGAGAGAAGAGCTTGTTATTCATGTTTGTAGAAAATCAAGCAAGTGTTTGATTAGTTATACTCAATGTAGTTACTGTATAAGCTCTGACATATGATTAGTTAAATTCTTTTAGGTACTGTTTTTATGTAAAATTAAGTAAGGATTGAATTAATTAGTTATACCGATAAGAAAAGTAGTTATTAGGGCATGATCTCTTTAGATTATTAAAAAAAAATTAAGTTCATTTATGTATTGATGCATTTGGGATTAATTTAGCCATCAACACATTGTCTTTATATAACTTGTTCTTTTTCAGTTCAGTTTATATAAGCAAAAATAAAGTAAGAGGAACGGTTTATTTTAGTTTAGTTTGGTAATGACTATACAGAAGGACAAGTAATGGTAGATCATCATTAGTTAAATTCAATGTAGTTTTTAAATTTTACATATTGTCAAGTCATGATAAAACGCTTATATTTACAATATAGAATGTGATGTTCATTATGTTTAATGTTTAGTAAAAATTTAAAATAACTTTTGATTTGTAGTTAAGATTTTAACTAAAATTAAAATCAAATTGAATTTAAACTTTCATATTTTAGTCCAAATTATAAACCCAATTGTTAGCCCAGAACAATATACAACATGGGCCAAAAATCCCATTCCGACAAAAGGGCCCAAACTAAAGGCTTAAATTTCGTCACTGTTACAGTAGTGACGCCAACATATCTCGTCACTGAGTTTTAGTGACGAAAACAATTTCGTCACCAGTGAAATAGACTGTCGAAAACGTATTCGTCGCTGATTTTCGTCACTAAATCTCGTCAGTTAATAAATTTTGTCACTAAATGTCATCACTAAATGATTTGTTTTGACGAGAAGTAAGTTTCGTCACTAAGAGCGTCACTAAATGGCGTCACTAAATGCATACAGTGACGACATCACTTTTGATCGATAGTTTTCTTAATAGTGACGAAAGTCTGGATGACGAAATAAGTTTCGTCACTAATAACCCCCATCCGTGACGAACCTTAGTGACGTTTCGTCACCAAAGGCCATTTTTGGTGTAGTGAGATGTGTATTTAGTTTAGCGAATACTTTCTGGGGACATCTTAATAAGAGAAATAGCGGGTTAGCAAATACTTGCCTGCTATCGAGAATGTAAGGAAGGATTGGGATGGTTTAGCAAATACTTGCTGTTCTATAACTGATAGATTCATGGGTGTTAATTTATTTCTGAATCAATGATCAATCATAATAACTAGTGAGGAATTATTCGAAGCCGAATGTCTTTCGTGTGGTTATTTGCTATTTTATTTTAGTAGTTAATTTAGTACGTATTTTATTTCATTCTATTTTAGTATTTAGTATAGTTTATTTGTTTCTTAGTTGTTAGAAAATCAATCTTCAAAAAATATAAAGTGTGGTGACTACACCAAATTTGATCTTTAGGAAATTGAATTAGATTACTCCGTTCTTTGTGGGATTCGACCCTGCTTACCATTGTGCTAGTTTATTATATATTCTTAGCGTTTTGCAGGAATTAAACACCCAGCATTATTTGCTCCATACAGTCCACCAAGCTTCTGGCCTTTACAACTGTGTGACTCCAACAATTCCCATGAGCTTGCTTCATTTCTTGTAACCTGACCAGAGAGGAACCTAAATTTCATACTAAAATACACCTTCCAGCCCTTGTTTCTCCTAAGAGCAACTTCAACTCCAATCTCCCTCCTCCTAAAAATGAAGATTGTCTCCAAGCTACAATCCAGAAGTCCATGTACACACCAGCATCTTTTCTGTGCACAGAGTTTTGCAAAAATCCAAGCTGCACTATGCTTCATTTTTGCTAACAATTCCAGCCCTCGATGATGACCTCTTAAGAAATTCTGAAAACTACTCTAGATAATACCCGGATCATAGCACATATTAGGTTCATCTATCCTACTACCAATATCATCATTTCTCAGCTGACAACCTGAACAACTTCTTGAACTACAGTCTCTTACCACTCCAAAGTGCACATGGACATATTGTAAAGAAACTAAATTCCAGCACAAACACGTGGTTAGTGGAAGATTTGGCACTGTTGTATGGGAACCGGATAATGTCTTCCAAGCACATATTAGATACGCTTTCCTAAAAGAAATTTACCAACCCACTAAGAACAACAGGTTGCACGGTAACTCTTTTGAGATACAAAGAAGAACACATTGGATCTTGGTTGTTATCAAGAAACAATAACACAAGAGTTTGTATAGATTTATGTCTAAAGACCAGAAATAGTTCTGCAGTATAATATTCCAAAGCAAGTAAAGTAACTTGTATTCAAATCTTTTTCTTAGTTTTGTTACTCATACATGTGGCTTACCACACCTTATATAGGAAGTGATTCGTAAGGATATCACTCTTCATATGATTTGTAAAGACACAACTCTACAAAGAGACACATTCAACTCTTGCATGCTACATTGAATGTTATGTTAATAGATGCAACCATTCACATTATTTATATATCCTCAAGTATACATACACTCAAACTCCACAACTCCTGTGTATTATACTCCACATACATCCCACGAATTCATTTTACTATAAATGTTCCAACACACGTGTTCATAGCAAGTCCTAGTTTACTGACTAGTCCATAACCTCTGAACTTCCATGAATAATCTTTTACAGCCATCATTTTCATAGATTTTACTATACCATAGATTTTAGTAGCATCCAAGCCATCACAAATGTTCGCTAAACACTTAATACTTTCATCAGCTTTTGTCATAACTACTACTTTAGCTAATGAATCAAGTGAACTCTTATAGATCTCTATACCAGGATCAAAGCATGTTATTAGCTCTACATCAATCACTGATTCAACATGTTTAGCAGAACTCATAACTTCAAGAACATTCCAAACCACACTCTCCATATGAGACAACACCCTACCATAAATTCCACTGAAATTCCCTATTTCAATGAAATCTCTAGTGTTCTTAACATCCACTGTTAAGACCTCTTTCATCAACAATGTCCAATTTATCACGTGAAAAATCATTAACTTCCAACTGAGTCTCAACAATGGAATTAACAACATGCTTCTTATTCTTGTTGTCAAAATTATCGTCATTCAATTCATCACCAATTCCAGGGTCAAAGCATGCTATACATTCCGAGATGCCAACTCTACTACAAGCCATACTTTCAGAATTCAGACACTTCATCACATTAACAAGGTAAACATCTAGCACATAAGCATTTGAATAATGAGAAATAGGAGAATTAAAAGAGTTCATACTCTTAGAATTCTTGATTGAACTCGAGGAGGTTATTGGCAGCTGCAACTCCTTCTCAGCTATCTTGTCAAGAACAAATGGCTGAAGATCTTCCTCACGAACAAGTTCCTGAAAGCTGTGGCCGATATCTGTCGCCGGGAAGTTTTTGTCGGAAACTTGTGCCGGCAGTGCGCCTAAGGCTTGCAAAGCTTCGTCTCCTTTGAATTTTTGTGAGAACCTCCGCCTGAACATCACCGAAGATGCCCTAAACTCTGCAGCCATTAACCAACCCCTCTCTTGTTGCTCCATTCGCCTCCGAACTTCCTCAATCGACGACCGACTACAAATCTCAAACATTTGCCTCCAAACCTCCATACTCTCCCTCCAGTACTCCACATCCAACAAGGCCGATTGCAATTCGCCTTCTGTCACATGCATTACTCGAGGTTCCTCACACGGCAAAGAATCCTCAGAATCACCGTGCTCTTGCGAGATATGGCAGATTCCGGCGCGGTTAGATCCCCAACCCACCGGAACTTCGTCCCTGGCAGTCGGCGGATCGCTACTCTGATACCAATTGTTGTGATCCCGGTGGATACGACGAGAATTTCCGGTGAAATTCATACAATTTCTGGTAAAATGAATAACCGCTCCGGCGGCGGTTTATTGTTTCAAAAGAAAACAAAAAATTACAATTCAATTGATCCCACTCCAAAGGATGATTGAAACTATGTCTTCCAAAGGATGATTGAAACTATCTCTAATCTAAACCTATATACTAATTGAAACTAAAGAAATGTGTAACTCTGTTGCAGCTCTCGTTGCAAACATTTGGCTTGTCCCTTATTTCTCATTGACCCCACAAGTCTGGCTTATTTCCATAATTGCCCCAAATAGTTTGTATTTGCATCTAAGTCCCGGGATTATAACATGAGGCCTGCGCTTCAGGCCCCCAAAAAATGGACTAAAATAGGGCCCCATTTTTTAAAAAAACGGGCTAAAATAGGGCCCCATTTTCTTTAAAAAAATTAGATGTAGTGTAGTTTTAAAGTTTTTTTGTTCTTTAAACCCCTATATTTTATAGAAATTGGCCAAAATAAGGACCCTATTTTAAAAAAAATCCATTATTTTAACTAATCTTAATTATTTTTCTTTGGACCCTCTATTAGGACCCTTAAAAAAATTATTCGATTCAGGCCCCAAAATAGTTAGGGCCGGTCCTGGACAGGTTAAGCGACGAAAGTTTAGTTAGTAATCCTAGCTCTTGAGGAATGACTCCTGAAAGTCGGTTGTAATCTAAATGAAGAGTTAATAGTGATTTCAGCTTCAAGAATTCGATAGGGATGTGACCTGATATCTGATTCGAAGAAAGATCAAGCCGACCAAGCTTGGTGAGGTTCCCAAGCACATGAGGTAAAAAGTGTCAGTTTGTTATTTGATATGGAAAAACTATTAAGGTTTTTGTGTCCACCCCAGTTGCTGGATATCTTACCAAAGAAGCTGTTTTTACTGCTCCCTACTCGACATGTCCACCGATGAGCTCGTGAAACTGTTCCCTGCTCGCGCACGTAGAAGGTTCTAGAGGAGCATGCAGAGGAAGCGAGAGATGCCAACAAGTAATGTCGGAGCTTGTCAAGACTCACTTGTCTTGCTAGGAGAAGAGGTCGAGAGCACATCACCAAGAAAAGACAAGTCAGGATATTTGGCTTTAATAAGCCTGGATAAATCCCCTGATGTTAGTACTTTCTTGGTGGGGTCCAACGCGCGCGCCTAAGAGCTAAGCCCCAGGAATCCAGAGTCGATGAGGATCGGACAAAGCTGCTAGCTTCTCCGAGGCATCAGGATGAGAAAAGAAGTCAGTCATTAACTTCTCCTCATCCTCAAACCTACACATCAAAAGGACAGAGTCCAGGATTTTGTGCAACTCAGAGCTAAGGAATAGTTGTCCATACTCCTCCATATAACTCTTCATCTCGGGGCTACAAGCGGCAAATGCGCTCCAAAGCCTAAGCAACCGTCGCTGCTCCGCCGGATTGCTCTCTAGAAACAGATCTCGAATCAACTCTTCGACCTGATCCTTGGAGAATTCCAATTCGGTCTCCTTCATCTCTCTCTCTCTCCCACTTCATAATCTTTACCTCGCCCTCGATTTGCTTCACCTTAGCCTCTAGCTGAATCACCTCAAATGGTGCAACAGTAGAAGCAGGAGGTGCCGTTAGCTGAGCCTCCATGCACTGACCTGATCTTGAAGAGTATCTCTCTCCTCGACCACGGCCTCCAGAGCCTTGCACCTAGCATGAAGCTCACAAGTGGAGAGATATAGGAGTTTTATATTGGCGGAAGCCTGGTCACCTATCTTGGACAGAAATGCTAGCAACTGCACACCAACACTACTTTTTACCTTGCACTACGAAGATGCCAAACAATTCTACAACAGAAGAAAGGATTACCTTAGACACCAGAGGATACCTCCCATAAGACCTCCGAGATGTTTGCACCTCCTTTTCCTCCTTGGGCCCCCTCAGATAGAACTCAAGTTCCTTCAGAGGAGTTTCATCAGGCGTCACCTACTCGAAACTGGAGTCACCATTTGTGGACCCTCCTTTCTCGGACTTCACTTCCTCAGACTCCTCCTTCTCTACAACCTTGGGGATCACTTTCTCCTTCCTAGCCCTTTTCTTTGGAAGAGAACCTATTTCGGCAATGAGGATTATCAGCATCAATGAGACATCATGTATAAATTTAAAAGCATATCTTAGGAAGATTGGCTCGAGGTAGCCTTATCTCGACCCCTTGGAGACCTTCAAGTACCCCGCTTCTTGGACTTCCCTCTACCCTCCCCTGTTTCCGACTCATCAGGGGTAGTCCAGGTCGGACCCGGCTTCAAGAAGCTGGTGGTGGATCGCGACCGATCAGGAGCCTTTGTCAGATAGGAGTAGGTGATGGCAGGCCATCGCCACACGGAGCCATGAGACCCTTGCACCCAGTTTCCTTTCTGAAAGACAATCTCGGAATCTAGGAGCTCTTTAACAATGCTCCTGAAATGGTCCGGGATCTCAAAGACCCTATGAAGAACCACAACACTCTTCGGCTCAGGATTCCAAGGAGGCACGTCATATTTGGTCTAATCAAAGGTCAGACGAGTAGCATCCCACTTGTCGCTGTTATCGAGGAACAAAAAGGGATTGGATCCCCGCGGAGTAAGGGTGACATGCATATGATTTTCTGAGGAGTATAGCTTATACAAGCTCCTAAATAGGTCCAAACTCGGCTCGTACCCCTTCCTGGCACACCAGGATATCAAAGTCATGATGGACACTATAGCATTGGAGTGTAACCGGCAAGGGTGTAGCTTGTGCAACCTCAGAAACGCCAGAAACAATGGGGGAAAAGGGAAACTCACCCCCTGTTGCAAGAATCTTCCATATATGACCCCTCGAGTGGGGGGTCACCAAGTCCTTGGTTGCGATGGTGTCATCCTCAACCTTCAAACCGGCCTCGATAGGATAAGACAGCCTACACGACTTCAGGAACTGCAGCGCCTTTCGTCGACCACCTTGGTGACATCACTTGAGTCACTAGTGACAGGAACCTGTTTATCAATTTGGGACTCCATATTAGGGTCCACATCCGATTGGGATGAACCCTCGCCATGCACCACTGACACGGCTTATAGGGGGCGGCAATGGTCACCTCCATCAACTTCCCGGGATCTGACTCTAGAAACAAAGTTTCCAGACCGTCGGTGACTATGATTTTTTCTTCAATCACTATCACCTCTGGCTCATTCAAAGGTGCGACATTCTCTTTATTTCCATGAGGAGCACCGGAACTTGGATTAGACATGACAACACAGAGAATAGGGGGAAATATGATGTGGAAGGTGGAGAAACTTTGGAAGATGAAAAAATTTTGGGTTTTGAAATGCAAATCAGAATGACGGTGTGATGATAAACACAAGGAAGATTACCTGGGATATTAACCAGTAATTAAAACACGCATTTAAGCGAGTAATTACCTCGACTCGCGACCCGATACAGGCAATTGGAATGATGGCTTTTCACCGCCAGGATTATTCAATGAGTAGATGTCACCTGTCAACTACCTGAGATTAAAGGATGGAGTTGAACTCAACCGTCCACATGTCCAGATGGAATGGGAAAAGACTTGAAGCCAAATATTCAGAATGGCAAGCCCGAGTGGTCAATCCTAGATGATGCCTCGAGCTTAATACCCCTAGTTATCTCCCTCGAGTTATTGGCCTTCCCTCGAGTAGCAAGTCTCTTATCATGCCTTCGGGAGGAGACCTCGAAATTCTGAAGATCTAACTTGGGGCTACTGATAAGTCCATGGTTCGCATTCTAAGACTTCGTTCAGTCTCGGACCAAGGCCCAAGAAGGGTCATGGGCTCGAGATACGTAGGAGATGGATCCACAGGTCCATCGGCCCAAATTCTTACTAGGAATGCATATATTCTGAATATCCCACGAGGAATACACTCCTTCTAAACATGGTAATACAACTTTTATTTCCATAATAGTTGTATTCCTACCATAATTACATATCTTGGCGATCTACGGATTGCAGCTTTATAAATACCGAAGGTTTGGTATACCTCTCAATCTATTATCTTACAAACACTACGCCTTACGCTTATAAACTTCTCTAAGCTGTCACTGACTTAAGCATCGAAGTGTCTACCCCTGTGCCACCCGGGGCTTTGTCTTGCAGATCAGTTCGTGAGCGGGGTTCGTAAGTGCGGGTTCCAGACATCCATCAATGATATCATATCATTGTGTGATATAATTTTTGATTCTCCTAACCATTTCTTTCTTAATATTGAAAGTAAATGTACAAAATGAAAGTAACGGATGCAAGATCGACTTCATATTGCTTTATTACTTTTCCAGTAACTTTCTTGCAAGTTTGACTATAAATTTGATTTATTATAAAATTTATTTTCTAAATATTTTTTTTATTAAATTGAGTAAATGTACATAATAAAATATACTAATGCAAATTTGAACTAATATTGATTTGGTTCTTTTTATAATAACTTTCATGCAAGTTTGACTATAAAGTTGAATTATTATATCATATCATTGTTTGATATAATTTTTGATTCTCTTAAACATGTTTTTTTTTAAGTATTGAAAATTTAAATTTAGTAAATGTACATAATAAAAGTTACTAATGCAAGATTGACTTTATATTAATTTAGTACTTTTCATCAAATTTCATTGTAAGTTTTACTATGAATTTGAATTATTATATTAGTAATAATATCATTCCATGATATATTTTGGATTCACCTAAATATGTATTTTATAAATAATAATGTATTTTATAAATAATAAAATTTAAGTTTACATAGTCATCTCTTTTAGATCCCTTTTTAAGTTCTCATCTTCCAGGTTTTAACTTTCAAAATAAAAAGTATGTAATAATTGAGTTCTGTACTGGTCAAAACATAGATAAAAAGTTCATAACCTATGGTACTCTTCTAAAGAATCCATCTTCTACAAAACAAAAACCTATTCACGTAAATAAATTAGAAGGAAATCACATATCCAATCGAATCAACTACATACGGACTAAGCCATTTTTTAAATTAAACCATCTTAGACGAAAGTAACTTATTAGACTCCCCTGACCAATCAAAAAAGGTTGAAGCCTTCAAAAGAATATTACATCAAAGTATGTTTGTGGAAATGAAGTAGAATGTGAAGCAAGAGATTTCAAAAAAAGCATAATGCTCTTAATAGCTGTTGTACCCTCTCATCAGAATAACTCCAAATCCCCTAATCACACCGAACAAGTTAGTGATCGCAAGTGAAGTACAATTCTGTCAAATGTGAGGGGGAATAGGCTATCTGAATGAGACTAACTTCATACATAAACCCTTTTATTGCAGCATTTTATAAATCAAGAATGTGCAGTTCCTGTTCTGTCTTGTTCTGCCTGACTAGTAAACCCTGAGGACACCTTCCTCCAGGCCTTCAATTTCTGCAAATAAAACATATCAGAAACACCTGAATCTATGAAATATTGAGAGAGCTAAAACCATGCAAATCTAATTGGATCAATCCTTTTAAATTTGCAGGTGCTTCCTGTATTGTTATAGTTGTTGAAATTTTTGATTGAGTGCACATTTTAGCTAGAAAATCTGCTACCGAATTACCTTCCATATGAACATGGTTTAGTTTATAATCCCCTAAGCTCAAATTCAGCTCATGATTATTTATTTGGTAATGAGGGTGGTTTGTCCCACCTCTTCACTTGCTTGCATCGATACACGGATCAAGGTAATTACATGCTTAAATGTTATTTTTAACTTTGAGTTATATCACCCAAATATCTCCTTTTCTTTCCCACTTTCAAATTTCTCTTTTCCAAGTTTGCAGACAACGCTTCAGAAGCCCCAAATCTTTCCTCTGTTCAATTAGTAAGTATTCGAATTTCTCCTCCGATTAATCTCTATATTTTCGTGTTCTATTCTTTCCCATATTTCTCCCCTTCCCTTCTGCTATCATGTCATACACTAGTTCCGAACACGAAACAAAATACAACCCCAAACATGATAACAGAGAGGATGAGAATATGGAGACGGAGGAGTTTTGCTCCAAAGATGACATCGCCGGGCTGATATTGCAGATGGAAAAATCCCTATTGAGATCCAGGCTCACAAAGGGAGAGGCAAGAGGATGGACCTGCTTTTGGCCTCGCTGCAGCCCCACATTATAAATGACGCGACATCTTTGTCGGGTCCTCCAGGAACGAAGGCCCAGTCAAAGGAACGCGAAATTACTACCGTAGAGGGTCGAGCAATGTTTCGATGAAGGATCCGGAGGCTCGAGATAAGGCCCTAGAGTATGTCGAGAATTGCAGGTCCTCCTTTCTCTGAAATTGCGACTTGATGCATGCAGATGATACAGTGGCGGCTCAAGATTTGGTTACTCCGAGTAGGAGTTGATTTACGGGAGGTTTATAGAGCAGTGCCTCACCTTTCCTTTCTCTTCTTTGTTCTCGGAGTTTTTAAACCATTTTCGTGTTCATCCGGGATAGGTGCACTCAAACGTGGGTCGTGATTATTATGGCTCTAATTACCAAGTGCATCCAACAAGATATTCAACCAAGCTTCGATCTTTAGCGCATCTTGTGCAAGATGCCGTACACCAAAGGTTTTGTGACAGTAACACCTCTAGAGAGAAAAGGCATCGAGTTTCCTAGTAATAGCGGGAAGTGGAACGAGGTTCGGCTGACCTTTGATTAGACGAATTATAAGGTGCCTAACTGAAACCCACATGTAAGAAATGAGAGTAAGCACGAGTTTGAGGTTCCTCCGTATCTAACTGCCATGGTGTCCAAGCTGATCAAAGAAGGTATCAAAATCCAGGACCATGGGTGGATTCCCAAAAATCATCAATCAGGTTGGGTATGGCCCATTGAGACATGCAGGTGGTTGGAGAGAGTCCCAAAGAGAACTCTCGAGAACTGTGGCTATTTGAAGGCCGAGAATTACTACCAACCTGAGGATGGGTACGCCGTAGCATGGTTCGAGGTGACTTTGCTTAGGGAGGATCCAGAGGCCGCACGGAGGGCTGCTCGAGTTATGAAGGCCGCGTAGAAGTGGAAATATCAACGTGAGAACATCTTGTTTTCTAAGGAGTTCTTGACGACCTCAAAGGGAAAATGATCTGCTCTTATGGCAGATGCTCAAAAATCCTTTAGAAGGTTGAGACGAGGTCCTAGAGATTCCACTCCTCCTATGCCCGATGCTCCCCTTATTGAGCCGGTAGTAAGTGATCCCCCGAGGAGGGTGAGGAATGGGTGCCCCCTTTAGTTAAGGCCTTGAGGATTAGGGAGATGCATCCACCTTCATCATATGAGGAGAATACCTCTATGCCTCATTTCGTCGACCCGGTGTCATTTCGTTGTGCCTTCTTTTTCACAATGATTGTTAGCAATAGCACATGAATCGAATCAGAAAATCTGTAAATCGAATCACAAGCAAAATAAACACAATTAAAACAAATTGAAAACACATTTTCAATATAATCGACACCGGGAAGAAACTTACCGTCGAAAAATCAGTCCTATTGCAACAAATTCGACGCGTAAATCTCAAATTCATGAAAACCTAGGGGTTGATCGAGAAGAGAGAAAGAAAGTTAAAAGGGAAAGTGAAAGAAGTTTGGGAGATTCGGGTAATATATATTGTCCAATATTTTCTTATAATTCCAAATTGATCCCAAAATATCCTAAAACTTTTAATAATTACAAATTAGACCCATAATTTTTAATAATTATAAAAAGTAAGATTTTCTGAAGTAAGATTTTAGGCCCTGCATGTTCTGGGTTTTTGTGGGATTTGGATTTTGGGATTTTGACACTGTACAAATCTTTGGATTTTTAGAGTGGATCTTGCAAAACCCAGATCTTGCAAGATCTTGTATGGTATAAAGATTTGGTTTTGTGTTTTGTAATAATTTATTAATAAAATAATATTATATGCAAATATTTTTATCCTTCTTTTTGGAGTAGTTATTTTGGAGTAGATGAACTTGAGATTGTGAAAAATATATCATAATATAATTTTAAGAAGTATAATTATATTATTTTATATAATTATATTAAAAATACAATATTTTATTTTTTCGTTTTGGCTCAATGGAAGTTTACCATTTTACCATTTTTATTAAAATTGGATGGGTTCAAAAATTATGAACTGGTCACTTTATTTAGAAAAAAATAGAGTGGAGTCGATAATTTTGACCCAATCCATTTTAAAATTAAATAGTTGTATATATAATATTTCAAAATATAAATATCATTTTCGGAACAGTAATACTCATATTTATAATATTTTAATTTTATTTCAAAAGTGAATATCAATATAAATGATATAATAATAGTTTAAATATAAAACAAAAATGGTGGCAAAACTTGGTTGAACCTGGCAAAACATACAAGGTCTTGGATCTTGGAGAGTAAATCCCAGGATCCAAAACCTCCAAGATCCCAGAACATACAGGACCTTGGTATTAGTATAAATTATTCCTCAAAAAAAAGTATTGGTATAAATTAAGTGGATGAATATGAACCTTCACACTCAGACTAAATTAGCAGGTCATGATATTAATTCTTTTTTGATCAATCATAATATCTAGTTGTTAGACCATGAATGATAGGATAATGAGGTGAGGAAGCAAAGATACTGTTACGAACTTATGATTTATCAAGTTAACACTGATAATCACGTGAAGACATTTAGCACTAGATAATGGAGAACCATCAAGAAAATTGTTGCGAAGACCATCTAACAAATACAATTGTCGCGGTATAGCGGTGGTTCAGCGCCGGTGAAGAGCTTTTTGCAGGCCCTTTCCAATAGACCACCTCCTCTAACCTCCACCCTCCCCAAAAATCCAGAAATTTCTCCAATTACTCAGTTTCGCGGCGAGATAGCATGCATAGTCACTAGACCCCGGGCAGAAACCTTGGCATCCCACTATAGCTACGCCTTAATTGGAAAATTCCCTCGAGGAAAACCGTCAATGGAGCGACTCAATGATGCTTTCAAATCAGTTGGTTTTGCTGGGAAATACCAAATCGGTGCTATTGATTTCAAACACATCCTTATCCGATTTCAGAAACAGGAAGATTACTAGCGTTGCTGGATGAGAGGTCAATGGTTTCTCTGTGGAGCCCAGATGAAGGTAGTCAAGTGGACCTTAGACTTTTCTCTTGAAGCAGAATTATCAATAGTGCCTGTTTGGGTGTCTATCAAGAAGGTACCTTGTTACTTCTATAACACCACTCTTATTCAGTCTATGGGTAATCAAATTGGGGCTTTTATAAAAATGGATTTAGCCACTGCTGCACTTACTAGACCCTCAGTGATTAAGATTCTTATTGAGGTTGATCTCAGAAAGAAACTGAGTAACACCATTAGGCTCGGAATAGAGGGTGAGGAAATTCTGAGATATCCTGTGGAGTATGAGGATCTACCTAAGTATTGTAACCATTGCTCTATGCTTGGTCATGATGATGGTAACTGCAACATTCTCCATCCAGAGCTTAGGCAGGAATTGAAACCTACCTCTGAGCCAAAGAATATCCAACCTATAGTTAAAGACAATCTTGCAGTCCATGACAACTTAGCCCTGGCTAAAGATAAAGGGAAAGGCATTGCTGTCACTGAAACTATAGATGATTGTATCATCATTAACCAGCCAGTTCTTACCTCTTTCACCCCTGCAGGCAATACTGATACTCCATCCTCCTCAAACCCCCTGCCCCCCCCACTTTGCTTCTATTCCAGTTACTAAGATCTGGACCAAATCAAAAAGAAGACAGTCACCAAAATCTACCCATAAAGACTCTTCCAATCCCACCCTCACTCCCTCCACTCCCCCCTCTCCAACCTCTCTCCATCAAGATCTTGATGCAATGGATTCTGACTTTCTCTTGCTACAACAAGCTTTTGACAGATCCTCAGTTCCATTTACCACCAAATATGCCAAAGATGACTTGATGCTCAGCCAGACCTCTAGAGGTGAACAATTTTCCTTAACTACTAACAAAGTTGATTTCATGTCTCAGGAGCATAACCACAACAGGTTGTCTTTGCTAATGGAAGAATCAGACAATGATGAACATGAAGCTTTCCCCTCTGAAAAGGAACTTGAAGCTGAATCATCTGAAGATGATAATTTGATTGAACCTGAACAGGTATTGACTACGCCTTCCTCTGTTGCTTTGATTGAAGAAAATAACCAACCTGATATTCCTCTAATGGAAAAATATAGCATGGTTACTTTCTTCACTCAAATCAACAAGAAGTTTACTCCACACAAAATGCAAAAAATTCCATCTCCAAATATTGTGTTTACCAGGTCAAAAAGCTCAAAAAATGATTTTTAATGGTTAATACAACATTGAAAATTAAGTGCTTAGTTTAGAAAATTAGAGGTATGAGAACTTCCATGGTTAGACTCCCTGATATTATTAGAGAACATAGAATAGAATTGCTATGTTTAATTGAACCTCAACACAAAAACCATAAGGCTGATAGATTTAGGAGGATACTAGGCTTCCAGAACCAGTTATGTGCACAAAGTGGCAAAATCTGGTTGTTTTGGAATGATCAGCTGCATATTACTTTGAAACTAGACAACCTTCAATTTTTATCAGTTTCTATTTTCAGTCATAGGATGAATATTTCAATGGAAGGAATATTTGTCTATGCACTGAGGACTGTTCCTGGTAGAGAATTTTTATGGAGTGATTTGTCAGATGCAATAACACAATAAGAGATTTTCATTCTTAATTGGAGATTTTAACACAATAAGATCTCCCGATGAGTATAGGGATCCCTCTCAGCCTAGTATTAGAAGCATGTCTGCATTTAATCATTTCATTTCTAGCAATGCACTCACTGGGATTAATACAGTTGGTAACCAATTAACTTTGTCTAACAACTGGCTTAGAAACCCTACCACACAAACACTAGATAGAGGATTGGCAAGTCTGAGCTGGATAGCAAAGTTTCCTACTTCTCCTATCCAGATACTTACCAACAACACATCAGATCATGCACCTACATTTTTTACAATAGGCACTACAATACCATCCTCTCCTACTTCATTTAGATTCATCAATGCATGGTTTAATAGGGATGATTTCATGAATGTGATCACAAATGATTGGAATCTCCCTTTTAACAAAACAGGAATGCTTGGCTTTTATCTGAAACTAATCAGATTGAAGCTAACTATTAAGGCCTGGAATAAAAATAATTTTGGTAATATTGATAACAATGTTATTAATGCTGCTGAAAATCTTAGATTGCAGGAAATAGTCTATGACAATAATAACTCAATCAATGAGCTTATTAAACTCAAACAACTAAAAGCCTTGCATCTTAGAGCCCTCACTGAACAACAAAAGTTCTGGAAACAAAAGTCCAGAGTTAATTGGTTAAAAGAGGGAGATGATAGCACAAATTCTTTTTCACCACACAGTGAAAGAAAGAAGATCCTGCTTAGTATTACTAAGATAAATGATTCTTCTGGAAATTGACTTGAAGATGCTCCAGAAATTGACTCAGAGGCAGTATCATACTATTCTGAGTTACTTTCTGAGCCTGAAAATGTTGAAAATAGTCATTACTATGACCAATTTTTAAGCCAAATTCCTAAAGTGATTACTGAGTCTGATAATGATATTTTACTTAGACCAGTAGACATTGAAGAGCTCAAGGCTATTGTTTTTAATCTCAATAAAAATAGTAGCCCTGGTCCTGATGGGTACTCTTCCAAATTCTTTACAAAATCTTGGGACATAATAAAATTTGATTTACTGAGTGCTGTCCAAGATTTTATGACCTCATCTCCTATTCCAGTTGGAATTGCTGCCACCTGGATCACTCTAATTCCTAAAAAAAGATGTGGTCTCCTCTTTTGATGATTACAGGCCTATCAGCCTCTCCAATTTTATCAACAAAATCTTTTATAAACTGATCATGGAGAGGCTGAAACCTTATATGGCCAAAATTATTTCTCCACAGCAATCTGCATTTTTGAAAAATAAGGACATCTCTGACAATATTATATATTTGAAAGAGATGATTAGATTCCTAGATAAAAAGTGTAGAAACCCCAATCTGATCATTAAACTTGACCTCAAAAAGGCCTTTGATAGAGTTAACTGGGGATTTTTAAATTCTATACTATTACAATTTGGCATACATGGTAGACTAGTTCATTGCATTATGAAAAATCTTAGTAGTGCATCTTTCTCTGTTTTAGTTAATGGTAGAACTCAGGGTTTCTTTAAATCCACTAGGGGTATTAAATAGGGAGACCCTCTCTCACCCTTTTTGTTCAATATTTTTTCTGAAGCTTTCTCTAGAGGTATTTCATACATGTTTAATTCTGGATTGCTTCAATATTATGATATCCCATCTGGTCCTTCTCCACTCTCACATTTGAGTTATGCAGATGATACTATTATATTTCTTAGAGCCTCAAAAAATAATATCTCTAGATTTAAGGATTTTCTGGTGGCTTTTGAACTAACCACAGGTCAAAAAAATCAATTTTGATAAGAGTGATTATTATTTAGGGAGACATGCATCTGCTTCTAAAATGCAACAGGTCAAGGATATTTTAGGCATGAAACAAGGAACCTTTCCTTTCACTTACCTAGGTGTTCCCATTTTTAAGGGTAGAGTCCTTACAACATATTTCACTCCACTAATCCAAAGATTGGAAAATAAAATTTCCAATTGGAAGAACAAGTGGCTATCCACTGGAGGTAAACTTACTCTGATACAATCATGCTTGTATTCCATTCCTTAGCACATCTGGACAGCAATGAACCCTCCCATTTCTGTTATAAAAAATTTGAAAAGCTGATGTCTAGATTCTTTTGGGGTGAAACTAAACTTAAACAAAAAAAGGTCTGGAGGAGGTGGAGTGAACTCTCATATCCAGCCAACCAGAATGAAATTGGATTTAGATCTATGCAATCCATAGTTAAAGCCTGTTCCCTTAAGCTGTGGTGGAAGTTCCAAAGTGGAAAAACCTTATGGTCTCAATTCCTCTAGAACTTACCACCATCCTATAGGACCTCTTCTGTATGGAAAAGAATTACCACTGTTACACCTATTGCTGAGAGTCTCACTAGAGTAATACATGGAAATGGTCTATGTAATTTCTGGTAGTCAAATTAGACCTCTTTTGGTCCAATCTCTTTACTTTGCAATATTGCAGATACATGCATACCCTATGACTGCTCAGTAACATCTTTTTGTGAAAATAAACATATCTATCTGCCTGATATTACTCCATACCTTCCATCTTCTGTTGTTTCATTTTTACAAGAGGTCCAATGTACTCAGTCAAGGCAAGATAGACTCAACTGGACCCCTGATCTAAAAGGGAACTTTTCATTTAAAACTGCCTACAGGGCAGTAGCACCATCCAGGAATCCCTCTTTTACACTTAAACAACTATGGAACCCAAGATTATAGAAGAAAATTAGTATCTTCATGTGGAAATTGGTAAATATTTTTATCCCTTTCCCTGATGTACTTATGAAAATGGGTTTTCATCTTCCATCAAAATGCTGCTCATGTGATCATCTTGACCAACTAGATCATTATTTTAACACCTGCCCTATGGCTACCTCTCTATGGTCTGAGTTTCATAATATGATTGGTACATCCCCCATTGTTTTTAATAATATCTGGGATAGACTATCATATTATATATCATTTCAAGGCTCCACAAAACTTCAAACTACACTTTCACAAATTTCTCCTTGCATTATTTGTTGGTTTCTGTGGAAGGCCAGATGTTCATATATTTTTGAAAATGTTCAGCCTAATATTGTATCCCTTTAAAAAGCTGTCAAGGATCATATTTTCCTAACCTTTTGTGCCAAGCCTATGGCCTCCAATGCTCCTCTAGACATTGAAATGTCCAATCTAGGTTTCCTTCCTCTCCATGCCAGACCACCTCAACCAGTCATAAGGGTAATTAAATGGTTACACCCTATTTCTGGTACTCTAAAAATTAATACGGATGCCTCTTGGCTTCAGTGCAAAAAGGCTGGTCTGGCAGTGGTGGTTAGGGACTCAGATGGAAATCTTGTCTGTGCTCTTCGCAGCTGTGTCATAGCATCCTCAGCTATCCATGCTGAACTCCTAGCCTTGAAAGAAGCCATAACTTGGGCAGCTGATGATAAGTCCATGGTTCGTATTCGGGCCTCATTCATACTCGGACCAGGGCCCGAGAAGGGTCGTGGGCTCGAGTTACGCGGAGGATGCATCCACAGGTCCATCAATCCTAATCCTTATTAGGAATGCATATATTATGAATGTTCTACAAGAAATATACATCCGTATTCGGGCCTCATTCATACTCGGACCAGGACCCGAGAAGGGTCGTGGGCTCGAGTTACACGGAGGATGAATCCACAGGTCCATCAATCCTAATCCTTATAAGGAATGCGTATATTATGAATGTTCTAAAAGGAATATACATCCTCCTAAACATGGTAATACAACCATGACCGAAATATACTTCCTCTATGCATGGTAATACAACTACTATTCCCATAAGAGTTGTAGTCATACCATAAATACATATCTTGGTGATCTACGGATTGTAGCCATATAAATACACACAAGGTTTGGTACACCTTTTCTATCTCATACTACATACAAAACGCCTTACGCCTCATACTAACTTGAGCGTCGGAGTGTCTATCCTCGGGACATCCGAGGCTTTGTTTTGCAGGTCAGTTCGTGAGCCGGGTTCGTAATCAAGCGCGGGTTGTAGACATCCATCAATTTGGCACGCCCAGTGGGATCCGCTTGCTATTCTTGATCTATACGACCTTCAAGCTCATGGCTGATCCATCTAAAAACCTTCGTGGGAGTACGCGAATCCATTTTTTGGCCCCGGCAGGAGTAAGAAGCATCAATGCCAATCATAAGAACGACGAGATGAGCCACACCATCAACCAGGGAGCAGGAATAAGCATTAATGGTGTACACCGGTCGCCCGAAGAAGGCTCTCCCTGGGAGTGGGAGAGCAAAAGATCTCGCCTGGACGAAGCCGTCACTTTTTCACCTCAAGATGCGGTTCCTAACCAATTCCCTCATTCAGATCCTTTAGTAATCACAGTCGACATAAACCATAATGTGATCATAAGAGTTCTGGTAGATGGGGGAAGTGAGGTAGAAGTCATGTTTCTCAGCTGTTACGAACAGTTGGGGTTAAACAAAACCAATCTCGTGCCCACAAACCCTATCTCGGGATTCGCTAGCGATCCTATAGCTCCTTTAGGAGATATCACTTTATCGGTGTGAGTGAGGATGGTCCTAGGAGTATAACCCTTCATTGCATCTTTGCGGTCATCGACTCCAGAGCACCATACAACATAATCCTCGGATGACCTTGGATGTACCAGACAAAAGCCATCTGGTCGCCATACCACTTGGCGATGAAGTTCCCTACAAACCAAGGGATAGCAACAGTCCGAGGTGATCAACAATTAGCCCGAGTCTGCACAATCCAAGCTATACAAGAACCGGAGAGGGAGGACCTTGAACCGGCCAAGTACTCCGAATCCGAGCCAATGCAACTCGGAGAGTCAGGAACCGTCAAGGTTGGAACTCTCCTATCTCTCGAGATAAAGACTAAGTTTCAAGATCTTCTCAACCAGTATATAGATGTCTTTTCTTGGGACACCACTGACTTAGCCGATAAAGAGTCGATTATAGTTTCCATCTTCTCCTTATCGACCTTGAGAGCCCGGCACCTGGAATGTAACTCCTCCACAGATCTATACATGTGTTTGATCTCACCTTTGGTTTGCCGTCCAAGCGCGGATATATTTACCACCAGCTGTAAAATAGGAGATATATCGAAACCTAATATGTGACACCTAAAAGTTCACACAATAGGACAAGAAGAATCACTACCTTAGAGACGAAGGGATACTTCTTGAAAGATTTCCGAGAAGCCTGACCATCCTCTTCCTTAGAACAAATCAGATAATACTTCAACTTCTTCAGAGGCTCATCCTCAGGAATCACCAGCTCAAGGTCAGATTCATCGTCATCCGAAGAATCCCCAACCTCCGGTTCCACCTCCTCGGACTCCTCCGCCTCCTCCTCTACGATCTCAAGGACCTTTTTCCCCTTCTTGATCTTTTTCTTGAGGGGAGATTCTACAAACAAAAGGAGATATATTAAGATACAACATGGAAGATAGCATTACTACAGTATGCAAATCAAGATATTACCTGAAGGAGACTGACTGGAAGAAGATTCATCCCGAGTCCGGGGTGATTTCCTGGCTGCCCGCTTCTTGGCCTTCTTCTTATCTCCCTGGATTTTATCAGGGACGGTCCAATCTCGATCCTTCTTCAGGTAGCTGGAGGTAGATTTTAACCGAGGAACATCTAGAAAATAAGAATAAGTTTTAGAAGGCCACTGCCACACCGAGCCATGAGCCCCCCGCACAAATCCTCCCTCCTGGAAGACTATCTTCTCCTTCAACAACTCCTCAACGATGACCTTTAAATGAGCAGAAATCTCAAAGACATCAAGAGGTACAACGTCTTTCGGCTTCGAGTTCCAATCATGGACCTCATATTTGGTTCGATCAAAGGTTAGCCAAATGTTCTTCCAACTACCGTTGTTATCAGGAAAAGTGAAGACCTTGCCCTTTCGAGGAGTAAGGGTAATATGCTCACGCTCCTTGAAAGAGAACAGCTTGAACAAACTTCTAAATAGATCCAAGCTCGGCTCATAGCCCTTCCCGAGAGCACCAGGAGATAAAAGCCACCATTGTCACCACCACATTGGAGTGAATTTGGCAGGGATGTAGCCGATGATGCTGCAGAAACTCGGAGAACACAGGAGGAAAAGGAAAACTTAGTCCATGTTGTAAGAACCTACCGTTTACTACCCCTCGAGTGGGGTTCACGAGATTCTGGACTGGAGTGGTCTCATCCTCGAGCCTCAAATCAGCCTCGACAGGGTACGACAACCTGCATGACTTCAAAAATTGCAGGGTTAGCCGAATGTTCTTCCAACTACCGTTGTTATCAGGAAAAGTGAAGACATTGCCTTTTCGAGGAGTAAGGGTAATATGCTCACGCTCCTTGAAAGAGAACAGCTTGAACAAACTTCTAAATATATCCAAGCTTGGCTCATAGCCCTTCCGAGAGCACCAGGAGATAAAAGCCACCATTGTCACCACCACATTGGAGTGAATTTGGCAGGGATGTAGCCGATGATGCTGCAGAAACTCGGAGAACACAGGAGGAAAAGGAAAACTTAGTCCATGTTGTAAGAACCTACCGTATACTACCCCTCGAGTGGGGCTCACGAGATTCTGGACTGGAGTGGTCTCATCCTCGAGCCTCAAATCAGTCTCGACAGGGTACGACAACCTGCATGACTTCAAAAATTGCAGGGTTAGCCGAATGTTCTTCCAACTACCGTTGTTATCAGGAAAAGTGAAGACCTTGCCCTTTCGAGGAGTAAGGGTAATATGCTCATGCTCCCTGAAAGAGAACAGCTTGAACAAACTTCTAAATAGATCCAAGCTTGGCTCATAGCCCTTCCGAGAGCACCAGGAGATAAAAGCCACCATTGTCACCACCACATTGGAGTGAATTTGGCAGGGATGTAGCCGATGATGCTGCAGAAACTCGGAGAACACAGGAGGAAAAGGAAAACTTAGTCCATGTTGTAAGAACCCACCGTATACTACCCCTCGAGTGGGGCTCACGAGATTCTGGACTGGAGTGGTCTCATCCTCGAGCCTCAAATCAGCCTCGACAGGGTACGACAACCTGCATGACTTCAAAAATTGCAGGGTCTTTTCGTCGACCACCTTCGTGACATCACTTATGCCACCGGCCGCCGGAACCCGTTTATCAACTTGGGGCTCCGCATTTGGGCCCGTATTTGACCCAGAGGCACCATCATCCGCCACTACATCTACAACATGCAGCGGTGTAGCAATGGTAACCTCCATCAACTCCCTAGACTCAACCTCTAAGAACAAGGTACTCAAGTCACGAACAGTTGAGACTCCTTTAACTACATTCTCTCCATTTCCAGAAGGAATACTGGAGTTTGCAGAAGCCATGGCAATACGGAGAATGGGGGGAAGTGAATATATGAAGAAAAGAAGAACAAGTTTGAAGAAATGTTTCTGAAATTGGAAACGCAGAATACTTGGATGAAGATTGATGATAAACACAAGGAAAATTACTTGGTTATATAGCCAGTAATTTAGCACGCATTTAAGTGGAGTAATTACCTCGACTCGCGAAACGATACAGACAATTGGAAGGTTGGTCTTTCTCACCGCCAGAAGATACAATGAATCAAGACCACGTGTCAGTCCCTTCAGAATTCAAGAAGACAGATTCAGATCCTACCGTCCACGTGTCCTGATGGAATACGAAAGAATTTGAAACTAGATATTCAGAAGGTTAAGCCTGAAGGATAGTCAATGAAGGAAGTCTCGAGCTTAGAATCCCGAGTTATCCTCCCTCTAGTTATTGGTTTTCATTCAAGAAGCAAGCCTCTCCTTCAACCTTCGACACGGAGCACTCTAAGTTCTGAAAATCTACTTTGGGGCTACTGATAAGTCCATGGTTCGTATTCGGGCCTCATTCATACTCGGACCAGGGCCCGAGAAGGGTCGTGGGCTCGAGTTACGCAGAGGATGGATCCACAGGTCCATCAATCCTAATCCTTATAAGGAATGCGTATATTATGAATGTTCTACAAGGAATATACATCCTCCTAAACATAGTATTACAACCATGACCGAAATATACTTCCTCTATACATGGTAATATAACTACTATTCCCATAAGAGTTGTAGTCATACCATAAATACATATCTTGGTGATCTACGGATTGTAGCCATATAAATACACACAAGGTTTGGTACACCTTTTCTATCTCATACTACATACAATACGCCTTGAGCGTCGTAGTGTCTATCCTCGGGACACCCGAGGCTTTGTTTTGCAGGTCAGTTCGTGAGTCGGGTTCGTAATCAAGCGCGGGTTGTAGACATCCATCAGTTGAATCTGTGGAAATTTGCTCTATAGAATCAGACTGTCTCATTGCAGTCAAAGCTATTAATGATCCTGCTCAAGCCTCTTGGCAGATGTATGAGTTAGCTTCTGCATGTGCTCTTTCTAAGAGCTGCCCCATAATTCATATCATGAGACAAGGAAACCTAGTGGCAGACTCCATTGCTAAATCAGCCCTTTCTGGCAATAACCCTCTGATGTCTCCACACATCCTTTCAAATGAAGCAAAATGTTTGTTGCATATGGGCAGGTTGGGCATTCCTTCACTTAGACTCTCTAATGTTACAGATGCTATGTAATATGTGTGTTTTTTTTTCAGATTCATTATATTCACTGGAGTCTCTCTCCATCTCATCTCAACTGGAACTTCACACCATTTACTTTTGCTCAGGCCAGAAGACTCTAAAGTTCATTTTAGCAAATTTTTGTACCTTTGTATTTGTGTGTTTGGGTGCCGCTTAGTGTTTTGTTTGTTCAATTCACTTCTAGGCTTCCTCATACAAATCCTAGGTTTTCTTGCTAGAATACCTAGTACTAGACTTATTCTTGTAGTTCTAGTCTATTCTTTTGGAAGCAATGCTTTGCTTCGAAAGCTTTATGCTTTCTTTTTGTCATCTTTGGATGTAAAAACTATGACCTTAATTGGTCCTTTTATAGGTTTGGGGAACCTAATAATAACTCTCCCCACTTAAGAGTGGTTTAACTTAAAAAAATAAAAAATAAAATAATTTAGTTTAGAATTGAAATAATGAACAATGTTTTTTAAAACACTAGTAAAGTGTCACTGGGGTTCATCTCTTGAGGCCAATGTTGCAGTCGTTTTAAGTCCAAAAATTAAAATAATTTTAGGGGTCCAAATTTTAAAATTTTATAACTGGTTATATATAAAATTTCAATATCTTGGGTTTTTTTAAAAAAATTTAAAATCCAAATCTTTTTGCGTCCATTTTAAATCTAGAAACAGCTTTTTAAAATCCCATTTTTGTGCTTAATTTTTTTTATTATCTTATTGAATACTTTTAACTGGTATTGAATTTGGCAATAAATATTATACATGTAAACGGTTGTGTTATGCGTGTGCGGTGTACGTGCGTGGTTTGATGCGTAAAATTTGTGCTTTGATACTTTAGTATATACATTGCCATTAGTATACACGAATTTTTGTTTTAAAAAATAAAAAAAATTAGGAGATATGTGCTATTAGAATATCAAATTATACAAGCTCATGCTACTTCTTAGGTTTAAGCCACCTGTGCAGTTCAGACTCAATTATGTTAAAACTGTGGCTAGACATAGGCCACAGAGGATCATAAAGTGGAAATTACCTGATCTGAACTGGGTTAAATTGAATTCTGATGGTTCCTTATTGCAGAATGGTAGAGCTGGAGCAGGCTTTGTCATTAAAGATGCTAATGGCAGAGTCTTACATGCTAAATCTTTAGTGATAAAAGCAAATTCCAATCTTGAGGCTGAAGCCATTGCTTTGGCTATGGGACTTGAAATAGCTTATTATTATAATTTTCAGTATGTGCAGGTTGAGATGGACTCACAGGTGTTACTGATGATCATTCTCAGAACTTATAGAATTCCTTGGACATTGATGAAGTATATATGGAATATATGGGACCTATCAGGTGATATAACTACAACTTTTACTCATATATATAGAGAGGCAAATGTTGTTGCTGATGCATTAGCTAAGCTTGCTACATAAACTAATAACTCTCATGTATACACTAGTGAAAATTTACCAAGGAATATTCAGGGACTTGTATCTCTGGATAGCATGGAATTGCCTTATCTTAGACAGAGATAAACATCAAAAAAGAATTTTTACTGCTGTTTTTATATGATGCAGGATATGAGAAGAGGATGTGGATGCAAAGCAAGAAGCTGTGAGCAAAGGGGACTGGATACGAAGGATCAAGAAGGCAAGCAAGGATCAAGGTGTACAATGATGGTAATCAGAACTGATCAAACCTGTAAATTGACCACCCATGGAGCTTATACTGAATCATGGAGAGTATGGAGCTGAATCATGGATGACATGTGCAAGCAGTGATATAATGGATACATGGAGTCTCAATCTAATGATGTCTGAATTGTAATAAACTAGACTATTTCTCTCTTTGTCAATAATGCAATAGAGTGCTTATTTCTTATCTTTTCCCCGTACTCGTCGGCAGAGTTGGGCACTGCATAGCAAAGCCTAATATGCTTGCGAGTTATGAGTCTTTTCATCGGCAAAATTGAAAATTTCACTAGTGTATTCATTGGCGTGCCCTAACCTGCTTGTGAACATGGGAAAAGTATAAGGAAGGGGATTCTTGTTTCAATCCCCGTGCTTGTCGGCAGAGTTGGGTATTGCATAGCAAACCCTAATATGCTTGCAAGTATTGAGTCAATTCATCGACATAATTGGGTATCGCTATGGCGTGACCTAACATGTTTGTAAATTTTGAAATGAGTTAGGACAAGGATCTCTCATAGATGAATATACTTTCAATTTTGATTTGTAAAGTATTTGGCCTCATTTGGCTTTTTAAGGGTGTAGTGAGCCCAATAAATTTCACTCCACTTCTAAGTGATTTTAAAATATATATATATATATATATATATATATATATATATCAAATTAAATCTATATGCTTTGACTAATTTTGAATACTTATGTTATATATGTTTGTTGGACTTATTTATTCATTTATAATCAATTTTTTTTATAGAAAATGGTTCCGCCAAATAATAAATATAAGACCCTTCCGGAATTTAAAAAGAGAAAAGTTGTATTTTTGAATATTGAAGGTTTTATTTATCGCATCCGTCCCTAAGATAATTAGGGCGGGCACTGGCGTCAGTTCAAGTCACTAATGAACGTTCAAAAAATTAGGTCGCCAAATTCGGCAAAAATAATGAGTTGAAGTCTCGGAGATTCTATTAAGACAGTAGCTCTTAGCTTGTAGTAGGTAGGAAACAACACAATCAGTAAATTTAGTATCTCCAAAACGCATCCTCTGATTTTAGTCATCCCTTTGGAAGTTACCTAATGCACCGGCGGGCCAAACACAAAGTTTAAGCAGTCACCATTTAGCATAGGGTTTACGTAGAATCCAAGACCAATTCTACATAAATGTCCGAGCACCAGTCTTCCTGTTCTTCCTGAACAAAATTCAAAGAATGGATGCTTCAGCTTTGTTGTTCACGTCCTTGTTGATTCTCTTGCTTCTGAAACTTGGAAGTAAATTCAGGAGCAAACCCTTTTGCTCGAATCTCCCTCCAGGGCCATGGAAACTTCCATGCCTAGGGAACATTCATCAGCTCGTTGGTTCTCTGCCTCATCTTTCCCTGAGAAGCTTGGCCAGCAGATATGGTCCTCTTATGCTGCTTCAGGTTGGCCAAGTTTATACCCTCGTCATTTCCTCACCAGAAATGGCAAAAGAGGTTATGAAAACGCACGATACTGAATTCGCGTCGAGGCCTCAAATCATCGCGACAGAGATCCTCTCTTACAATTCAACCAACATTGCATTTGCCCCATATGGAGACTATTGGAGACAGTTGCGCAAGATATGCATCTCTGAGCTGTTAAGCCCACGTCGAGTCCAATCCTTTCAGTACATAAGGAGTGAAGAAACTTCAGACATGGTGGGATGGATAGCTAGTCATTCAGGGTCGCCAGTAAACCTCACGGAGAAGGTTTTCTCCACCGGTTACACTGTCATTGCCAGGACTGCCTTTGGAAAGGAGAGCGCGGAACAAGAAGAGCTTATTTCCTTAGTCAAAGAAGGTATTAAAATGGCAGCAGCATTCAATATTGCTGATATTTACCCTTCCCTCAAGTTCCTTCATTGGATTAGTGGTGTGAAGCCCAAATTACAAAGTTTTCGCAAGAGGCTGGACAAGATACTCGACACCATCATCGATGAGCACAAGACACATCAGACAGCCGATGAAGATCTCGTCGATGTCCTGCTAAAGTACACTGCCCATGGAGATGATGATGAGCCTGAATTTTCCCTCACTCGGGAGAATATCAAAGCTGTACTCCTGGTAAGTACAATTATCATATCATGACCTGCCATGCATTCAAGTACTTAGGCCATGTTCTCTTCAGCATATCAGTTCAGTTCAATTCTGTAAAAAAAATGATCTGAACATTATCCATTAAAGAATAAACTCAGAAAAACATGGCCTTATTATTCTTGCACGTGCCTTTAATCAGGACATTTTCGGAGCTGGGAGTGAGACCTCAGCGACCACAATCGATTGGGCGATGGCTGAGATGATGAAGAGTCCCAAAACCATGGAGAGGGCGGTAGAAGAAGTGAGGCGAGTTGTCGGTGAAAAAGGACATGTTGATGAGGAAGATGTTGATGAACTCAAGTATCTGAAATCAGTGGTGAAAGAGACGCTGAGGCTTCATCCACCTGCACCACTGTTGCTACCTAGGTTCAACGCTGAAAAGTGTTTGATCAGTGGCTACAACATTCCGGCCAAGACGACGGTCCTGGTGAATGCATGGGCAATCAACAGAGATCCATCGTACTGGAAAAAACCTGAGGCGTTTGTGCCTGAGAGATTCCACGATAGCCGAATCGACTACAAGGGAACACACTTTGAATACATCCCATTTGGCGCTGGGAGAAGAATCTGCCCTGGAATTCAGTTTGGGATTACAAATGTTGAGCTTACACTGGCAAACTTTCTGTTCCATTTTAATTGGACTTTACCAGATTCAGAGGAGCTATGCATGGAGGAAGCAGCTGGGATCACTGTAAGAAGAAAGAAGGATCTCTATCTTATCCCTGTCATCAGGAATCGTCCTGATTCCTTGTATTAGATCATCATGTCTTACAGGCTTTTAGTCCTTGTTTCATTCACGAGTAATAATGAATGCTTCAACATTCATGTCCTTCTTAGCATACTACTATATTGATATAATATCATATGTGATGTTATTCTGTTTGGAGATTCAGATGAACCTCACCCGAGTGCATTAATTTATCATTAGACCCTTTGAGGGCTCTTTTTTAATGGGAAAATTCTATTTTCCCCCACTACGAGTACAAATATTCGCATCAGCCATGGAAGATGTACTATTTCAGAGATTCAGAGAAGACAAGAGGTGTGGAGTCGTCTTGATTTATATATATCCCTATATCATGGTTTTACTTTTCACTTTCATATGACAATGACCAGCAACGTTCAAGGGCATCTCTTGGCCAACTGGCGCCTTAGTTACAATTTCAATGTTCGTGACGTTTTGATTTAACACCTACTCCAAAAATAATACTAATAATTCAGGACCGTGCTAGCTGCTATCACGAGAGTAGTATTAGACGTTAAGCCAAATGTATTGTTTAGGATTTATTTAAGATTTTTTACGTTTCTCATTTTACCCTTGTATTACATATATTATTTTGAATATAGTACACATCCCAAGATCGAAATTTATCCCTCTAACATGGTGCCTAGAAACAACCTACAGTATCTCGCTCGAGTTCGTACTCTGAATACCGTGCCCTTGCCAATAAAGCGGCGGAAGTTGTCTGGCTCTGTCATCTTCTTCGAGATTTACAGTTACAACTTGAGGGTCCTCCATTGTTGTTATGTGACAATAACAATGCTATTTTCTTAGCCCAGAACCCAGTGGCTCAGAAGCGGGACAAGCACATCGAATCGACTATCATTCATCTAAGTTTCGTGTTAGTCATGTTCTATTTCGTTGTAGTTGGCGGATATATTCACCAAGGGTCTTCCAAAACCCTTATTTGAGTTCTTTAGATACAAACTTTGCATCTCAGTTAACTCGATGCTTAGATTGAGGAGGGTTTAGAGTAGTATTGGGCCTTAAGCCCAAATGTATTGTTTAGGGTTTTGTACATTTCCCATTGTACTCTTGTACCACCTATATTATTTTGAATACAGTACACACCACAGTATCGAGATTTATCCCTCTAACTATACTGTGCGCATTTTTGGCTAAGTATGTGTTTTGGACCGAGGCAAGGCATTTGGTAAATTTTAACATTTGTGTGTGCTTTTAACTTGCTAAAGTATCGTCCAATCTCTACCCTAAAACTCTAGTTTTGCTTCGATAAATTACGATCTGTATGATAGCGGTAAAGAAATGAATATTTAGAGGTTTTTTTTGGTTTATTATGGGCAACGGATAATTCTAAAAGAAATCACTGGTTTTCTCAACTAGACCACAATGAATAAACGCAAGCTAGACTTTGTATGGGCCCCACATGAAATAACATACTGGTGTCACGTGTTTTCCTCTCTCTTCTCACTTTTCTCTCATATCTCCCTACTATCAAGTGTTCTTATTTTTTGGATCTCCTACCTCAAAATTCGGTCATCAATGGCAAAGCCTTTATTTTTGTAGCAAAAATCAGGAAAAATCATTTATGGAATCAGGGAAGAAGCGCGACCAGTGGGACACTTACCATACCAATATATGATGGTCGTCTGTTGTTTCATATTTCATATGGGATCTAATGATTTTGGGCGATCCTAGGAGATGTAGATTACGCGTACGAGAGGCATATTCATACTCCTCAGTCTCTGTATGAGGATTCTTGCCACCGCCGGGAAATTTCTTCATCAATAATGATGTGTTATATGTACCTAGAATCAGAAAGAGCTTTAGTATTTGGTGGTATTTTAAATAAGTGTGGTAATAAGCAAGTGTGTGGATTTGATAAGTATGTATTGTCGAAGTTTGGTGTGTTTGTAAGATTTGTATATTTATTATAATGGTATGTTTAAGTTAAATTTGTTTGATGCTTATAATTCAATCTACATGGTTTTTTCTATTGTTTAATATGCTTGCTTAATTGAAATCAAAAGAGTTTGATCAAGTCATATTTTGTTAATGTGGACGCTTGTGCAAAAAAAGAATTATAGTTATGTCAACTTATATAACTATTACATGCGTCATGAAAGATGAAAGGTTAAATTAATTTGACAAATGCATGGTTCATGGTGATAATTAGTAACTTTTATAAGTGACAATAAATTTCATTTATATATGTGCATGAAAAACTCTATATGGAATATATGTGCATGAAAACCATTAAATGTTTGCATATCATTTATAAATTGGATATGTATGATATTTTACCAGATTAAAGCAATCAAGAACTTGTTGTGGGTAAAATGAAGTAATTCTTTTGCCAATTATACTTGGAGCTATTTTATTTTTATAAATAAAATTAGTGATTTTTCGTTGTTTTCCATTGGCAATGATTTTGTGACCAAAAAGAACATGTACTTTGTTGATCAAATTGATGATATTTGTGAAAGAATCAGACAAAATATTGTGCCTTGTTTAGGCTGACTGACCTATTAAAATGATTGGTAAATTTGATTATTACATTTAATAAGACCATGCACTTTTCTTATTAATTGGTGAACCAATTGAATTGTCAAGGTGTTCATGAATGGAATTAATAAAACTACGTGCATGAGATTGTATAGGTAATATATGAAATGTTTGAAAGATATAATTTTGAAATTCTGTGATTTCAAAAATGTCTGAAATATCTATGTGAGCAAAATTATGGTTTTGAGAAAAATCTGAAATTTTGTTTAGATGTATATGGTTTGAACAACCTTTGATCCTATTAATTGTTTTGAAATACAAGACAATTTGGAAATTGATAGATTTACTTTGTTGTTGAAGTTAATCAACAAGCTTCTACTGTTTAAGAAGGTTTTCAAGTTCATACTTGAATGAAAATAATAATAATAAGTGAAGTCTCTTGTATAAGATGGAAATCATTTGTGATTTTTGCGTGATTTTTGCGCATAACAGATGGTAAGTCTAAAGACAAGACGGAAGTCATTTGTGATTTTGCACATAGAGGTATATCTAAAGGTGCAAGAATGACAAGTTCAAAGTCATGAACCTGAGAAGCACTACTAAACTATAACTTGTTACCTAAGTATATATACTTTTGAGCCATATCTCCACCATTATTGTGCTCAAATTATTTTCATTACTGAGTGAAATTGAGTATATTTGAGACATTCTAATATAGGTGTCCATGAAATAACATTGATATCAATGTTCAGTTCAGTAAAAAATTGAAAAATGTCATACAACATCAAATTTTGACTTTTAAAACTGAACTTTTTATGCTTACGTTAATTTTATTATGTATAAGACACATTTTAAGTAAATTTACTTTGGTACTCGTGCAATGAAAGGTTCGTGTAGCGAAAACTGTAGTATCAAGAACCTGAGAAGCATTACTAAGACAATAACCTGTAACCTAAGTATATACATATGAGTCATATTTCCACCATTGTTGTGATCAAATCATTTTCATTACTAAATGAATTTGAGTATATTTGAGATATTCTAACATAGATGTCCATGAAATAACATTGGTATCAATGTTCAGTTCAGTAAAAATTTGAAAAATGTCATTAAATATCAAGTTTTGACTTTTAAAACTGAAATTTTGATGGTTATGTTAATTTTATTATGCATAAGACACTTTTTATGTAAATTTACTTTGGTACTAGTGCAATGAAAGGCACGTGTAGTGAAAACTGTAGTATCAAGAATTTGAGAAGCACAACTAAGATTATAAATTGTTACCTAAGTATATATACTTTTGAGTCATAGTTCCACCACATAGTTGTGATTGATTTATATCAGTTACTGAATGAAATTAAGTAAATTTGAGTGTTTCTAAGACATGCTAACATGAGTGCATGAAATCGTATTGATATGAACGTTCGAGCATTCATTATCAATTAAGCGTAAAAGTAAAATTTTATATTGAAATCAATATATTTTTTTATGCTAAAATTCCTTTTACGATGTACTACGATGAAATATTTGAACTAATCAATCCTCATTAAGCGCATTATGTTCAAATATTCAATTTGAAATAAATAAAAAAACTATAGGGGTGAGTTTAGAATTTCTCAAAAGTTTAATTGAGAGCTATATTGACTACTGATTCCACTATTTTCTACAAGAATCACATTATTAGAAGTATACAATCGATATAAGTGTTAAAAACTAATGATTTATGTTGGAATTGAATTTTTAAAAAGTATTTAGTCCGTAAATAAGATTATATTAAAATTGATGGGTTAATATATAATATTAAAATTGTATGTTGCCAAAAAAGAAAAATAAAACTGATGCATATTTTTGATAAATTAATAAAAACTTTAGTATTAATTCAAAAATATTTATTATACCATAATTTATTTTGTATTTATCTTATCCGTCAATTAATTTAATTGAATTAATCTGAACTGTCGATTCTATACCTATATAAGTTTAGGGAATAGACCTTATCTCCTTATCCTTTTCAGATTCGCCTTCCTCTTCCGCCTTCTCCTCACCTAAATCTTGCAAACCCCTCTTCTTCCGACCTGCCACCTCTCATCGCTTGAAATCCCGCCGCTCTCAACTCTCGTCGCCGTCACCGTATCCGCCGCTCCATCACCCCGTCGCCCTCGCCGTCCTCCTTGTCGGATTTCGCGGTGCCTCGGACTCCTCAAAGGTTCCAGATGAGCTTGAGAGCAGTCATAGGGTGATGGTCCCAGGCTTTTCCGAGGTAGTCCTTTAGGGTTTTCACCGGAGTGTTGGGGACGACGTGGAAGAAGAAGTCACTGTCACCGAATCGTGGCTCGGAACAAGAAGCTGCAAGGGTGGTGGAGCGTCGCGCGCGTGAAGAGAAGCTAGCTATGGAGCGTCGTACACGTGAGGATGAGATAGCTAAGGCGAAATCACGGGGTCTACAACGCTCTGTTCAAATTCACCAACTTTACCATCTTCTGTGAGGCCATTCCTTCTTTAGTCCTTACACGTTTGATACTAAATGTTTAAAGATGATGCTTGATTAGACTCATATGTAGGTATTGGTAATGATTATACAAGTATACTAGGTAATTGGCTGAATTATTGGGAATTTTCTTAATTTACTTCACTGATTAGATCATGTTGTTGTGGGATTAACATAGGAAAGTGATACAGACTGTAGCCTCGATATTGATTCACATGATGTTCAGAACCTGACTGTCCAGCAACTCCGACAAAAATCAAGGCAAGTAAGCCCTTTTCCATATACTCCATGATCGCAAGTTCCTGCTTGCTTTACTAATTGAAAAATTATCGACAGATTGTTCCTTGTATCAGTTGTATGAGTGTGTGGACTTGGTATTTCTTGAGAATATGCTGCGTGTTACTGCTTGGCCAGTATTCCGAGCTGTATTGGTCAGTGAATTTTTTGTGTTGTTGCTTTGCTTGCATAGGAGTGTTGGAATTTCTGCTAATGGTTTAAAAGGCGAACATGTGTCCTCTTGTATTGAAAGCTTAGATGATTATTGATGGAGTTTTACTCGTTTGACTATGTTCAATTATTGATCTTTTTACAGTATATTCACCAAGGAAGTTGCACGGAACTGAGACTTCATACTCTCAGGTGACTCTTCAATTGTTGTCCATCTGCACTGCTTTAGATGCTCTCAAATTGTACAACAAGGTTCCGTCTTGTTTATTTATGCTCTTTACTGTGTTCTTTACTAGTTTTATTGTCTGAATGTGCAATGAGTCTTCATTTTAATGTAGTCTAGTACTAATTCATTTTGTTTGATTCTAATGTGTTTTTAAAGGTTATCCAGCGCCACCAACGTCTCTGGTTCTCCACTTCAGGAGAATTTTGTTGCCCTCTCCACCGTCAAACTTTGGCACCACCTCTAGATGTCCACCGTTATGAGGTACTTTTCTTTTTCTCCAACTTCCATGTGTGTTTCCTTTATGGTTTAAGTTTTTTGTTGATTGATTGTATGCTCTATTGATTATGACTGCTTAGTTGTATGCTTGTACATGTTCAAAGTTGTTAAAGGATGTTTGTGGAATAGGATGTGGTTGGTTAAATGGGTTGGGAGAAGTGTTTGGTTCTTGTTTCATGTGTTTGCACTTGTTTTAATTGTAGAAATATGATACTATTTTGACTCCCGTGAGTTATGTTCATAGTGATGAGAGTGCTGAGGAACTGGGAAAATTCAAGAATATCTCCAGGGAGCTGTGCAGAATATGGGCTTTGGAATTTGGAGATCGATGGTGGTACTTGCTTTTGCTTTTGGAGGTCAAGGCTATAGCATATGAATATAAACTATATGTTCAAGTAGAAAATAGCTTTTCAAGTTCAATCCTGGTTATTAGTGTAGAATTGTAATTGAATTAGTGTAACATGTGTTATGTAACAATTTGGAATTTTAATAGAAAATTTTAAATTCTAATATTCTATTTTCATTTTGTATATTATTATATTTTCGGCACCAAATTTGGGGAAATTAAAGTTCAATTTTCACTAATATTTTTTTTTGTTTTCAATAATTTAAGTTTCAACGATTTCTAAAATGTTGAAACATTCGGTCAAGTGGAATGTCTACTCAGATGAAACGTGGAATGCATGGTCCCCTGAAAAAATGTTTCAACGGAAATTATGAAAAACATGAGATATCAACGAAACATTTCGACGGTTGTTGACGATATACCCAAAAAAAATCATTGAAACAGACGCGTTTTTTCTGATAGTGTCAGCTCGCGATCACCACATTCCTTTGCTATTTATGTATCTTCCTCCAATTCTTTTGATGTTTTTTGTTACGGCCACAAATATGGACTTCTCCTTGAACAGGATCGTCGACAGCTAACCTGCAAATGAACAAGAAATGGCTAGGTCAGCGCGGGGAGGGCGATAGCCGTTCCTGCTCTGATGCCAAAGGTAGCTCTCTCTGACAGTATTTGTGATCTTATCTCTACAGTGATTATGTGAGCTTACCTCTTGTCTTCCTCCTCTGCTTCCTCTTATACCCTCAACCAAGGTTCATGAGTGTAGGGTTTAAGGCTCAAATAAGTGGGCTTATGTTGGGCCAGATCTCTCTTGCCTTCATGTCCCTTCCCCTTGACGTTGACGGGCCTACTGGGTTGGTGCTTGACCAACCGCTTGGGCCGTTGACTGGATCGTCAGATCCACGATTCTAACAAGTCCCCCAAGTGCGAGGCTGTGTTGCCAAACGCGGACGAAGGACTGAAAAACGGTAATGGGCCTGACCCTTGCTCTCTCCTGCGAACGGCTCCAAACTTCCTCTTTAATGCATGTTAAACGTGTTTCCCCCGACTCCGCTTCTCGATGGTGCGTAGGCCCGCCTCGCTCACAGTTTCTCACGTGGCCTTAAATTCGCTACCGCTTCCTTTGATTTGAAAACATCCCCTTTTTCATTCCTCTTCTGTTTCTTTCATCTCAAAGCTTCTCCGCCGCAGCATCGCTCCGTCTCTACTCAGGTATTTCTCCTTCTTCGTTATCTCTTTTATTTCGGTGACCTTCTTAGGCCCCTCGGTTCCCATCCTTCTGATGGCTCTCCGGCGCATGGGCCCCGGTCTTGGAAGCACCACTTCGGTCGGCACCAAATAAAACACTAACTATAACACATATATTTAGGGATATTTTCCTAGTTGAGGGGGGCCGGGCCCCACCCGGTCCCCCCTTACTTCGCCTCTGGAAGCAGGGGCCATTCTGTGGATCGCGGTTAACTCCGACAAGCTCCTGAGTGAGTGCGGCCTCCCTCACTATAGACTTGACATTCCCATTCACTCTGCTTCATCTTCCGAGGGTCCGGAAGGTCGTCTAGCGCTTAAACTTGTCACTACTCTACCTTTTCTTTTCTTACTCCGTGATGCTGTTCTGCTAATTCCTTTTGGCATTATACTTCACAGACTCCAGGATCATCGAGGAAGAGATCGACATCCAGCTGGACGCTCAGTCGGACGTTCACACTGTCGGATCACCCATGGAGAATGATCATCGTCGCTCTCAACGCCGCCAGGTTCGCTTCTCTACATCCCAGCTCACCGATAGCCACGTTCAGCACTCTGAATCTCACCTCAACATCTCCATGCCTCTCCTCAATCCCTCCCCGCTTGTCTTCGACTTGGAGGACGACAGCTCTGGCGGCAAACAGGGAAAGCACAAGAGGCCCGTTGGGGAGCTGACTGCCGAGAACATCACCGACGGGGCAGGGGCAAACCCACCGCACGCCGACGATCAGCACCGGAGGAAGCTCCTTAAGGCGGGGTCGTCCGGCACCAGTATGCCTCCCCGTCCGATGGGGCCAGTACTGACTACTCCCAAAGGTCGTGCCGACTTTCTGGCGACTGCACTCCCAAAGGGCCATCTTGAGGCGTGGCGTGCCAATGTCCTGGTCAACTTCCACAACTCAGCCAGCCTCATGGATCGGTACGACTTCGCCAGCTTGGAGGTATGTCTTGTCCTTTTTTCTCTTCTGTTTTGATCTCTTCCTCGTGCCTGTCGTGCCTTGTCGGCCATTTTTGTTTCTGCTCTCTTCATTTGACGATGTGAACCTCTAGGTGGATTGCTTGTCTACCTGCCTAAGGGGTGAGCTAGGTCGGCTAAATCATGACGCCGCTCATTCCCGTGGGGAGCTGGTGTCCTGTCAGGCAGCCCTTCAAGCCGCTCGCAACCTCAACCAGAAGCAGGAGCAAATGATCACTGAGCTGAACGAGACCGTCACCGCTCCGGCAACCCTCTAGGCAAAGGTGGATGAGCTGACTGAGTCTCTGGCCGCCCTTCAGGTTGAGAAAGAGGCCGTCCTCACCGAGGGGGATTTGGCCAATGGGAAGTTGAAAGAGGCCGAAGCCCAGCTAGGGTCATTTGAGGAGACCCGCGCCAAGTTGCAGAAAGCTGAAGATGCCCTCGCTGGCTATGACACGCGGGTTGCCGTTGCCGACGCCAAGCACAAATGGGTTGTTGAGGTTGGTCTCCCAGACATCTTCCTGAAGGTTGCTTCCAGTGACAATGCACGCTGGCGCTTTCATCGAGCGATTTACCGGTCAGTTGATCTGGACGAGGTGTACGCCGACGACGCAGCGCGCTTCGAGCTCTCACTAGACGAGTTGTTCTCTGTCTTTGGTAAGTACCCGTTCACCGAATACTTCTCTAAGCTGTCTGCAGACATGTCTCCTGAGGAGCTCATGAAATGGGTTCCTCCCCCTCGTCCTGAGCCGCAGCTACTTTTCGCTGCATCGACGACTCACCTGTCCGGCCAGAGTCCAACCAAGGGGACTGCCAAGGCTGTTGAACAGGACGCGCCTGATGGCTTGCTGGAGGACCTGGTGGGGGCCAGGTTGCTGAAGGATGACCCTATGAAGGAGCCAACAGAGGAGAACGCTAGCGAGAAGGTGGAGGGCAACTAAAGAATCTGCCGGAGAACTCGCCCTGCGTGGCGTTTGTTTGCTTTTTTGGGGCGCCTATGGCTTTAGCTTCTGCTTTCGTCTTTGACAATTTCCTACATTCTGTTTTGCCCAAACTATGCTCTTGATTTATGTTTTATTTGATGATCCATTTATTGGTCATTTCCTGGCATGTGTGTTTGTTTTGATGACTGTTATGCTTGGCCATCCTCGCCCACTACCATCATGGGGCGCGATGCCGACCAAGTGTTGGTCACCCGGCCCTTCGACCTCTCCGTCGGGCTTACCGTCAGCGTGAACGTTGAAGCGGCTGAATCAGCTATGCCCTCGAACGGTTCGGGGGCATCGAGCCCCATTGTGTCGGCAAACAAACAAAATTGACTAAGTGTTGTCCTGACGACTCGTTGAGCTTACCGTCGGGGCTGTCGTCGGGCTCGCCGTCGGAACGGACGTTGATGCGACTGAATCAGCTGTGTCCCCAGACAGTTCGGGGGCAACGAGCTTATTTATGTTGGCAAGCAAACAAAATCGACTAAGTGACCCTCTGATGTCCCGTTGAACTTACCGTCGGGCTCATCGTCGGGATCACTGTCCGCGTGGGATTTGAAGCGACTGAAGTTGTTGTGCCCTCAGTTTGTTTGAGGACAGCGAGCCTGGCTATGTTGGCAAGCAAATGGATTTCGCTAAGTGACCCTCTGACGTCCCGTTGAACTTACCGTCAGGCTCGTCGTCGGGACCACCGTCCTCGTGGGAGTTGAAGCAACTGAAGTGGCTGTGCCCTCAGTGTGTTTGAGGACAGCAAGCCTGGCTATGTCGGCAAGTAATCGAATTTCGCTAAGTGGCCCTCTGACGTCCTGAACTTACCGTCGTGCTCGTCGTCGGGGTCACCGTCAGCGTGGGTGTTGAAGCGACTCAAGCGGCTGTGCCCTCAGAGGGTTTGAGGGCAGCGAGCCTGACTATGTCGGCAAGCAAATTAAATCGGCTAAACGATGCCTCGACGACCCGTCGAACTTACCGTTGGGTCTACCGTCGAGTTCACCGTCCGCATGACAATTGACGCGACTGAAGTGGTTGTGCCCTCATGAGATTCGGGGGCAGCGAGCTCGGTTGTGTCGTCATGCAAGTGGAATTCCCGGCACTTGATCGGTGTCCCGACTCTGTCGGGTCGACCGTCAACCAAGATGTCGGAAGTAAGAACATCTAACTATGCATATATCTCTAAGACCTGCTTTATATTACTTGCCACAAAAGAAGAAACGAATCCCGTGGCGGTCATTCCCTCGCCGAGCGGTGGGGCAAGATGATCGCGTCGGGAATCCGACCAAAAGTGTTTCTCGCCCATAGGTTAAGGCTTACTGTTATATATACATAAATATCCAGGTTGATACCTGGTCATCCATAGAACTTTCGGAGATTGCTCATGTTCCAGGTGCAAGAAACGGGCTCACCCGCCATGGTGTGGAGCTTGTAAGCTCCGTCGCCCAGCACTTCCGCCACCTGGTACGGGCCCTCCCACGTGACGTCCAGTTTCTTCGTCCCTTCGACCTGGCTAGTTTCGTTCTTCCGGAGGGCGAGCTCGCCTGCCTTCAGTGAGCAGTCTCTGACACGACTTTTGTACCTCTGCTCGACGTAGGATTTGTACGCCGCCTCCGTCAACGCCACCTTCTCTCTCCGATGCTCGAGCTCGTCCAGACCGGCTCGGATTTCCTCCTCATTCTCCGGTTCGGCCAAAGGTTCAACGAGCCTTGGCGACAGCAAGATCACTTCCAGGGGAATGATTGCCTCGCTCCCATAACATAAGCGGTACGGTGACTCCCCCGTGGCCATTCGGAGCGTGGTTCTGTATGCCCACAAGACCGACGGGAGCTCTTCCACTCAGCTTCCTTTGGCTTGATCTAATCGTCGCTTCAGCCCCTGGACGATTATCCCACTGGTGCGTTCCGTTAAGCCATTCGCTTGGGGATGCGCCACCGATGTGAATCTCTGCTCGATCCCTAACTGAGTACCCCATGACTTGAAAGGTTCTCCCTCAAACTGCTTTCGATTGTCGCTCACGATGGTTCTAGGCAGCCCGAAACGGAAAACGACGTTCTTCCACACAAAGTTCATCATCCGCTTCCCGGTGATGCTCGCTACGGCCTGGGCTTCCGCCCACTTTGTGAAATAATCCACCGCTACCACGAGAAAACGCCTCTTCCCCGTCCCCATAGGGAATGGGCCATCTATGTCGATTTCCCACTTGGCGAAGGGCCATGGACCCGATATGCTCTTCATCGGCACTCCTGGAGAATGTATCACCTTGTCGTGGGCTTGGCACTTGACACACTTCTTCACCAGCTCGTCGGTGTCGGTCCTCATGTTCGACCAGTAAAAACCTGCTCGTGAAACTCTGAGGGCCAGTGTCCTTGCCCCTTGGTGGCTCCCGCAAGTCCCTTCGTGCAGTTCGGCTAGCAGTCGGTCTGCCTGCCTGGGCGAGATGCACCTCACCCAGGGCTGCAGGTATCCCTTCTTGTAGAGCACGCCATCCTTCAAGGCGAACTCTAGGGCTCTCCTCTCGAGCTGTCTTGCCTTGCCGACATCCTCGGGGACCCGTCCACTGAACAGGTATTCCCTGATCGGGGTCATCCAGCTAGGGGGTTCAATTGAGATAGCCAACAATTCTAGGCCTTCCGTCGACCTCGCCGTCAACGTCTCCACCAACACTCCCTTGGACAGCCAACAATTCTAGGCCTTCCGTCGACTACTGGCGGTGGAAGCTAGCTTGCTGAGCGCGTCCGCCCGGGTGTTCTCCGAACGAGGGACTCGGGTGTCATCAAAACCTTCGAAAGATATGGCCAGCGCTTTCACCTTCGCTAAATACATCTGCATCGACGGCTCCTTTGCCTGGTAGGCCCCGCTGGTTGGCCACCAAAGCTGAGTCGCCATACGCGTCCAGCTTGTTCACCCCTAAATTCTTGGCAATCTTCATCCCTGCTATCAGTGCTTCATACTCGGCCTCGTTATTCGTTGCTGGGAACTCGAAACGCAGAGCGTAGATCGTCTCTCGTCCATCGGGGTCCGTGACAATCAAAGCAGCCCCCGCGCCCTCGACGCCCGAGGCACCGTCCACGTGGAGTTTCCACCAGTCTGTTCTATCCTCCCGACGGCGGGTCCGACGTGGAATATCTGTTGCCTCCGTCGTCGAGTTTTCACTCAGGGCCTCTGTCGCCGAAGGGGTCTCTGCTTAGAAATCAGCCATCACCTGACCTTTGATCGCCTTCCAGAAGCGTACTGAATGGCGTGTTCTCCCAACTCCACGGCCCATTTAGCCAATCTTCCCGACGACTCAGGCTTCGCCGAGATATCTTTCAGGGGCTCATTCGTCTAGACGACCACATGATGCGCTTGGAAATAGGACCTCAACCTCCGTGCCGAGTGGATGAGGGCGAGGGCCAGCTTTTCTTGGTTCGTATACCGGGTTTCCGCTCCTTGTAGCGTCCTACTCACGTAATACACTGGGCGATGCACCTTGCCCTCTTCCCGGACCAACGCTCCGCTGACTACTTCCGGCCCCGCGACCAGATACAGAAAAAGGGTTTCCCCGTTCACCGGCGGTGATAGTGTCGGTAACACCTTGAGGTGCTCCTTCAGTTCTCGAAACGCTTCGTCTTCCACGGGTCCCCATTGCACTACTCCGCCCGGGCCGACGCACCCCTTAAGGACCTTTAGGAAAGACAACGACCTCTCCGCCGCCCGGGATAAGAACCGGTTCATCGCAGCCAGCTTTCCGTTGAGACTTTGGATGTCCTTCACTGTTCTGGGAGCGGGCATGTCCATGACCACTTGCACCTTCTTCGGGTTCACATTCAGACCGTAGTTCGACACCATATGGACCAGGAACTTCCCAGATCCGACGGTGATTTGGCATTTGGCCGGATTCAGCTTCATCGCCCAGTACTCCTGTGATCCTTGTGATCCTTTCTCGACTCCCCTGCAGAGGTTATATCTTTGGTGGCCTTGTCGCCTCTGTGATACTCCTCGACCTTGATGTGAAGCTCGTACAACGTGAAAATAGGCTTCTTCGACAACCAGACCCTCAGGAGGGTATGGGTCAACCCTTGCACGAAGATCTCAACCAGCCACTTCTCGTCCAGCCTATCTTCCACTTTGTTGCACTCGGTGATGAAACGCTCGTAACAGTCCATGAGCGACTCGCCCGACCGCTGCCTGATCTGTAACACATCCTGCGTGGTAAGAGCAAACTTCTTCTTTTGCATAAACCACGTCAGGAAAAGGTCCTCCAACTTCGCAAACGTGGAGATGCTTTCATTTTCTAGGTTGGCGAACCACAACCTCACCGCCTCCTTGAGGGTGGTGGCGAATGCTCGGCACCATATCGGCTCAGGGATGTTGTACGTCGACTTGGACGTCGTGAAGGTGTGGATATGGTCGGCCGGATCCGTCGAACCATCATATGACCCCAAGTTTGGGGGAATACGGATTTTCGAATCGGCCACGAACTCCATCACCGACCGGGTGAACGGGCTCCCTCGCCACTTTTCTCCCTCCGGCGGGGTCCAGTTCACGGCAAGGCGCCTGTGAACGGGGACCCGCGGTGGGACTTTCGGCTTGTGGATGTACGCGGATGGCCACACCTGTTCCGGATCCTCATCTTTGCCGGAGTCCTCGTCTTCTTGGATAACTGGGATGGGGTTTGTTTCCAAGCCCTGCGCCTGCGGTTCTGATGGCTCAGGCGTCTTCTGCTTCATCGCGCCTACGCCCTGGAAGAGGCGCTTTGGAGTGATCTTCCCCGCTCTGGTGCTCAGGCTCTGAAGTTCGTGGATCTGGTTGGCCATGCGCTCTTGGGAACTGACGATGCGCTGGAGCAGATCCATGCTCTCCCTCGATTTCCTCAGGCCGGGTGTCGGCGTTGACTCAGGCCCCACCACTTGGCTCGATATTCGGTGAATGACGGAGTGCCTGACCGAGTGTTGGTCAAGCTCTTCATCTTCGTCGTCCTCGCGCCCCATCGGATCGGTCTGGGGCGGGATCTGACTGCTGGTTTCTCCACTCATCGATTGAGTGCGTGAGCTGTAGGAATAACAAGGATCCCCACAGACGGCGCCAATGTTACGGCCACAAATATGGACTTTGTTACAGCTACGAACACGGACTTCTCCTTGAACAAGGCCGTCGACAGCTAACCTGCGGGTAAACAAGCAAAGGCAAAGTCAGCGCGGGGAGGGCGACAGCCGTTCCCGCTCCGATGCCAAAGTTAGATCTCTGACAGTGTTTGAGATATACGTCTACAGTAGTGTTGTGAACTTACCTTCTGTCTTCCTCCTCTCCTTCCTCTTATACCCTCAGCCAAGGTTCTCCTCCATAGGGTTTAAGGCTGATCAGTGGGCTTATAATGGGCCTGTCTTCTCTTGCCTTTACTCCCCTTCCCCTTGACATGGACGAGCCTGCTGGATTGATGCTTGACCAACCGCTTGGGCCGTTGACCGGATCATCAGGCCCACGATCCTCACAAGTCCCCCCAAGTGCGAGGGCGGGTTTGCCAAACGCGGGCGAAGGACTAAAATATGGGATAGGCCTGACCTTTGCTCTCTCCGGCGAACCGCTCCAAGTTCCCTCTTTAATGCATGTCTAACGCGTGTTTGCTATCCCCGTTTCTCGATGGTGCGTGGGCCCGCCTCGATCACGATTTCCCACGCAGCCTTAAATTCACTGCCTCCCCCTTTTATTTGAAAAAACCTCTTCTCATTCTCTTCTATTCTTCATCCCAGAGTTTTCCCGTCGCAGCATCACTCCATCTTCGTTCAGGTATTACTCTTTCTCATCATCTTTTTTATTTCGGCGACCTTCCTCGGCCCTTCGGTTCTTGCCCCTCCAATGGATGATTCTTGCATGGGTCCCGACCTGGGAAGCACTACCACGACCAGTGACGTCGAGGGTTTCAGGGAGAAGTGCCGGAACACGGTGGGGCTCGGATTTTCGGACCTAGAAGATCAGATCCGTCTTCCCAAGGCCGGGCAACTGGTGGCAGAGTCCCCCAAGGGCTTCACCGCCATCTACTGCGAGTTCCTCTTCTCTAGTGGCCTCCGGTATTGTTGTCTGGCTTTTTCAAGGAAGCTCTGGCCTTTTTTGGCCTCGATTTGCGCTACCTGCAGCCCAACTCCGTTAAGGCCTTGATCGGGTTTCAGATCGTGTGTTCCCAGCAGCAGGTCGTCCCTTCGCTTCCTCTGTTGCGCACGTTCACTTACCCCTGCGTCGACAAGGGCTACTGCCACCTCAAGTTCCGACGATGCGTCGGCAAGTCCCTGCTCCAGAAGAGGCCCAAGAAATCCGGATGGGGGTCGAAGTTTGTGTACGTCGCCAACGAGCTAGTGTGGGTTCCCCGCGCCAGTCGGGTCAAATACCCGGTTGGTGACCCGGTGACCCGCGGGCTCAGGCCTAGCGACGGCGAGGCGGCCGTGCTGGACCCAGAAGTGCGTAAACTGAAAAGTGGGACTATGATGTCGACGGCGGTTAATTCTGACAAGCTTCTGAGCGAGTGCGGCCTCCCTTACTGCTGGTTCGACATTCCCGTTCACCCAGCCACATCTTCCGAGGGTCCGGAAGGTCGTCCAATGCTTAATTTTTTACTGTTTTTCCCCCTGTTTCATACTTGATGATGTTGTTATGCTAATCTTAAATAGGTTCTGAGGGTACCGAAGGTGAGGAAGACATTCAGCCGAACGTCCAAGCCGACATCCAAACCACCGAAGCACCTATGGAGTCCGATCGTCGCCGTTCTCGACGTCGCCAGGCCCGTTCTTCAGCGTCTCAGCTTACCGACAGCCTCGCTCAGCCTACGGTGTCCCACCTCAACCTCTCCTTACCTTCTTCTCACCTTTCCCCGCGCGTCATCGATTTGGAGAATGATGACTCGGGTGGTCAGGGGACGACTCTCAAGAGGCCGGTGGGCGATCCAGCGGACGACAGCATCGCTGATGCGTCATCCCTGCCGCATACCGATGATCAGCATAGGAGGAAGCTCCTCAAGGCAGGGTCATCGGGCACCAGCATGCCGCCTCGCTCCGTGGGGCCCGCGTAGACCACTCCGAAGGGCCGTGCCGACTTCCTGGCGACCGCCCTCCCAAAGAGCCATCTCGATGTGTGGCGTACTAACACCATGGTCAACTTCCATAACTCAGCGAGTCTCGTGGATCGGTATGACTCCGTCAGTTTGGAGGTATGTCGCCTCTCCTTCTCTGTCTCTTTTCGCGTTCGTATTTAAGAGTTGGTCCGTTTGATATCCATAGGTAGCTTGCCTGTCTGCTTCCCTTCGGGGTGAGTTGGGTCGTTGAACCTTGACGCAGCTCATTCTCAACGAGCTGGACGAAACCGTCGCCGCCGCCGTCCCGGCCACCCTCCAGGCTAAGGTCGATGACTTGATTGCGGCTCTGGCTGCTCTTCAAATTGAGAACGGGACTGCCATTGCTGAACGAGATCTGGCCAACGCCAAGCTGAAAGAGGCCCAAGCCCAGCTGGAGTTGTTCGGGGAGATGCGCCTCAAGCTGCAGAAAGCCGAGGAGGCCCTCGCCGGTTACGACGCTCGGGTCACCGTCGCCGATGCCAAGTACAAGTGGGTCGTTGAGGTTGGTCTTCCTGACATCTTTCTGAAGATAGCTTCCAGCGACAACGCCCGTCGTCGCTTTCATCGAGCGATCTACAGGTCCTTTGATTTGGACGAGATGTACGCAGACGACGCTCCTCGCTTCGACCGTTCCTTGGACGAGCTGTACTCTGTCTTCAGTAAGTATCCCTTCACGGAATATTTTTCTGAACTGTCTGCAGACATGGGTCCCGAGACGCTCGTGAGGTGGGCTCTTCCGGCCAGGCCTGGACCACAGCTGCTCTCTGCCGCCTCGACGACCCATCCGTCCAACCAAAGTCCGGCCAACGGGGGTGCCAAGACTGTTGAGCAGGGCGCGCCTGATGGTCTGTTTGAAGATTTGGGGGAAGCTGGGCTGCTGAAGGGTGAACCTGTGACCGAGCCTTCGGCTGAGAACGTTGGCGAAAAAGTGGACGGGAACTAGAAGATTCCTCAAGACCGCCCTGCGTGGCGTTGTTCATCTTTTGCGCCGCTTGTGGCCTTAATATCTTCTCATACTCTTGACAATTTCCCTTCTTTTCTTTTCGTACTCTTGACAATTTCCTTTCTTTTGTTTTGGTTTCGTATGGACGAATTTTCGACATTTCCTTCACTGGTTTTCGCACCTTTTCTGCTGTCTTTCTGTCGTCGCCTCGCCGGGTTATTTGTGCTCCCAGATGATTCGGGGCAGCGAACTTGACCAACTTGACGAGAACATGAAATCGACTGAAGGCCATTCCCCGACCGTCGAGATCACCGTCGAGCCTGTCGTGTGAAAAATCATCCGGGCAACGAAGTTAGCCGTGCCCCCCAGATAATGTGGGGGCGGCGAGTCTAACTGAGTTAACAAGAGACCCATATGGACTGAGTTCCTGATTTTTCCCCGACTATCGAGCTCGCCGTCGCGCTTACCGTCGACCGTGCCGTCGGGACGATTGCCCGTGTTGCCGTCGGGACGACTGAAGCGGCTGAGCCCTCGGGCGCTTTAGGGGCAACGAGCTCGACTATGTCGGCCAGTGAATGAAATCAGTTAAGTGTTGCCTTGATAGCCCGCGGAGCTCGCCGTCGGGTCCAACGTCGGGTGTACATGTCCATGTGGACGTCGAGGCGACTGATGCGGCTGAGCCCCCAGCAGGTTCTTGGGGGCAACGAGCTCAGTTATGTCGGCCAGAGAACTAAATCAGTTAAGTGTTGCCTCGACAACCCGCGGAGCTCGCCGTCGGGTTCATCGTCGGGCTCACCTGTCCATGTGGACGTCAAGGCGACTGATGCGGTTGAGCCCCCAGCAGGTTCTTGGGGGCAACGAGCTTAGTTATGTCGGCCAGGGAACGAAATCAGTTAAGTGTGGCCTTGACAACCCGTGGAGCTCGCCGTCGGGTTCATCGTCAGGCTCACCTGTCCATGTGGATGTCGAGGCGACTGATGCGGCTGAGCCCCCAGGTGGTTCTTGGGGGCAACGAGCTCAGTTATGTCGGCCAGCAAACAAAATCAGTTAAGTGTTGCCTCGACAACCCGTGGAGCTCGCCTTCGGGTTTATCGTCGGGCTCACCTGTCCATGTGGACGTCAGGACGACTGACACGGCTGAGCCCCCAGATGGTACTTGGGGGCAACAAGCTCAGTTATGTCGCCCGTCGTGTGCACAGATAACATTCATACTGCTAAGCCTGCTTTATATTACTTTCCACAAAAGAATAAAGCGAGTCCCCTGGCGATCATTCCCCCGCCGAGCAAGTGAACGGGGACAGGATGATCGCGTCGGGAACCCGACCAAAAGTGTTTTCCTTACCCACAGATTAAGGCTTACTGTCTATATATACATAAATATCCAGGCTAATACCTGGTCATCCGTAGAAATTTCGGAGATTGCTCATGTTCTAGGTGCGGGGAACAGGTTCCCCCGCCATAGTGTGGAGCTTGTAAGCCCCATTGCCTAGCACTTCTGCTACCTGTACGGGCCCTCCCATGTGACGTCCAGCTTCTTCGTTCCTTCGGCCCGGCTGGCTTCGTTCTTCCGGAGAGCGAGTTCTCCCACCTTTAATGAGCGGTCTCGGACACGGCTGTTGTACCGCTGCTCGACGTAAGACTTGTACGCCGCCTCTGTCAACGCTGCCTTCTCCCTCTGGTGCTCGAGCTCGTCCAGGCCGGATCATATTTCTTCCTCGTTCTCCGGTTCGGCCAACGGCTTGGCGAGCCTCGGCGACGGCACGATCACTTCAGGGGGAATGGTCGCCTCGCTCCCATAACACAGGCGGTATGGCGATTTTCCCGTGACCGTCCGGGGCGTGGTCCTGTATGCCCACAATACCGACGGAAGCTCTTCCAGCCAGCTCCCTTTGGCTTGACCCAGCCCTCGCTACAGTCGCTGGACGATTATCCCATTGGTGCGTTCCGTCAAGCCATTTGCTTGGGGGTGCGCCACCGACGTGAACCTTTGCTCGATCCCTAGCTGGGTGCACCACGACTTGAACGGTTCTCCCTCAAACTGCTTTCCATTGTCGCTCACGATGGTTCGGGGCAGTCTGAATTGGCAGACGACGTTCCTCCACACGTAGTTCGTCATTCGCTTGTCGGTAATGCTCGCCACAGCCTAGGCTTCCGCCCATTTGGCGCCAATGTTACAGCCACGAACACGGACTTCTCCTTGAACAAGGCCGTCGACAGCTAACCTGCGGGTAAACAAGCAAAGGCAAAGTCAGCGCGGGGAGGGCGACAGCCGTTCCCGCTCCGATGCTAAAGTTAGCTCTCTGATAGTGTTTGAGATCTACGTCTACAGTAGTGTTGTGAACTTACCTTCTGTCTTCCTCCTCTCCTTCCTCTTATACCCTCAGCCAAGGTTCTCCTCCATAGGGTTTAAGGCTGATCAGTGGGCTTATAATGGGCCTGACTTCTCTTGCCTTTACTCCCCTTCCCCTTGACATGGACGGGCCTGCTGGATTGATGCTTGACCAGCCGCTTGGGCCGTTGACCGGATCATCAGGCCCACGATCCTCACAGACTTTTCCTTGAACAGGATCGTCGACAGCTAACCTGCAAATGAACAAGAAATGGCTAGGTCAACGCGGGGAGGACGATAGCCGTTCCCGCTCTGATGCCAAAGTTAGCTCTCTCTGAGAGTATTTGTGATCTTATCTCTACAGTGATTGTGTGAGCTTACCTCTTGTCTTCCTCCTCTGCTTCCTCTTGTACCCTCAACCAAGGTTCATGAGCGTAGGGTTTAAGGCTCAAATAAGTGGGCATGCGTTGGGCCTGATCTCTCTTGCCTTCATGTTCCTTCCCCTTGACGTTGACGGGCCTACTGGGCTGGTGCTTGACCGACCGCTTGGGCCGTTGACCGGATCGTCAGACCCACGATCCACACATTTTTAGCAACTCTATTGATAAACTCATCTCTAAGCACTGTATCCTTCATCGTTGATTCCACTCATCTTGTCGACGAGCATATTTTTCTTGAATTTGTTTCAATCGACATTCATATTCTTCCCTTATGTTCCCATTTACGAATCAATTCCTCCAAATCCGACTAGGATTTGGAGCTTCCTCCAAAGTCAAAGATTGTTGCGCGAAACCAACACCGCAAGCTGTCGCCGGAGGATATCGGTCTCATTGCATTCGAATTTCAGAACAAACTGAACACCCTCAGTAACATTCCTCCGCCTGAGCATTGAGCCCAAACTCCACTGTTGGAACCTAGAATTCGACCGCAAATTCACCGGAGTTTGTAAGGTCGCCGAATCCCCACTGTGCTCGTAATCGCCATCATCCTCTCTTCTCAAAGAGTCCTCGAAATTGCATCGTTCTCACCGACGATCTCCTCCGGAAAATCCTTGGGATTGTAATCATCCTAATCCTCAGGATCGTAGTGATCGTACTCCGCTAGAGAATCGCAGTACCCATACTTCGTTGGAGAATCAAGGTCGCCGTAATCGTACTCCGTACGAGAATCAAATCGCCGCCATCCAGCACCATTGTGGCTACCTCTAGTATTAAATTGACACCCCAGATCGATCGCGGCAGGGTTACCATTGACATCGAATTCCTTTCCACCAACGCCAGTGACCGAGCGTTAATCGAACATAATCGGATTGTCAAATTCGGCCTGATCTACGTCACTGTTGATTTCAAACTCACCGGAGATCTCATAATCATTGCAACTCAATAAAATTGAATTTGATTCCTATGGCCGGAGAATCATCGCTTCGATACCGCGTGATATGATCGGAGAAATGTCCAAAGATGGCTTGGGCAATTCACGGCTTGACGGAGGCATATCCGATTCCGACTGGATACGAACTCAGGATATGCTTGAGAACTGAACAGTCGAAACTGGGTGTCCGATTAGAAAAGATAGGAACACGAGTTTACAAAATGTCAATCAATTAGCTAATGATTACAGCTTCCTAATCTGCTATTTATCCAAATGCCTATCCTATCCATATATGACTAATTTGCCCTTTCTAAATTGAACAGATCATGACATCATGCACCGACGAGATTGGCCGGAGACGGTGACGGACAAGTAATAATTTGATCGAAAAAAACAATTTTAGAAGAGGTTAGACGCGAAGAGAAAATAATTATAAAATACAACTAAATTTCATACCATCAATTTGATTCTATTCTATAAAATAAATTCTAACTGTTCGAATTCAGCTATATATACTGATCTAAGAAAATGCCGGCAGGCAGCTCCATTTCCATTTTCCATAGAGCTGCACTCCGTCTTAACTTAAATGTGCTTTTGCCTTAATTGCACAAAGGCCCTCTAACTTTCCGGATTTTGTATATAGACGCCTTGATCCTAACACAATTTTGTTTGACCACAGTCCGCCCTGCATAAAGAATTCGTTAGCAGAATCAGCAGATAGTCCCAGTCAACAACAGCCTACGTGGCAGCCAATATACCAATCAAAACCTGCCATGTCATGAGCATGGAATTCAAAACTCCAACAAATCTTTTACTTGAGCACCACGAGAATCAAGAACCTTCCAGAGACTCATTCGTGAAACGACCCTTCCAGAAATCCCACCCAATAACTCCAGTATATAAGCCTCACCCATCCCCTCAAATCCCAATCCATCTTATCAGATAAAATTCAATCCAAAATCTAGATTTGCTAAGATGCCGAGCACTTCAGTTGGGCCAATCAAGCAGGATTGGGAGCCGGTGGTGCTGCAGAAGCGGCGCCCCAAGGCGCAGGATCTGCGGGACCCAAAGGCGGTGAACCAGGCGCTGCGCTCCGGCGCGATGGTGGAGACGGTGAAGAAAGCCGACGCAGCGTCCAACAAGAAGGCGTCTGCCGCGGCGGTGGACGCGAGGAAGCTGGACCAGGCGGAAGAGCCGGCGGCGCTGAACCGCGTGTCGACGGACGTGAGGCTGGCGATCCAGAAGGCGAGGCTGGGGAAGAAGATGAGCCAGGCGGAGCTTGCCAAGCAGATCAACGAGCGCGCTCAGGTGGTTCAGGAGTATGAGAACGGCAAGGCGGTGCCTAATCAGGCGGTGCTGGCGAAGATGGAGAGGGTTCTGGGCGCCAAATTGAGGGGGCTCAAGAAGTAAGTAAGCATTGGGGGTATTAGTTTCATTCGGGCCTTTCTTGTTGTTGTTTAGGGATATGTTGATCATGTATTAGTGCCCATGGATCGAATTAGTTGTTGCTCTGTTGTGTGCTATAATTGAATTCTCTATTTCGGTCATCTATGAACTCAGCAGCTCTTTTTATGGTTTTACCTGATCATGGTTTTTAATGCTGGAAATCTATTAGCCCAATTCTCTCTAGTAGGATTACAGATATCTTCCATCTATTTCGCACTGAAAATAACAATGGGGTAAAGGGAATGAAATCTGAATCTGGATTTTACCACAAATTTCTTGACTGCATCCGTTTTGTTAAAAAATACTGAATGGATAAGGATGATTCATTTGATAATCTATCCTTTTAGGTTGCAGTTAATAAAACAATCATTATTACCATCTCTGCTGGGAATTTCAAACCAAAGATCAGGCCCCTGATGGTAGGATGGTACTTTATGGTTCAAAAACCATAGCAGCAGATCAACTTATGGTAAATACTGACCTGTTTTTATTATATCTAGCACAAAAGCAATGAAAAATGCTCACTCTCTGTATCGAAATATCAGAAATAATACGTAAAAGAAGAAGGCTGATATTACAAACATTCAATAAAAGTGAGAGTGTTCAAAGCCACGGTGAATTGTAAATCGGAGTAGCCACCGACTTGGTCTGAAGATACTTCTTGAGTGCATCCATTCCAAGGTCTCTGCCGAATCCGCTCATTTTATAGCCTCCATAAGGACTATCCCTGTCGAAAGCAAAGTAGCAGTTTATCCAGATTGCACCAGCTCTGATAGACCTCGAAACCGTGTTAGCAATGTTGAGATCATTGGTCATCACTCCGGCTGCAAGCCCGTATTTTGTCGCGTTCGCTCTCTTGATCACCTCCTCCACGCTCCTGCATTACAAACACGACTCTTTTTATTAATACAAGATAGTAAAAAGGAACATTAATTATTACAAACACGGCTCTCGTTACTTACTTGAATTTGAATATGGACATCACAGGTCCGAAAATTTCTTCCTTTGCTATGGTCATATCATCCTGTTTTAGGTAAAAACCTGAATTAGTTCCAGCTAAGAAATGCTTGTTTAAGGATATACTATTAGATTTACCTGGACATCTATGAATATGGTAGGTTCAATGTAATAACCCTTTCTGTCACAGGCCTTGCCACCATGGAACAAAGTTGCACCTTCCTTCTTGCCCTTGTCAATGTATGAAAGAACTCTCTCATACTGTTTCTTGTTAACCTGCGAAATCCCGAGCAAAATCATCACTGTTGATTTTGAAGACTGCATTCTCAGGGCATAGAAATTAGGGTTTAAACACAAACCTGAGGACCATACTGAGCAGTAGGATCAAATATTGGGTCACCAACTACCCAATTTCTGACCTTCTCTTTCAACTTGAGCAGAAACTTGACATAGATTCCTTCTTGAACAAAAACTCGAGATCCCGCCACACATATTTCTCCCTGATATTATTAGCATAATTAGATGTTGAGAAGATTCATATGTGTTAAGGAGTCTTGATTGATATGATTCATATAGTCAATCTTAGGTAGGTGGATAAAGATAGAGAGGATTTAGTGATACCTTGTTGTAGTAAGTTGCTTGTAGAGCTAGGTCTGTAACCTTTTCGACATCAGCATCATCGAAAATTATAAAGGGAGACTTGCCTCCTAGCTCAAGACACACAGGTTTCAGGTTACTCATTGCTGCTGACTGCATTATAACGCGCCCTACTTCAGTAGAACCTGTAAAGCTTATCTGCAGTACACCACGAAATCAATGTATTAGCCAAACATATTCGCTGAAATCATGGACCATCCTTATTGGTATAGAGTGTATATATACCATATCAATGTCCATATGCGAGCTCATTGCAGCACCAGCTTTATGCCCGAATCCCGTTACAACATTAATAACTCCATCAGGAACTCCAGCCTGATTCATAATCAATCAGATTAATATATACCACACTCTGAAGCAATGAAAAGTGAAAACACTATGATATAAAGATTATTACCAATTTGGCTAAATGAGCGTAGTAAAGGGCTGAGAGGGGTGTCTGCTCAGCAGGCTTGACAACCATGGTACAACCAGCAGCTAATGAAGGAGCAACTTTCATGGCAAACATGGTACTGGGGAAGTTCCAAGGGATAATGTGGCCTACAACTCCATAGGGCTCATGCAAGGTGTACCCTTGTAGCTCCTGTGACATTTTAAGAGTCTGTCCATGGATTTTGTCTGCTGCACCCGCATAATATCGGAAACATTCCGCTGCTTCTGGAATTTCGAGGATCTTAGCCAGAAATAGCAGTTTTCCTGCATCCATAGCATCCAGCATGGCTAGTTCTTCCATATGTTCATCGATCAAATTTGCAAACTTCAACAACACGTTTCGCCTCGCCTGATGTGTCAACCATAAATGCAGAAGATCAGGAATCCATCTAAGGATAACATCAAGCACGCTTACAACAGAAACACCGGCATGAAGTGCTTACGTGCCGGTGTTTCTATTTACAAACTTCAAAATTGAGTTTATAATGCTTCTTTACTATGATAACAGATTAATCTTAAAATAAGTTTTATGGATTTCCATTCAGTGGATCCCTAGTAGACTAGGTAGCTAGGTGGTGCATAAAAAATGAAGAAGGTAACGTGGAAGTTAAGAAGTTGATGGCATTTCTTCAATTTATGATTAGTCAACTCTCACATTATTATCCTACGCATGGAGTTCATTATTGATATTCTTGCAACATATATTCTACCTATGGACAGAGAGCAGGCATACAATTACACAAGCAGCCTTTGACCTCTCAACCAGATTCATTTCCTCAAATAACAAATATATATATAGTAAAATTTTGAAAAGATAAAACTATTTGTTCTTCTAATATCCATTTCCTTACTAAAACAATAAGAAAAAAACATTACACATGCTGATCATTTCCTCAGTGAATGGAGTACATCTTAATTTTTAACAGTAAACAATTCACATGCTCATCATTTTCTTGTCCTCGGTTAAACATATTTGACTGGAAATTTTGGTCCCGAAAACAGTACTCTTCGCCGACAAGAACAGTCAATTTGTTTACCTATTATAATACTTCAATAATTGATAGTCTCATGGAAAACAAAAACATTCCGTATTCTTAAGGCAACTATAGGATATACATATATTAAGATTAAAATCTGCAGCACCCAATGTTTTATAGACAAGTAAAAAAAATGCATAAGGAAAATGACATATATCTCCTCCATCACAAAACTTGGGGGGTCAACTGTATATTTTTCCAATAAAATTGCAAAGGTGCGTATCGTAAATTGAGGGGCGAAGGAAAGAAATCATACGACGCCAGTGAGACGAGGCCATGGGCCATTATCGAAAGCTTCCCGTGCTGCTTTTACGGCCAAGTCAACGTCTTCTTTGTCCCCTTCCGCTATGTTCGCGATCACTTCCTCAGTCCTTGGATCTATGCTCTCAAATGTCCTCCCTGTGTATATTTTCCGGCCGTTAAGAAACAGTGCCGGATATTAAAATTGGGTATTGCTATACGCAGTTCAGTTTAAATATAAATATGATAACATATCGATAATAACCCAGAGCTTTTTGTATTCAACCAAACAAACAATACCCATATGTTTTTATCTGCCACTTGACATGTGTGGTTTGACGAAAATGAGGCAAATTAGATAACATTTCCTATCACATTAAAACGGAATTTCTTGAATCAATCGACCTTTGCTTTCATTCGAAACAAAGCAAAAACATGACATGTGAAAACCGATATTAGCACTTCTGGCGAGAGAAACACAGATGATTTATAAGAGGCTACCATTTTGTTGATCATGAATTCGAAATTTACCAGTAAAGGAACACAAGTGAAATTAAACCATCTCAATATATTCTTGAAATTGAAGCAAAATTTATTTCCTCTTCAGCTTTCTCCCCCGTTTCATGTTCAAGCTTAAACACAGAAACAAGGAAATCCTTCTATGAAGTTTATGCTGTGTTTCAGAGAGAGGATAAGGAAAGGGACCTGAAACTGAGTCAACGAATTTTCCGTTGATGAACAGCTTGGTGAACTTAATCTGAGGAAGTTTAACGGTAGGCTCCAACTTTCCGTTTCCGGTGCCGTTGCCGTTGCTTTCTGCAGCCATATGGACGGAGGTCCGGTGAGTAGTAGAGAAGTCTGTGAGATGTATTTTGTGGAGGGAGGTCGGTGTAATAATAAGCAGCAGCTGGGGTGATGTTTATATATAGAAATAGAAGGGCGTAGTATCTTACGGGGATTGACTACCAATAGTGACACGAGGATTGGGTTGTCATTTCAAGCGGCGGAAATTTGAAGAATATGTTTGTCATTTCGGACGGCGAGTATTTCTGTTGTATTTATGGGATAAATCATAGAGCGGCGATAAACTAATTACGTATACTCCTATTATATCATTGACTAATTTAATATCAGTTTAATATATATCAGGATCATCCTGATATTGGTAGTATCAGGCACCAATTAAATAACGACACGTCATCTTTAACTAATTTATGATTGGGCCACGTGTTCAATCATTACCCAGACGGGTTTAGACATTCTAAATTAGGGTTTTAGAACTTTACTAAAAATATCTTAACCAATTAAAACATTACAATTGTACACGTGTCATTATCTTATTGGTGCCTGATAAAGCCTATATCAGGATCATCCGGATGAATGTTATTCTCATTTAATATTTCATCTAACATTACTCAAAATGTTCTTGTGAGACACCGTCTATATTATAAACCAAATACTAAGTAGTAAAAGTATAGTTGAATAAAAACAAGAAAATCCTTAATTGCAATTTTTTGAAAATTACTATTCACGCGCGCACTGTTCATAACCAAATATTATTCACGCGCGCACTGTTCATACCCGGAAATATTCACGCGCGCATTATTCACGGCCCAGAACTATTTACAGCCCAATACTTTATATTTTAATACATTGTACATTAAAACACGCAGATTTTTAACTATTTATTGGAATGTTTGATTTTTAATACATTATACATTAAATTACTGAGATTTTTAATTGAAAGTATAACGTTTTATTTTTTTAATATGTTGTATATTAAAATATGGAGGTTGTTAATTAAAAGTATAATGTTTGATTAATAGATTGTAGATTAAAACACGTGGCTGTAAATTAAAAGTAGAATTTTGAATTTTAATATGTTGTATATTAAAATACGGAAGTTATTTATTAAAAGTAAGATGTTTGATTTTTATTAGATTGTAGTTAAAATACGGGTTTTTAATTTAAAGTACAATTTTTGTTTTTTAATAGGTTGTAGATTAAAATATAGAGGTTTTTAATTAAAAGTACAATGTTTATTTTCAATTGATGTAGATTAAAATACGTAAGATTTTAATATAAAGTAGAATGTTTGAATTTTAAATAAGTAAGTTTCAGTTCAAAAGTAGAAATTTTTAATTTTAATAGGTTGTATATTACACATGTTTTACAAATTGCAACTAAGTCCCTCCGTCTTTTGCAAATAAGAACCTTCATATTTTTCTAGTTAAAAATAGCATAGTCTACATTATAGACGGTCTCTTTTGATAATTTCTGTTCCATGATTTACTTTCTCTTCTTTATCTTGTTACTTTACGATTCGATTCATTTTTAATATATAAATTTGATTATATTCAACTTCATTTTGGATCACTGTTATTATAATTTTAAATATATAAATTTTTATTTTACTTAAGTTCAGCTCAATTTAAAATATAGTTTTGAGAATATATCCATAATTTGGCTTGACACAACATTTTATATTCAGTTCTTACTGACACAACAATCTGACCAGTTCTTACTAGTTTCAGTTCAGAAAATTATGTGTCAAATTGTTTGGAACTGCTGTTTTGTGTATGCAAAAGTAACCAGGAAACTGAGGGAGAAATTATGGGAAGACTTAACAGTAGTACCTGATTCTTCCACAGTCTTCATTGGGGATTTTAATGCAATTGCAACTTGCAGTGAAAGAAAAGGTAGGAACCCCCCCTCAGCTAGGAGTATAAGAGACTTTAGTGGCATTGCTGGTAAGAACCTGATGGAGATCAACACAGTGGGAAATAGGTTTACATGGACAAATAATAGAACAAAGCAGGATCTGTTGTTGCAAAGACTTGACAGGGGTCTAAGCAATGGAGAGTGGAGTGACCTCTTTCCTCACAGCTCAATCCAGATCAGAAATAGAGCTACCTCTGACCATAATCCACTTGTCCTCTCTATCCAAACCTCTGAAATTCATACACCTAAACCCTTCAGGTTCCAGGAAATGTGGACCTGTAGGAGTGATTTTCTAGAAATAGTAGCAGGGTGCTGGCAGGAGGAGACTTCAGAACAGGGAATGAGAAGGATAGTTAGAAAACTGAAAAGGCTCAAGCAAGTGCTAAAAAACTGGAACCGGGGAGAAGTTTGGGAATGTGCACAGTAATATAGAGAAAGCTGAAAAGGAGGTTGAAGAGAGTGAGCTAAAGTTTCAGGAAACAGGTGAGGAAGTTGATAAAATTGAGCTCAGCAGAAGGATGGCTATCTTGACTAGGGTGCAAAAAGAAAATGATATGTTCTGGAAACAGAAGGCTAATGTCAAATGGCTAAGGGAGGGAGATGCCAACACAAAATACTACCATAATGTGGTTAGGGAGAAGAAGACAAGGGCCAGGATCACCAAGATCAAGACTTGAAGTGGAGTATGGACTTCAGAACCAGAAAGGATTGTTAATGAAGGAGTTGAATTTTTCAGAACTTGCTTAATGAGGAGGACTTGAATAGATCTGGGAGATATATGAAGTATTTTATGGAGCTGATACCTAGAGTAATTACTGAAGAGGACAATTCAGACCTTCTCAGACCAGTTACTATGGAGGAGCTACAGGGGGCAGTGTTTGGTCTTAATAAAAATGGTGCACCAGGATCTGATGGTTTTTCTGGTCATTTTTACACTCATTGCTGGGATATCATTAAGGAGGGCTTGATGGAAGCAGCAAAGGATTTTATGGAAGGATCATGCATGCCAAGGGCCATGGCAAGTACATGGCTCACTCTGATTCCAAAGATTCAGAACCCTAGCTCCTTTTCTGAATTCAGGCCAATCAGCCTATCCAACTTTGTTAGCAAAGTCTTTTCTAAGATCATGATGGAAAGATTCAAGCCAGTTATGGGAAAAATTATTTCACAGGAACAATCAGCTTTCATGAGGGGCAGGGACATTGCAGATAATATCTTGCATATGCAAGAAATGGTTAGAGTGCTGAACAGAATACCATCTAGTAATTGGATATGCAGAAAGATTTTGACAGAATCTCATGGAGTTTTCTAAATTCTATACTTTTGGCCTTTGGTTTCCATGGCCATACTGTGAAGGTGATCATGCAGAACATTAGGGCTTCCTGGTTCTCACTGTTGATAAATGGAGCTGCAAATGGTTTTTTCTCATCCACCAGAGGGATCAAGCAGGGGGACCCATTGTCCCCTTTTCTTTATAACATTGCAACAGAGGCTTTCTCAAGGGGTTTGAAGCATTTAATCCAGAGTCAATACTTGGAATTACTTGTTATGCCAAGGGGTACTGAGAGCACCTCTCATTTGATGTATGCTGATGGCACAGTCATCTTCTCTAGGGCATCCAAAAAGAATCTAAGAAGAATAAAAAAATTCTTGACTGCATATGAGGTCAGTTTAGGGCAGAAGGTGAATTTTACAAAGTCTGAATTTTATGTGCATAAGGATGAGACAGTAACTAGAAGAAGGATGATAAAAAGAAAGATGGGAATGAAACAGGGTCAACTTCCTTTCAAATATCTTGGTGTGCCAATTTTCTGTGGGAGAAATAAAGTTTGCCATTACCAGCCTCTGCTGGAGAGAATGCAAGGTTTGCTATCAGGCTGGAAAAACAAATGGTTATCATATGCAGGAAGGCTAATTCTCCTGAATTATGTATATCTGTCAGTTCCTAACCATTTTTTTGCTGTCCTAAATCCACCTGAAACTGTTATTAAGAGGATGGAAATTATGGCTGGAAGATTCTTTTGGGGAGATTCTGAAATGGGAAAGAGGAAAATATGGAGAAGGTGGAATAAAATGACCACTGATAGGAGTGAAAATTTTCTTGATGTCAGGGATATTAGGGCAACAATCACTGCTTTCTCCTGCAAGCTTTGGTGGAAAATGCAACATAATACCACAATTTGGTCAGCTTATCTCTGGGCAGCACCAAAACTGTACAAAAATTCTCAAACTTGGAGGAGGATTTGCCAGGTTACTGAGTGGTCCAATCAACAAAGTCAGGTCATAATAGGCAAAGGGGAAGCATCTTTTTGGGACTCAAATTGGCTGGAGAATGGAGCATTGTATTACAAATGGCCAGAAGGGGTTCCTGTGCCTTTTCCTAAATTAAATGTTGCAAATTTCCGTGCTAATAAACTGCAGGTCTTAACTGCCCTGGAGCCTCACATGGCTACCAATTTAATTTCATTGTTGCAGGTGGTAGAGATCAGATACTCACATGAGGATAGGCTGGTTTGGAAGCTGGAAGGGGCAGGCCAGTTCACTATCAGATCAGCATACAAAACTCTCAAATCTCACTCAGAAGATCTGTACTCAATTAAAAAGGTATGGTCAAAGTTTATCCCAGTTCAAATGTCTGTGTTAATATGGAGACTGGTGAATTGCCTAGTTCCTTTTGATGATATCATTATTAAATTCGGGATCAATCTTGCTTCTAAATGCCCTTTCTGTGGAAATTCAGACACAATTGATCACTTCTTTAATACATGCCCTAAAAATATTGCAATTTTTGATTTCATACATAGTGCTTTCCAGGCTTCTGTTCCCATTTTCCTCTCATATAGGCATAGGATTGCATTTTATCTCAGCTATAAGGGAGTCAGCAAAGTGCACACACAACTTTTTATAACTACTGTAATCACAAGCATATGGTCTATGTGGTGCAGAAGGAATAAATTTTTGTTTGAAAATGAAATTGATAATGAGCAAGCAATGATCCTTCAGATAGCTAAGAAAGTCTCTCTAATATTCACAGCTTTTCCTCTCAGTGGTAACTCTGTGAAATATAGGGATCTTTTAACTATGGGTTTGATTCCTTTTCTGAGACAAAAAAAACCAAAAGTTGCTAGAGCAGTGAGATGGATTCCCCCTGAGATAGGTTTTAAAATTAACGTTGATGCCTCCTTTATAAATGGTGCAGCTGGTTTAGGCCTAATTGTTAGAAATAATCAAGGCACTGTGATTAGAATGATGATGAAACAGGTCACTGCATTCTCACCTTTACATGCTGAAATCCTAGCACTTCAGTTTGGTTTAGATAATGGCAGGCTGTTGCAGGCTCCTTTCATGTTGGAGAGTGACTGTCTGCAAGCCATCAATTGTATTCTAAAACCACACACTGCACACTGGAGTCTTTATAGCTTATGCTTTGATATTAATCAGAGTTTATGTGATAGAACAGTCAAACATGTGTTTAGAGAGGGGAATATGACTGCAGATTTCCTTGCAAAATATGCCTCTTCTCAACAGGCTCAGGGAATTTTGACTTTGAATCAAGCCCCAACATTGCTCAGAAATTCAATTCAGCTTGAGAAAATAGGCATGCCAAGTGTTAGATCCTAAAAAATCTCTCTGAACAGATGCTACTGATATTTAATTTTCTCAGGTGCCAGAAGGCCCATTGAAAGGAGATCAATGGGTTCCAGTCTTCACTTCAGCACACATACCATTTTGGACATCATAGGCTTCATGTACAAGCTGCTACTATTTCTTGGCACCAGTGATCAAACACCATCTGCAGGAATTTTTTGACCTATAACTGTTTCTCTACACTCATCCCTTGGCAGTCTTGTGTTTCCATGTGATTCGCTAACATGCTCGGGGTCTAGAGTCTGTAGAACTCAGTTAGTAGTGTAGATAGCTCTAAGCCTATTTATTCATTCATTTTGAGCCATATTGACGGCTACTGATGTAATCAACTGGAAAATGTCCAATTTTTTGGCTGGGTTTGGGGAGCCCAATGAATTTCCCCCACCAATGGTGGATTTTGATTAAAAAAAAATTCGAAACATCTTATTAGATTTTGAAATTTGATGATGGATGTCTGGACCCGCGCTTGATCACGAACCCAACTCACGAACAGACCTACAAGACAAAGCTCTAGGGAGGCCCAGGGGTAGACGCTATGATACTTAGACAGCTTAGAAAAGCTTATATAAGTACTTTAAGCCGTAGCATGTGTAAGATAATGATTAGAGAGATCTACCAAACTTTTGTATTTATATGGCTCCAATCCGTAGATTGGTAAGATATGTAATTATGGTAAGAATACAACTCTTATGGAGACAATAGTTGTATTAACATGTTTTGAGGAAGTGTATTCCTTGTAGAACATTCAAAATATATGATAAGTCCATGGTTCGTATTCCGGACCTCATTCGGTCTCGGACGATGGCCCGAGAATGCTCATGGGCTCGAGTTACACAGAGGATGGATTCACGGGTACATCAATCCTAATCCTTATAAGGAATGCGTATATTATGAATGTTCTACAAGGAATATACATCCTTCTAAACATGGTAAATACAGTCCTGGCCGAAATACACTTCATCTATACATGGTGATACAACTATTATGGAGATAATAGTTGTATCCTTACCATAATTACATATCTTGGTGATCTGCGGATTGTAGCCATATAAATACCGAAGGTTTAGTAAACCTCTCTATCTATTATCTTACATATAATACGTCTTACGCATCATACTAACTGGAGCGTCGGAGTGTCTATACTCGGAACACCAGAGGCTTTGTTTTGCAGATTAGTTCGTGAGCTGGGTTCGTGATCAAGCGCGGGTCTTAGACATCCATCAATTTTACGCCTAGTGGGATCCGCTTGCTAATCTTGATCTAATCATCCTTTAAACTCATGGCTGATCCGGCTGAAAACCCTCGTGGGAGCACACGAATCCGTTTTCTGGCCCCGACAGGTGTAAGAAGTACCAATGCCAACCACGACGATGACGAGATAAGCCACGCCGCCAATCATGGAGCAGGAAGGAGCATTAACGGAGTACACAGATCGCCCGAAGAAGCCTCTCCCTGGGAGTGGGAGAGCAAAAGATCTCGCCTAGACGGAACAGTTACTTTTTCACCTAAGGATGCGGTTCCTAATCAATTCCCTCATTCAGATCCCTTAGTGATCACAGTCGACATAAACCATAACGTGATCAAAAGAGTAATGGTAGATGGGGGTAGCGAAGTAGAAGTCATGTTTCTCAACTGTTATGAACAGTTGGTATTGGACAAAAATAACCTCGTGCCCACAAGTCCCATCTCGGGATTTGCTGGCAATCCTGTTACTCCTTTGGGAGAATTTACTTTACCAGTGTGAGTGGAAGATGGTCCTCGGAGTATAACCCTCTGTTGTACCTTCGCGGTCATCGACTCGAGAGCGCCATAAAACATAATCCTCGGACGACCCTGAATGTGCCAAGTGAAGGACATCTGGTCCCCATACCACTTGGCAATGAAGTTCCCACGAACCAAGGAATAGCCACGCTCTAAGGCGACCAACAACTAGCTCGAGTTTGCACAATTCAAGCTATTCGAGGACCAAAAAGGGAGGATCTTGAACCAGCCAAGTACTCCGAGTCCGAGCCGATGCAACTCGGAGAATCAGGAACCGTCGAGGTTGAAACTCTCCTACCCCCCGAGATAAAGATCAGACTTCGAGATCTCCTCAACCACTATATCGATGTCTTCTCCTGGGATACCAATGACTTGGTCGGAGTATCCCCTCGTTTAGTGGAACATTACCTGAATATCAACCCCGCACAGAAGCCCATAAAGCAGAAGCGACGCATCTTTGCACTAGATCGAGTTGAAGCCATCGGAAAAGAAGTAGATAAGCTACTCAAAGCCCGTATAACCGAAGAAGTGAAATATCCCGAGTGGATAGCCAACCCAGTAATGGTCAAGAAGCCGGATGGGAAGTGGAGAATGTGCATTGACTTCACCAACCTGAACGACTGTTGTCCTAAAGATAGTTACCCTCTGCCCTCGATCGATCGCTTGGTGGAAGCTATCGCTGGATATCATGTGCTAGATTTCATCCACGCCTTCAAAGGGTACCATCAAATTCCCATGGCAGAGCAGGATAAGGAGAAAATATCTTTCATCACCGATAGGAGGACTTTTTGCTACAAGATGATGCCCTTCGGATTAAAGAATGTCGAAACTACTTACCAACGGCTGGTGGATAAATTGTTCAAGTCCCAAATAGGACGCAACCTCGAGATCTATGTGGACGACATGGTAGTGAAAAGTCGCAGTTATGACGCCTTCTTTGAAGACTTAAAGGAAACCTTTGACACGTTGCGGGCATCCAACCTAAAGCTGAATCCCGCTAAGTGTACCATTAGTGTTGAAGTGGGCAAATTCCTAGGATACATGGTATCCAATCGGGGAATTGAGGTAAACCCCGAGAAGATAGAGGTCTCGCAAAACATGCAACCTCCAAAGACCGTCAAAGATGTACAGAAGCTAACAGGATCCCGCGCGGTCCTTAGCCGATTTCTCTCCAAGGGAGCGGAAAAGCACCTGCCCTTCATCAACGTCCTTAAGAAGGCTAACCAATTTGAGTGGTCCCACGAATGTGGAGAAGCCTTCCAAGCACTTAAAGATCACCTCTAACACCTGCCGACACTGTCAAAACTAGATAAAGGGGAGACTCTCTACTTATATATATATATATATATATATATATATATATATATATATATTTGTATCCCAGTTAACCATTAGTGTCGTGTTGGTCAAAGAAAAGGAAGGGTCGCAGCACCCCATATACTATGTCAGTAGAGCCCTGCAGGGGCCCGAGACCAGATATACCCCTCTCGAGTGCTTAATATTAGCCCTCGTGCATGCCTCTCGACGGTTGTGGCCATACTTTCAAGCACATAGAATAGTGATTCTAACTAACTACCGGATCAAACAAATTCTCCAGAAACCTGACGCCTCGGGAAGGATGACGAAGTGGGCCATCGAGTTGGGAAAACATGACATACAATATAAGCCTCGGACAGCAATCAAGGGCCAGGCTTTATCTGATTTCATTATGGAGTCTGTCGAACCAGTGGAGATCAACCAGCAAGATCTAGTTCCGGACACAGAAAAATGGCATTTATATGTCGATAGATCCTCCAACTCTGGAGGAAGTGGTGCTGGAGTCTTACTCACCATCCCCGAGGGAAAGGACCATCCATACGTTCTCCATTTTGACTTCCGAGCCACTAACAATGAACCTGAATATGAAGCCCTCATTACAGGGCTAAAACTAGCTAAGGACCTCGAAGTTAGAGATCTCGAGATCTTCATTGACTCGCAGATCGTGGTACAGCAGGTCAAAAGCGAATATGAAACCCGAGAGCACAGTCTCCAAAAGTACCTCGAGATAGTTAAATCTCTTCTAAGTCAATTCCGACATTATGAATTGAATCACATTCCCCGAGAAGGCAACCATAAAGCGGATGCACTGAGCAAACTTGCCTCCTCGAATCTCAACATACGATCTTCTCAAGAATTGCTGATGGAAACCCTGGCAAAAAGGAGTTATGAAGATAACTGCATCATGGTGGTTGACACCTCGGACACATGGATGAATCCCTACATTGAGTCCCTGCAAACGGGAACCCTCCCACAGGATAAGCATTTGGCACGTAAGGTCCGAGTTAAGGCTCCCAAGTACGTCATCCATGAAGGCGCCTTATACAAGAAATGATACCTCTAGCCCTTACTTAAATGTGTCGGGCCCTCCGATGCAGAGCATTTGGTACAAGAAGCACATGAAGGAGTTTGTGGTAGCCACCAAGGTCCACACACTGTTACCCGTAAACTCCTACAGATGGGTTAATTCTGGCCTAAGATGCTAGAAGACTCCAAGAGATATATTGATTCCTGTCACCAGTGTCAGAAATTTGCCAAAATGATCCATGTGCCTCAAGAAAATATGATTACCATCCAAGAATCTTGGTTATTCGTCCGGTGGGGTATTGACCTTGTTGGACCTTTTTCCACGGCCCCTGGTAACTTCTAGTACCTTATTGTGGCTATTGACTATTTCTCGAAGTGGGTGAAAGCCGAAGCCTTGACAAACATAACAGGCAAAACAGTTATCAACTTCTGCTGGAAAAACATCGTGTGTCGCTATGGCATCCCGAGATACATAGTAACCGATAATGGAGCACAATTCGCTAACAAACCCTTTAAGAAATGGTGTGAGGATTACGGCATACATCAGAAGCTCACCTCGGTGTACCATCCAGAAGCTAACAACCAAGTAGAAATTACGAATCGAACTTTGGTAAGCGGCATCAAAAAGCGCCTAAAAGAAGCTAAAGGAAACTGGATCAAAGAACTTCCGAGTGTGATCTGGACCCACAGAACTACGCCAGCTACGGCAACTGGAGAAACTCCTTACAGCTTAGTCTATGGGTCCGAGGCGGTCATCCCCATGGAAATTGGAGTCCCCTCTGCCCGTACCTCTCAGCCAGAAGACGAAGATGTCACGGCCAATGAGGAAAATCTTCGTCTCAACCTTGACCTCTTAGAAGAAAAGAGAGCCAATGCCACTATTCACAAAGCCAGTGTAAAGGAAAGAGTCAAACGGTATCACGACAGAAGAGTCCGTTTGGCTACCTTCGTATAAGGAGACCTCGTCATGAGGTTAAACAAAAAAAGTAAGAAAGAAGTGGAAGGGAAGCTAGCCCCGAATTGCGAAGGCCCGTATCGAGTCCTAGAATCCCATCCAGGTGGAAACTACCTCTTGGAAACCTTGAAGGGCGAGCCCATACCACGAAGATGGACGAGAATGTCCAAGAGCCTTATGAAGGTCCGAGACAACTATGCTCTAGCACAAACGGGTACTAAAACTCAAACCCACTATTTCCCTTATTTCTGTTCTTAAAGTTATAAACTTAGATTGAACTTATGTTATTTACAATTACACCTATCTTTATATTGGGCACTCTTAAAATCCTTTCCTAAGAAGAGGATTGTTATCCTAAGTATGACATTGATTGTTATCCTAAATATGCTTTAATAAGTATATGATTGGCCAGCTTGTATAAAATAAGTTGTTTGAATCCAAAATTCAACTTCCAATCGTTTTGAATAAGGAGATAGGTTCGAGATAAAGTACTTCAAAGAAGTGCTCGATTGAAGTCTATGGACTAAAAGGGCAGACGTGCTCAAATATCAATCAGCTCGAAAAACAAAGAGGATAAACCTCAAAAATAGAAGTTAAACCCATATCAAAGGTGTCATTACATCAGATATGATACTTCTAAAAAATCCCAAGTGGATAGCAAAGAGGTAAAATCTCGAACCCAAAAGGTAATATCAAAGGTGTCATTACATCAGAATGTGATACTCCTAAAAAACCCCCAAAGGAATATATAGAGGAAAGACCTCGAAATTTGATACAAAGGTCATGAAAAAGATGTTATTACATCAGAATATGATACTTCTAAATACAACCAATAGGGTCATCAAGGACTTCACTAAATGTGATGCAGGAGAGATGGGCTATTGTCAACTTTTCTGCACGCTGTGACATTAAAGGCATTGTCAGAAGAAGCCCGGGGAAGAAGCCAAACAATATCAGGTTGTATGCTCGCAGAGTCTTCATCATGGACAACTGAGAGGACCTGATCCCTGAGTATCTCAGCTTCGTCAAAGATTTTAGCCACCCGAACCCTGTCCACCAGAACAGTTGTATAGAGGCAGGGCTCCTTTCCACTAAACCATGAGACCGAGGTACAAATCCTAAGTCCATGGTCAAGAAAGTGAGGCTAATCCCTAAAAGCTGATGAGGAGATGCCAGCAAACCTGCTAGGGCTAATCTGCCTTACCAGGGGGAGAATTAGAGAGCACCTCGCCAAGGGAAGATAACTCGAGATATTTAGCTTTAATAAGCCTCAATAGATCTCCTGATGTCATTATCTTCTCGGAGAGACCCAATGCATCCAAAAACTCGGCCACAGGCACCCAGCGGTTAGCAGTCAGAGCGGCGAGCTTATCAGCAGCATCCGGATGAGAAAAGACATCCATCATCATGTTTCTCTCCTCATTAGACTGGCACAATAGCAAGACTTTGTCTAAACTCTTGTGCTGCTCGGAGTCGTGGAATAAATCCCCATACTCCTCCCGGTGACTCTTAAACTCGGGGCTACAAGCAATGAAGGCGCCCCAAAGTCTGAGAAGTCGTTTCTACTCCTCTGGATCCTTCTCGAAGAATGCTTCTGCGCCAACTCAGTCACGGTGTCCTGATAAACCTTCAGCTCAATCCGTATATTGGTAAGATATTTAATTATGGTAAGAATACAACTCTTATGGAGATGATAGTTGTATTCCCATATTTAGAGGAAGTGTATTCCTTGTAGGACATTCAGAATATACGCATTCCTAAGGATTTGGGTCAGTGGACCCGTAAGTCCATCTCCCGCGTATCTCGAGCCCTGACCCTTCTTGGGCCCTGGTCCGAGACTGAATGAAGCCCAGAGTGTGAATCATGGACTTATCAATTGAAAGATAATAGTAAAAAATATATAATATATTCTTATGAAAAATTAGTTGTATAATATAACCCAAATACTTCTGTATCTAGCTAGACTTGTATTAATGGTAATTGTGTCAAACAAAACTTTCTTTTTATGAAAAACTCTATTATTACGCGAAATTTAAATTACAAATGGTTCTTACTAGATTGAGAACAATATTATACTCTCAAGTCAATGAACTTCAACATACTTTTATTTAAATAAAAACGCTATTATTGTATTATATGCAAATATAGAATTTAAATGTTAAAATTTTAAAATAGAGTTCTTCAACATATACATTCTCTATTGATATGTCATTTATCAAAATAATAAGTACTTATAAAATATAAATTTATTTTTATCTTATATATAATTATACACGATATATTTAATTTTGCATTATTAACTACCATCTCCGTCCCAACTGAATCTGCACACTTTCCTTTTTAGGTTGTACCAGCTGAATCTGCGCACTTTCTAATTAGGAAATATTTTTCATATCAAATGACATTATTACCCTCCCACCATTAAACCTCTTTATTTCTTCCCATCTTTATCCTCCTCTCACAAAAGGCTTCTCTGCCGCCGTGAAAAACATGTCTCAATCTTCCCATCTTCATCTCTCAATCTTCCCATATCTTCCCATCTCTATCTCTCAATCTTCTCATCTTCATCTCTCAATCTTCCCATATCTTCCCATCTTTATCTCTCAATCTTCCCATCTTAATCTTTCAATTTTCCCAAGAAAACAACACTTTTCTCCCTCACTTTTCTATGTCCAGATCCACCACTTCATCGCCACCATAAGGATCACCATCACCGCCGCCACGAAGTTTGGCACCACCACCTCCGCTGTGATGCAACGACGGTCGGACAAGATTCTGAAACCTTGTCAGAGCGCTAAGATGTTCGTCGCTTTCATTCAGCTCCGCCGTGATGTGCCGCCACCGTGATTTTAGATGGATTTTGATTAGTTAGTAAAGGGGTTTTGATGAATTAGTATATGATTAGTTGAATTTGAAGTAAAATATTGTATCGGTGGTAGAGGTGGTGGAGTATGGTGTTTCCATGGTGGGTAGTGATGTGGTGGTTATAGGTAGATGTGAACCAGAGGGGCGACGGTAGAGGTGGGTAAATGGAGTAATAAGTTTTGTTTTTAAGGGCAAAAATGTAATTTTATATGGTAAAAAAGTATCATTCTTTCTCTCTCTGCAAACTCAGCTGGACCAGAGGAAGTACACAAATTCTGAGATTTTAATTAATCATAGTAATTAAATAATGTTCTAATATATACTATACACTCCGTATAAAAATTAGAAAGAAATAATTACGAATAGGTGTATGCCAAATTAACTATATTATTATATTTTAGGATGACATTTACACGCATTACAAAAACAATTATAATATATTAAATGTCTTAAACGCTGCTCATACGAGCGTTTCAAAATATAACATTTTATTCCAAAATGATGATGAGAAAACTATACCTGCCATACACCGTTTAAAGATTGGACAGAGTTTGATGCATCATGCGATAATCCTGTGATTAGGGTCTTTACTATTTTGCACGAGGGAAATAATTGGAGGATAACATCATTCATATAGATGTCATTCATGTCTATACCATTTTACATGCGTGATTATAATCTCGTGACATTAGCTGTAAAATAAAAGATCATGAAAACCCAGTAATTTGTCCATAAATGATCTTAACCGTTGTTATAGAAGTATTGAAAAAAAAATCATTTTATGAATGGATATTGAATCAAGATGAACTTGGATAAAAATGAATGAAATGTTATTTTTCTATAAGGAGCGTTGAACTTGGATAAAAGTGAATGAAATATTATTTTTCTATAAGGAGCGTTGTAGCATGCATGAAGAACAAGATTTTTTCTACATAAAAGGAAGCTATATGGAATGTTATTTCTTAAAGCATGGTGTCTTTTGTACATCCGAGAATGATTGTGGGATCAAAAATTACATTATTACTCGATTGTTGTTGGTTGGAGTCAACTAAATTCCAAATATAACAATATTAGGATTTCATCTTGATTGAGACATATGTTCCAGTAATGAATGATAGCAATATGATTGATAGGGTTTCCAGGATTTTAGACTCTTCTTGAGTTGTTTTGGACACTCTTTGTTACCAAATATGAAGTTATTCAAACAAACTACTCAATTAACGAAGAAATAGGACTTGCAAAATTCTATTCTAATTTACACATGTATGAGTATGTGAATAGACATGTTTGAAGATCTCCATTAACCACATGAAGAAGGCGAACATGGAAGAATTGACGTTGAAGAAGTCATTGTGGAAGAGATGTGAAGGCCATCTCAAAAGATGGTAGAAGATTAAAGTGTTGGAGAAGAATCAACAAAGAAGCAGTAGGCCACAATATTGTCTGTAGTCTGCAGCCATTGGCAATTCCACAAGCAATGAATTAGCATTTATCTCCGTGGACTAGGAACTGGGTTACTGAGTTCTTCCGTAGGACTGTGAATTTTGTCTGTAGTCAGCGGATTATTGTTGACCGCAGTTGACTTTTGCTTTATTCTAAAAACATTTCCTAGCCTATAAAATGGGCCTTGTCCCTTTGTTTTGGAGGACATTTTTCTGCACAGAAAAAATAGATCTCTTCTCCCTCTTCCTATTTTCTAGCTTGCTACTAGCTTATGTTTACTCTTGTATGAATTTGAATGGCAGTTTGATGATTATAGCCTAATAACTCTTGGGAGTTTCAATGTAGACTTTCGATTTATGATTTTGAGAACTTGATATGCATTGTTCTTGGTATTTTCGATTAGCAAATGAATGTGTTATGAATTTGATTCAAGTAATGATTGAGCTTCCGTCCTAGTTGTAGATTGTGTTGAATGTTGGCTAAATTTATGGGTAAAATATTGTCATTTGCTTTTTTTAGAAAGGGAAAAATTACTTTTCAGAGTTCTGGAAAACGTCCAAAATCGTTTGACATAAAGATAGGAGGAGATGTCTAGGAATTAAATACCAAGACACTCGACTTAGCAAAGTTAGCAAAATCATGAGCAACAAAATTATGGTGTCTAGGGACCCAAAACAATCCCGAAAGATGAGAAGTATTAACCAACTGCTGAAAGCGGCGAACCGGTTCATGGCAGTCCAGAAAAGATGCAGTATGGTTGTTAACCATATTAAGAACCATAAGTGCATCACCAAAAATACCCACATTGCTTAAATTGAGCTCATTTGCCAATAAAATTGCTTCTTCAAGTGCCAAAATATCAGCAAGGACCGGGTCCTGAACATTAAGGTAACGCCTTGAAACAGCTTTTAGAAATTCTCCATTCGCGTTCCAAGCTACCACGCCTGCTGTAGATGCATCCTGCGTGGTCCCAGCATCAAAGTGTGTTCGAGAAATCTGATCTAGGGACCTCTGTAAATTACTCGGAAGTAGAGCTGGTGAGTGCTTGTCTGTCCTGAAATGAGCTGACTGAAAAGAGTGCAAGTTATTCACCATTGCCGTCGCCACCTCCGCCGCACGCCTATGAGTTCCTTGGAATACAGCTTGGTTGCGTTGAAACCAAATGGAGTCGCAAATAATGAGGAAAAGTTCAACCACAGAGGCTTCATTCTGTTTGATAATATTTCTGAAGCGCAATTCACCTCTAGAAATATTCTCCTGTTGTTGAATGATATGTAGTAGCCCTGTATCAGTCCAAGCCCTCCTTGAAAACTCACAGTCATAAAACAGATGAGATGTGCTATCATCAGATGAGGTACATGGGGGATAGCCCGAATGAATGGTCCTTCTCAAATTTTCTGTCGTGGGGAGATAATCCGTCAACATCCTCCATGCAAAATGAAGAACCCGGTTAGGTACCTTGAAAGACCAAAGACTCTTCCAATATTCTTGGCTCTCCATAATCCTTGTCTCAACAACATTATGGCACAATGGAGAAGCATAGTGATCAATAGCTAAATGATAAGTTGTCTTCCCAGAGTACACACCAGACTTTGCATAATGCCAGCACCAACGGTCCACACCTGAACCTTGCAATCTGGTTAAAGGAATTTTCTTTATAACTTGAGCATCTGTTTCAGTAAAATATGCCTGAAAAACAGAGAGATTCCACCAAGAGGTATCATGATCTATGAGGTCCGACATTTTGGATAAATTCGAGGGCAAAGAAGAAGAATTTTGCACATAGAAATCTTCAGAACGCGGCAACCAAGGATCATAGCAAATGCTTGTATTTTTCCCTGTGTTGATAACCTTTCTACAGCAAAGATCCAACAACTCTATACCTTCATAGTTACTCCGCCAAGCATGTGATGGATTGGGGCCAAGACAAGAGCTGAACAGATTACTATTCTAAAAGTATTTTGCCTTGTAAACTCGTGATAAGAGAGAATGAGGTTGCGTCAATATCCTCCAAGCTTGCTTCCCCAATAAAGCCACATTAAAAGCTTTTAAATCACGGAAGCCAATCCCAGCAACAGATTTAGATCTACACATCCTTTGCCAAGAAGCCCAATGTATTTTACGATTCGATACTCCACCACCCCACCAGAAGTTGCTAATTAGACTTTGTATTTCTGAAATCAGACTATCCGGAAGTTTAAAACAACCCATTGCATAACTTGGAATCACTTGTAACACAGATTTTATCAGCACCTCTTTTCCAGCCTTGGATAGGTTTCGTTCAGTCCAGCCATTAATCTTCCTCCTGATCTTGTCTTTGATGAAACCAAAAACATCAGCTTTCCTCCTACCAACAATAGACGGTAAGCCCAAATATTTCTCATGAGACTGAACTTCTGGAATACCCAAAGCAGCACAGATTGATGGCCTCAATAAGAGTGGTGTATTAGGACTAAAAACAATCCCCGATTTCTCCAAATTCACACGATGTCCCGAAATCTCTTCAAATAAAGAGAGAGCCCATTTAATGGTAGAGCCAAGAAGTTTCACCAAATAGCAAATTATCATCCGCAAAGAACAGCTGAGTCAATCTTGGAATTCTTGGTGATGCTCCAATACCATGTAAACTCCCAGCAATCGACAGGTCAGACAGCAACATCGAAAATACCTCCGAGCATATAATATAGAGATAGGGAGATAATGGATAACCTTGTCGAATACCCCGGGTTGGATGAAAATTGCCCATTTCTTCCCCATTAATAATGAGAGACAAAATGAACAGTAGAGAGACACAGCTTTATAAGATCCACAAAAGGAGCAGGAAACCCCATAGCAGTTAATGTTTTTAGTATAAAAATCTATTCCACCCTGTCAAAAGTCTTACTCATATCAAGTTTGATACTCATATGACCTTTAGACTGGGTCCTCCTCTTGCGCATGGTATGATGGATCTCATGGGCTACTAGAACATTATCAGTAATCAGCCTTCATTTGCTTAATTCATGATTAGACCTAATAGGAATAGTGATTTTTATGATTTCATCCATTATTATCTATAGATACGAACCTTATTTGTCGTTACATGCTTAATTGTGCGTAGACCTTGTGAACGATTATATATTGTATTTTGGAGAGGTAAAGCGATAACCTCTCAATGATTATTATTAATAATCTTATTATTATGATAATGATTGTATATAGGATGAGTAAGTGTATGATGAACCTTGGGGGTTATATATGGCCACACTACGCGAAACATACAAAATAATTGTTTGTATTTTATATTTTTGTTGCACGCAGAATTAAAATATTAAATAAAATATTATAATCAACTTTTGTTATCATGAGTTATTTATTGTTCTCTAATACTTAATTAGTACATGAAATAGCATAATATATTATACAAGAGTCCAATTTTAATCATAAACTCCCATAAAAACATCATCATGACCATAGGCGGAACTATTGGGGGAGGGGAGCCCTAAGAAATTTTGGTGAAGTGGCTACATGTTTTAATTTTTCTGAACAGAATTTTTGTGTTCACTAGTTTGTTAGAAAGGATGATCCCTCATCCCTTCCTTACGTTCTTAATTCTGAATGGTCCTTTCATTTTTTATGTTTTAACTTATCGTTGCTTCTCTTAGTTTCGTCTTTCACATTTAATGGTCCGTATTAATGAGTTTTACAATTTCATAGTCTTTTCAAAGTACTATTCGGTTTCCAATGCAAAAAAACAACCGTGCACCCCCCACACATAAATCATTGGTGTGGAGGGGAAGTCTTATAGATTTATAATTTGGAAATCAAATCATTGTTGGTGGAAATCCAAGATGAAGGGCTGCAATATCATCTCTCCAACTTTGTTACAAAGTGGAAACTTCCGGCCAACTTGGCGCCGGATTCTGGAAAAATGTGGTGGTGGTGGTGAGGATGGAATCTTTTCATCATCATCATCATCATCATTTAACAAATAGCACACAAAAAATAATATTGTTCTTATCAATACGTTACTTGTTTCTTGGAAACGGGATATAATTCTGCTCATCACTAAGTTACTTATTTCCTAGGGATGAGATTCATGTTTACAATTTCTAGGAGGTACCATGTTTGGTTTGGTAGGTACCATGTCTAGTGTCTGAGATGGTTGATGAGGTGAATTTTATGTTCAATGAGGAGGTGGACAACCTCATGCAGTGGTAGAGTAAGATATCTTGGAAGATAACGATCTCAAGAAGATTAATTTATAAAGAATTAATATTAATCTAGCCACATATGGAGGCCGCATATATAGATATGAATTTTTTTTATTCGAGGTAGATGAGCAAGAATACAATGATGGATATAATTGTTATCAATAATGCTGCTAAAATTGGAACTACTAATTTTGCATTCATTATTTGACAGTTTTCAATATCAATAAAATATACTTTCAAGAGCTCTCTCTTATTTGGAGGATTCCACTAAAACCAGACAAGTAGACACCGGTTGCGGCTTCTTACTATTCAAATTCGTATTTGCGGATCTCTACTGACATTTCTGACTGCATTAGGTTTGCACAATGTAAGTTCTATAGGGGATACTTTTGATTACTGTCGCGTGTCTAGGGTCAAGGAAGTTGTGCATCAAGCTTGCATTCTATCATTGGTGTCTTGATCCATTAAGTCAGCTACTACATTCATATGGCCTGGAATATTGGTGTGGTTCCATATACAAAACTCTCCATTCTGCAGTAACCAATCGTCTTCCTACTCCCATGAAGTGAGTAAGTCACCATTCTCATAATACTTAGCTCTAAGGACGTGAACAAGTAGTAAATGTGACTGTGTCAGTAGCCTTCATTCTTGCTTGCCTAACGCCTTATAAAAAGTTTTAAAATCTCAAAATCCGAATCACCTTTTGTCTTTTGAACACGATATCTTCTCCCAAACCACACAACATATGTTTCTTTCATTCAACTTTTGTTCCACCAAAAGTTACTCTGAAGACCATAAACCTCATCTATTTCGGTCTCCTGAATATGGATTGTTTTCTTTTACTTGAACGTAAATCAAAATATTATATATTATGACATGGATATAGAAAGTAAGCAATTAATGCAATACTTGTCATTAGCTAGTTCAAAAATATTTTTTGAGGAAGAACGGTAATATTCTTAATTAAACGTACATCAAAATTTGCAAATTAAAACAAGAAAATCGATTGTAAGCATGTTTGGCTAGCCATAATTTGTAGACCAATTGCGTCAAGTTCTAGAATACTCGTAAGGCTTTCCATCACATTATTTTGAAAGTCCTATTACAATTTCTATTTCCATCACGTTAATTTAAAAAATTTGTCAAGATTTCCATTACGTTATTGTGAAAGTCCTATTTCAAGACTATGTGATATCAATATGTTTGACGAAGGGTTACCGTTGAATTTCACCCGACTTAATTAGTTCATCAGATTAACTACAAATAGTGCATTTTATCGACCTTTCAGATGCTGCCATACCGAAATCAAAATGGAGATTGTGGAAAATATGTCATTTGGATTCGTAAGACATATGATCCATGATATGAAGCTTTTTAGTTTCAAGATGAGTTCAATAAATAATTATAATAAAATAAGGGTGTTGCTATACACAATCCAATATTTTACTCGTATAGTTCAAAATACGATGTAAAAATATCAAAATGACCTCAATTTATTTGATTTTTGAAAAACTAGACAATTTACAGAGGCGGTAGTGTCATTTCATTGGTATTTTGGACTACACCGAATAAAATAATGGACTGCATTTAACACATCACTGTAATAACTGAGAGACTGGTCAAAGTTCCAATAAAAGTCACAAATAATATCCTCTGGCTTTGTCATCGTGATGTTATTGCGAGACTTGTGTATTTATATCACTGTCCAAAGGATTTTATTTTTCCTTCTCACAAATTAAGAAAAGAACATTAGCCAGTCGCTGATTCCCTCAGTTGCCAACAGTCTCCGTCCGATAGTGAATCGTTTTTTCTTTTTAATTACTTTTTCAGAAAACAAGTTGACACTCTACCTCTTAAGAAAATTATATATAAGCATTTGTAAATAATTAAAATTAGCATGAAACCCAATGGATGGAGTTGCGTTGACTTCATTCGGTTGGGACCCATTTAGCTAGCTACCAACGTTCAAATTAAATTAATTCCGAATAATTAGTTTAACACAGATCAGAATAATTAAGTTTAATTCTGTAAAGTAAAATTGGCATATTTTATGAACGGTGATACTCCAATGTCTGTCATCAGTGCTTCGACGATATAATATCATGTGTGCAGAGTTCAGAAATTAAGAAAAACTAAAGTATACATGACTGATCAAAATATTATAAATATTATGATATGTTAATAATCAGCTCACGGTTTAAGTTTCAGTCTAGGAAATCAATTTATTCCTAGCTACCCATGCACCACTGCCTCGGGATTAAACCATTTAAACCGAGAGAATCTGAATGCATCGTTATGGGTAGGATATATGACACAACAATTAATTATATAAGATAAATATTGATCGTATTTTGAAATTGTAGACGCACTACTCAGAAAGCTAGACCTGCTAGATTAGCTTCAACATCTGCGGATGTGTATAAATATACAAATTTGGTTTGGTGTGCAACGTACGTAAAAGGTGGACGTACGAAACAATGTAGTGCAGAATAGGTTTACTGCAAAGGTTGCTCTTCTCATTGATTATTGACGTATATAAATACAGGGATGGTCTAACTATAATCCTATAATATCTCTAACTTGATACAGCAGCATTACTGCGTATATTCTGAAAATATTCTACGATTTTGTACAACGGAAAATATCTTTACTAAGTCAGAGACAGTAAAAGAAGAAGTTTACGGTAAATAGGATTTACACTTTAATACCCTCCCACAAGCTCATGTTCGGGCACGAACAAGAAGCTTGGAGCGCAAGTCTTTGAACTGGGAAGTACCAACAGCCTTAGTAAACACGTCAGCCACTTGATTGGCAGAGCTAACATGCCGAACAAGAAGAGAGCCATCCTAAACCTGCTCACGAACGAAATGAAAATCCAGCTTGATGTGCTTAGAGCGGTGGTGAAGAACGGGATTAGCAGTGAGAAAGGTGGCACTCAGGTTGTCACATAAAACGGTGGGAGGACCAGGCTGAGGTATGTTCATTTCTTTGAGCAGTTGCTGGAGCCATATCAATTCAGCAGCAGCAAAAGCGATGGCCCTGTATTCTGCTTCAGTGCTGGAGCGAGCCACAGCCCCTTGCTTCTTGGACGACCAGCTGATCAAATTGCCACCAAAATAAACGCAGAAACCATGCTGGGAACGGCAGTCATCCGGATCAGAAATCCAGCCGGCGTCGGTGTAGCAGACAAGGCGTGTATCCTGTGACGGGCGAAAGTATAGACCAGCAGCAATGCTGCCCTTGAGATAGCGGAGAATGCGCTTGACCGCGAGCCAGTGAGTAGTGGTTGGCCTATGCATAAACTGACAAACCCGATTTACAGCATACGAGATGTCAGGTCTGGTGATGGTAAAGGGGGGACAGGTTGACTTAAGTCAGTGGGACCAGAAGAGGGGGATTGTGATTGGTCAGAAGGCACAGACTGCACAGGATTGGACCGAGAGGAATCCAGCAAAGATAAATCATAAACTGGAGGATTGTCAGAAGTAGACTGAGCAATATGATCTGGATACGGGAACTGAGACTCATCAAACACTACATGACGAGCAATGTAGGTACGAGATGTCGGAACGTGAAAACACAAATATCCTTTGTATTTAGCACTGTAACCTAGAAAGATACAAGCGACCGACCTAAACTCAAGTTTATTTTTATTGTATGGTCTTAGATAGGGGTAGCATAAACATCCGAAAGATTTTAAAAAATTATAATCAGGATGTCGCTTGTAGAGACAAGAATATGGTGATTTGTGAAGAAGAGTAGGAGTGATGGTTCTGTTATTTAGATAGATGGCTGTATGAAACGCTTGTTCCCAAAATTCTATAGGAAGATGGGAATGAGCTAACAACGCCAGACCTTTCTCAACAACAATTCGGTTTCGTCTTTCAACGGCACCGTTTTGTTCTGGTGTATGAGGACAAGAGACACGATGTAAAATACCATGAGTTTGAAGAAAAGTAGAGATGTTTCGATACTCACCACCCCAGTCAGACTGAAAAGTTTTAATTTTTGTGGAAAATTGTGTTTCGACCATTGCTTTAAAAAGTGTGAATGCATTAAAAACCTGTGCTTTGGTTGGTAAAAAATAGATCCAGGTAAATTTAGTTCAGTCATCAATAAATAACACAAAATAGCGATTACCATTCAAAGAAGGAACATAAGAGGGTCCCCAAACATCCGAATAAATCAAATCAAAGGGATTACTAGATGACACATGGGAAGATGACAAGTGCAGACGACGACTTTTGCCTAATTGACAAGCACTACATACAGGCAAAGCTTTATTATCAGAAGTTGGTAAATGGAAATCAGCTAGTTGACGACGAAGGACAGACTCATGAGGGTGAGCGAATCGACGATGCCAACAAGCCACAGATGCACGTTCACTGAGGAAGACTCTAGGACTGGAGTATGACGATGAAGCTGGCAGACGGTACAGACCATCTTCAACTACCCCTCTTAGGATTGGCTGACCCTGGAGACTCTTAACAAAACAATGATCAGCATGCAATTCAACATAAACATTGTTGTCTTTGCACAATTTTGAGACACTAAGAAGATTCTTGGAAATTTTAGGCACAACAAGAACCTCTTGAAGAGTGAGATTATTATTAGCAACATGCGATGTAGAAAGAGCATGAGTACCGACATGAGTAATGGGTAGGGACTCACCATTGCCGACGACTAAGTTGTCGTTGCCAGTGTATGCAGCCTGAAGATTGAGAGCTCCGAGATCCGATGTGACGTGATTAGAAGCACCAGAGTCCACGATCCACGGATCAGTGAGGGCAGAAGGGCTGGTGTAGGCCACGTGTGCCTGCTTGCGAGCTGGATTACGCTGCTTCTGACGTTCCGCTGATCGACGATTGGTAGGTGGATAGTCCACATCGTTGAAGCGGTTGTGGCAGTTCCTAGCAGAGTGATAGGGCTTGTCGCAGATTTGACAAACAGTGCGAGGTGGATCACCTCCATCAGTAGGTAGCTCAGACAGCTGAGCACGAGTAGGGCCAGAGCGGCGATGAGCCACGTGAGCCGAAGGAGAGATCGCATCACATGATTCAAGAATACGTTGCTCTTCTTGAAGGAGGAGACCAAGGAGTTCGTCAGAAGAGACAGAGTCTCGCATGCTGATGGCGGTCTTGAAGGCGGCATACTCAGCACCCAAGCCAAAGAGGACGTATGAGACGAAGTCATCGTCGGAGATAGTGGAGAGACATTCCGCTAGAGAATCGGAGATGCCACGTTTCTTCTCGACGTATTCCATGATGGACATGGAGCCCTTGGTGAGAGACTGCAGCTGCTGTTTGAGATGGTTTTGGCGTGCACGGGTTTGAGACTGGAACATCTGAGACAGCATGAACCAGACATCAGCGGCGGTGGTGGCACGAGCGACATGGCCAAGTAACGGAACTGTGAGTGTGGTTCGAAGCCAGAGGAGGACGAAATTATCATTTCTTTTCCAGGCTTTGTACTCAGGATTGGCCTTCGGTGTAGCCGAATCAGAAGAGGAGTTACCGGCCGAGGCAACAGTCTTGACCGGGGTCTGATCGGAGAGAAGATGGCCTTCGAGCTCAAAGGCTTCAAGAGCCGAGCGAACGGTGCCTTTCCACAAGGAGTAATTTGTGTGGTCTAGACGAATTGAAAGAGTGGGGAGCTGGAGGGTAGGGGTTGTTCCGCCAGCGGCCGCGAGTAGAATTTGTGAGGAAGCGGAAGACGTATGTGAAGCCATCGATAGGTACGGATCGTTTGGCTAGTCTGATACCATATAAATATACAAATTTGGTTTGGTGTGCAACGTACGTAAAAGGTGGACGTACGAAACAGTGTAGTGCAGAATAGGTTTACTGCAAAGGTTGCTCTTCTCATTGATTATTGACGTATATAAATACAGGGATGGTCTAACTATAATCCTATAATATCTCTAACTTGATACAGCACGATTACTGCGTATATTCTGAAAATATTCTACGATTTTGTACAACGGAAAATATCTTTACTAAGTTAGAGACAGTAAAGGAAGAAGTTTACGATAAATAAGATTTACACTTTAATAATGTGTTTGATTGGTCCAACAGCTGATGGCTATCACAAGTTAATTCATTTATATGTATGTTTTGTTTTTACCAGTAATCAATAATTCAAATACGAACAAAATTCCCAGTTGTCATCCATACCTAATTATAATCCTTCACAAATCACAAGAGACGCATCTTCACAAAAATCAATTTTAAATTACAACTCTTCTCGACCGGCTCAATTAGTGTGTGAGATTTTTAGGGATATATGTATAATTTTCTAAAAACGTTTTTGAATCGCGATATAAACAATGTAAATGTAATTTTGGTCGGCTCTTGGCTGCTGCCTGCTCCAAGAGTAAATTACGCACAATGACAGTGAGGTTTCATTAGTTGACAATTTGTGCACCATAATAACAAATTTACTTTCTGCATTATAAACCCGTGCGACTACAAATGTATGAATTGTTTAGAGATTAGATTATAATCCAGAAAATATATATTTATCCTAACTTTAAGCTTACGACATGGCGCTATTGATTGTGAAATGTTCACCTTAACAATTATATGCTAGTATGAACGTCCGTAAATTATTAGAAATATGACCTCTCTTGTGTAACAAATATATAAATTTGAAACATTATTGGCACTTCTAGGTTAATGTAAATAGTAGGTATCGACAAATATTCTAACAAACCTTGTGAAAATAAATCAATATCGAATAGCGGTTGAGTTATTTTTTTGTCATTTCGCACTATATTCTAGACTATTCTTTATATCTAACATAAAAATTGTTTGTTTTGCCCTCATTAGTAAGGTAACAATAGTATTACATAGGGATAAGATTCCTGAACTTCTAACTTTCCTGAATTTTTATGAAGTATTTATACGTTTTAACATATACAATGTACTTTTTATTTTGAACTAATATTTTGTTATTTACAAATTTTAAATTTTTATATCATTTCTTGAATTTTCGCATTAAAACCTGTTTTCTATATATGTTTATTTTAAAATGATCAATATTTTAGCACAGAAATGTATCATTTGAGTTTAAATATGTAGTACTAGTTCCATAACATTTAGGAAAGTTAATCTCTCGAGAAACTTTGCCTTACATAGGTAAATACAATAATTTAAAACTTGACTAAATTATGCTAAACATATCTAAATCATGAAGTGAGCGATCCATCAAACAAATTCATACGCACTCCCTTTTCCAAAAATCCTCAATATACAATAATTCGAGTGACAATAATTTTCCATGTCTTGTTGTGGCCTATTTAGTCATAGCATGAGAGGAGAAATTACAAAATATGTCAGTACGACATGATTGCGGAAATGTTGTCATTTGACATTCGAATTAAAATTAAGACGACGGATGATTCCGAATTTCTCTCTTCTCGAAAGAACTTCGTCATTCGTTGAATTTCAAAACAATTTGGAACAACATTTAATCTCATAGGCATAGCTAATTAAGACGACAGAGATTGCAAATTGAAGTTTTTATTCAAGGTACAAAGTCAACGCCGGAGCCTACTAATTTAATAACTGCTAATTAATTTCGTCCACAAAGAATCGATTCGATAGACAACTTGTAAAGGCGATGACAAATGGTGCAATGAACCTCTTTTCATTACAATTTTCTAGTCTATGATTGCTACTAATTTGTTTGCTCTTTATTTAAAGGAAATATTGAATCTCATTAATCATTAATCATTAATTTGAATTACAAAATATGGACTATTCCAAAAAAAATACTTTGTTTAAGAAATTGAGTTAGGCCCTGACAAGTTCGACTTATTTCATACTGTGTTGAACTGTACTATGTTGATCAGTGTTGTTTTGTGTTGATCAGTGTTGTGCCGTGCTTATGAGTGCTGAGTTGTTCTAATCCTGTGCTGAATAGTGCAGAATGTGTTGAATAATATTCATTTGAGTCGGAAAAAAAACATAATGCTTCTTCTTACTTCAGAAATATACAGTTTTACTTAATTAATATTATTTTTATAAAACATAAAAATAGTGCCCATTAGAAGTTAAATGCACTGTGCTGATGAGTGTTGTGCTGTGCTGTGCCGATCAGTACTGATAAGTGTTGTGTTGTGCTGACTAGTAATGTGATGCATTGTAATAAATTAAACTGGACATGACACAATGTTATTTTTCTAAACTTAAATTTAGTAATTTATTATATTCTTGGATTGTTCAATTTTTATTATATTATCTATATATATAATAAATAAATAGATATCCGCCAAAATTAATTCAAATTATGTCAAGTCAATTATTCTCTTGCTTAGACCGGATTAACAATGAACGAATCTCCTCTTGCGAATTCTTTTACTAATCGGTCCATGTGTTCCCTCTAATAATTGTTCCTGACGAGTTAAGGAGTTAATATCAGTTTTGGTGAATCCTCCTCTGAAAAACCGCTCCTTTCTCTCTCCTCCTTGCTTTCCCAATTTACACACTTTCCCAGTCATTTTTCCTGAATTTCACATATGACCCCACCATTTTCTGCCTGAAACGGTAATAAAACGGTAACAAACATGGCGGAGCCACCGCAGCTCCGCGGTGGCAACCCACCGTTTTGTACTTTTGCTCAAACTCTTTCAGCCAGGCCTCCTCCATTATCGCCTGCTCTTCCTACAAATCCCGAAATCCACCCAATTGGAGACCATAAGGGCAAGATCGCCTGCATCGTTTCGGCAGATCAGGCTGCATTATTGGCGAGCCACTACAAAAATGTCTTGATAGTGAAGTTTCAAAGGGGGAAACCATCAATGGAAGTACTCAACGAAGCCTTCAAATCAATTGGTTTTGAATCCTCCTTTCAACTGGAGTTTCTAGATTACAAACATGTGTTAATCAGATTTCAAAACCCCTCTGACTATCAAAGATGCTGGATTAAAGGATTGTGGAGTTTCAAGGGTGTCCCCGTGAAGGTGCTGAAATGGACCACCGATTTCACTCCCAATTGTGAGTCATCCATAGTTCCTGTTTGGGTAACAATCCCTAACTTGCCCATATACTTCTACAATACTGCTATGCTAGAGTTTATTGGTGATCAAATTGGGTGTTTTCTGAAAATGGACTCTGCCACTGCTTCACTGACACGCCTTTTTGCAGTTAGGCTTTGTATTGAGGTTGATTTGCAAAAAAAACTACATCATGAGATAGCAGTAGGTATTACTGGGCAAGTTACTGATCTAGAAATCATCTATGATGACCTTCCCCTGTACTGCTCACATTGTCTTAAGCTTGGCCACAATCTGGAAAAATGTATCTATGCTAATCCCCAGCTTAGACAGGCTTACAACCCTAGAAAACCTATGACTTTTGATCCTTCAAACCAACCTCACTTACCAGCCTCTGCAAATGATAGTACTTCCTTGCCAAAATATGCTCAGAAAGCTGGTGCATCTGGTGTCTCTGCTAAGGAGAAAGATAGAGCAATAAAGTCCCAAATGGTGTATGTTAGAAAGGAACCTTTGTTGGTGCAAGCTACTACCTCACAGCCACTTCTCAACAAAGGAAAAGAAAAAATGATAGAAGATGTTCAATTGCTGCCACAAGACATTGACAGGCCTTCCTCCCCAAACAAGAGCTCCCAGTGCAATGCAACTCCTACTCATACTGAAAATCCCCAAATCTCCACTAGCCAAGATAATGACATTCTCTCCATTCATTCCTCACCCTCTCAAACTCCCTCACCTAATCTTACAGATACACACAAATGCCATTCCATCACACACTCCTTAACCCCTCAGAACCCCTCAACTATATTCTCAGGATCTCACAGTGCTCACATTCTGGGGACTGAGGATAAGGACTGGCTGATGAAAAACCATAAACCTAAAAAATATGCTGCTGATGACTCATTTCTGAATACAGGTAAAATCTCAGTTGTGCATGATGCAGATGCTTCTAATCTGTTGCCCTATTTTTCTCAGGACAAAAACAGGCACAACAGATTTTTGCCACTCATAGAAGATGAGCAGTTTCAACTGTTGAGGAAGGAAGCTGTTAAAAATGTTGATGATGCTGATGATGCTCCTGGTCCAGAAAAATCCCCAGTGATTGATACTCATGCACAAAATGATGAATAGCAGACTGATCCAGCTAATCCTAACAATAAGGGACAGGTAAATACTCAGGTGAGGAAATCATCAAGATTAATTGCTAAACAAATTCCCCCTATTAAACTGAACACATATTTCACACAGCTTAACCAAATTATTGCTGGAGCTGTTACTCTTAGCCCTAGAAAACCTTTTTAATGATTAGTACAAACCTCAAAATTAAATTCCTTGTCTGGAATGTGAGAGGAATGGAAACATCTTTGAAAAGATTTGATGAACTGATTTTAAACCACTGCCTCGATTTTGTGTGTTTAATAGAACCTATGCATGAAAACCAAAAAATATTGCATTATATGAGAGTTCTTAAATACCAAAATTGCCTAACTGCTCAGAATGAAAGAATCTGGTTGTTCTGGAGAGATGATATCCAAGTCTCCATGCTAACTGATCATGCCCAATTCCTACATGTTTTAATTCATAGTCAGAAACTTAATTCCTCCATGGAGGCTGTTTTTGTCTATGCTTTAAGAACTAGAAAGGGTAGGGAAGACCTCTGGATGGATTTAAAGAACATTACTTGCCCAGAAACTATTTTCATTGGTGATTTTAATGCTATAGCATCACTTTCTGAGTACAAAGGTAGTTCTACTCCTAGCTTAAAAAGCATCAGTGATTTTTCTAAATTTATTGATGATATGGAGTTAGAACACATTAATACTGTTGGCAATCCTTTCACTTGGAGTAATGGTAGACAGAAATTTCCTCTTGATCTGAGTGTTGCTGGTAGATCTAAATTACCAACAATACAAAGACTTGATAGAGGACTTGCTAAAGCTCAGTGGAAATTCAAATTCCCTGGCTCTTCCATCCTAGTGCTTAGTAAATTGTCCAGTGATCATTGTCCCCTATTTTTAACAATAGGCAGCACTATTAAATCCTCTCCCAGACCATTTAGATTCCTTAACACTTGGTTCAAAAGACCAAATTTTATTGATGTGATTAAGGAAAATTGGGAGATTCAGGTTGACAACACTGGCATGATTGGACTTTACCTTAAACTTCTCAGGCTAAAAAAATGCCTTAAGATCTGTAACAGAGAAGTTTTTGGTAATGTCCATGAAAATGTTGTTCAGGCAGAGGAAGAACTGAGACTGATAGAACTGGCATATGATAGTGATCAGAGTGAAACAAATCTGGTCACTCTCAGAAATGCAAAATCATTACTCTCTAGAGCAATCAAAGAGCAACATCATTTTTGGAAATATAAATCCAAAATTAAGTGGCTTAGAGAGGGAGATGATAATACTAAGTTATTTCATAACACAGTTAGGGAAAGGAAGAGTAGAATGAGCATTACCAAAATTAGAGACTCCAATGATGTCTGGTTAGATGATTTTGCAGAAATTGAGAATGAAGCCATCAAATATTATTCTGAGCTTCTTTCTACAGAAGATAACCCATCACAGAGCCATTTCTATGCTCATTTTTTGACTCAGATCCCATGCCTTATTACTAGAGAAGATAATGAGCAATTGATTAAACCAGTCTCAGTTGATGAGCTTAAAGCCATTGTTTTTTCTCTTAATAAGCAAAGTAGCCATGGCCCTGATGGATTTAGTGCTCAATTTTATATTAAAAGTTGGGACATCATCTACATGGATTTATTGAGGGCTGCAAATGATTTTTTGTCCAGTGCTAATATTCCAAAGGGGATTGCAAGTACCTGGATAGCTATTATACCTAAAATAGATACCCACTCATCTTTTAGTGATTTTAGACCTATTAGTCTCTCTAATGTTGCTAATAAAATTTTCTCAAAGATACTTATGGAGAGATTAAAACCCTACATGCAAAAAATCATTTCTCAACACCAAACTGCCTTTTTAAAAAATAGGGACATTTCAGACAATGTTTTATACTTAAAGGAAATGGTTAGATTTATTGACAAAAAGGGTAGAAATCCTAACTGCATTTTGAAATTTGATCTCAGAAAGGCTTTTGATAGGGTATGCTGAAAATTCCTAACTAGTATTCTCATTAAATTTGGGTTCCATGGAAAATTTATTTTCTGTGTTATAAAGAATCTGTCAAATGCATGGTTTTCTGTGTTAGTAAATGGTAGTCCAGTAGGTTTTTTCCAGGCTACAAGAGGTATCAAACAAGGTGATCCACTTTCTCCTTTCCTCTTTAATATATTTTCTGAAGCATTTACTAGCAGTCTGGCATATATTTTTCACATAGGAAGTCTACAGTATTATAATCTTCCCAGATCTGCTTCTGTGATTTCTCATTTGACATATGCTGATGATACAGTTATTTTCATGCAAGCTAGTAAGCCTAATTTGCTAAAAATGAAAGCTTTCTTGGCTGTTTTTCAGTGTGTGTCTGGACAAAAAATCAATTATGAAAAGAGTGACTATTTTGTTAGCAAGCATGCTACTGTGACCAAAATCAGAGAAATAGACACTATTTTATGCAGGAAAAAAGGAACTTTCCCATTTAAATATCTAGGAGTTCCCATTTTTTCTGGCAGAACAAAAAACATTTACTTTCAGCCAATCTTGGAGATGATTGATAGGAAAGTTCATAACTGGAAAAATAAATGGTTGTCTACAGGAGCCAAAATGATTTTGATAAATTCCTGTCTGTATTCTTTGCCACAGCATATTTGGTCAGTGATGAAGCCAACAGTTCATGTGATTAAACAAATTAGGAAAAAAATGTCTGTCTTCTTTTGGGGTTCTGTAGATGATAGGCCAAAAAAAGTTTGGAAAAACTGGAATTCCTTGTGTTTCCCTATTGCTGAGAATGGACTTGGGTTCAGAAATTTAAACACTATTGTCAAAACCTTCTCAGTAAAGCTATGGGAAATTTCAGAATTCCCATGCCCCCTGGACCAATTTCTTAGCTTCTTTACCAAAATCATCCCAGACTTCCCAAACTTGGAACAGAATCTGTGAAGTAAGCCAATTCTGTGAACAACACACTAGGGTTATATTGGGCAGAGGAGACTGTAATTTCTGGGAATCCAACTGGTCAGGGGTAGGAATCTTATCTGACATACTGAATCCTCAAATGATAGACATTCCCATGGACAGCACTGTGGCCCAATTTGTACAGAATAGACATATCACTCTTACAAATACTGCACCTAATATTGATGCTAATTTAATGTCTATTTTGCGGGGAATTTCCATCAAAGATCATAGGGATGATAGGCTAATATGGAAATCAGAAATTACTGGAGTTTTCACTTTTAAATCTGCTTATGAGCAGTTGAGACCAAAAAGAGCAACAGCTATCTCCCTCCCAAAATTATGGAATACTAGAATCCAGAAAAAGGTATTTGTATTTATGTGGAAGGTTCTCAACTCTTTGCTGCCTTTTGATAATGTTCTAGTTTACTATGGCTTCCAGATAGTGTCTAAATGCTGTTTTTGCAAATATTCAGATAGTTTAGACCATTTTTTTAATAAGTGCCAGTTTGCTGATTTGATATGGAAAGGGGTAGATAGTTTCATAGGGGTTAGGACCCCTAATTTCACTACTATCTGGGCAAGAATCTCTTATTACCTCTCCAGACTAGGAATTTCTGCAATTCAGACCATTCTTATCAGAAACATTGCCTTAATCTCATGTTGGACTTTGTGGAAGGCAAGGAATAATTTCTCTATGAAAATATTATTCCCAGCCACACTAAAGTCCTACATGATATCAAGTCAATGATTTACGATTCTTTTGCAGCCAAACCATTTTACATACACAGACCCTGTGATCTGGAACTTGCCTCCAACAGATATTTCCCCCTCATTTTGAGACTTCCACTGCCTCCCATATCTAAAGTACACTGGTCCAAGCCTGCCTCCCAATTTAAAATGAACACTGATGCTAACTGGAGAGTTCTAGACTCAGTTACAGGGATTGGAATTATCATTAGAAACCCTGAGGGTGAATTTGTTCATGCACAAAGTCTATACACTAAGGCTCAATCTCCCTTGCATGCTGAACTTTTAGCACTTGATTTTGGTCTGTCCATTTCACTCAATCTAAATTGCACATGTTCATTTGAGACAGACTGTAAAAGGGCAATTGCTATGATTAGAGAGCCAAATTTAGCTCCATGGAAACTTTTCTCTTTGGTTGATGAACTACATGTTGCTTTAAAAGAAAAAATCATCACTCATACATTTAGAGAAGGTAACCAGGTTGCTGACTCTTTATCTACTCAGGCTGTGCAATCAAAAAATTCATCTGTTTACTATCATTCTCAAGACTTGCCTGAGACTGCAAAGGGCCTTTATATCCTAGATAAATGTGGCTTACCAACTCTTAGACTTCATCCACCATGAACAGTTACTACTCTCATATTCTCTCTGTTTCCCTTTTCAGATTCAAGAATGGAGAGGACAACAGAGTTTGCCAGATGCCCACTCAACTGCTCTCCCAATTTCTGATCATTACAAGCCTGTTATTAACTCATGCTAGTGTTTCCTCATACCTTAGTCTAGTTTCTAACAGATTACTCATGACTACTTAGTATCATTTTAGTGCCGCATTGAGCTTTGTTATGCAATTATCTAATAGGCTTTAAAATGTGTATTTAAAATAGTCTTTTTGGAATAGAGCTTGTATAGGCTTCTATTATTTTTGAAAAGCATTACTATGCTTTTGGAGCTTATGCTCCCACAAATTTTGCCAGTTATTCCTGGCATTGATTGTATGTTTTATCTATTTTATAGGTTTGGGAAGCCGAATAAAATTTCCCCCACTACGGTGGTTTAATCTTAAAAAAAAAAAAAGTTAATATTAGCATTTCGAACTATTGTATTAATCATTGACATATTGATAAACTAGTTTATGTCATTAATAATATATATAAAAAGGTCACGTCAAATAAATACTATGGATTTGATTTGGAGACATAAATAAATACAGTTACTTCCAAATTTATTTAATTGGGAGCTTGCGAGTTGGGAGGCATGCAGGACACCATTGTTCTTATCGAATTACGATGGAAACTTGTAATCAACGTGGCTCTTCATTTTCCGTTTGTTTATTACTATGCTATGCAAATTTTCTATTCAGGCTTTAGCAAAATGAGAAACTAATTGTGTACTTTATTTGCGGACTTTGTTAGTTTACTACATATATAAATTGAGGGAGGATAGTCTTCTTTAGCAAAATCGCCAGATGCATCGATCAATGTTAAGAAACAATCCCTGTGGTAATTAATTAATTTAATTATATGTACAAAAATTATGATATATCAAAGAGTGCAAGTTTGTGTATTTAAAAGGAGTTCGTTTTCATACATATGCGCATACTTGAATTTTTGTTGTCGTTGAACTTCACAGACGGTGACATCTTACAAACACGGAGAGTTCTTTTGCGTAGATACACGGGTTTCTTCCTAAATTTGTTTGGTTATGGATCGTGGAGTTTTATCGTTTAAGTTCGAATGACATAGGAGACCTTTTCAAGATTTTCTGTTACATATTTCATCACCAACTTGTACATAATGATATTATAGAATAAAATAGTTTAGAATCACTCGTAACATCTATTTTTAAAATATAGAACTTCTATTATGATATGGAGATGATACATTCATTTTGTTGTCTGCAAATACATGTTCCCTAATTAGACTGTAAACTTTTCTTGCAATGTTTGAAAAGTTACAAGTCAAAAAATTAATTATGAAAAGAGTGAGTTTTTTATAAGTAAAAATGCCAGTTTAGCTCAAATAAATCAAGTTAAAAATATTCTGGAGATGAAAAAAGATTTTTTTCCCTTCAAACATTTAGGCTGTCTATTTTTGAAATGAGAGTAAAGAACTATAATTTTTTGCTACTAATTGAACTGATAACAGAAGATTGAGCTTCTGGAGACACAAATGACTTCATCTGGAGGAAAAATCACTCTCGTTCAATCATCTCTATCTGCTATACCCCATCATATTTTTACAGTGGTGATATCTACTACTCACACTATATATTGAGACCATAGAAAAAATGTTTCTCAATTTTCTATAGAGCTCAACTGAGGTTAAGGCCAAAAAAATAAAGAGAGGAGAAAATGAGAAAAATTATGTTTTCCAGTTGAATTGAATGGGCATGACTTCAGATCCATCCCATATATCATTCAAGATTGCTCAGTTAAGCTCTGGTGAAAGTTTCAACTTGGTGATACTTTATGGACTCATTTCATCCACTCCCTCCCCTCATTCCTCTAGAAGCTCAAAAACTTGGAATAGGATATGTACTGTAAATTGTATTGGTGAGCATTTCAGTCAAGTCATCATGATAAATGGAGAATGCAATTGTTGGACTTTCAACAGGATTGGTGCAAGCCCCGTCCAAGATCATTTCCCTCAACAGATCACACATATCACGTTGGACTACACTGTTGCAGAATTCATTTAACAGAGGCCCTCTTTTGTTCCTCACTTGCAGCATGCTATTAGTGATGATCTTTTTCATCTTCTTCAGGAAGCTAAGAACTTTAATCACAGGAAAAATAGATTTATATGAAGAACCATCCCTTAAAGGTGATTTCAGTTTTAAATCTGTCTATAATATCAAAAGGGACCAAAGAGGTACTTCTCCTTTTCTAGCCCAGCTGTGGAAAATTAAGATCCCAAAAAGATTACCTTTTTTATTTGAAGACTCTTTCATTTTCTATTCATGATCTTTTACAACAGTGACAACTTTAATTTTTCAAATTTCCTCAATATGTTTTTGTCCCATAAATGAAAAGAAGATAGTCAAAATGATGATGATAAATTTTATGTTAGTGTATTCCCTTTTCTTAACAAAATATTTGTCGTCCTTAGATATCTCAGAACCAAAGAAATCTTCCCTTGTACTCTCTACATGCCTAAGAATATACATATTAATATCATGATGACCACTTCTCTTAAACACAAAATATTTAACATAGCGGTTCTCTATTATATATTAATATTACATTGAATCAAATTTAAATATATGAAAGAAATTTGATTTTATTTTTGCCCGCTATAAATAAACTTGAGAAATAGGAAAATAGGTACAATTACCCTTCCATTTTCTCCCCACCAGTTCCACCCTGCCGCCTAACAATGACCATCATTGTTGGCATTCGTCCAAAAATATTTCCTCCACATCCATACCATCATTCTCACTCTAACTATTGTTGCTTTAGAATGGCGTGATCTCTAGAAAGCTCTGTAAATAATAAATATTGATTTTTATAAACTATAGAGATTTTCATGAAATTCGTAACATTAGGACATACTGATTGTTAGGCATGTAGAGTTTTTCAATGAAAATGTATTGCCATCGGACTATCAATTTGCCGTTGAAGATACGTTTCATATTTTTAAACTATCACTTTCCATATTGGGTTAAGTATGTCCTCCGATTAATGTAGATGAGTTCAGTATGATCTTGACTAAGGGTCCTCTATGATTACTAGTTTGGTTTATAACCTTTTTTTAAACTTATACGCCATATAATTTATATTTCCTTGGCATATTAAATAGTTTTGTTAAGGTTCTAAAACTTTGTGGTTTTGAACTTATGTTGCCTAGTTGGCTATGAAATTAAACTAAGTAGAAAGATAAAGATAAAAAAAATTAAAAATATTATGATACCAATCCTTAATTTAGAGGTTTACAACTTGAAAGGAGGAGACGTTATTTAACTCAATGTCAAATCATCATACAAAATTAAACTTTAATTTAATTCGCGGATGTTACTCCTTATGAATTTAAGATAATAATTATGAAGGATAAATATAAAATTAAAAATCAGTTTGTAACAATATGATTATTACAACTGCACACACACAAAATACAAACCGCAGAAATATATAAAACTCCTCGGCCGTAAGAAAGAAAATAAAAAACTCAGACTCCTCAACACCTCTGTATAAACACCTTATCACCACTTGAAGTTTGTTACCACTTGAGATTTTCAAGAAGAAAAAAAAAATCACCAAGAAATATTACTCAGGTAACTAAAAAGGTTTTGTACAACCCACCAAAAACAAAGTCAAATCATGGCAATTACAAGATATGCAGGCCGAAGGAAGAATAATAGAGGTAAACTATATTTTAAGTTTTAATTTTAAATTTTAAGATTTATTATATAACTTTTATTAAAACACTGAAATGTTGATTCAGTTTCGTTTTGAAATCACCCACCCTTGCGATTCAAAAACCCAACTCACCTCAGGAAAAATGACCGACGAAAAGCCCTTGAATGAGGATTGGGATCGGTTCACGTATCTCATCTACCAGTGATCCTACTCAGATGATCCGAATCTTCTCAAAATTGTGCTGAAAGCAATTGATGAGGTTTTCTTGGGCGCAACTACTCCGGGAAGGAAGCAGTTGCTTCAACTGTTTGTGAAATCCTTTGAGGAATTCAGCCTAGACTTCCAGAAGAAGTTGGGTTGGAGATTTTTGTGGTTGCCAACATATGTGTTTGGTGATGAGATATTTGTAATCAGAGAGAAATTGGCAAGGCTGTATGCAAAGGAGAAATCTTACAAAGATTTGGTAAATACCCTTGATCAAATAGATATGTACTATCCAAACGGCATCCAAAAAATGCCCGACAATGTTATGATTGAAAACTTTTGCAGATTGCATGTGCTTACTTGCTAACCAGAAACTCTTTCATGGCAAAAAATAACATCCGCAAAGAAATGGTATTTTTCCGCAGAAGTGAGGATGGAAATTTGAGGCTCCAGTTTATGGTTCTTTCCGCCTTCTTATGTGAGAGGAAGGGTGACTTTTTATCTGCTGCAAAGGCTTATTATGCATGCTCTATTAGGCGTCGTGAACAATTTCTATTTGCTGCCGTGGTTTGCACCATCTTGGCAACAGATAATGAGGATAAGAAGAAGAATCTGATTGGAAAGTTGAGGAGTGATGAAAGGTGCTCGAAACTGGCTGTGTATCCATACTTGTGCAAGCAACCAAACTAGACTGAAGCTGAATGTTCAAATTTTCACAACTTTCTAAAACCTTCTCAGATAGTTTTTTGGGAGAAAATGGCAAAGAGAAGGTGTAGAAACCCCGTGCAAGTGATGTGATGATATATTCAAATAGTTATCATGAATGAGCAGCTGAGGGTCTTTACCAAAAAGGAAGGAAGATTGACAAAGAGATCCCGACAAGTTGCTGGTTTTCTTAAACCGATGATTATCTCATCTTAGTTTGTTATAAATATGTAGGTTCTTAACACTGGCTTTTAAGTACTAATAACAACATTGTGAAGGAGAGTTGTCCTTGAATGTTTCTATTTGGAGTATGGTGGAATACCAAAATGTGTAGGTCTTTTAAAACTGTGGCTTCTTCTGAGTACTATTGACAAGATTGTGAACTAGAGTTGTCAATGTTTCTCTTTGGAGTATGGTGGAATACCAAACATGCGTAGTTCTGTTGTTTTAAAAAAGTGTGTTTTTGAAAGGATTGGTTTTGAATTTTGTGGGGTAGCATTAGGATTTATTGCATTATACGGAGATTTACCGTCAGCTTGTATTCCCGTAGACTGTCCCACGGGATCTTTTCTTATTTTTACCATATTTACTACGATCTTCTGTGAGAATAATTTTGTGGAAATTCTCAAATCCAAAGAAAGCTCCAACCATGCGAAGAAGATAGAAAACTACATTCGGATCCTCTAAACGACGCCATTGTGTACTTTTAGAATTAAAATTTTATTTCACTCGATAGGTACGCCGCTCCCACAATATGTTACACAACTTAATTTATCCCTCACCTCACGTGCCTTGATTAATTTCTATCCCCTCCCCAATTCATCATTGCGTGTAAATATGCATTGCAATGTAGAAATCCAAACGTCTGATGATTTGGGGGAGGGAACAATAATTAATCAAGGCACGTGAAGTGGGGTTAATTGGACTCGAAATACAGTTGTATGAGCACCGTTAGCAGTGATGATCATCCAAAGCTCGATAGCAAGCCTATTGCTAAGGTGATTCGTAATAATGTGGTACATAATCCAACTTATATACCATGTGATGTTAGAGCGGACATGTTTAATATTGATGTTGGAGTGACTATGTTAGCTATTTAATTTTTTGGTCACCTCAAATTAAGTTGCTTATTGATCAAAGAATAAATTAATTTATCTATTTTATTCAGACTCGACAGTTTTATCACATGTATATGTCATTGGAGCCATGGAGACCCTTCAGTTACAAGAGCCAGGCGCTCACGGTACTATTGTAGAAGTTATGTACAACATGACTTCGAATGCCCTTTGCTATATGAATGAACAAAGGCGCATTGCACAACACCTTGAGCAAAATGAACAAGGTGATGGAGAGGATGAATCTAAGATTGGATCATCATCTCATAACTTATAATTTATCAATTTCCACGACGCCATTATTATGATAATTTTGTGACAGTTAGACCATTTCAAATTACATTATTATCACTACTGTGCAAATATCATTTTTTTAGATATTGTTCAATTATTTGCACACTATTATCACTTTTATTGCTTGTACTTATATTTTTTCATGATAACTTATTTTATTTCATCATAACCGTCATCTCCTTATGAAATTTGGTCTTATATTTCCGAATTGTCTCTGTTTCTAGCTGGTCAAAATCATCATGGCCACTCCTAAAATATTAAAGGAGCTACGTTGAACGTATGCATTTGACCCTCTTAATTGCTCAAATTTATTAACATTTTAACAAGTTTAGTTAGATTGATCCAGTAAATTTGACAAATAACGTGGTAAAAAAAATATTTACTCGATCTGACTATTAATTTATTAACTTTATACAAGCGACTTTTGATGGATATTTATTCGGGTAAGGATTTGTAGACCGATTCTAATACTTGTAAGGATTTCCATCACGTTAGTTTATAATGTTCTTAGTCAAACGTAGCTTGGAGCTGATTGTGACAAAAGAACAGAAAAGAAAATTGAATGAATGGAATAGCATGTGTTTATTTGTTTGGCAATAGTGTTAAGTTCTAGAATACTTGTTAAGATTTCAATTAGGTTATTTTGAAAGTCCTATTCCAAGACTTAGGGATCGCAATATATGTTTGACGCCAAGGGTACCGTTGAATATAGAGCAATAAAATGAAGTCATGTACTTAATTAGTTCATGAGATTAACTCATTTCATCGAACTTTTTGATGATGCAAAATGTACGTGTATACATCTATACACGACACACGTTACAATCAACTAAATTTTCAAAGCTTATATTGTGATTTTATTTTTTAACATAATTATAATACTTATAGAACAATTTCTCCTTTGTAAAAAAATGAGAAAAATGGTAGAAGAAACAACACCTGAATTTGAAGAACTATTTACACAATTATGCCGGAATATATAATAATAGAAAGTCGGCTAGTTGGAGGGTCATAATTAAGAAACTAGTATGATTATAAGAACCATAATGATTCTGATTGGATTTAATAAATGATGATAAAAGTTGAGAGAAAAGATAAGTAAACATCACAAATGATAATAAGCTCAGGCTGTATGTTTCATGGTTATGTTATTCAGAGAATTATATCACCAAAGGAAACATACTGGCGACTGTCTGTGTCCGATATATAGTTAGTCGTTGATTTATTTTTTATAGAAAAAACAAGTTGACACTCCACCATTAAAGAACTAATTATACATGTATTTATAATTTACAACATTGATGGCTCGGAAAACCCAAATGCATGGATAAATAGACGAGTGAAGTCGTGTTGACTTGATTCGTTTGCGACAATTTGCCAAAATAATGTTCATGCATATTATACATACCGCTCATCATATTATATTATACTGCTCATCAATATTCATTCAAATGTAAAGATATTTCTTACATCGGAAAAAACCCGGTCTCATTGTGTACTTTTTACATGCTTCCTCACTCATTTCTTTCTCAAACTTATTCCATTTTCAACATTCATTTTAATTCTTCACATTCTCTCTTTTATAATATAAACTAGGATGGAGACAGTATGACATATTATTAGTTTTTATTTAATTTGACCACCATGAATATAATTATTTTAAAAAAATATTCAATAATTATGTCATACTTCTTTCATTTCAGATTTATTCGCACATGAAATAGTACTACCGAGAGAATGTGATTCACCGTAACTGGTGTGTCCGTATTATCAGAAATATATAAGATTACGAGAGTACAAATACAATTTATCTAGACTAGTTTAAATATGATACATAAATATATACAAATCAATCTCAATTATTCTCATGATAATTGTGATATAATCTATCAACTGCAAACCAATTTTATTACATATTTGGTCCTTGATAATTTTAATTCTATATATTAGTCAATTATTTGATTATGATATTTTAAAAATACAATCTTATTTTGAGGCAGTTCATTTATAAGTATATTACACAATATATATATATATGTAATGAAAGTTTTGACAAAGTCTTGTGCGTCAAACGGGAGGAAGTACATCTGCTTCTTGATGCAGTTGGCAAGAATCGAGATTCGAGACTCATACACAAATAGGCAATTAGAAGAAATACAGTCTTTTAGCAAAGAAACGAGAGCTTCTGTAAGCATGCAAAAAACGAGATTTTATTTTGAAAGGAAATTAATACACGAAAATATTATCTTGTTGGATGATAATTAAGATGCCTATTGCCTTGGAGTGTTGGACCAACATACTAGAACGGTCTTTAATAATACTAGAACGGTCATGCATGATGCATCAATCAAAATGAAGAATGGTAATTAATTTAGTTATTTAATTACATACGCAACTTTTCCAAGAAAATAAAAAAATTACATACACGAGAATTATGATATTTTGAAGTTTGGAAGTTTGTGTACATTTTCTAATTAAAACAAAAAGGTAGCTAGTGTGCAAGTTAATATCAACAAATGCATGGACGTACGTTATCATATTCAACTCCTCATGCCGGAAATGGCCGTTCTTTCTTATAATCACGGCTGCTTTTTCTTGAGTATCAAGTTGGATTAACTCCTTACCAAGTCATTAAGAAAGTTGACCAAACATTAAGACTAAAGTGCAAAAAATAGACCAAACATTGATCAAAATACCAAATTTCTAAATCCAACATTTAAAGTGCTCAATTTCTAATACCCTACATTTTAAAAACACTCAATTTCTAGACTTTGGTTAATTTCCTCCATTAGTTCAGTTAGTTTGAGGGGTATTTTAGTAATTTATATTCTAAAAAAATCATACTTCCCATTTTTTCTTCGTATCTCCACCAAAAATCATCAGGTTGACCCGGGAAAAATCGGGTTTGACCCAAACCGACCCGAAACCTGAAAAGTCAAACCCGAAAGTGAAAAAAGTGTTATCCGGGATCCGACCCGTAATACTAAAAATCTGAGTCCGGGTGAAAAAATCCGGGCCGGGCCGGATCAATTTTCCGGGTTGGCATACCCCTTAGTCGAGCGCTAGCGAGTTGTAGAACAAAAGAGAATTAGGGATTTTCGTGCGGGAGATAGAAAGAAAAAAATGGGAAGTATGATTTTTTTAGATTATAAATTACTAAAATACCCCTCAAACTAATTGAACTAACGGAAGAAATTAACCAAGTTCTAGAAATTGAGTGTTTTTAGAATGTAAGATATTAGAAATTGAGCACTTTGAATGTTGGGTTTAAAAATTGAGTATTTTGACCAATATTTGGTCTAGTTTTTACACTTTAGTCAAACATCAATCAGTCCTTGAATATTCGAATGGAGAAAAAGTTAATTTGAGGTAGCGGGCAACTAATTGAATTTGTTGCCCGTTCTCATCAAATGAACGTAGAAAACAATTCTTAATCAGCGATTACACGATGAAAAGATACTGGACTATATAAAACAATGACCTAAAAAAGTAATTATAACCGCAGTCCAACATGAAAGTAATGAATGCGCACAAGGTTAACATATGTACTCCAAGAAAAATAGTCATTAGTGACAAATGCATTTTCGTCACTAAATTGGAAATTCCGTCACTCCTGATATTTAGTGACAAAACTATTTTGGTCACTAGTGGGTCAGCAAAGCTCGGGCCCCAAATATGCGAGAAGAAACTTCACCATAGGTCACGAGCCCTATATTTAATGACCAAATATTTTGGTTACAAATATTAGTGACTAAATATTAATCGTCGCTGATCTGGTTACTAATGTTTAAGGAACGGTAACTAATACTAAGTTTAATGACCCGACAATTCTGGCCTGAGGGTGTTCAACTGGGTCGATCCGGCCCGGATCCGGAATCATCAAATTTCTTGAACAGCGACCAAGACCGGTTTGAATATATCTTGGACCGGGATCGGACCAGAATGATATCTTGGACCGGTTTGAATATGTCAAAGTGTTCAGATTGTGTACCGAACATTTCAATATTGATCAATTTTCGTACCTAACATTCAAAGTGTTCAAAACGTGTACCTAACATTCCAATATTGCTCAATTTTTGTACCTCGCGTTAATTTGAAGATGAAATTGTTGTTTTTACTGTTTTACTAGGGGTATTTTGGTAATTTTTACTTGAAATAAAATTTGAAGTAATTTGTTTTTTGTACCGCCGAGGCATAGAGGACTTACCAATTCTAGCCAGCCGCGGACTGGCCGAGCGAGATGACATTCGCGAGCAGAGCAGCGTAGATGCTGGATCATACACATAGCAATGGAAGACCCTATTGGGGTGGGCGAATCTTAAACCGCGTCCGACTGTGGTTTATGGAGCTTGTTCCACCCTCGGCGGGAGAGAGGGATGCAAGGAAACAGAGGCATCACCGTGTTGGAGGGTGGGTGGTGGCGCAGATTAGAGAACGTATAGAACGAAGAAGACAGCGGTACAAGTAGTAGGAGGGTTAGATGATTGGGTTTAGGTAGTTTAGGAGAACGTTTAGGACGTTTAGGACGAAGAAGAGGGCGGTAGTATATAGTTTTTACAAACGTGCACTCCGCACCACAATCTTGTTATAACATTTCGAATCCAATTATACTTAAATTAAACCGGTGTTTGAACAAAATACCAACATTCTCCAACTGTTAAGTCAACATTATTGACTGAGATCTTAGTCGGAAGTCTTACAAAGGTATAATGTCTTTAATTCAATAAATAAATTACATGAATATAGGTTTATAAATTACCGTCATTTTTAAAAAACTTATAGGCTTATAAGTTACACCCCACTTTCAAATTATTAAACTTATACAACACTTAATCAAAGTTTCCCATAATATAATGATTAATATGAATATATGATATGCTATTAATAATACTGTTACATTAATTCAGTTATCATATATATACAATAAATCTATTATTATAGTGTAGTATATAATATCGGGCAAACCGGTTTGACCCAGATTAAACCGGGTTTGGTCCGGATCGATCCGGATGCCGGAAATGCAGAAAACTTGATTCAGGGCCCGGTCTGGAATTATGAATATCCGGATTTGGGTCACAAAAATCCGAGCCGGCTAGGCCATTATTCTGGGTCGGTCCAGTTGATGAACACCGGCCCCTAAGTATAGCAGCCCTCCAAAAGAGACAATTTGTGATCTACTGGTGACTTTTTTGACCCCTGAGTACAGTCTTTTTTATTGTATTTTCTTTATTTTGTGTACCATTAACCGTAGACTCAAACTAATTACTTGAAATTAATTTATTGAGGCTTGACTAAGTGCTCTATAATAAAATCCCCATTTTTATCAATTCTCCCATTAGACCATTTCTCTACTGAACTACCAGGAATTCTAGTAGAATAATTTATGTCCTCATTTATAGACTTACATGGAGGGCTGCTATAGTCTTCCTCAATATCATCCTTGCTATGAAAATTGTCCTATTGATTTTGCAGAAGAAGCCCTTCCCTTTCTAGTAATTGTCTAGTTGTTATATTAATTGCTGATTCTTCTGCTTCTGTGAGTGGTTCAGTATTAACCCTCAACTCATTGTTCATATCCGGAATCAATTCAGAAAATTGAACCTTGATCAGGCGTATTTTATGCATCTAATTATATGATTTTATATCTCTCTTTTGCCATTTGATGTGCACGAAGGTGTTTTTGGTGCAGGAATTATAAGAAAAATGGTGGAAAACAATCAAGTGGAGAAGTGGTGAAAAAGATGCAAAATCAAACACTTAGAGCCATGGAGAGGAGCTAGACACTACACTCTTTTTTCCGAAAGGTTTTTTTAATGAGGTAGTGTGCTCCAACGGATAATGGATCGTCAATTTCATTATTCCGGGAAGAAGAAGACGCCTACGAGTTGAAGATGTAATTCTATTACTGGTTTTTTCTACGGGCGGCTAAGTTGTGCTTCGACATGTCGATCACTAATCAGCTATACGTTCTTGAAGATATCAGTATTGGGCTAAATTGTTGCAGTCGCGGTCTTAATAAATTGGGCTTAACTGGGCTACATGGAGAAGACAACGAAGATTTATTTGAAGGCCCAATTATTTTATAATTTATTAATCCAATTCCTTGTAATATTCGGATTTGGGTTTTGTTTACCCTAAAACCTATATATACTTAGACATTATATTATTTTGGGGGTTCCGGATTTTGGAGGCCATCCGTAGGCTTTGGAGCCAACCAACACAACGTTTTTCATCATTGATCAAGACTAAGTTTTCTTTTACTTTTCTTTATAATTAGTTTCATGTTTAATTATTTGTTTGTGTTTAATATGTTTAGTAGCTAGGTTTGTTTCCGGTAAGGGTTTTGAAGCATTAACTATGATTCATATGTGAGGCCTAAATGTGCTTGATAATTATGTTGTGTGGATTCCTTGTTATTCTCTGTGTATCCTGTTTATTTCTGAATTGCTTGAGATCTGATCAGTCTTCTGTTATTTGGAATAGTGGCAATTGAGTTCCTCTATTTATCTGTATCTAGGGGGTAGATTCAATTAGTGGCGAAACTATACGCCAATAGTTGGGAATACAGGGTAGATAATTTGTGACAGTTGTTCTGATTATAAATTATCTGAATCGGGTTTTTTGGTGCTTAATGCTGTTGAGGTATTAAATCTAGGTAGCCTATTCCGGCTAGGATGTATCTTGATTAGAGAAATAGTCAGTTTAGCTATTCTTGCCGGCTATCGACAAAGTAAGAAGAAATTTGATTGGGTGTGCTATTCTCGAAGGTCTATAACTGATTGGTTTATACAACTTAATAAATTACTGAGCCAGTGATCGAATGAATTGTTAATGTGGATTTACCCGTAACCGGATTGCATTGTTTGAGTGTCTTCGTGTTCTTTGCATCGTTTATTTTAATTGTTATTTGCATTCTTAGTTTAGTGTAATTTAGTTCCTAGATAGTTAAAACAAACTCTTTCAAATATAAAGGTGGTTTCTAACCAAAAGCTGCATCTTTAGAATTAAGAATCTTACTACACTGTTTCTCGTGGGATCGACCCTGCTTACTCTATACTTGAATTTAAACCTAATTGTTTGCAGGTTTATTTGGTAGAAAAACGACCTATCAAATTGGCGCCGCTGCCGGGGAACAGTTGTTAGTTGCTTTCTTTTTCTATTGATTTTGTTACTTTAGTGTGCAGGAGATACTGATCTGATTTGATGTTGTTTGTAACAAGAATACAGCAAGAAAGTGTTGAAAGTCATATACGTAGCGGAGAACATATTTCTGGAATTTGAGACTCGCCCGCTAGGCCATACAGGCAACCCATCTGATTTCAATTTTCAAAATTGGGTGCCATGTCGGATTATTGGAATCAATACAGAGAACCTCCACCGCCATGCTGTGATCAGAGCCGTCCTTTGACATGTGCGGTCCGTGCGACCGCACCGGGCCCCCAAATATGAGGGGCCCCAAATTTTAATATTTTCTAAATATTTCATTTAATTTGAGATATTATCGAAAAATAATTCTAGAGATTTAAAAAGAATCGAGAAATAAATTAAACTAGAGAAAGATTGGGAGGTCTCAAAAATTTTATATTATGTATATATTTCGTTATAGATGAGGTATAATACAAATGATTTGCAAAATTTTAAGAAAATTGGGGAAAAAATGAATTTTGAGAAAAATTGAAAGATCATTATTTTATTTTTTGCACTAGGTCTCGAAAATTACAAGGACGGCCCTGGCTGTGATTATTGCAGAAATTATGGTCATTGGAGATATGAATGCAACTTAACTCCTCGATATTCAGCTGCACCGTTTAATGATTATGAACCTTGGAGTAGACCACAGTTCAATTGTGAACCGTACAATTCAGGGTGTAATTATGAAGAATATCAAGGACAATATTATGACCCTGAGTTTGACCCTCAACAACCTGCATCGAATGAAATTCAAGACATGTTTGGTGCGATGATGGGTATGATGCGAGAGATGAACCAAAAATTGGATAGGATGGCAGAAGGAATAAAAAACTGGGAGGAAGAACGAAAAGAACAAGAACGAAAAGAGCAAGAAGAGCAGAGACGAAAAGAGCTTGAGAGGTGGCAGGAAGAACATCAAAAGCACCATGATAATATAAATAAAAATTTGGCTTCCATTAGAGCTTACCTTGATGAATGTAGAGAACGCCAAGATGAACTGTCTTCGCAAGCTCTGGATGATGATGATGTAGATTCCCAATCAATCGAGCAGAATAGCTATGAAGAATCCGTATATGACCAGGAGTACACAAGTAATTCAACCCACGAATCTTTGCTCGAGTCTATTGCTGATCAAGAAAAAGATGGAGACATGAGCGAAGTGGGTGGAGTTCATGAGCATACTTTTATAGATCCTCCTGAGCCTACGTATACGTTATTCGACTACATTCTTGAATTTGATAATTCTGAGATTGATGAAGATGAGTCATTCGTTCAAAAGCAAGTGGATGTTGATTCCGCTCTCCAAGTTATGGAGCACGTGGTGGAAAGCAGTACTGGTGACTTCGATGGGCATGAGATGATCATAAATGAAGGAAAAGAGGATGTCAACTACTTTTCTATGGAGAAGGTAACCATCACATCTCCGAATGACTGCTTGAATGAAGTGAATGGACCTACAATTGTAGCATCCGATATGCAACCTTTGAGCTTATGGCATGAGGATGTTGAAAACCCTTCATTAAAGGGTTGGGATTTACCGGTGGATGGTGATTCGTTAGTTCATCACAGGGTTCTTGAAAATTCAGCTGGCTTATCTTCCCATGGTTTGGAGTTTTGGAAGTTTTATCACTTGCCTATTAAGTTAGAGCAACAAAGTGATTGGTTTGAAAGAGGCATGGGTATGCAAGAGTTCAAGTGTGGGGAAGCATGGAGAACTCATCTTGTGGATTTCGGCGATGATCGAAAAGATGTTCCTGACATTGTGACTTGGTACAAGGATCGAGGAAAGCTTGATTTTCAACATCTCCACCGGCTGACAGTCTAGCCAAGACTATAAACAAAGCGCTTCTTGGGAGGCAACCAAATGTTTTAATTTTTCTGCAGTTTTATTTATTTCAGTTTTAATTTTTTTTAAAAAAAATCAAAAAAAAAATATTTTACAAAAATTCAAAAAACAAATCGAAAAAAAAATTTGATTTACCTGTTTATATTGGTTCTGATAATTTTATAAATGCAGGTGATGCGATAATTTCAATGATTTGAAGAAATTCTGGTCAACCGTATGCCCATACCGTCGGAGTGCAGTTTGCGGAAAGCTGCTGAAACTGAGAAATTTTGCTGGTCCCAGTAACCAGGTTCTTTCTAATCCAAGTTTTAATATTTTGGTGCCGCCTGCATGTATTAAGTGTGCTTGTTTGTTTTGTTTTGTTGAATGGTTTTTTATACAAGCATGCTTATATTTTTACACTTTTATTTGTTTGAGGACAAACAAGATTTTAAGTGTGGGGAGGATGTTATTGTAATTTTTCTTTGATGCTTTAATTTCTGAAATTTTTGAAAAATTTTCAAAATATTTGAGAAGAAAACACAATATGGTGTGATTTTGGTGAGTGAGACTTTTCCTATAAACTTAATTGAGCTGATTTTGCTATGGAACATGGGTCAGTGGTAAGATTGAATGTATTCCTCTTTGTGAAAGAAATCATGTAGTTCTTGTATATATTCTGGAACGATGAAAGTGCAATAATGAGTCATTTGATTTAACCTAGTATATTGTGAGGATTTGAGCCCAAGAAAGAGCAAAAGCCAAGAAAGAAAAATATAGGCATTATAAGAAAATAGCTCTTTGTCTTTCCGAGTGATCACATATTGGTATATTTTTACTTGGTTTGTATGTCATGATTCAAAGCTGCTAAATGATATTTGAGCATGTAGGCAATTAGGAATAAAGCCCCACAGCTTCTACATATATTTCCCACCTTATATCGATTATATCGACACCCCTATTAAACCCCGTTGAAACCTGACCGTTTTTTTTGTTATTAACCTACTAAATATTATAAACCCAAAGCCTTTAGCCTTATATTACCCCTCTGAGTGTATGCAAGTTATTTATTTTCATGATATGTTGAGTTCGAATGAATGGGATGATTGTATAATTTGAAGTTGTTGATTCCCATACTTTCTGCGGAACAAAAACCAAAAATCTGGCAGCTGAAACTCATGAAGTTTTGAAAATATATATATATATATATAAAAAAGAAAAAAAGAATCAAGACAAATATCGGGCAGCTGACAGTGAGGTTATAAAAAGAAAAAGAAAAATCATAAAAGTTCGCAGAAAGTGATGATATTTATATTTCGGTGCTTATCATTATTGCATCTATATCAATTGAAGTATGAATACAATTGAAAAATATTATCATGAATTAAATTGCTTGCATATGTCTTATATTATTATACCTCGTATACCTTATTTCCTACCTTTACCCCAAGCCAACCTTATATGATTCCTAATTATTATGCTCAAGTATTTATTTTATGTGGTTGAGAGAGTGGCATTGCAATTCCTGTTGTGAAGTGTGCTGATATGTGATGTGTGTGATTGTCCCTATTTTTTGAGAGATAATGAGTGAATCTTGGTGAGGCTGGACTTGACTGCACATTTTGACTAGGACATGAGGATGAAGTGGTTTTATAAGCAAAGAGGAATGGTTTGTGGTAAGATGGTTGGTTCCATAGTAGATGTTGCTTGGTTTGGTTTTGTGGGAATGTTTTATTTTGCCTATGGTTTTATGATTACATGCTTGAGGGCAAGCATGATCTAAGTGTGGGGATATTTGATCAGGCGTATTTTATGCATCTAATTATATGATTTTATATCTCTCTTTTACCATTTGATGTCCACGAAGGTGTTTTTGGTGCAGGAATTATAAGAAAAATGGTGGAAAACAATCAAGTGGAGAAGTGGTGAAAAAGATGCAAAATCAAACACTTAGAGCCATGGAGAGGAGCTAGACACTACACTCTTTTTTCCGAAAGGTTTTTTTAATGAGGTAGTGTGCTCCAACGGATAATGGATCGTCAATTTCATTATTCCGGGAAGAAGAAGACGCCTACGAGTTGAAGATGTAATTCTATTACTGGTTTTTTCTACGGGCGGCTAAGTTGTGCTTCGACATGTCGATCACTAATCAGCTATACGTTCTTGAAGATATCAGTATTGGGCTAAATTGTTGCAGTCGCGGTCTTAATAAATTGGGCTTAACTGGGCTACATGGAGAAGACAACGAAGATTTATTTGAAGGCCCAATTATTTTATAATTTATTAATCCAATTCCTTGTAATATTCGGATTAGGGTTTTGTTTACCCTAAAACCTATATATACTTAGACATTATATTATTTTGGGGGTTCCGGATTTTGGAGGCCATCCGTAGGCTTTGGAGCCAACCAACACAACGTTTTTCATCATTGATCAAGACTAAGTTTTCTTTTACTTTTCTTTATAATTAGTTTCATGTTTAATTATTTGTTTGTGTTTAATATGTTTAGTAGCTAGGTTTGTTTCCGGTAAGGGTTTTGAAGCATTAACTATGATTCATATGTGAGGCCTAAATGTGCTTGATAATTATGTTGTGTGGATTCCTTGTTATTCTCTGTGTATCCTGTTTATTTCTGAATTGCTTGAGATCTGATCAGTCTTCTGTTATTTGGAATAGTGGCAATTGAGTTCCTCTATTTATCTGTATCTAGGGGGTAGATTCAATTAGTGGCGAAACTATACGCCAATAGTTGGGAATACAGGGTAGATAATTTGTGACAGTTGTTCTGATTATAAATTATCTGAATCGGGTTTTTTGGTGCTTAATGCTGTTGAGGTATTAAATCTAGGTAGCCTATTCCGGCTAGGATGTATCTTGATTAGAGAAATAGTCAGTTTAGCTATTCTTGCCGGCTATCGACAAAGTAAGAAGAAATTTGATTGGGTGTGCTATTCTCGAAGGTCTATAACTGATTGGTTTATACAACTTAATAAATTACTGAGCCAGTGATCGAATGAATTGTTAATGTGGATTTACCCGTAACCGGATTGCATTGTTTGAGTGTCTTCGTGTTCTTTGCATCGTTTATTTTAATTGTTATTTGCATTCTTAGTTTAGTGTAATTTAGTTCCTAGATAGTTAAAACAAACTCTTTCAAATATAAAGGTGGTTTCTAACCAAAAGCTGCATCTTTAGAATTAAGAATCTTACTACACTGTTCCTCGTGGGATCGACCCTGCTTACTCTATACTTGAATTTAAACCTAATTGTTTGCAGGTTTATTTGGTAGAAAAACGACCTATCAAACCTGCACTCTTACCAATTAAAATAGTAGTCTCCGATGTCACACTAGTGACAACAGCATTGGTGTGAGTAGAAGTGTTATTTTTTACTTGAGTCTCATCAAAAACAACTTCTACATCGTCTCTAACTGATTGGTCAATAAGCACATTGAAACTATTATGGGTTAAAATATTAATAAAAGGAATTCAATGAGAAACATTTGCATTCTCATTTGTAACACCAACTCCGTCTATATTTTCCCTTAGTGGCTCCCTAATTTCCTTAGCATGATTCTTAGCCTTCCAAACTTTATGTTATAGTTCCCTGCAAAAAAAAGCCTTTCTTTGCTAAGAAAACATTCTCAATAGAATTGTTAGCAAGATCTGTAGGTACAACCCCCTTTTCATTATCATTCAAACCAGAGCTAGATGAGTGTTCAGTTTTATGTTCTACATTCATTGGCCTCCAGGAGCCTAAGCCCTGTCTGAATGATGTATCTAGAGTACATGTGGACCCAATGTCAATGTGACATAATTTTGAACATTTACCACAATATCTAGGACATCTTCATACTCTAAATATTGCTAGAAGTCTCTATTCTTATTATTAATCCATGTTTTTTCAAGAAGAGGCTTAGAGACATCAATTCTTACGCACACCTTAGCTACATGAGGCCTAGTCCTATTGAATGTAGCTTTGTCTACTGTAATCGGATGACCTATCAAATTACCCAAATATAACATAACATGCTCATCAAAAAGTTGATGGGGAAGACGAAACAAACAAACTCATACCGGTACCATTGGTGAATTGGCATTTGGATTGAAATCTGTCCTTTATTTCATGATACGTATTGAACAGAACCCAAAGTTCCATACTTTATGTATCATGCACCTGTAGAAATCATCTGAAAGTTCAAAATAAATAAAAATGTGTTGGGAATTTAATCCCCCTTCTTCGGCACCAATTCCAATTGCCAGGAATTAGTACTACTGGAGTGGAACAGGATCAACGAACACTTGACATCAGCGATAAATAAACAAACATAAATACCAGTTTAACGTGGTTCGACCAAATCCAGTCTACATCCACTAGAGAATCCAGTAGTATAACTCTAGAGAAAATTACAGAGTAAATCCACTCATCCCAATAACTCTCTATACTAATTATGTTTTCTCCCAAGAACACTCACCAGAAAACACCCTAAACTCTAGCCACACAATCCCCGTATGACTACAGTGTGCTCAGTATCTTTCTTCTTGTGTTTGACAGATAAACAAACCCTAACTATTTATAACAATATAAACATAATCTATTCTAAATAGACAATATCGGGTTACCTAGTTTATGTAATTGCCAACTCTTAGATATATATTATTTATAAATTTAACACTACTTAAAATGTGAGACAATCTTCAACAATCAACCAATACCATGACTCCACTCGATCCAAATTTTTGGCCTATAAACAAGTGTGTAGTGCTCCACTAAATTCTCACACCGAGATTAAACCACAACCTCCACAGAGAATTGATGCTATGATTTTCATATTTATCCACACCAAATCAAGAACAAACACATTTCTGCAACCGAGTATACCTCCATGCTTCTGGTCTTGCGTCCAACACCCTCGTTTATCACCTCGGCTCTTGATATCAGTTGTTGGGAATATAATTCCCTTTCTCCAACACCAATTCCAATTGTTAGGATTAGTACTATTGCAGTGGAACATGATCAACCAACATTTGACATCAACAATAAATAAACAAGCATAAACACTTGTTTAACGTCGTTCGATCAAATTCGGTCTACATTCCCAAGAGAATCCACTAGTAAAACTCTAGAGACTATTACAGAGTAAACCCACTCATCTCAATAACTCTCTATACTAATAATCTTCTCTCCTAATAACACTCACCAGAAAACACCCTAAACCCTAGCCACACAATCCATGTATGACTATATTGTGCTCTGTATCTAGTGTTTGATAGATAAACAAATCCTAACTATTTATAAAATAGAAACATAATATATTCTAAATAGATAATATCGGATTACCCATTTTATGTAATTGCCAACTCAGGAATATATATCATTTTCGAATTCAACACTAATGAAATCTGAGACAATTTTCAACAAAACATGCCTATTATCAACAACATAAATTTCAAATTTGTCCTTTTAGCTAGCAGTTTGAAAGTCCTTTCTCAGACGATCAAGTTGGGGCCTAGCCCTAGAAAAATTTCCAACCAGAGTATATCTCAATGGGGCCTCCAGTTTATCACATTCCTCATCGGAGAAAGTGATTCTGGATTCCCCCAGATGACCAGTACGGGGTTTTTGATTGAAGGTTGCTCTAAAGTTATCACTATTTGAATGGATAATCATATCTTAGAAAGCAGTTGGATGTTTGTTAAGAATCTGAGTATATATAGAAGTTGGGGAAGAGAATATTATTGTCGGTGGAGGATCACTAGAAGGCGGCTCCGCCGTCATGGTGGCGGCACCGATCGAAGACAATGAGGAGCGTATGAGGAAGAAACTTAAGGAGTGCTTGTTAATTTCAACAATGGTAAACAAAAAGAATAAGGAACACTCCTTATTAAGAAAATTTGCTTAGAGAGCTCAATTGAAGATGTCTTTAAAAGGAGCACTCCTTGTGAAGAAAATCGGTCATAATGAGCTCAATTGCAGATGCCTTAATCCGCACTCTATCTTTTTAACACTATTCATAATAGTATACTTAAATAGATATATAAGTATTAATATTATCATATTTGATATCGTTAGATTAGTCGAACGTATAATATTAAAATATTAAATTTTTATTTTTCGATAATATAAGTAAATAAAGAAAATATTGATCAAAAATGTGCGTTGGATAGTGTGAAAAGTCAATTGTGCAGATTAACCTGACACAGAGGTAGTATTAAAATTTATTTTGCAACCATTTTTACCGTTACAAGCCATTCAAATTTTACAAAACCTCTATTAGGGTTTTTTTTGGCCCACTCCCCCATATACCTAGAGCCGATACTGAACCTATCTATAGATAAATTATGTACATTTTAAAAAATACTGCACAGATTTTTTATATTCAACTGTCAAAACTAGCTGTATGATCTGTTCAGATGGTGCTTTCCAGGAAAAGAAAGGAGTAGGAGCTTCTTTCTGGACTTGTAAAAAGAAAACAACCCAGGGAATAGTGATGGAAATGGGAGATGCAGTTTTCAAGGCCATATCCCCTCTATATGCAGAACTGATGGAATCATTGAATGGTCTAGTGCAACTAAAATCCTTCTCAATGCCGAAAGGTCAGAGACTTGTCATAGTCTCGGATAATCAATGCTTGGTGGATCTCATAAATTATCCGAAAACGAAACCACCTTGGGATCTACAATCCGCAGTTGCAAATATTAGATATCTAATTACTAGTTATTTTGCTTCAGTCACTGCTATAAAAGTAGATAGAGTTCTAGTGCAAGATGAGCACAACAGAGCTATAAATCTGTGTAAGATGTACTGTTTGAATTAATTAATGATTTTGGTTATCAAAAATAACTAGAGCTGGCAAAATATTAGTGAACCTGAAAACTCGACTGATTATACCGAACCCGAACCTGAAATAAGACCCGAATAGTGAAACCTGTTTAATGAATCGAACCTGATACACCCAAATCCGAACTTAAAATTTCAAACCTGATAAGACCCGTGCCCCAATAGAACCCAAACCCGAATCAGACCCGAACCTAAACCCAAAAACACCCAAAATTCAAAAACACTCGAATTTGGTCTGAACACAAATCTGAAAAACACCCAAACCTGAATAACACCCGATCCAAAAGGTACCTAAATCGATCCCCCCCCCCCCCCCCGATAATTTGGACTTAAAATCAAACCATACCAAATATTATTATTATATTTATTTCTAAACATTTTATTACTATTCTACTAATATAGTTTTTGATACAAATTATTAATATTTTAGTATAGCTACCATTCACCAAATAAACTGAAGTGTCTATATTGAATTGAATTGGCCTACAAATAAGTTGAATAATGGCTTATTCATTTTTTCAATTTAATCAAGTTCAATTCAATTTGATTAAGTAAAAATATGATGTTTAAGTTTGTTTGGTCATATCATTCATTAGAGAGTTTTGGGTAGGCTGGTCATATCATAAGTTTATGATAAGACTAGGGATTATGATATAATAACTGAAAAGTTAAATGGCACGGAGAAACTAATGTGTAAATACTAAAATACATGGATACATTTTAGAGGTTGATTCCGGGTTATAAATCAAGATACGGGCGGGTTATCCAAGAGATGTTACAGGCTAGTAGAGGTGATAACGAGCCGATCCGATCACGATCATCACTATGTTCATGATCGGATTGTTTAAAATTTAAGATGATCACGATCGATCACGATCGAAGCGATCAAAATAATTCATGATCGTGATCGGCTCGTTTAAGAATCACAATGATCGTGATCGGTTCGTGATCGGCTCGTTATAAATAACCGATCAAATGATCAATGATCGATAACGATCGATCGCGATTAAAAGTAAATTAAAAAAAACAAAAAATGCATAAATTATCAAATTAATAAAAATACACAACAAACTATAAACATACATATTAAAATTAAAATATTTTCCCATTATTATTAATGTATATAATTATATTACCGATCGATCTCGATTACCTTATCGATCTGTTCGCAATCATGATCGATCTTTTATGTTCATGATCGTTGATCGTTCATTTAATAAACGATCATAAAATTTTGATCATGATCAGTTCATTTATTAAATGAACGATCTCGATCCGATTTTTAACCGATCCGATCTCGATCTTTTTAACGAACGCTCGTGATCGTTCTCACCCTACAGGCCGGTAAAGCCAAGTTACATATGCTTCCAAGTAAAAAAGAATGGGCTCATTTCCTTCATAAATAGTACGTACATGCTCCTTCTTTTCCATTTTATATTTCTCTTAAGTACTAATCTTTTTATTTTTATTCTTTAAAAAAGTATTAATTTAGTAAATTAATTTACAATATTAGTTAATGATTTTATCAACTTAATTCAAACTTTTATTTTATATAAGAATTTAAGTTCATATGTTTAAAATGTTTGTTGGTTGTTTTACGAAAATGTAAACTATATAATACTATAATTATTTTGCTTGTATGGAGTATTTGTTCAATAACTTGAAATGTTACTTTTAAATAAGCAATTTGTTGTAAATAAATTACACAAAAACTTATACACTATTTGATTTAATTTGTGTATATGAATTTTTAATTTAGTGATTTGAAATGTAAGTTTAATATGAAATTTTATGGATTTGATGTTAAATCATAGTCACACATAGTGATAAAATTTCAAAAAGAAAATTATCACTAAAACTAATCTTTCAAACAAGTAAATTAAAATTATCTTTTAAAACTAAAGAATTATATACTCAAACTAACAACTAATATGACTAAATTGGAACTAACTATAAGAAGTTTAAATTAATTCCGAAAACAGCCAACAAATATCACAAATTATCAAAATTAAAAAAATAAAAAGAAAACCACGCAAGGCATTAAATACATACTCCCAGTTCCAGCCGCCCAGGTGTAAGAGCGCGGGATACAAGGCCCAGCCGTCTATGTGTATATTCGCCGACCCATTTTTGAATCTTATAATCCGAAATTTTAACCCGCGAACTTTTATAACATTTCAAGATATTGCATAATTAGTCCCTCCGTCCTTATTTATTATTTTTACATGTAATTTCAGTCCGGTCCTATCATAATGTTATGGTAGGACGGTCCTACTCAACACTTTGTAATCATTTTATATAATTTAATTCAACTCTAAATCTTTCTGTTGATTAAAAGTAACTAAATTTGACACGAATGAAAAGTCAACTAATGTTGGTTGTGTAAGATAAACTTATAAATGCATATATAGTAACAACATTACAAATAAAGATGATTAGGAGTTAAAATACTAAAACTATAATTGATCTAATAACTATTAGAGTTGGTCTCTTGAGTGACGGTCACTATATAGTGACGAAAAACAATATATATTGGAATATAGAAGGAAGGAGGTCCTTACTTGCAATTTTGACAAAAATGCACTATTCACTCACGCACACTGTTCACACGCGCACTGTTCTCTTAGTCTAAAAAACAAGCATTTTAGTCTAAAAATAGACGTTAGCAAACATATCCACACAGTCTACAAAAACAAGCATTTTATTCTAATAAACAACCTGTTAAGCGTGAAATACAAGCATGTTCAAAAAAACTACCTGTTTGGTTTTTAAAACAAGCATTCAAGGGTGAAATTCAAGCATGCTCTACAAAACCATCTTTTTTTGCTTCAAAATACATGAACTCTAAAATGCAACCCGTTAACTGTGAAATGCAAGCATTCTCTAAAAAACAACCTGTTTGGTCTAAAAAACAAGCATTTTAGTCTAAAAATAGACGTTAGCAAACATATCCACACAGTCTACAAAAACAAGCATTTTATTCTAATAAACAACCTGTTAAGCGTGAAATACAAGCATGTTTTAAAAAACTACCTGTTTGGTTTTTAAAACAAGCATTCAAGGGTGAAATTCAAGCATGTTCTATAAAACCATCTTTTTTTGCTTCAAAATACATGAACTCTAAAAAGCAACATGTTAACTGTGAAATACAAGCATTCTCTAAAAAACAACCTGTTTGGTCTAAAAAACAAGCATTCAAGTGTGAAATTCAAGCATGCTGAATGCAATTTGCATAAATTGCAGGAAAAACCCCATGCGTGAATGCAATTTGCATAAATTGCAGAAAAACCTCCGTCCCAAACTTCTTTGTATATAAACCCCGTCACTATATAGTGACCGTCACTCCCAAGACTAATTATAACTATTATATTTTTAATATAAATAAATTAATAAATTTATTTTAATGTTATGCTTATTAAAATGTTATATGTTATTATTTATTATAGTCCCGTATATATAAGTTCTCATTATATAATCTTGAAACTTTATCAAATGTTTAAGATGAATAAATTTTATGTTCATTATAAGTTTATAGATTAAAAATAAAATATATTTTAATTAAATGTTTTTGAACATGGTCATGCCCGAGTATATCAGAACCAAAGTCGATTAAAAAGAGATTGTACCCGAATTTTATTCAAAAATGAACCAATTAAAACCAAATCCAATCCAAACCCGAAAACATGAAACCTAAATCTGAAGCAAACCCGATATTTTTTCAAAACAACTGACAAGACCCAAAACCGAAACAATCAAACCCAAACCCGTACCGAACCCGATAATTTTTCAATAAAACAGGATCCGAATCCCAAAAAAATTGATCAAGACCTAAACCTGAACAAAAGTCATATACCTAAACTATACCCGAATTCATTGAGTGTTACTCAATCCGACCGATAAATCCGTTTTGGTAGATCTAAAAAGACTGTCCAAATTATAAAAAGTAGATATTTCAGATAAAAACGAAGTACTTCATAAGTCAAAGAAGTGCACCAATTTCAAGCAGAAAAAAGGAAGAAAGATACCTGCAAGAGAATATCCTTTGCAGGTCAAAAACTATTTTCCGCAGCCGGGATCAACATAAGATTTTGATTGAGCCAGTGCTACTGCGGATTTCTTATGAACAATGTTAGATATATTAATTATTTAACCAACAAAGATACGAGATTGGGTTTTCTCAGCCGGGGTTCGGACCCGGATGTCAAGGGGCGGATCCAGGAATTTTGTATAAAGGGGGCCAAAATCACACGTAAAAAATTACTTATCATAATATATGAAATATTTTGTTCTTGAAAAATGCATATTTTTTTTATTATAACGAATTATGAGTTAAATTGTATTAACTAAAATAGTGATCTTAAATAAAATACAGAATTTTAACATTTGAACATTACATTTTTATACATTTATATTAAATCTAAAATAATATTTAAAAATTATAGTTAAAAGTTAAAGGTTAAATTTTTGAAAATGTATGTATGAAAAAATAATTTTTAATTGGGCCATTACATGTACAGAATTGAAAGTCGGGAATGAGGAAAGTGTCAAAGTGGGTTGTCCTCATGAATTATATTTAGTACCATTAAAATGTTAATGTAGTAATAAGAGGGGAATAAGAGAGTCAAAATGGGGCTGTATTTTATAATAAATAGGAGGCAAGTGGGCCTGTTTTTGCATAATCGTCCCCTTTCCTTTATTCTTCACGGGAAAACAGAAATTTCTATCGGGAAAATCAATAACTCAAATTTCAGAATAGTAAGCTATTATCTCGCCGGATTTTCTTGGAGGGGGCCGGGCCCCTTCCGCCCCCCGTAAATCCGCTCCTGAACAGAAGAGAGTTGTGCTACTGCGGATAATATAATTTGTTTTCCTAAAAACGAAAAACTAAATTGATTTTCATGACCCCAATATATGTTGAAATATCAACTTTTAGTCCCAACATTTAAAACACATAATTTATAGTCCTAACATACAAATTTGATCAATGGTCTTCAAAAAAATAAAATTTTTGATCAATAGAAAATTGCTTATATAACTCCCAGTTCTAGTGCACATCATAACTCTCAGTCATGTTTTAGTGTGATTATAACCCTGTATTTTAATTAAATTGATTTCTCCATAATTATGGACTGAAAATTCGTAAAAAAGCAAAAATGACATCATTTAAAAATAAATTTAAAATATGAATCGAGTGTAACAAAAATAATCTCGTTTTAAAAAGATTTAAAAACATCATATTATTCCAAATATTTTCTTTCATTTTTCATGGATTTGTTGGGCTCTTACTCCACGTCACTGAAGTCGATATTCTGCCTACATGGCCCGTGGGCGTCACTCAATTTTCCAATCATCAGCCGACGGGCCACGTAGGCACACTTCAAGATTTATAGGGGAGGCGATGTACGCACTGGTGATGTGAGGTCGGGGAGTTGGTCAGCACCAAGCACTCATCTCCAAGTAAGTTGGTCCGCCGGCAGCAATGGTTAATTTGAATATTATTTTGAGTAGAAATCAAAGGGTATGTTTATAGTCGTATGTGCAAAGATATGGCCAATCGAAGATTGTAATTAATCGCACTAAATAAGAACTGGGGTTATAAATACACTATTATCAAAACTGAGAGTCATATAAGTTTTTTACCCTTTCATCAATTTATAGTCCTAACATATAAATTTGATCAATTTATAGCCCTAAAACAATGTATGTTTAGAAATCAACTCTATGTAACGGTGTTTTAGTCATTTCATATTTATTTTCATTCTCTTTATTCAAAACTTAATATCTAAAATTTGAAATAAACAAAAATAATTCAGAAAAAATACAACGAATATCTAAAAATTTGTTTTGTGAAGAAGAGAAGGAGAATTTCAAAACATATTTCAAAATTAAATATATATAATTTTTTAAAGAGAATTTGAAAATCGATTAAATATTTGATATTTAACTTTTTAAATTATCTTTTTTCAATAAAAAATAATTTATAAAAATTCAATTTCGGAAAGTAATTCCAGATTTTTCGGTGTTTTTCTAACATCATTTATGTTGTAAAAGTTTTTTTATATATAAATTTGAAAAAAGAAAATAAAATTAAATTGGAAATTACAAAGATAACCTTATAACAAATAGTAGAATATTAACTATAGGGTTATAAATTGATCAAATTTAAGTTGGGGATATAAATTGTGAAATATATATATATGTTGGGGTTAAAAGTTGCTATTTTAACATATGTTGGGGCCAAAAATGTAATTTAGTCAAAACAGAAATAACAATAGCAATAGCTAGCAATAGCAAACATGTTTTGGTCACAACTCAGTGAATTCGCAAAGATTATTACGCAAATATCTTGAAAGCACACTTCTACGCCTACTCGTCTCATGGAGAAACTGAAAACTCTCGTTAACTGAATCTGAAATGATTCGGATGAAAAGTATCCATTTATAGATCATCTGAACATATAGATGATATAAATGCTCTTAGATATTAAGATGATCCAGTGGCTGCTAAAGCATTTAATCAGAGCCAAGGTGAATTGTAAATAGGCGTGACCACAGATTTGATCTGAAGATACTGGTCAAGAGCATTCATCCCAAAATCTCTGCCAAAGCCACTCATTTTGTATCCACCGTAAGGGCAATCTTTGTCGAACGCCGCGTAACAGTTTATCCACACTATTCCCGCCCTTACTGATCTCGATATTGTATTCGCCGTATTCAAATCGTTGGTTATGATTCCAGCTGCCAGTCCATATTTCGTAGCGTTCGCTCTCTTGATAGCCTCCTCAATCGTCCTGTACAAATCATATTTTCATGATTATTTCAGGCATGGTTAAATGGAAATGTTATAAACCTGAGAGGAGTTTAGGTTCATTACTTGAACTTCATAAGTGAAATAACAGGTCCAAATATCTCTTCCTGCGCAATTCGCATATGGTCCTGAAAAGAAGCACAAATTGAGTTCCAAAGATGAAGCATAATACTAGTACTGCCAATTGTAAACTAACAAGAAATTCCATTACCTTCACATCTGAGAAGATGGTTGGTTCAATGAAAAATCCCTTCTTACCACTTCTTTTCCCTCCTGTTAACAGTTCTGCACCTTCAGCTTTCCCGATTTCAATGTACGACAGTATCTTTTCATGTTGCACTTTGTTAACCTTAAAGGAAAACAGCATACATCATGCTTAATACTTATAAGCACACAAAATCTTCATTATTAAACAAGAAAACAGCAGTGCATCAAGGTTTCACTATGTTATAGAATTGGAACATGAGATTTTTAAGTGAATGATGCCGAGACAATAAAAGTCATGAGATGTTTAGTGTATAATAAGACCCAAACTGTTAGACACTTCCATGTGAGAATGTTCAACTTTTTTGCATTGTTAAGTTTCGATATTTTTCTTTACGAAGAGCAATCAGAAGCAAGCAAAAAATCACAAGTTTAAAGGAAGAAGAAACTTACTTGGGGACCCTGTTGAGAGCGAGGATCAAAAGGATCACCAACAACCCATGCTTTTGCTTTCTCCACCAACTTCATGGAGAATTCTTCATAAATCCCTTCCTGAACCAAAATCCGGGAACTTGCTATGCATAGTTCGCCCTGGAATATGGGAAAGAGTCACACTGTGTGATAAGTCTTCCACAAACATGCTATATAATTCTACCCTGGTTTCAAGTGTAATTTTTATATGTATTACGGTTTTAGGTCATGTTCTATATCAAACTGAACTGGACTAAAGCTGAAAAAATAGAAGATAGAAATATAAGATCCGACATCAAGTTAAATTTTGTCAAAACCAAAGAGTAGAACTGATGTGCAATTAAGTTGAAAAGAATGAGGCCTCAGTATTATACAGGAAATGTCTAGCAGAACGAACCTTGTTCCATAGACTTCCTGTGAGAACAATAGTTGATGCTGTTTCAATATCCGCATCGGCACAAACTATCAAAGGGTTCTTGCCTCCTAGCTCAAGCGACACTGGTTTTAAATTGCTTTTCGCTGCAGCTTCCATTACTAATCTCCCCACTTTTGTGGAACCTGTGAAAGTTACCTAGAAGAAGATAAACCAACCAAAGCCATCAAGCACATGTAATGTATGAAATGAAGACATCAATTTTTTTATCTTAAAGTTTTACCTTATCAATGTCCATATGGGATGAAATAGCAGCACCAGCCGTATGTCCATAACCCGGTACAACATTCAATACCCCACTAGGAATTCCAGCCTGCAAGAACACAATATATTTGTCAGGATCATCCTAACAAATTCTTTATCGAACACAAATCAAATATTAACACTCAAAATGCTCACTTTGTTGGCCAAATGAGCTAAGAAAAGGGCTGAAAGGGAAGTCTCTTCAGAGGGCTTAACAACGACAGTGCAGCCTGCAGCTAATGCCGGTCCAATCTTCAAGCACAGAAGATTCATGGGATAGTTCCACGGGACGATGATCCCAACAACTCCAATCGGCTCGCGAAGAACATATCCTTGGAGCTCACTGCTCATCTTCAGAGTTTCTCCATGGATTTTATCAGCTGCTCCACCATAATACCTAAGAGTCTCAGATGCACCAGGAATGTCCATGATCTTCAAAAAGCTATACAATTTGCCAGCTTCCGAAGCTTCCAGGGCAGCCATCTCTTCAACATTTTCTTCAATTAAGTCTGCCAATTTCATTATCAACTTTCTCCTTCCCTGATTTCATCAAACAATAACATCCAAGATTCAATAATATAAAAAGAATTACTCCATCCATACCACATGAAGAGTCATAATTTTATTTCAATGCCGAAACATTGACTCTTCGTGTGGAACAGAGAAGTACTCCAACAATCATACAAACAGAAATTTACATGGCCAGGTAAACGAGGCCAGGGACCGTTGTCGAAAGCTTCACGGGCAGCCGCTACAGCTAAGTCAACATCTTCCTTATCTCCTTCTGCAATGTTTGCTAAGGGTTCTTCATTTCTTGGATCAATAGTTACATATGTCTTCCCTATATATATGATATGATCGAGGTTAAATCACAAACTACACCTATAGGTGCATCAGCCCAAACAAAGCAGATGATAGCATACTAACGCGAAATTGAAAAAGCCTGATAAAGTGAAAGCAGAGAATTTACCAGAAACGGAATCGACAAAATCCCCATTGATGAATAGTTTGGTGAACTTTATCTCCGGAATATTGATTGAGGACTCTGCTTTTCCATTGTTTTCCATTGCCGTTGATGCAGAGGTCTTGAAGCTTCAACGAAATTTTGACAAGATATCTATATAAAAAAATAGAGTCTAAAAACAGTGGATAGGGCCAAACTATAAGTTTGAAGTATCGTTCTACCACCTCCATTGGGAATCTCATATTCATAATTCGGTAAAACTGATGGATGCTGGAGGGCCACAATACCAAGCATTGAGAATGACACAAGTTAACGTTTTCTCTTACCATATTTGGCCGTATTTCTTTTTTTGTATTAAAGATTTTGTTATTCCCGAAATCTTCCCCCTCTTTTTATAACATCCATTGCATGGGAGGAAGGAGAAAAAAATAACCCAATACTATGAAAAATTTACTTGAAATTTCTACCAATTTAATTTATCAAATTTTCAATGCTAATCTCGTGTTTTATTATAACAGTTAAATAGATGTTTAAACATGAACATGCATAATTTAACTGTAAAAGAACATGAGAATTATTTACGCGGTTCAATGCTAAAAAACCTACATCCGCGGGGTCTTACCCGGTCCAAAAATCATTCAATAGATAATCAATATAGAGTACAAAACTCCTCACTTTTATCTATCTATGACTCATCTCTGTTGTGAACTTGTGAGCACCCCTCACTTGCCGGTCAACGTCAAACTCCTCACTTGAATATGTCGAACTTCTCACCCAATTTTCCGATGACTACCTCACCCGAGGCCTTAAGGTTGTGGCTTCTGGACGTCACACCAAGTTGATGATTGGTTTTGACGGCACACCAAGTTAATGATTTGTTTTGACCGTGGCTGGACTTTGCTGGCTCTGAAAAGCTAAACCCTGAATGCAGGATTATTGTCTCTGTAAAATCGCCCATACTTTTTCACAGCCGTAGATGTCCCTTTATAGCTCTGTGACGTGATTTTTTCAATCACACATGATGTCAATATTCCCTTATCTATCAGAATTCTATTTCTAATCAAATCATAGAGAAAGGAATCATCCTTATTCAATTCTATACGTTCACTCATAATATTACCCGAATATTCTTTTTCCATATTCACCAAATCATTCACTCTTCTTATAATTCATGATTGGATATGTTACACGACTGCATTCAACTTTCATGGGATATTCCACATCAAATATGGTATTGCTTAACTCACCTATTCAGCACATATTGCTTTCCATATTCTGATATTCTTTTCCAACTATATCAATTCATCCCAATATTTCTTTCTCGTAATTACTGAATTGATCTTGGATTCTGACCACATTAATCCCATGATAACATTTCATTGCTTAAGATAACCGATCTTCAAATACTGTCCAATTTCACAAATTTCAAGTATACTTGTGAATGTCCACAAAACTAACAACAAATAAAGTCGAGAATTTTACATTACTGTTCTACTAAATGAATTTTGTATTTTGCTTATTTGGAATCTCTATTTTTATTATATAATTATAATTACTAGCATGGTGGACCGCGCGTTGCGCGATATGTAAGAAAAAGGTTGAATATTTTAAAATGTACTATTATGTTTAAACTATAAATTAAAGTTGTATGAATTTTCATCAAATATATATAAAAAATAAATATACCAATTAAATTAATCAAAGAAGGTAAATATGTCAAGAATTTAATTAAAATCCTAAAACCTTCTATATATATGGTGTGGATGGTAATTAAAATAATTTTTTTATCATATTATTAGAAAGTGATTTTATTTGCGACAAAAATGATAAATATTGGATATGAAATATATTGGAAAAAGAATATATTAGATATTAAATTAAATGATAAGATGAGATGAGAATTTGACTAGAGGTTTTGATTAATCCGAGTGATGGTAAAATATTTATATTACAAACATAGAACACGTGATCATTTAATATAAATTTACTTAGCAATATCATATCAACGTTAGGTAGTACAAAATTTTAGTACATATGTGCTACTGTGTATTGTAATGATATTCCTATATTTACTATGATTAGAGCAAGCCCAACAGCTACTCTAAAGCAATCTCTATAATAGAGTACCAAATTCCAAAAACTCCATAATTATTTTGTACTCATCCAACAGTTGCTCTATTTTACCATTCCATGAATTTATTGCCATAAATAATAATAGCTATATTTAATTCTGTTTGAGACTTCCAAGAGCATACAATTAGGGTCTGTTTGTCTGAGCTTATTTCTTACCAATCTGAATTGAACTGAACTGAAGTGAAATTCATGTTTTGAAAATTAGAATCAGAAATAATCAAATTATTTATGATCAAATTTACTTGAATTCGATAAAATTATATTTTACTGGACTGAATTAAACTAAATTGCACTGAATTGAATAAACTAAATTCTCTATTTATAATATCCGGCAAACAAAGTATTAATTTTATGTGCAAATTTATGATTTTAATATATTTATGTGTGTAAAGATATGAATGATTAAGAAAGTATAGAATAAAAAAAAGGAAAGAAAAGATACGAATCAATGATGACATTAAATTTTAGAGTATGAAAGAAGTATGCCCATATGCCTTTTCAATCTTCCAATTTTACCATATCTCTATTTTAGAGTATGGGATAGAGTAGCTGTTGGAAGCCATAATATAGGTAAATAGGGTAAATTTGACTAAAAACTCTATTATAAAATAGTTGTTGGGCTTGCTCTTAGCTTCATATGCAGCATGTTAAAAAGATAATGAAAGATTAAATAATATTAGACATTCAAATAAAATATACTAATACCATAATAACCATAATAGTTATGGTATAAATATACGCTCATTACGATGCATAATCCTTTTAACAATATTTACCTTCACCAAACATACCGCTGCGACATGAGTCTTAGCAGCCTGATTATGTTCTATATGTATGCATTTTTTTTATATAATAACATTCTGCTATTACGATATAAATATCAATTCCACTTTATTGTTAAATTACATTACACCTATCACAGATGTTACAGTGAGAAAGACCATATTCTTGATAAAATATCTCATTCATGATATGTTTAATCAATAGATTTTCGTTTATGATTTGATTTAAATTTATATGCTAATGAAATCAACAACTGTTTTGATATGTAAGATCATACTAAAACAACATTCACATCTATTAATTAATATCTTTATACCATTAGGTCAATGAATCTCGTGAATGATATATTACTTTTCATTAAAAAAACTTTTTAAATTTCTTTTTCCAATAACATATAAACAAAAAATTTCCAAATCTTAATTATTGAACCAATTAACTAATACACTTAATCATTAGACTAATCCTATATAATATTACTCGTTATGAAATACACAAATATGGGGAACAGATTACCCCATCTGTGGACAATAGAGATCAGATATGTTAGTAATTGGCAATGAAAATGAATCTGCAATATAGAATATAAAGTTTCCAATCACGTGTCATGCAATAATTTTTTGACTCATTTCTTGCATCGAAAACATAGAAATCACCAACATCACTGTAATTTTGCAAATCATAAACTTTAATTTAAAAGCTATATTTTTATGCATTCCCTTATTTTGAAGCTAAATTTATTGATTTCATTTCCATAAGTATAAAAATTACAGATTAGGTTTAATGATAAGGCAATATCCTTATTTTTCATATTTTACAGATTTCAGTTTTTTAATTAGAAATAGAAATTCTATGACTTTTGCAAACAGCTCACCACCAAACACCCAAATTAGCTGTTTGACCGGTCAAATCAGCTAATTATGGTCAAATTAGCTGTTTTGAGCTCAAACAGCTCTCCACCTAACACCTCCTATATCAAATAAATTTTTCTTAGTAAAGTACAAATTTTCAATATAATTTAAAGTATCAAGTAATAATCATAAAAAAATCAAAATTATAGTGAAATATTAACAGTTATCATAATAAAATTATAATTTCAATTTATTTTTTATTAGTTATCGTCGATATTTTACCTTAAATTTAGTTCACCCAAATCTCCTCCTCCTCTCCGGCTTCCACCGTAGATTCATGATCACGCCGACGAATCCCTCGATCATCCCTACACCATTAAGCCCTACGATCCACGGCTCCGATGGCTGCAACGACGAATAAATAACCCAGATACCAGCATCCACCACGATAGCAAAAACACACCCACAATGGCGGCAAATAAGATAGTTGCAGCGTGAAGCCGTAGTTATATACCATCAGCGTCTGCATAATTAAGCCTAACAAAGCATTCCTCTTTTCATATCATCTAAATACTTAACTAAAACGTAGATCAGACTATTGAATACCAAGGCCGATGTACCATATGAACAAGAAAGTTCTGCTGGAGTACTTACAAAGTAATGAAAGGCGTGAAAATCCACCCGAAAATAAGTGACGTGTATATAATGACGGAAAGTTCTCCAATAAGTATAGCTTCCAGTACTTTCTTAGGAAGGTACCAAGCGAGGATTGCGAAGAAAGCGATAAGCACAACCAGAACCGCGGCGTTCATCGTCAAGTACAACGTGTGGGTGTTTTCCGGGAGATACAGCGGGACTTGAGTAGAGGATGAATAAACTGCAGACACGAAACCGGCTAACATGCTTACTTGGTTCGGTTTATTTCAATCATCATTCTAACATGCTTGATCTAATATAAATTGTGTGTGATGAAATATTTTTCATACTTAATTAATTATGGATAATTGTGACATTCGTGTTAATTATGTGATGTAATATTCATGTTTTCCTTTCGTAGACGTATTAATTAGCATGATGGGCTGAAATTACCGTGTATATTAGTATGCAAAATAGGGTTTTATAGGTGGAATGAGTTGTATTTGTAAAAATAGAAGTCGGAAGCTATTTATTATGTTATAAAAATATGATGTAATATATACATACCATATATTATATATATTGAAACAACCAACTGCATATTATATATATACGACCATGACAATCATATTAGAAAAAAATATATTAATACTAAAGCAATTACGTAGATTAAGTTCGGGTAAATAGTATTAATATGGTATACAATATTAAGTTCAGTAAAGTTCGTAGATTAAAAGAAACAAAAGAAGGAATATATAAAAATGGTAGGCGCCGGAATAGGGTGAACTTACGGTGGTTATGTGGCGTTTTTAGTCAAAAACTACGTAGTTTCATCTTTTTAATTCTTTTTATTGATTTATTTATTGACCGGATCAATAACTCTTCTAGTTCCCTTTAGGATAAGTACATTAATTTATATATATAACTGATTTAAGTTAAGTTGCTAATTAGTGTATAATTTCATCAAAATTTTGATAGTGTTTTGAAAGTTTATAAGTCTTACAAGTTAACGTTGTAAGAATTTTAATTACTTTATACAGTTATAAGTCTTATAAACTTCATCGGCTAATAAGATTTATAGCTAGTTAGCAGTTTATAGTTGTTTGATACGTGCAGGTCTGGAAAAGATAAAATTACCCTTCATTATTTCCCATGGCCTAGACCTGCACCAGCAAATTCAGGGGCATTTCAAGTCAAAATCAGACTAGTATCAGTAAACTGCACATGCACGTATAATTACCCTTTTTATAATCATACCTGCACGTATAATCAGACACCAAAGTTTGCACACTTTTTATAACATCATTCGTGGAAATGATCAACATGTGTCTATCAACAGTCTCTTTTTCGTTTATTCTGAATGGAAATGAGCTGGGACACATCCAACCTCAACGGGGAATTAGAAAAGATGACCCTCTATCACCATACCTGTTCATCATCTGCTCTTAGGTCTTCTCTATGCTACTAACTGATCTGCATACAGTTGGAAGAATTCATGGGATTGGTGCGTTTAGGTTCGAAAGAAAAGTCATTTGTTCTTTGCATATGATACACTGTTATTTGGAGAAGCCACAGACGAGGAAGCAAAGCACCTGCAAAGGGTGATGTCGCTGTTTGAAGAAGTGTCGGGCCAAAGGATCAACTCGGATAAATATGGTATCTTATTTAGTCCCAACACTGCCTATTCGGAGAGGAGGAAGATATGTGAAGTGTTGAAAATGCCAGAAGTTGGATCACATGGAAAATATCTCGACCGTCCATCAGAGATAGGTCACAAAAAGAAGCATATTTTCGAGTACATTAAGGACAAGATTTGAGCTAGGTTGTATGGGTGGAGTGAAAGTCATTTGTCTAAAGAAGGTTAAGAGATTCTAATCAAGTCAGTCTTACAAGCCATACCTAGCTGTGCTATGAGTTGCTTCAGCATACCAGAGAAGCTGCTAGAAGAGATTCGTATCATGATAACCAAATTCTGGTGGGGCGGGGAACAAGCCTCGAAAGGGAAAATGCAGTGGATCTCATGGCCAATGCTTACGAAAGAAAAAAACAAAGGAGGGATCGGCTCAAGGGACTTGAAGGTAGCGAACACGACACTAGTAGCCAAGCAGACCTGGAGTATTCCGACAAACCCAAGTTCTCTGATAGCTAGGGTTTATAAGGATCGCTACTTCTGTAACTGCACAATAATGGTGACAGCAAAAGGAAATCGGTCCTCGAATGCTTGGAGTGATATTTTAAAGTGAGTGAAAGCGCTGGCATTACGAAATCGAAAGTATGTGAAGAATGATAGATGCAACAGTATTACCCAGGACCCATGGATACCAACAACTAAGGACTTTCAAATTCTAGAACCAAAACTTGTTCCGAGTGAGCTCATTCATGTTCATACTTGATAAATGCAAACACTAGACAATGGTTGGTGGACAAGGTGATGGGGAGCTTTGGAGGGGAAGATGCTGAGGATATTTTAGCCATCCATCAACGCGGCCAAATGGAAGGGATGTATGGACCTGGCACAATGGTTTGAATGGAAAATTCATAGTGAAGTTAATGTACCACACGCTAAAGGAGAACTCGAGATTGAAGTACTTCCACTGAAATCAAAACCCCATGCCGATTACTAATGATGATTTTTGGATGAAGCTGTGGAAGCTGTGAATTCCGGGTAGAGCATAGCGTTGCATCTACTGCTTGTGTATGGACTCTTTGTCGACCTCAAAAAACCTCCAAAGAAGAACAATACATGTACCGCTTAATTTCCAGCTATGTAACACGGATCGGAGGGACAACTAGACATCTCTTCTTCGAATGCGACTATGCAAAGCGCGTTTGAAGCACTCTCGGGCTGCATCATAAAGTAATGGATAGTAAGAGAGCAAGAGGTGATGCATGGTTCAGGCAGCTTATGAAAGATAACGTGGAAGCGATGAAGAAAATCATGGACATGGTATGTGACGGTATTTGGTTCCAACGAAACACAAAACTCTTCCAAGATTCCAACTTATCAACGAGCTCGCTAGCCGCATCCATTAGGATGACTCTGGTCCTTTTTGCAGAATCAAACGTATGACCGCAGAGAGTATCCGAAGCGCTTGATCTCAGAAACCTTTTGAGACCTCCCAATAGTGGCTGATCAATCACGTTTGATGCCAGACTTAGGAACGGAAGGGCCGGAACTGGAGTTGTTGCAATGGAAACAGCCGGAACCTTTGTCAAAGCAAGGGCAGACCGCTTGGACGATGTTTTAGACCCGTTGTACACAGAAACCGGGGCGATAAGAGATGCCCTAAAAATGGCGGAGGAGTTATGGTGGTCAGATTGTAAAGATAGAGGATATCTCTGATTGATTTGATTGATTTGATGAGGATAGGAACACAGTCATACATAGATGTATTAGTTGTACATTCCTTTTATATTTCTCATTGCAATCTATATATTGAGAATAATATATACAGACTAAGTATCAAGCCTTTCACTTTAATATGGTATCAGCCTTTTAAACTCTAGCTTCTTCTCTCTATGACATTCGCGTCTGTCTCTTCCTCTCCCTCTCGATTAAATCCTAAAATTCATAAAAATCCTCCCTTTTCCCTTGTTTGTCTTAAACCCTAAGCATATACTCCAAAAACAAATTCCTCCCTCTCGATGGCTTCCGACGGCGACAAACTCTCATACTCCAACATGATCCACCTGCTCACTGTCAGGCTGGACGCTTCCAACTATATGTTATGGAAGAAGCAAGTGACGACCCTCCTTCGCTCCCAGAAGCTTCTGGGACATCTCGACGGGACGCTTCCATGCCCCGTTTTGCCCACACCTCCCTCCTTCCTTCAGGCCGCCGCCGGCTCCTCTACTCCAGGCGGTGCCACCTCCAATGCGGTTTATACCAAGAAGAAGGCGGACTATGAGACATGGGTGTCCAATGACGAGAAGCTATGCTCTCTTTTCTTGTCCTCGATTTCTCTCGAGGTAATGTCCGAGATCTCTGCCTGTGATACTGCTGATATGTGGAATGCTCTTGCCTCTTTGTTTCAAAATCATAGTGAAACTTCTATCCTTAGCCTTCGTGTTCAACTTATGAACCTTCGTAAGAATGGTTCCGTGCATGCTTTACACATAAAGTTTAAGGCTTTGTTTGACAAACTTGCCGTTATGGATGCTCCAGCCACCAACAATGATATGGTTCTTTGGTTCCTTCATGCCCTGGATACTGAGTTTAAAGATTTCAGCGCCTCAATCCTATCGCGTTCTCCCACTTCTCTTTATGCCGATGTTGTGGCGGAGGCAAAGAACCATGAGGCCTTTCTGAAAAACATGCAGGGTTTTGGAGCAGCATATCCCACTCCAGCAGCATTCCTGGCCTACGGCGGGCAGACTGGGCAAGCAGGCGGCGGCGCGTGGGGCTCACGCTTGGTGGAAACCGCCGCTCCGGTGGCCGGTCGTCTCCTGGTGGTTCCTATGGTGGTTCTGATGGCTCGGCAGGTTCTGGTTCGGGCATATCTGTTCTCAAATGTAAGTATTGCTATAAACTTGGCCATGTTGCTCAGATGTGCTACAAGCTCTTTCCTCCTCCCCGTCGCGGTGACGAAGTTGCCCACTTGACTCAGCAGCTTGGGTCCTCTCTACACGTTGAGCCATCTACTGTCTCTTCTGATTGGTATATTGATTACGAAGCAACCAATCACCTTAGCTCAGCCGCCTCTACACTAGAGAGTGTGACCCCTTATACTAGTAATTCTCGAATCTCAGTTGGTAATGGTGATAAGATTCTTATTCATTCTGTTGGTGATATTCAAATTACTCCCTCTTTACGCCTATGTGACGTGTTGTATGCTCCTAAAATCACCAAGAATTTACTGTCTATTAGCCATCTTACTAAGGACCTTGATGCCTATGTTATATTTGATGATCGCAGTTTTATTATTCAGCACAAAGTCGCCAAGGCGATCATGAAAAGGGGCCACAGTGAGGACGGTCTCTATGTGTTGGATCGAGACGATGCTGTCTTGCTTTCTTTCATCTCCCAAAATAAGACAAGAGCATCTTTTGAGTTGTGGCATGCTCGGTTGGGCCATGTGGCTCCCAATACTATTTCTTTGTTGATTAGAACTGGTGTGTTGAGTGCATCTTCTTTAGTACCTAAGCCTGGCCTGTGTGCCCCCTGTGTTCTGGCAAAGGGTCAAAGGCTTTCTGATAACCCTAAGAGGGCATTGCATGTTTTGGACTTGATTTATTGTGATTTATGGGGTCCTTCCCCGGTTTTATCTGAGAATGGTTTTCTTTACTATGCCATCTTTGTGGACGATTATTCTCGCTTCTCTTGGCTATACCCTCTTAAACACAAATCTGACTTCGTCGATGTTTACATGCAATTCGAGTCGTTTGTTGAGAATCAGTTCTCTACAACTATTAAAACCTTTCAAAGTGATGGTGGCACAGAATTTATAAACAATCGGCTCAGGTCTCATTTTTCCTCTAAGGGTATTCATCATCAAATCTCATATCCATGCACACCAAAGCAAAATGGTCGTGCTGAAAGGAAACATAGGCACATTACAGAGATGGGATTGACAACGTTGTTTCATTCTCACCTTTCACTATCTCATTGGGACAATGCTGCAGCAGTCTATACGATCAACCGTCTTCCCACTCCTGTTCTTGATGGTGCTTCTCCATACAAAATTCTCTACTATCGAGATCTTGAGTATTCCAACTTTCAGCCTTTTGGTTGCCGAGTTTACCCTTTTGTTTGACCATATGCTGAGCACAAGCTATCACCTCGCCGTATTCCATGCATTTGCATCAGTTATAGCTCTCAATACAAGGGTTTTCGGTGCCTTGATCTCTCCACCGGACGAATATATATCACTCTCCATGCTAGATTTGATGAGACATGTTTTCCCTTTGCCGTTGACAGCCCTGCCCAAGCATTCTCATCACTCGATGTTCTCACTTTCATCGATCATGGTCACTCTCCGGATGAGTCTTCACAATCACCTTCGGCCACATCACCATCTAGCTCATGCACGATTTGTCCTCTGGAGGATGATTCAACACTTCCTGCACCATCACGGCTGCAGTCATCGCCTCCTTCGCCATGTTCAGCATCACCTCCTGCTTCATTTGGTTTTGAATCTACTGGCTTGTCGCCACCATCATCACCCTCGTCGTCCAGTTCTTCATCAGGCTCGGAACCACCGCCTCCAAGGCCCCATCATATGGTGACTAGGCATTATGATGGTACTCGTCGTGTCAAGTTACATCCTGATTTTGTTCCAACTGGTCTTGTTGCTCAAGTTTTGGAGAATTATGAGCCTCGCAACTATCATACGGCCCTCAAGGATCTGAAGTGGGTTCTGGCCATGGATGTGGAGATGGCTACACTTCGTCATCAACACACTTGGGATCTGGTTCCTCGACCCTCGGGTGCAAACATTGTGGGTTTGAAATGGGTCTTTCACCTAAAGTACAGACCTGATGGAAGCATTGATCGCTATAAGGCTCACTTAGTGGCTGAAGGCTTTTCCCAGATTCCAGGGTTTGACTTTGATCATACATTCAATCTGGTGACAAAAGCATCTACTCTTCGTACAGTTCTTGCTATTGCTACTTTGAGAAGGTGGCCAATTCATCAGCTTGACGTCAAGAACGCCTTTCTCAACGGTGTTCTTGATACTCTAGTCTACATGGCTCAGCCGGTTGGTTACAAGGATCCCTCCCATCCAAACTTTGTGTGTCGTCTCTAGAAGGCTATATATGGGCTAAAACAAGCTCCAAGGGCTTGGTTTGATCGTTTTAGCTCTTTTCTTCGAGACCTTGGCTTTCAGCCGTGCTTCTCCAACACATCTCTATTAATATTCTCTCGCCAAACCACATTACTTTACCTGATTGTCTATGTTGACGATATCATTTTGACTGGAAATGATGCAGGGGCGATCAGACAATTCATTGCTCGAGCCGACCATGAATTCTCAGTCAAGGATTTGGGTTCTCTGAACTACTTTCTTGGTCTTGAGGTTTCTCCTACCTTGACTGGGCTATTTCTGAGCCAAGCAAAGTATGCTAGAGACATACTCAGCAGAGCATGCATGACTGACACCACTCTAGTTGCTACTCCATTGGTGCCATTTTCTCAGCTTCATAGCTCGACGAGTGCTGTTTTTGGGAACCCAACACTATATCGCTCGTTGGTTGGCACTCTCCAATATTTGACCATTACTAGGCCAGATATTACCTATGCAGTGAACTCGGTTAGTCAGTACTTGCATTGTCCCCGTGTTGACCACTTTGCTGCTGTATCTAGAATTCTTCGTTATGTTGCTGGCACACTCCATCATGGTCTTACATTTCGCTCCGGGGGCTCATCGGATGTTTGTGCATACAGTACTTGGATGCTGATTGGGTGCAATGCTTGGAGACCAGACGTTCCACATATGGGTATGTAGTGTTTTTAGGAGGCAACCTGGTGTCTTGGAGTGCTACGAAGCAGCCTACCATATCTCTTTCGAGTTTCGAGTCTAAATATCGAGCTCTTGCAAACTCTGCTGCTGAGGTTGTGTGGATCTCGCATCTTCTTCGAGAGTTACAATTTCCACTTCATGGTTCGCCTTTGCTACTCTGCGACAATAACAGCGCAATCTTCCTGGCTCAAAATCCAGTTGCGCACAAGAGGGCCAAGCACATTGATATTGACTATCATTTTTTCCGGGAACTGGTCAGCTCGGGAAAACTCCGTGTTAATCATGTTCCTAGCTCACTCTATTTGGCAGATATTTTTACCAATGGACTGCCTAAGCCACTTTTTGAGTTCTTCAGATCCAACCTTTGCGTTCTACCAAACCCAACGCTTCGCTTGAGGGGGTGTAAAGATAGAGGATATCTCTGATTGATTTGATGAGGATAGGAACACAGTCACACATAGTTGTATTAGTTGTACATTCCTTTTATATTTCTCATTGTAATCTATATATTGAGAATAATATACACAGGCTAAGTATCAATCCTTTCACTTTAATACATGTGTTTCTATCAAATGAGATGCGCTCAATCTAGTGAAAATTATCCAGGGAGAGTTGCAAGGGTCGGAGTTGTGCCGCAGCTTGACAGAAGAATACCTACGCTCGGAATTCATAAAGATGAGGATTAAATTTCCTTGTTGGATACCCAAAAAATATAACACATATGCTCATTTGGTAGCTAGATTTGGTAAAAATAGTGATTCTGATAACTTAACATGGAATTCTACTTGGGAATTTATTTTGTCAAAAATTGCTGGACAATTTCCAGCATATAGAGATGATATAAAACTTTTCCTTTAAAAAAACCATTCTTCACGTCACAAGAATCGTGACAATAAACATTTATTACTAATCATTCCGTAATAAATCCATTAAAGAAAGAAAAGTGGTGCATATCTTTCCATTGCTATTCCCGTTAATGGTAACGGAATAATTAGTTCCATGTTATATTTTGATTCCATATTACATTACAATGCGATAATTATGCAATATAAATATTATAAGACCCGTTTTTTGAAAATTTTCTGTAAATAAGTTCAGTTCATAACTTCATTCTAGTTCAGCATAAAAATAAGTTAAGGAGGACATGGTCTAAAATTGATGATTGATTTTCATAATCCTTACAGAATAAAATATTACAAGTATATTGATAATAGCAGAATCTCAACAGAAAAATGTAATTACAATATATTTATTCAGCTAAAACGATGCATTTAATTAATTAATAACATTAAATGAGATGTTCCGGTGAGTGATTGTAAAATTAGAGTCCTAGAGAACAATATTTGTCGATTTATCTCTCGTCTCTCCCACAATCTATTATAGAGCCGTTATTTAGTTTAAGGCTCTACTTGTATATTTGATATAAGGAATGTAGTGTATTGTTATATTAAATTTCACTGTAACCTTACAAATTGTCTCCTAGTAGGAGTATTGAGGATTCACCATTATTTTTTAGGTTAATTCTATTAGACAATAGTACTGGATCTTGAGCTCAATCCGTATTAGATAGGGTTTAGTTAGGGTTTACTCATTCCCTTTATACCTTTGTACTGTCTATATTATACTGAATATACAACACACATCTGTATCGAGGTTCATCCTCTAACATGGTATCAAAGCCTACGATCCTGAACCCTAATTTTTTTTTCGTTTGTTCCAAGTGGGCTTGAATCTCAAACCCGGCCGCATTGTGTTTGAATCGCCAAGCTGTCACCTGTTTGCTGTTGTTTGGCGTCCTATTCATTGATCCTCTTTTTTGCTGTCTGCTCGGCGTCAAAGCCCAGTCACCGTCCCCGCCCCTTCCCTATTGTTATGTTGGTCATTGCCGCTGACCAATATCGAGATCCTTTTGTCATCATCTTCGTCTGAAATCCGCAACAGGGCTCTCTCTGGTTGTTTGCTAATCAATCCAATCGACTGAACATCATATGATCAACCGCACAACTTTCGTTGCGTCTGAGTCGGCTAGATTCACGCACGTATTGCAATCCGTGTTTGCATGGATTGGATAGAACTGTGCATCGCTCCCCCTGTCATCCTCCCGCGCCTTGCGCGTCTACAGGGTATTTCTGGATTTGTTATTTTTATTTTTTAGTTTTTGCCACACGTTGCCGCCTTTTTTGCACGGATTGGAATTATTTGATTAAGAACTCATGAGATTGGAGTTGGAATGGTTTATTTGAGCACCACGGGATTTGAGAAGTACATCACGGGAATTATTTGATTAAGAACCTCAACACCATGGTTCATTTGTCATTTTTTTCGAATATATTGAATTTGGTTTATGCACGTTGTGCTGAGGTTTTTTTGGATTTTATTATGGTGAATTTGAGTTTCTTATCACGAGCATATCGCTCTAATAGCTGGATTGCAGACAAGGCAAATCATTTGAATGATTTTGATCATAGTCATTCTTCGAATCAATGGATTGTTGATTCTGGTGCTACATCTCATATGACTTGTAGTTCTCGTTATCTTGGGAATGTAATTCCGTACTTTGGTCCACCTGTTTATGTTGGTAATGGTCAGCCTATATACCGGCGTCTCACATTGGGGAGGGTAACATCTCTGGTTTATCCATTCGTGATGTACTTGTGGTTCCTCGGATTACTAAGAGCTTGTTGTCTGTAAGCAAACTCACTCTTGACTTTCCAGTGAGTATCACATTTGTCGACGATTTTTTTATATCCAGAATAAACAGACGTGACAGATAGTTGGTAAAGGTCGCCATATTGCGGGTCTCTATTATCTGGATACTGGTGATTCTTGTTTTTTTAGCGAGTTGCGCTCTGGAAAGCTCCGGGCCCCTTTTGAGCTATGGCATTCTCGTCTTGGGCACGTGTCATATGACACCGTTCAGTTGCTGAACAAGAAGGGCCATATTTGTGCCACTTCACCTTTACATGCACCTGTTAGTTGCTCCTCTTGTCAGATGGCCAAGAGCAGTAGGTTACCATTTTCTGTCTATGATAAGAGGGCAACAAGCTTGTTAGAGGTGCATTGTGACTTATGGGGACCAGCTCCAGCATATGATGCATCCACACATGGTTTTTCATATTATGATGTATTCATTGATGATTTTTCACGATTCATGTGGTTTTATCAATTACGGCATAAGTCAAATTTTTACGACACCTTTCTTTGCTTTCAGAAGTTTGTTGAGACCCATTTTTCGGTGAAGGTTAAGGTTTTTCAGACTGATGGTGGTACGGAGTTCACTAATCATCTTTTGCAGGCACACTTTGTTTTGTGTAGCATTCATCATCAAGTGTCATGTCCCTATACACCTACTCAAAATGGCCGAGTTGAGCGTAAACACCGTCAAATTACAGAGAATGGCATTGTTATGTTATATCACTCCTTTGTGCCGCATTCTTACTATGTGGAAGCATTCTCTTCGGCTGTTTACATAATCAATCGTCTCCCCAGCTCAGTTCTTAGTGGTAGATCACCCTTTGAGACTGCCTATGGGGACTACTCTGGACTACATGGTCTTTCATCCTTTTGGTTGTCGTGTGTACCCGTGCTTGTGTGTTGTTGCTAAGAATAAGTTTGCATCTCGCTCTATACCATGTGTGTTTATTGATTATAACTCCAGTTACAAGGGTTTCCAGTGTCTCGACCCTACTACTGGACGTGTCTATTTCTCTCGCCATGTTCAGTTTGATGAAACATGTTTTCCCTATGTCCCATCTTCTGGGGAAGACCTGTTTCGGACCTGGAGGTCTCCTCATTTTTCGAGCCTACAGATGCACTTAGGGTTGTACATAAACCGGGTCAACCCCAAAAAATGGCCCGTCCAGGGACCGGAATTGGGGACACGGACCCGGATTTTCTGCGTTATGGGTCGGGCCCCGAGTCACCATTTTTGTCCATTCCGGATTAAGGGTTGATCCGGGTCGAACCCGGATTTTTCCGGGTCAACCCGAGAGCATGTTTATATATAATAGATATGCAACTATTATACATAATTAATCTTGTTTTAGTGGTAAGACTTGTCATTTTGTAGTATACAACCAGAGTTCAAATCTCACCAAAAGCATTACTTTAGTGTTTTGGTTTTAAAATAAAGTTAACATCCGTATATATTTATTAATCATACAATTTATAAGCAAAATGAATTGTGGTCTAGTAGTAGTGAGATTGTTACACAATGGTCTATTGTTCAACCCTTAATGGAATCACTTTCTTTTTGTAAAAAAAAGTGTAATAGAGGTTCTAACCGGCTCAACCGGTCCAGTCCGGGTAAAATCCGGAAAAATTCCGGACCGGGTCCTGTTCAAGAAATAGTCCAACCGGGCCGGGCTCGGTCCAAGATTTTTAGATATTCCGGGTCCGGGTCAATTCGGATCCGGGCCGAGTCGGGCCGGGTTAACCCGGTTGTACAGTCCTAACTGCACTACTCGACCGTTCGCCAGTTGCAACTGAACCTTTGTCGGCTGCACCAGTTGAGCTTTCGTAGGCTGCACCGTCATCTTCTAGGCTTGCCCCGTCTGCTTGTCAGATGATCATTCCCGAGCTCCAATTACTTCAGCTGTTCCTTTACCGGTGTTAGATGTTACCTTATCACCTCCCCCATCTTCGTCATCTTCACCATCTTCGCCATCCCCGTCAGCCTCTCAACAAACTTCTGGTTCAGATTCAGACTTTACCATTGACCCAGATTCTCCTCCTCACCACAAACATCACGTGGTTACCACGAACCAGGATGGTACTCATCATGTGATTTCTCGCCCTGGTTTTGTTACTACCGATCTTCTTGTTCAGTTTATGGATCATACTTAGCCTTGGGATTATCATGCAGCTCTCAAAGACCCGAATAGGTTTTGGCTATGGATGAGGAAATAGATGCACTTCAACATCAGAAAACTTGGGAGTTGGTGCATCGACCTTTGCATGCCAACATAGTGGGCTCCAAATGGGTATTTCGGTTAAAGTATCGAGCTGATGGTAGCATTGATCGCTACAAGACTCGACTGGTTGCTTAGGGATACTCTCAGATTCTAGGTTTTGACTTTGATCACACTTTCAGTCCAGTGGTCAAAGCCGCGACGGTGCGAATAGTGATTGCGATCGCTACTTTGAGACGATGGGCTCTACACCAGCTTGATGTCAAGAATTCTTTTCTCAATGGTGTTATTGACACCCCAGTTTATATGGCTCAGCCCGTTGGTTATAAGGATCCAGCACGGCCTGACTATGTTTGTCGTTTGCAGAAGGCCATCTATGAACTCAATCAGGCCCCTCTTGCTTCGTTTGATCGGTTTAGCTCTTACCTCCGGAAAATTGGTTTTCAGTGTAGTTTTTCTGATACGTCGTTGTTTGTCTTCTCACGGGGTTCTACTCTGTTATACTTGTTGGTCTACGTAGATGATATCATTCTTACTGGCAATGATGCTGGAGCAATTTGCCAGTTTATCGCACAGACTGATCGAGAGTTTTCGATCAAGGATTTGGGGTACTTGAATTACATTCTTGGTCTTGAGGTGTCTGCTACACCATCTGGCCTCTTTCTTGGACAGGTTAAGTATGCCAGGGATATTCTTAGTCGAGCGGGTATGAGCGATGCTACTCCGGTGTCCACTCTATTTGTACCACTTTCAACTTCATAGCAGCACCAGTGCACCGTTTGGAAACCCAACTCTCTATCGGTCTTTGGTTGGCACACTTCAGTACTTGACCATTACTCGTCTTGATCTGTCATTTGCGGTGAATTCGGTCAGTCAATATCTCCAGGACCCTCGCGAGGATCACTTTGCTGCACTTACCCGGATTCTTTGTTATGTGACTGGCACACCTAATCATGGTCTCACATTTCGTTCAAGAGGTTCTTCTACTCTTTGTGCAGATATTTGTACTTATTCAGACTCTGATTGGGCCCGTTGTCTGGAGACTCTGTGATCGACTTATGGCTATGCGGTGTTTCTAGGTGGTAACTTAGTATCTTAGAGTGCCAAAAAACAGCCTACAGTATCTCGCTCGAGCTTGGAGTCTGAGCACCGTACCCTTGCCAATACAGCTACGGAGGTTGTCTAGCCTTGTCATCTTCTTCGGGACTTGCAGTTTCCTCTAGAAGGTCTGCCATTATTGTTATGTGACAACAACAGTTCTATTTTCTTAGCTGAGAACCCAGTTGCTCATAAGCGGGCCAAGCACGTCGACATCGACTATCATTTTGTTCGTGAGTTGGTTGCTTCAGCTAAATCCGTGTTAGTCATGTTCCTACTTCGTTGCAGTTAGCAGACATCTTCACCAAGGGCCTTCCAAAGCCCTTATTTGAGCTTTTTAGATCCAAGCCTTGTGTCTCGATTAACCCGACGCTTAGTTTGAGGGGGATGTTAGACAATATTACTGATCCTTGAGCCTAATCTGTATTAGATAGGGTTTAGTCAGGGTTTACTCATTCCCTTTACACCCTTGTACTGTCTATATTATGCTGAATATACAATACACCTCTGTATCGAGGTTCATCCTCTAACAATTTCAGTTGGGATGAGCCATGAATAATCCTCTCTTTTAAGGAAAAATGGCATTTAATTAATCTGCCGCCGCCGTTATGTTATCACTTTTTTTTGTTTATGGAATTTTGCAGGAATTTAGGGAGTGCATGAATTTAGGTATAGTTGATATAGTCACGGGTTTTTGTTTGTTTATTTTTGTAGGGATTTACATTGATTAAGGTAATCCCGACACTGGTCATCATTTTTTTGTTTATGAATTTTTACATGATTTTAGAGTTTTCTTGGATTAAGTTATTGTACATATCATCCGGGGGGATTATTGAATGTTGAATTTTTAGGGATATACGTTGATTAAGGTAAATCTAATACTGGTTTTTTGTTTATGGATTTTTGCAGGATTTTTAGGATTTGCGCTGATTTAGTTGTGGTTGATATTGTCACGGGTATTTCGTTTGTTGATTTTTGTAGGGGTTTGCATGAATTAAGATAAAGTTGAATTTGTCGCGTTTTTTGTTTTTGTTTATGGATTTTTGCAGGTTTATAGGATTTGTATGGATAAAAGACTTTTTAGGGTTTGCATGAATTAAATTATAGTTGATATCGTCACAAGTTTGAATGGATTCTTGATGTTTAAATTTTAAAATGATTACATTTCGTGCTCAACTATTATCATATATTTTACATGGAATTTGGTTACTGTTCAACTCAAATGATATATTTTGAGGGAAATTCTCTCTAACATATTTAAGTTCAAACATACCGCTATATATTTAAATTTGAATCAACAATTTTTATCGAAAAAAATCATGTTATATAAACATGTAGTAAACAATGCAAGTGCAAGAATTTGTATAAAAAAATTCATACGTTTTTAATTACAAAGTAAGCAGTTCAAACTTAAAAGTACACCGTTTAACGTATAACATAAAAAAAATTTCACAAGAGATGTTAGAAAAGTTTAATGTTCAATAGACCATCTCAAAATTTAACATTAATATTTTTAATGACATTATTTTTGAAATATTACATAAATAAATTTTTCAATAAACTGTGTAATATTTTTCACATTTTCCAAATTAAAAACATTTTAAAAGTACACAAGTTAGTGAACCGTTATGTAATCAAAATAATCATGTTATGTAAACATGTAGTAAACAATGAAAATACAATAAATTTTATTGAAAATTTTACACTTTTTAATTAAAAATAAACAATTCAAACGTAAAAGTACATTTTTAAAATTTAAAATATAAAAAGACTTTCTGGAGAAAAGCTAAGAAAGTTTGGTGTTTAAGAGACCATTCCAAGATTTAATATTAATTATTTTAATGATATTATTCTTTAAATATTACATTAACAAATGTTTCAATAAACTGTGCAATATCTTTCACGTTTGCCAAATTAAAAACATTTTTAAAAGTACTCAAATACACAAAATACACCCGGCAACACCCGATCCTCTTCGCCTAATATGAATTAGAGAGTATACTCTTATTCCCAATATTGAAAAAATGAATATTCTTTATGAAATACTAGGTTAGCTTTTGATGTGTTGCAGTTAACCTTATGTAATAAAAACATGATAAATATAACTATTGAAAATTGTAATGTAATATGTCAAAATAGATGTTACTTGAAAAGAATGATATTGAATTAAACTTGAAATTAAACTATAATATTTTATTAATTAATATGAATCTATTTAGTTTAACTCAATACACTACTTAACCAATAAATTCTAAAAACTTTATTTCATTCTTAACCGCCAAATATGTCAATTGTTTTAATTGACGTTGTATTAATAGCTGTATGGGAACTAACTATTGGCCCCGTTTGGCAGCAGCGTTTTGAAGTAGTGTTTTGCTCTTTTTGCAAAAAATAAAATTTGACTGGTCAAACAGCTATTTTACTTGTTTGGTGAGAAGATATTTCCATTAACCTTTTTGGAAGAAAACTCTTGTTTTTAGAATGCTCGAGAAATGAGCTTTTTGGATGAAAATTTCTGTTATTAATTGGATAAATATTACAAAATTTTCTTTTTATCCTTTCTTTTATTTTAAGTAATTTTCTTTTATCACTCTCTTTGTACGTAATTTTATTTTTGAAACTTTCTTTTGAATATATCATGTAATAGTTAATATTTTTGTTCATACATAATTAATTATTTTGATTTGTACTAATTTTTATTTCTATCATTTTCTCTCATCAACTCAGAAGATTTTTTGTTGAAAGGTTATGAAACAACTCAGATTCATCAAGGGTTCCGGTTAGTGTTTTGTTTACAATTCACTTTCAGACTTCTTTGTTTGGATCTGTCTTTTGGTTTCTTATAGCCTCTTGTATAAATTAGACTAGTCATTAGTCTCTCCTAGTCTTCTTACATTTTTGGAAGCATAGTCTATGCTTCGGAGCTACACACTAGTGCAAGGGGTTAGGGTACTAGGCGGTTGTATCAGCTCATACAAGGCGTTTTGCAAGTGCCTTATCAGGTTGTGCCGTAAAAGTGGATTTGGTGCACGGCGTTTTGAAAAACAGCCTTAAATAGGTTACGATATCGCAAATAGTCTCGATGCCTGGCGAATAGCCAAACGAACTCGTAAGCACTTTAGCATTGAAAAAAAAAATTCCCCACTTGTGAGAGGTACTTACGAACTCGAAAGTACTTCGCAAGTGGGAAAAAAAATCCCAATGAGCTCTGTTCCGAGCTCTATTCCGGCAGCCCAAATAAAAATCAATAACTCCTGACAGCAATCTGCAAGAACCAATTACAAATCTACTATCAAAATCCAAACTTTGACAACAATCTGCAAGAATCCATTACAAATCTACTATCAAAATCCAAACTTTGACATCAATTTGCAAGAACCCATTACAAATCTACTATCAAAATCCAAACTTTATCAATCGATAATACTAAAACTCTCACGAGAAGATGAAAGAGGCTAATATTAGGGAGTGATTCAATACCTGCGATTAAAGGCAGAAACGCCACACTCGACCAAGCCCGCTTTGAAGCATCTTAATAGTTCGGTCAAGCCCGCCGTGATCGGATCCCAGGGTTTTGCTAATCCCTAATCGTGACGGTGCCGAGAAGGCGAAGCGATGGCGGCGGACGAGCCGAGCTGCCCTGAGCCACGACAACGTGGTGGGAGTGAGGGGGAGTCGACGTCATCTTTGGTGGGATCCGATGGAGATGTGGACGAGCGGCGGGGAGCCGAAGGGAACGGCGGCATTGAAGAAGGAGTAGCGTTGAAGAAGGAGCGGCGGGGAGTTCTGTTCTTTTCTGCCCGAGAGAGATAGGGGTTTAGATTTGTGAGGAGTATTGTGATAATGTTCACATATATAGGTAAGTAATGAACCATTGAGATTAGATCAAATAATTCAATCAAAGGACAAGATCAATGCAAAATAAATAGTGCCTAAAAAAAATTAGGATCAGGATTCTTATTTTTTAAAAATTATGTAACAATTATATCATGCTTTTTTGGAAACATACCAATTTTAATTATAGTATCTAAACTAATAAATTTTAATAACGAACTAATTACTTTAAAATAAATTTCAATTTAAAACAATCTTAATAGATCATGCAAAAAAATAATGTAAACAATGGCATAAAAAGATCTTAATAAATATTTATACCAATTCTAAATTCACCCTTACAAATTCTATACTCATATATGCAGTTATATACAGTTTACATATTGCTAATAATTCTCAAAATTAAAAAAGCCTTCTATTATAAAATAATAATCAAATATACTCTTGTGATTGATTCTAAAAATATCTCCCTCGATTACTCTTGTGATTGATTCTAAAAATATCTCCCTCGAATACTCATAATCTTGATATTTATGAAAATAAAATTCAAGACTTGTTTTGATAGTTGTTTATGAGTGATGAATAACTTTAATGCATTTTGACCTAAATGTATGTGACAATTATATGTGAGTGTGGTGTATTTCGAATAAAATATATTACTTGTCGAATGTTAAACTAATCGAGTCTAAATTTATTTTTATTTTAAATCAAATGTATGTTTATCGTGTGATTAAAAAGTGTTGTGAATAACGATATCGCTACGCTAAGTCTAACGAGATTCCAGACGAATTCGTAACGCCTGCCGTAGTATGTCTAAACGAGATTCCAGACGAATTCGTAACGCCTGCCGTAGTATGTCTAAGCGATATCCCTTAGGGTAGTTCGCCTTTAAACGTCAAATATACGCGAACTCGTTAGATCAAAACTTCCAAACTTGAACGAGCGAATAATTTTTCCAACATTTGTTTGCCTCTGGTTATGATATCGCACTCACGTTTATTAGCGAACATAGAAACGATATCACTTGAATCTTTCATATTTACGGCACTTCAGAAAACGTCTTATTTAGCCACAAAAATGCCGTCGTTTTTTTTTCTGTCCTAGGCGAATGAAAGGTTACGAGTTCGTAACCAAGTTACTCGGCGGTTGCGCGCAAAAATCTCAGAAATGCCGTAAATGTAATGCCGAGTAACCTATGGTTGTGCACTAGTGACAGCTCCATCATCCTCTCTGGATGCTTGTATGAACTTTGCCTTTGTTGCCTCTTTGGCTAGGGGTGCCATTATAAAATCCCCACACCTCAATGGTGGTTTTTAATTTTAAAAACTTTATTTCTATCACTTTTATTTTTAAATAATTGTTTTAAAATTTTAGAATACGGTTTAACAAATAAATATAAAGTCTTATACATGTTAGTGAATATCATTCAAAAAATATATAAATAAATATAGATACAAGTATTAGAAATATTTTTCTATACTTCAAAATAAAAGTCACACAAAAATAAAATTCATAATTTAAATAATGTTGATGTCCATTTCTGTCATTTAACATAACAAACAACTGACATCTATTTATTATTTACCAAACAACAATCTAAAAACCGCTAGTCAAAACAGCTAATACGATCCGCTAACAACTAGTTCCCAAACGAGATCATTAGCTGTTAGTTGTTAGCGGATTGTATGAGTTGTTTGACTATCTGATTTGACTAGCGGTTCGTATAGATGGATGTTTGGTAAATAATAAATAGTTGATCGCTTTGTTGTTATGTTAAATAACATAAACGGAATACGATACAATTCATAAATGAACAAACGCTAATTTTTCTAGCGTTTTGAAAACGAAAGGTTTCATCAAACATCTCACTTGAAAAAGCTACTCACCAAACACATAATTAGATATTTGACCAGTCAAAAATATATTTTTAACAAAAATAGCAAATCGTTGCTTCAAAACTCTTGTGCCAAAGAGATGGTATTAGAGAATTGAGAATACTATATTCATGGAAGACATACCAAAATTTAATTAAATTGAATGGACTAAAATTACAAAATTAATCAAATCAATTAAAAATAGGAGAGAATCAAGGAAATTCATAAAGAAATTACGAAAACGGACATGTAAAACCAAACAAAATTCTAAAATATCATAACTAAAAATAACAAAAGAAAGCATTATGGTATTATTGGGAACAAATATTCCAAACCGATTAAATATACATTAAAACACTACTAAACAATATATTCTTGGTCCTCAAAAAAATATATATATATTCTTGTTAGTTAGGGTGTGAGTAAGAGTTCATCAGAGAAACACAGCTTAACCTTAAAATTTCCAGAATAGTTAATTATACCCTTTCGAATTTAAAACCAATTCAGTGCGATTTCACAAGTGTACCATATATGGCCCAAGCTATATACACACTCAGCTTGCTCAACTCAACTAATTAAACCCCCGGTCATAAAATCAGACCAGACAAGAGCAGGGAAAATCTTGCACACGTACGGCGCCCAAACAATATAAATGCATGGTAACTATAAGATTATAACCTCCGTAACAAGATAGAAACTAATTAATAGCCAAACTGCCACAACATATACGAAAATACTTATGAAAACGATTCTGGAAGAAATTTACGAAAGTAGTTTAGAGGGATCGGCATATCGGGCAGTGAAAGAACGCGGGAGGAAATCGTTAAGATATTCATCAACCGTCTGCCCGGACTGCCCTTCATCAAAGTTCTTCATATAAGTTTCCGAGCTGTAAGGAGCCACCGCCTTTCTCTGTGCCCTAGAATCAACCACTTTTTTCCTCTGATTCACCAACTTCCTCCATAGCGATTTCCAGCCGGCCGTCTTCTTCGTTGACGATGATCCGGTGCTGGGATCCTCGTCAACGAGGAGCTCCTGATAATCTGACAACCCTCCGAAATGGACCGTTCGCCGGCCGGACTTGCGCCATACGAATATTCCGGTGTCCATGTACAACTGGCTAGAGCAGGAATATAATGTGGGATAATTGGAGAATTAATATTATTCCATGATCATCTAGACTTTTATTTGTGAGGAGGCGTAGGGTGGCAATTTATGACCTCAAGACTTGTTTGATAAAATTAGTAATTTGGAGGCAGCCGATTATGACCGGCCAGAACCACTGTAGATGTGGTGTTATCTATTTTATTATTATTATATTATATCATGAACATATTTAGTCAAACAAAGATTAATAATGGAATTGATCCATTTTTATTGACTTTACTGAAATTTCAATATAATGCTGAAATTCAGCGTAAGGATCAGTAGAATAAAATAAATTAGAGTAAAGTAGGGTTAGAATAGTTGTAACATACTTGTACTTGATTTTGTCGTTGTAATTAGAGATCAATAGGCCTCCCTCAAAGAAAATAAAAAATAATGCTGAAGGTGCTGGAAAGGGCAACAGAATTTGGTAGCGAGAGGGGTGGTCGCTTGTCCAACTGATACAGTTACTGGTTTAGGAAATCTTAATTGATTGCTATTGTAATAGTATATTGGTTTACTTTAATTTTAAATGTACAATAAATTTAGAGTAAACTATATTTGTACAATGTTAATGTGGATTGATCACAGTGATCAATTTAAATATCCTTGACAATCGATAGAATAAGAATATATATGTCCTCATTTAGACATTTTTAAAATAAAGTCATCAGTGCTGGAACTAAAGTCCATCGACGTCTCAGTGTCTATTTGTCAGACTTTTTCCGTAAAACAGTTCGGTTCAGTTCAGTAATTTTTTATTTTTCACTTTAGTTCAGTGTTTTTTATTTTTTTAGTTCAGTTCTGTATTTTTTTATTTTTCAGTTCAGTTAAATATATTTTTTTCAGTTCAGTTAAGTATTTTTTATTTTTTTTAGTTCAGTTCAATATTTTTTATTTTTTCAGTTCAGATAAATATTTTTACATTTCTTTTCATTTCAGTAAATTTCCTATATTATTTTTATTAGCTCTCAAATGTTTTTTTTATTCAGTTCAGTTTATATTCAATTCATCTCAGATCAGATTAGAAAATTAATTTTTTCAAAATCTTATTTGATGTACTCCAAAATAATTTAGTCATACTATATATTTTCAGTATATTTACTTTTTGTTCCCATTTTAAAGTAAAAACAGACTTTTAAAGTCCCATTTTTGTGCTTAATTTATTTTATTATCTTATTGAATACTTTTAACTAGTATTGGTTTGGGGCATAAATATTACACATGTAAACAGTTGTGTTATGCGTATGTGGTGTGGTGTGTAAAATTTGTACTTTGATACTTTAATATATACATTGACCTTAGTATACACGAATTCTTGTTTTAAAGACTAAAAAATAAATTATTATGAGTTATATGCTATTAGAATATCAAATTAAACCTATATAATTTGACTAATTGTGAATACATATGCTATATATATTTGTCGAACTTATTTATTCATTTATAATCAATTTTGTTCGATAGAAAATGATTCCGCCAAGTAATAAATATAAGATTCTTCCGAAATATAAAAAAGAGGAAGAAAATAGTTATGTTTTTGAATATTAGACACTCTTTTCTATCGCCTCAGGCCATAAAATATTTAGAGCCGGCACTGCAGGTATCCCAAACTTTTCCATTCGCATATAGTTATGAAACGTGATTGTTGCTACTATTATGGTCATTTGCCACTCCTCCTTCATTTGAGACATCGACTTAAGCATGCGCCATCTATTGTTCAATTTGCCAAATGATCTTTCCACAGTATTTCGTAGAGAAGAATGTCGATAGTTAAATTGATCAAAAATTCTTCTAAGATTTCTATTTCTTTGAAAATCTGGTAAATGGTACCTTGCATTAGAGACAGAAGAAAGAAAATATTGACAAGTATTTAAAATAATGAAGTGTGTGTGATTGTTCTCAAATAATATTTCCCTCCAAGAATACTCTCACTGTTTCCCGCCAAAAATATTGTATTAATGAATCTGCCAGGTATGACTTTCTATGTTTTCTTCTCCCTGCTGACTTCGGCCAGCATTATCTTTTTTGGAAGTAAAAATATCATCTTAAAAATTCAAGAACATATGATGGCAAGCAGCCAACAAATAGTTATACAAGGACAGATGATGGCAAGAAAATTAAAGAAAATATATACTCAAAAATTAATAGTTCAAGGCTAAGTTAAAAGACAACCTAATATTTGAGCCAGTATTCGGAAAAACAGAACATAAGCAATCACAAATGATTCCAACCAAAAATACTCCCGCTGTTTACAAATGATTAGCTATAATTTCCTGTATCTCTGAGCCTAGCAACCAGTCCAAACTCCAATAATTCTCCTCAAACCACCAAATCATCAAACATATATGAATATCAAAAACTATAATCTCCCAAATTACTCGAATCTCAGTAAACAATTTACATATAACATAACATATATATCATCAAATTCTGTACATGTACATGAAAATGTCTAATTCTGTACCGCCGGCACCATCTACCTACACACAGAAGCAGCAGCCCGTTCATAGTAATGCCCTTTCGCGATAATCCGATCGAAAAGCTCGCCGCCAGCGCAGAGCTCCACAACCAGATGCACACTTTGTCAATCCGGCATGGCGACGACTATCCCCTGCAACTCCTGAGTAAACACCACCAGGCATCCGAGCCTAGAATGCTTACTCAGAACCCTATTCCTGGAATTCCTCTGGAGAACGTAATCGTACATCGGTGGCGCATGTGGATCGCACTCGGCGGAACAGGCGTCGATGTCCTCCAGGCGATGCGAGGCGGGTCGATCATGCCGTGGTTCGCCAACACCTTGAGGATAGTGTGGCCGGAGAGGCCAGCGATGTCACGCTTTAGGCCATCGGGATCGATCGCGGTGAGCTTCACGATGCGATCGGAGAATTTTACGCCACCACCTCCAAGGGAAGAGATGGAGGCGGTGGATCGGCGGGTGATTGCTCGCGAGAGGGAAGGGGATTTTGAGATTTGAAAGTCTAATCTCAGTAGAGTGGCAAATGCCATTTTGCCTATACAAACATGAATAGAGTTGATACTTCTGTATCTATAATCACCCGGCATTGAAATAGAACACGTATGTAAAATAATAATGGAATATTTATTGTTAGAAAATTGAATAGTTCAAAAGCACCACACTGAAGTGCTAAAAATCCAAACAAAGCACCAAACAACGTGCTGAAAATTTAAACAAAGCACCCAAACAAAGTGCTAAAAATATAAAAGAAAACTAAACAAGTGGAAAAAGTCCATATCCTAAACATGAAAATCAAAACCAAACGCGAAAGTCAAATTGCGAGGTGAAGTAGTCCAAGCATCACTGCTCATTGTCTGATGGAATGATAGGCACGTAGAGAGAAAATGACGATCACAGACCTTCACTCAAATAAACCCATCGTTATTCATCGTTCTCGAGGTTGATAAACACATCACCCCTTACTGCTTCACTAAGATAACTCATAGCCTGGACATAGAATTGATTTTCTTGTTTCTTACTAATGCTAATCTTTGATACACCCATTTGCGTCAGAAGTGTCTCAAATTTCTCAAATTTAGTAGGCCCTAATGAAGGTCCAGCATGTGTCAATATTGAAAGAACTTTGTCAAGAGTTGCCATCCTCTTCGTATCATCCTTGCCATCAGGGCTTCCTCCAGCCTTACGCTTGGAAAGCTCATTGATACTTGGTGGTGAAGCCTCATCGACCTGTATGTAAGTTCTCATACTTTCTAAAGTACTATTATAATCTTCATCAAGCCCCTCAAAAGTGGATGCGGAACCAATTTCAAATCCATTATTCAAGGGTGATGGTAGAGATGCCGCAAGGCCTGCTACCAAGTTCTTGGCCTTCTTGGGCAAGAATGAGCTTGATCGTGCCATGACAGTAGAAAAGGCCCTATCTCCTGTAGCAGTTTTTCCTCCAAATAGTGCCTCCATCTCATCCAAATATGGAAGCCCCTCCTTCACCAACTTCATATCATGTTTCTTATGTTTCTGCAAAGGAACATGAATGCTTATATTAGTAAGTATAGTTAGAATAGGTAAGTTGACAGCGTATGTTAAAATTGTTGATGCAATGACAATTTTACCTCCAAATATGACTGATATCGCTCAGTATGCTCCTCTTCCACTAAAACCTTTCCAGTGGAGGGGTCAAACGCAATGCAATTTTCTGTTTTTGACAACTCATACCATGCCTTGTACAACATTGAGATCATTAAAATGATTCAAAATTTGCTTACCATCCATGCTCGTTGCTGCCCGAAGATTAATGGTGGTTGCGAACTTTCACCAAATAAATTTGGTATTACTCATTGCCTGCAAATCATTACATATATCCAATAGCATTTTGGTCAATGCATCAGTCCACAATGATGCATCAGTCCTCGTCCTAATAGTTCTGCACATTAAACATCAAGTAATGTTAATCTCTAAAAATGATGCGCACTCATATTTTAACATTACAAGTATTCAATATACACATACCTTTTGATCGGATGAAACTTCTGATGTAATGACGGGTTAGACTTGTGTATTTATAATAAAGAGAATCTGTGGAATTTATGTGTAAGGATAAGAACAACGGGTAAGGATAAGAACAAAATTGATTTGGCTAACGATTCTGTCAACCATTCCCCCACCAAAACCTTTCATCTCCCGCCTCTTTCCCACCAAATTCATATTTTTATTTTTGGATAACATAGTATACTCTTATATTAAAATTATCATGTTTATGGTATAAAATCACGTGTTTACATATGATTAAGATATTGAACATGCATTCATACCAAATTCTTTGCATCATGTTGGTAATTAGGATCGTCCAAATTAGGCTAATTGTATGAAAAAATATTTCAGTTTAATTCAGTCATATATTATTACTATTTGTAAGACATTCCATTATAAACAGTTTATCAATTTCAGTTGTAATCAACATCATGAGAGAATGTGTATGAGAGAGCATATCATGTTTATGGTATAAAATCACCTGTTTACATATGATTAAGATATTGAACATGCATACTTACCAAATTCTTTGCATGATGTTGGTAATTAGGATCGTCCAAGTTAGGCTAATTTTATGAAGAAATATTTCAGTTTAATTTAGTCATATATTATTACTATTTTTAATACATTCCATTATAGTATGTTCATCAATTTCAGTTGTAATCAACATCATGAGAGAATATTATTATTTTAAACCTAAATTATTAAACATTACTTTAATTGAATTTAATTAAATGTAGTTTAGTCTAGTTTAAATCATTTCAGTCAGTTCAATTCATTTCTATTCAGTTCAGTTCAGTCCACTTTTATTTGATCCATTTCAATTCAGTTCATTTAATCTGGTTATGAACAAATGTGATTTGATGAATTTCAGTTTCATTTAGTTGTATGGTTACTATATTCGATACTTTCAATTATAATTCGGTTCGATTAGTGTTTACTAGATTAATACAAGCTCATTATTTGTGAATACTTCGAAATAGAGCTATTCTTACACTAGTGTTTCTATCATACATCTGAATATTTTTAACCAGTTCATTTTAATTTAATTAAAATTAATATTAAGTCTATTTCAATCATGTACAAATGTAAATTGATCAATTCCAGTTTAATTTAGTCATACAATTATTGTCTTCGATATTTACTTCATTTTAATTCAGTTTAATTATAAATAAATGTGATTTGATGAAATATGTTGGGTTTAGTCATTATTTCAATACATTATACTTTATTACATTCCTATTCAATTCAGTACGATTCGGTCCATTTTATTTGTCAGTAATGAACTTTTTTTACTATAATTGTTTTTAGTTCAGTTCACTATTTTTTATTTTTTCAATTCAGTTCAGTATTTTTTTATTTTTTTCAGTTTAGTTCAATTCAATCCAGCGACAAATAAACTCTAACAAACAGAGCCGTAGGTGTTATATGATTTATATAAATCCTTCAAAACATATTTTACTACGAATGAATATTTTTTTAGAAAAGTCTATCCCGATTAAACTATTTTTTTATGGTTAACTCAAAAATGGTCCGATTATTGAATGCATATATAATTAGCTGATTATTTAAAAAATGGGAGGATATGTTAACTTTACTCACTTTTACACTCAAGATCCTGATTAATGGGTTTAAAAATATATGTTTTGATTAATTTATAATTCCGTCACATAATAAAAAAAAATTGAATTAAAGCCACTTTAGAAGTGGTGGGAAATATTATAAGGTTTTCAAAACCTGAGAAAAGGCCTACAAGAGGCATTGTATATCTACAATTACCTTATAAAGGTAACTTCAAAAATGGGAGCATATAGGAGCAAAAATAGATTAGTAGTGAAGCAGCAGTGACAAATCCTTAGGTTGACAGTGCAGAGTAGTATCCCAATGTCTGGATTTGATTCAGTTGATGATCTATAGAGCAATCTGTAACAGTAAAAAGGAGGAATGAGTAGCATCCAAACTAAGAGATCCTCGAGCGGGGGTTCCAATTTTATCCAATAGAAGCAAACCTTGTATAAAATGAGGGAGCTGTTGGAAGTGCAGAAGCTCAGATATTTTATGTTTGTAAGCATGCTTTGCCAAAGAATCAGCTGGAAGATTGCCTTGTCTTTTAATATGTGAAATGTGATCAGCATTTTTCATAGAAAAAGCAAGCTCAAAAAGGTTCCAAGGAGCGGAATATGGCTGGTGAATTGCTTTGATTGCCATCAGACAGTCAGATTCAAGTGTGTGTGTTGTCTGCAATGGAGCTGCTACCTCTATTTCTTTTTGGATAGCTAAGAGCTCTGCATGGAGTGGAGAGATTGCTGGAGTATAGAAACAGTTGGAGGAGATAAGGTCTCCAGATTGATTTCTGATGATCACTCTAATACCTGCAAAATTAGAAGCATGCCAGGATGCATCTACACTAATTTTTATACCATTTAAAGGGGGTGACCATGCAATACTTGTAATGGTTGGTTGTGGAGGTCTAGAGTGCAATGGTAGGAAACCTAAATTTACTAGTTCCATATCAAATTTAGAGATAGCAGAAATAGGCCTAGCTGTGTAAATGGCAAAAACATGATCCTTAATAACTTTTTTGAGACAGGCTAGATTAGGGAGTATGTTTTCATATTTGTAGCTATTTCTGGCTTTCCAGATGAACCAAACAATGACTGATGGGACAACTTTAAACATATTAGACTGCAGTTTACTAGATCCAATAAAAGACCAGTAAAAGGATAATATGTCCCACAGATTATCAAAATGTATATCAGAAATACCAACCTGATAGTGGAAAAAAGACCACATATTTAAAGCCAGATTGCATTCACTGAAACAATGTTCCAGTGTGTCATATTGGTTGAAAAAGGGCATTTTGATGGTAAGTTAAAACTCATTCTAACCAGGACATCAGCAAATGGTAGGAAATCATTAATAAGTTTCCATGTGAATATACTTATCTTTTTCTGAAGCTTGGAGTTCCACATTTTTGCTAGGGAAGGTGAAACTTGTCTTGAATGCTTCAGAGCATTATAAGCTGATTTGAAGGAGAAGTCACCATTTGTGCCTGGTTTCCATATCAACCTGTCATCCCTGTCATTACAATAAACTAAATTATGCACAGCTCTGAAAATATTAGTTGGCCAAAAGGATATATACTGAAATAATTGGTCTCTATTATCATGAAATTCTTCCACAGTGAAGCTAAGAGGGAGTTCAGGGAAGTCATTAAGAGCTAAGTCAATTAGACACCCTAGTCCTGTCTAGTTAGAGCTCCAGAAGTTGCAACTTCCTCTCCCTACTATAACTTTTGTGAAATTTTCAGCATAATGGTTAACAGAAGTAATTCTCTTCCAGGTGGGAGAGTTTTTATATGATCTATGCAGTAACCATAAAAACTGTGACCATAATGTTAAACCTAGTTGGAATTTCCACCACAGTTTGATTGAACATGCTTTAATAATGGTGTGGATGGATCTAATTCCTAGGCCATTCTCATTTATAGGGTAACATAAGTCCCTCCATTTCCTCCAGACCTTTTTAGGTCTCAGTTCAGTTTCTCCCCAAAAAAAGAGAGATAACATTTTTTCAGTTCTGTTTATAATTGCAATGGGAGGTTTTACAACAGACCACATGTGTTGTGGGATTGAAAATATACATGACTTGATAAGTGTAATCTTACCACCTGTTGACAGCCATTTGTTTTTCCAGTTGGAAAGTTTGTTCTGTATCCTTTGCATTAGTGGCTGAAAATGTGATATTAGAGCTCTACCTGTAAAAATAGGTACATCTAAATACACAAAAGGCATGGAACCCAGTCTCATTCCCAGAATATCCTTCACTTGTCTCAGTTTAAAATTAGAAGCATTTTTACCAAGAAAAAAATTCAGATTTCTCAAAGTTAATTTTCTGTCCAGTAGTCTGTTAAAAAACAACAAGAAATGCTTTGATTCTTTTCAGACTTGTATTAGTAGCTTTGAGAAAAATGATATTGTCATCAGCATAGCTAAGGTGGGAGATTGGTGAAGGACCTCTGGGAATATCAAAGTAATCTATTTTTCTTATAGAATACACACATGATAAACTCCTAGTAAAGCATTCAGAAAAAATATTGAAGAGGAAAGGGGACAGGGGGTCTCCCTGTTTTATACTCCTACTAGGAGAGAAAAAGCCATTGGGCTTGCCATGTATCAAAAGTGAGAAATGAACATCTCTCGGATTTTTCATGACATTGTACACAAACTGGCCATGAAAGCCAAAGTGCATAAGTACTGTGTTTAAATAGCCCCAACTTAATCTATCAAAGGCCTTCATAAGGTCCAGTTTAATGATGCAATTAGGAGTCCTAGACTTCATATCTAAGAACCTAGCCAATTCTTTAAGATACAGTACATTATCAGAAATGTCCTTGTTTTGTAAAAAGGCAGATTGGTTAGGAGAGATGATTTTGTGCATAAAAGGCTTAAGTCTTTCCATTAGAATTTTTGAAAAATTTTTGTTTATGCAATTAGAAAGACTTTTAGGTCTAAAATCAGAAAAGGAGGTAATGACATCTTTCTTGGGTATCAATGTGATCCAGGTGGTTGCAATTCCAGTTGGGATCTTAGAGGGGCTCATAAAATCAGTAACTGCAAGTAATAGGTTCTCCTTAATGATATCCCAAGACTTGGTGAAATTTTTTGAAGAATATCCATCTGGACCAGGGCTACTGTTCTTATTTAAATTAAAAACAGTAGCCTTTAGTTCTTCCATTATTACTGGCTTGATAAGCTGAGCATTATCATCATCAGTGATTCATTTAGGAATTTGGGTGAGGAAATGGTTATGGAAAAGACCGTTGAGATTATTCTCAGGTTCAGATAACAGATCAGTATAATACTAAACAGCTTCTGATTCAATTTCTGAGATATTATCTATCCAAATCCCATTGGAGTTCTGAATTTTTGTGATACTCAGACCACTCCTTTTTTCTTTCACATTGTTGTGAAAAAAATTTGTATTCTCATCTCCCTCTTTGAGCCATTTAATTCTGGATTTTTGTTTCCATAATTTTTGTTGCTCTTTTAGAGATCTGAGGTACAAAGCTTTTAATCTGTTGAGTTTAATGAGCTCATCAGTTGAGCCATTAGCATCATAGATTATTTCTTGTTGTCTCAAGGTTTCAGCAGATTCAGACACATTAGTTTCAATGTTGCCAAAAAATTGCTTATTCCAGCACTTAATTGTTATTTTGAGTCTTTTCAGTTTGAGAAAAAATCTCAGCATCCCAGACTCATTCAGAGGAAGGTTCCAGTCATTATGAATTAATGTTAGGAATTTTTCTCTGTTGAACCATGTATCTAGGAATCTAAATGACCTAGGTGAGGATGGTATGTTACTGCCTATGGTGAGTAGTTAAGGTGAGTGGTCTAAGGTGCCTCTATTTTAAACCTGGATAGATGAAGATGGGTACTTCACCAACCAGTTTTGAGTGGCCAAACCTCTATCTAATTTTTCAGTTGTGGCATGCGTAGACCAATTGTTAGACCATGTATATATATTACCTACACTATTAATTTCTAATAGTGCAGATGTGGAGATAAAATTGTTGAAATCAGTCATGCTTCTAATGCAAGGTCTGGAAGGACCATTATATTCATGAATGGATGTAATAGCATTAAAATCTCCTATCAAAAAACATTCATCCAAATTTTTTCCAGTTAATTCATCCCATAGGAATTGCCTTCCAGTGACAGTTCTCAATCCATACACAAAAAAAGCCTCCATGGAAGAGTTTAAGGTGTGACTGAAAATATTGACTGATAAAAATTGAAGATGATCTTGGATAAGTGTGACATTAATATGATTATTCCACATTAACCAAATCTTTCTACCGTGAGAGTAGATTGAGTCAGAAAAATGTAACTTTCTTCTGTAAATGTCACATTTATGGTTTTTATGCATAGGTTCAATGATACAAAATAAATCAGGTTTATGTTCATGCACCAAGTCAAACAATCTGTCTAATGAGGTCCTCATCCCTCTAATATTCCAAACCAAAAATTTAATTTTTAAAGTTGTATCCACCATTAAAAAACTATCTTTTGAGCTTTTTGATCTAGTGAGGACCTTGTTAGGTGATGGAATTTTTTGGATTTTTTTGGGGGTGAATTTTATGTTGATTTGGGTGAAAAAAGTAGCTATTTTGGATTTATCAGCAGTAGGGGTTGAAGATATCTCTAAAGGTAACTGTTTTTTATTTACATCAACATGAATGGGGTTAGGGTTGGAAGAATTCACCTGAGCAGAGATATCCTTCAAATTGTCATCTTCTGAAGACTCAGTAGAGATGTCATAGTCAGAGTGGTTGTCCTTATCTAGATTTTCTGTGTCCAGAAGGGGAAGAAACCTATTTCCTTGTTGACCATGGGAAAAGGAGGGCTTGTTAGGTGATAAAGAGTATTCAAAAAGAGAATTTTTTTACCTGTACCAACATCAATGTCATCCTGTGCATAGTTGGAAGGGGCTTATTTTTTAGGTGCAAGAGAGTGGATGGAGGAAGATGGTGTGTCTATCATGAAGGTAGGTCTCTTCAGGATGGTAATAGATGGTGAAGGGTTAGAGATAGAGGGGACAGTAGTGATTTTTGAGAGATCTCTGGTGGGAGATTTGGGAGGAGATTGGGATTTCTTTTTATTGTTGCTGAGTAAGGAGGGGTGAATCAAGTTGGAGGGGTTAGCTGCTTCCCTATCCTTGGTGGCAGGGGAGTAACCTGAGGGACCTGCCATGGTCTGAGGTTGAATCTGTTGAGGTTGGTGCTGAGGGAGAGGTGTTGGAGGGATGGTGGAGGGATTGTCAACAGCAGTGATAGGCCTGAGAGGTTCTTCATTAGTAGTAGGCTCTTCATTGACTTTGATATGCTGTTTTCCTTCTTTGACAAGAGCATTAGGCCTAAGAGGCTAAGGCTTGCGCAGTTCGAGGTGAAGAATGCCATAGATTTCATCATGATGACCAATCATACAGCAATGCTGGCAGTAGCTTGGAACATCCTCATATTCAATGGAGAATCTGGCAACATTGTTATCAATTCCTAGCTTGATATGGGACTGTAACTTCTTTCTCAAATCCACTTCAACACATATTTTCAATACATTTGGCCTAGTAAAAGAGGTAGTGGCCGCATCCATTTTGATAAATGTGCCTATTTCATCTCCAATGGACTTGATCATGGTATCATTGAAGTAGAAAAAGGGTACCTTTTTGATAGTTATCCAAACTGGTACAATGGATGATTCGGCATCTAGGGAAAAATCGATGGTCCACTTCAGGACCTTCATCTGGGAGCCCCTAAAGGTCCAGTAGCCCTTCAACCAGCAACGGCGGTAATATTCAGGATCCTCAAAGCGCATCAAAATGTGTCGGAAATCGATGGCTCCGATCTGGTATTTGCCCTTGAAATCAGCCTTTGAGAAAGCTTCGTTTAGATGTTCCATGGATGGCTTGCCGCGGGAGAATTTGCCGATTAGGGCGTTGCTATAGTGGGAACCGAGTGTTTCAGCTTCTTGTCTAGTAACTATACAAGCTATCTCGCCCCTATGGGAGGTGGTGGGGACAATTTCTGGATTAACAGGGAGGGATGAAGAGAGGGGTGGGGTTCTGTTGGAGAGAGATTGTGAGAAGCTCTTTCCGGGAACAAAACCACCGCGCAGAGGCGGTAGCGCCGCCATGGCGATGGTGGTTTGTAGCCGTTAGCTAGCCGTTATGAGTGACAGTGTCTCACAACGGGAAGAAAAGTAACTGTTTTGCTTGGTTTTCCGGTGAGGAATTGGGGAAAAAGAAGAGAGAGGTTAGAGCATTTGCGGAAGAGGGAGAAAGCTGAGTGATTCTCCGTCACATAATAATGTTCTTAGATCAAATTCTCTTAAACTTATAATTAATCAATTCAATTTGGTTCACTCAAATTGCAAAAAGGAACGTAAAAATTCCATAAACGTTGAAAATGAGACAATAGAAGTTTTCCAATTTCTACCAGTTAGATGGTGGGAAAATATGTGATGGATATAATCTTTTGCAGACAACTTAAATATGTGATGGGGTATTGTAAGGGCAAAGTGGACTTGCTCTCACGATCCTTTGAGATTCAATCCTTTATCGTTCAAATTCGTCCGTCAAAAAAAATTGGGGAAATTGCTGATGCCCGTGGTGAGGTCACGGTTTCGCACAATATTTCCCATGTCAAAGTACCCAGCTGCAATGCTGCACCGTCTTCCAGCTTGGTTTGTGTGTACTCAAGTTTTCCGTTATGTGTAATTGCATAATTAGCTGAGTTTTTGTAAAAGTGATCGAATATTACTTTAGATTAATAAAAGTTATTTTTATTTGAATTCAATCTATCTATTACAACAAACATCATATATATGCATGACCAATTAAACAAGCACTTTAGGAGACATCACTCTTAAACTTCATTTAAGCACAATAGAGCCTTTGTGCTATCATCCAAGTAGCTCTGGGATACACTCTTCATAATCTCAGGTACTTGCACCAAACAAGTTACTGAACTATTGAAATTGGAATCACTGATTTCACCATTATAAGTCATGCAGTTTGATAGATCACATCGCGGATCACAAACACGATCTTTATATATTAGACGAGTCATAATTATTATCTGGAATACATGAATTATTGCTGAAGTAGACCCACTATACTTAATTTTATGAACTTTACTTCTATATATATCATTTGGTGAAGAATATGTATGCATTCATTTTCAGTGCACGTGAGTGATTTAAAAAGATGAATCTTTCCTAATGTATTAATTATACGGAATTGATCCCTATATAAGTAGGTATATTACTTGCTTCATAGGGTCTAAACTAATATATTCACTTGCTTTATTACCATGCTGGTGATCTACAAACATCCACGGGTATCTTAGTGGTTGGACATTAGATTCATTATTTCATGATTTAAAGTTTGAATCTTCGCAACAACAGTGTGTGGATTTCTTGATCTTATACGTACCGAGACGAAGGTCGCTCAATGAGTTATGTCCCTGTGATTAACGTGACCTACCTCTCTATCAATTTCTGTGATGTCGGACGGGTGAGATGACGAAGACGAGCGAATAACTTTTTTTTTTTTGCTCCATACCGGGGATCGACAATCACAATTCATACGCTCAAGTATTCTCTCGAATTCCCTAGTATATAACCAAAGGAATCCCACGAACTATAACGAGATCTTCGACTTTTAAGGGACAATGAGTTGGGCAATTAGGCAAGCCGAGTCAAATTCATATGAATGGAACCAAAGATTCATATCATCACCAACATGCACATGGTAGTGCCCAGTGCCCATCCATTTCATTGAACAATTATTTGCATTTGTACAATAAACAATCACGTACGTTGTCGTAAAACTTTTTCCATTCATCATATCATCATAATCAACTCCTTTACAAATGAATGAATCAAAATCAAAAGAAGTACGCATATAAATTTCTCATTCCTAAAGAATATAGAGATATACTACATAAAGAATTGCAGTCCATTCTAAGACCTACTACTGGTAATAAAGATTAAAGAATCATTCGTCCACCGCGTCCGGCTGCCGGAAAAATAAATCAAATTAGTGAACCAAGTAGGTGACCGCCAGAGCCACCATAAGAAGAACGTACGCAATCCCCTGATCAAGAGCAGCGCCTGCATCGTTAAAAAATCCATTAGCCCCGATTCTCAACAACTCAACCCACCAAAATCAATCACTTTGAATTCAACAAGATCGAAACTTACTGTCGTTGGACGGCGGACCAAGCGGCGCCGGAGAAGGAGCGGTGTTGCCCTGTGCAAAGCAGACCTGGGCAAGCGCCATGATCATGAAACTCAGGATAGGGAAAACGGAGAACCTGACGGCGTTCATCTTCAAATAAGAGGAGGTGTATATGAAAAACGAGAAATCTGAGAAATACAGTCGGAGTTATCGATCGAGTCCGTCAAATGTAACGGGTTGGGGACAAGAAGAAGTGAAGAATCCAGAGAGAGGAAAAGGGGATTTATAAATGGGACATAGGAAACGCAACAAAATGTGAAGTTTCCAAGAAGAAGAATCTGAGGGTGAGTGAGGTAAAAGGAACGCGTTGAAACAGAACGTGGGATTTTTTGCTTTCGAAGAAATTAGAAACACAGAATTTTCAAAAATAAATGTTTCTAAATTTGACTGTGCCCGCCGGCTGGTTGACCGTGACGGGAGACGTGGCAGTTCCCTATTCGTGAAATGTTTGTGAAGATTCTTCTCCTAAATGGATTCTAGAAGTCAAGTCAGTCCGGCTTTTCTAAATCAAAGCTTTTCCATATAGCTTCCATCTGTAATTATAAAAGAAAGTCAACCTCTGTTGAAAATCCAACTTTCCTAAAATGTTATAAAACTATCACTATTTAAACTCAAATGATATAATTTTATTTTAAAATATTGATTATTTTAAAGTAAATATATAATAAAACATGTTTTAATATAAAAAATCAAGAATTTTTATGTTAAAATTAAAAAAATTAAGTTACAAAATATACAGTATTAATTCAATTGTATAAATTAAAACGTAATAAAACCTTTCATCAAAAGTCATGAAAGTTAGAAGTACAATACATATTCTCAAGAAGAAAATTGTAGCTGCATTTCATGTTACAGAAATTTTGATATAAATTTTATATCCAGTTTAGGCATTTTCAATTTCGAACCTTTTACGCAATTCTAAATAAGATAAGCTACAATTTAAAATTTGCTTTGTTGTACTCAATTTTTAAACTCATTTTCTATGTTAGAATCGCAACTGATTATATCATAAGTCGAGAGTCCAGGATGCAGAATAGAGCTATTGCTTTTGTGATTGCCAAAGAATCAAGTACTATAAGAGCAAGTCCAACAGCTTTGATATAATAGCAAATTTGCTCAAATATAAAGGTTTGCTTCTCCAAATTTAGAGAATGAGGGAGAAAATTTGGAGAAGTAAAATTTAATGCCACTTGCATTACTTTTTATTATTTCATTCATTAATTATTTCTCTTCAATAATTTTAAATGATAATATCTCAAAATAATTACAATAAAAGTTTATCAAAAATATATATTCTAAAAATATGCATAAAGACGATTGTAATAAGATCTCATATGACTATTTTTACATGTACATATCTATTGATATTTATTAATCAAATATAATTTATTTTTCAATATAAATTTACTAAATTTTAAGTTCATAAATATATTTATTTTGACGTTTGTTTATAAATCATAACGTCTAAACTAAAATTTTCTTTTGGCAAACATTTTATTTTAATGATTGAAACAAAATAACTTGTAATAAATAATTAAAAAGAGATGAGTCTAAACTGTCTAATTATTCATGAGAAAATCTCCTGAAAGTCCTACTTTCCTAGAGAATAGGAGCTACGGGGTCAAAATAGAAATAGTAGAAACTATTGGGCCAGCACGCGTAATTTGTAGAAAATATTGGGCAAGGACGCGTGATAAGATAGAATATACCATATTTTCCCCCAAATCTTACCCTAGTCTCCCCGCTCCGGGCGATCGCGAATTTATTCTCCCCCAAATCTTCTGATCGGGGATCGAAGATATGATGACTATTGATCAAAATCCGGTAAGTTTCGTCGATAATTGTTGTAAGATTCATGTTTCTTCGAACTGAAATTGTGGTGGTGGAGATGAATATGAAGGTGGCGGTGGGGATATGCTATATTTTGAAGAGGGAGGCGATCAGAACGGTGGAGGTGGAGAGAAAGAAGGTGGTGGAGAGTGAGATGATGGAGGCGTAGATTTATAAGCAGGATGGGTGGGGGTGAGTAGTATCCATGGGGTGGTGGAGGTGAGTGAGCTGGTGGAGGAAGGGATCAAGGCACGTAAGAAGGATTGAAGACATGATTGAACAACAAGAAGGTCAACTGCAACCATTTGAAGGTACAAATCTGCGATCCTTTGATGTTTCAGTTTATAACCCCAAACTGTTATTGTATATAACTGAACTTGAATGATTTAACCCTAACATGATTGATGTCAGTTTATATACATTTTTTTTGCATTAACCCTAACATGATTGATATCATAAGTCCTCTAGCAGCCTTACAGATGTGATTGATGTTTAAGTTTATTGTGCATCAACGAACTTGAATGTTTGAATGCATATAACCCTATGTTAACCCTAACATGACTGATGTTTCAATTTATAACCCCAAGCTATTAACATATATGCAGTGTCTGCTATCATTACCCCAAACTATTAATATAAGTAGGTTTTAGAAAGTAATATTATAAGTGTTTATATGTTTTATGCTACATATCCAATCTTTTAAAGTAAAAGAATTTCGGTGTGTAACTATACTATTTTAAATTGTATGCGTGTATGATTGAAGTGAATAACCATAATCTTTTAAACTATAACACTGAAGTGCAATGTTATACATATATACCCAACTACAATCTTCATTGATCTTTTAGTGTATATATCCACAATCTTTTAAGATAGGAATATGATTTGTTGGTATTTGGTATGAATATGCAGGAATTGATGCTGAAAGAAGTTTAGAAGGAGTCGAAAGAACGTGATACCAGAGCAATACATTGCTTCTAAAAGATCAATGAAAGATTTGTGGGATAGGTTACTCCCCAAATATGCAACTCTAACAACAAGGAATGACCCAATCATTTGACATTGGGTTTTTATGCTTAGTTAATATGGAATTAGGGATTTTGTAAGTATTAGGTCAAATATGTAATTTGTGAGGAATTTTAGCAAATACATATTTTTGGTTAAATGTTACAAACGTGATCTTTTTACTTACACAAGTGATGTGTTTATTTACACATACAATGTTTAATATTTGTTTGAGTTTCAGTTTTTACAAAAGTGTTATAGAAGTTTGATATTCCTTTGTGTTGTTTTAGTTTAGATATGTGATCTTTCAAGCTGTGTATGCAACACTTTTTCATAAAATAAGAAGGCTTTAGTTAGACAACATGTCGAATTTTTCAATTGTTTGTAAGAATTTACAATAGCTAACAAGCAACCTTTTAAGTTAAGAACTCGAACTTGTAGCTTGTATACATAACCCTTCATGAGCGTTGTATATGCCAAGTTAGTGTTCTAACTTACACATGCAATCTTTCACACTGTGTGGGCGACCCTTGAAATTAAATATGAAATCTGGTTTCCTGTGATACTTAGAACTTTTATATTTATTACAAGTTGTAAGTACCTTTTCATTTAAAAATATGAACTTGTAGAATAAAAATACAATCTATTAAAGTTGACACATAATCTATTTGGTTTTTAAGGTACAACCCCAAGGGCACCACCAAACTTTCCGGCTACGTAATTAAAGCAAACGCATTACATGATCTAAATTATGTACACATGTTACTCCAGCTCTCTTCTCCAAATAGAACATGAACGACGCCTCACTTCATTAATTGATGGTTGCCTGAAATTAGAGTATAATCAACCTAAATCACATCAGTAAAGTCAAATAGCTATATCCATAATCAAATAAGACAATGAAACACATATGAACATAAAATAAGTTTAAAAAGTTTTACGATATAAATCAAATGTTTCATATTACATCTCCAATCTGTCATCATAAAAGAATATATATGTTTTATGTACCAGGATATATATTGAACCCTTCAAGTTACATGTAAAATGTTTCATGTTACATGTCAACTGTTTCATGCTAAAAAATAACACATAAGCACAACAAGCATCAATCAAAAATGCTATTCTGACACATTATACAAGCATCTTCAACATGAAACCCTCCGCTAAACCCCTAAAGCTAAACCCCTAAAGCTTAACCCCTGAACCCCTGAACCCTTCAAGTTACATGTAAAATGTTTCATGTTACATGTCAACTGTTTCATGCTAAAAAATAACACATATAAGCACAACAACCATCAAGCAAAAATGCTATTCTGACACATTATACAAGCATCTTCAACATGAAACCCTCCGCTAAACCCCTAAAGCTAAACCCCTAAACCCCTGAACCTCTGAACCCTTCAAGTTACATGTAAAATGTTTCATATTACATGTCAACTGTTTCATGCTAAAAAATAACACATATAAGCACAACAACCATCAAGCAAAAATGCTATTCTGACACATTATACAAGCATCTTCAACAACAACAAACATAAAAAACGCCTGAAAAGTGAGGAACCGAGAGCGAACCGTCGTCAGCATTCAGATCTGCAGATGCAGGCGGGTCAACGTTATTCTTAGATCCGGCGACTTGCTTGTCCTTGTTAGCAATAGCTGTTAATCAATCAGTAAAAAAACATAGTCAGAGCTACACATCAACTATGATATACATCAAATGTTTCAAGTTACATGTCCAATGTATGATCAAATAAGACAATGAAACACATATGAACATAAAATAAGTTCAAAAAGTTTTACAATATAAATCAAATGTTTCATATTACATCTCCAATCTGTCATCATAAAAGAATATATATGTTTTATGTACCAGGATATATATTGAACCCTTCAAGTTACATGTAAAATGTTTCATGTTACATGTCAACTGTTTCATGCTAAAAAATAACACATAAGCACAACAAGCATCAATCAAAAATGCTATTCTGACACATTATACAAGCATCTTCAACATGAAACCCTCCGCTAAACCCCTAAAGCTAAACCCCTAAAGCTTAACCCCTGAACCCCTGAACCCTTCAAGTTACATGTAAAATGTTTCATGTTACATGTCAATTGTTTCATGCTAAAAAATAACACATATAAGCACAACAACCATCAAGCAAAAATGCTATTCTGACACATTATACAAGCATCTTCAACATGAAACCCTCCGCTAAACCCCTAAAGCTAAACCCCTAAACCCCTGAACCTCTGAACCCTTCAAGTTACATGTAAAATGTTTCATATTACATGTCAACTGTTTCATGCTAAAAAAAACACATATAAGCACAACAACCATCAAGCAAAAATGCTATTCTGACACATTATACAAGCATCTTCAACAACAACAAACATAAAAAACGCCTGAAAAGTGAGGAACCGAGAGCGAACCGTCGTCAGCATTCAGATCTGCAGATGCAGGCGGGTCAACGTTATTCTTAGATCCGGCGACTTGCTTGTCCTTGTTAGCAATAGCTGTTAATCAATCAGTAAAAAAACATAGTCAGAGCTACACATCAAATATGATATACATCAAATGTTTCAAGTTACATGTCCAATGTATGATCAAATAAGACAATGAAACACATATGAACATAAAATAAGTTCAAAAAGTTTTACAATATAAATCAAATGTTTCATATTACATCTCCAATCTGTAATCATAAAAGAATATATGTTATGTACCAATATATTGAATGTTTCATGTTACATGTAAAATGTTTCATGTTACATGTCAACTGTTTCATGCTAAAAAAATGACACATATAAGCACAACAATATAAGTTTGATGTTATATCCGCAATGTATCAAGTAACAATGCTATTCTAACACATTATAAGCATCTTCAACAACAACAAACATCAAAAACGCCTTAAAAGTGAGGAACCGAGAGCGAACCGTCGTTAGCATTCAGATCTGTGGATCCGGCCAATGTAGATGCAGGCAGATCAACGGCGGCTCCGGCGGTTACCTTCTTCTTCTTAACCATAGCTGTTCATCGATCAATGACGGGGCAATTAGAAAAAAACAGTTAATACAGGAATCGATCAATTAATAAGATTCAATTGGATCAAATGAGCATACCTTTCAATAACCCGATTGCAATCCAAACAAATTAGGGGCGATTAGAAAAAGTTAGGGTTCGTTCCGGCGGTTCAAAATCGTCAGAGAAGAGAGAGAAAAATCAGAATGAAATCTGAAGGGGCAGGTGGGTTTTGGTGGCTTATATACACGCATAGTTTAGTGTAATTACACAAAACCCCCGAGAAAAAAGTATTTGCACAAAAACCCCGTAGTTCCTATTTGCTCCAGAAAGTCCGTCTTTCTGGAGACTTAGCTATTATTCATAATACTATTGTAATTCGTAATGTGTTATTTTTATAAAATATATTTTTATAATTTTATATTATGGAGTAAGTAATGTCAAATATGAAATGTTATTATAACTTTTATTATAAGTTCATTATTTGTTTGTTCATTATTATTTGAACTTATTAAATATATGACTTTAAAAATAGAAGAAAATTGGACAAATATGTAGTATTAAATGTTAGTAATAAAATTTAGGGAATGAAAAATGGAGAAACTGTTGGAGTTGAGACAAAAAAATATAGAGAATATGAGGTTTGCTTCCCTATTATGGAGAATGTGAATGGAGAAACTGTTGGACTTGCTCTGAAAAAACATATTTGCCATACTAAGAATAACATGTAATATAATTTTATAAAAGAAAAAAATCACTAATCTAATCCAATCAAATGATAAAGTTATTCCGACGGTTTCTTTTTTAAAAAAATTATAAAACAACATAGATGGGGATATTTATTAAACTCTCCAAACCTTCATAACTGATCTCTTTAAAGGGAGAGATTATAGAATAAATTGAGAACGTAAACTGTATCTTCTATAACATCCCAAGTAAACAACATAATCATGAAGATGAGTCTAATCAAGATGGCCGCCTGGATCGCACCAGATTTCAAAATTGCATACAAAGTCAGCAGCACTGGTTTTTCTAATCTAATTTTCAATACAATTTACATGTTCTATGAACAAATTTTATCGACTCATAAATATAGCACGACCCTTATTCAAACCTCAACTGAAACAGTTTCATATGACAAACCCTTTGAATTTGCAGCAACAAGTTTTCTCTATGATGTGTTAGCCCTCCTAAACTCGCCTAACACCGACATGCCTCATATAATTCATATAATGAGTTTTCGCCCAGTGATATTCTCCATAAATATAGAGTGTACATATTTGACACCATAAGCGAGTTGTCATACATCACAATCTTTATTTATTTTATTTTATTTTTCTGTGAAACAAATAATAAAAATTGTGCACTTCATGGAGCATAAACAAACTAGGCATAAAATTCTAATAAGTTTAAGGTAAAATATCAGATAACTCTTGTGACTCACAACTAGCTTTCAGATTTATGAGTTTACCAACTCAACACAGAAACTCCATTCCCGCAAGTTACTTTCAAGCAAAAATTACAATTTTTTTTGTTCCAAATAAAGAATTCAAAACCATACTAAGTAGCATATAAAATACAACCAAGTAGGATCATGCAAGAACACGACGGGGTTGAACATACTAGCAAAATAAAATTGCTATGAAAACTCATATAAGCATTTTGATGCCTAAATTTCATTTTCTCAAATGAACAACACATAGCACAATATAGAAGGTCATACTAATCATACAATGTTGCACATAAAAACAAAAAAGTAATCCAATAAGCCAAATCAAGTCATATCTTAACCTCAACACAGGGTAATCATGAAACTGAGACAATGAATAGATCAAGAAAGACAAAGATTTAATTATCTCATATCATCAAGAAAAATTTCATGACCAGTCAAACAAGATGGTACAAGCACGTTAGGTCAAGACTTTAGCGGTGGCTCCCGTGAGATGACTCCCACGTAGCACTTAGCTCCTGACCATATACATGTCAATCACGGCAAACACGTCAAGCTGGCTTCCCGTACATACATAGCCCTTCATCTTTTTCAATAACAACCCTCACACAGACTATTAGCCGCAACTGACCAAATCCGTGCAAGTCCAGGTCACAATATACTCCCGACTACACCAACATCCTGCTGTGTGAACGGGTAGTATATTTCTTGGTCCATCTCGCACGGTTATTGGCCACAACTGACCTATCCGTGCAAGGCATGGTCACAAAATACTCTCACCTGCACAAAACTCCATACTCCATGCGCAAGTAAGTGGTATTTTGCTCATGGCATCACACATATCACATACACAAGTTCATAGTCTTTAAATCATATATACACATATAGATACACTAGTGCACAATCATACCTTTCTCGGCACCACATTTAAGGCATTTTGACCAAATTTTCGCGGAACCGCTGAGTACTGAGCTTGCGAGTTCGCCTATGTCGGCTCGCCTAGGGCAGAAAACTGAACAAGGTGTTTTACAATTGAATAGAAGGCATTTTTGAAACTGCCTTAAAATATTGAACGACAGGCGATATCGTAGCCAGAATCGCTAATAAACGATGAGAGAAGCGAAATCGCCTGTAAGACCCAGTAGAGGTTGTAAAAGTTGTTCGCCAGTAGTTGTTGGCTAGTTTTCTGCCAACGAATTCGCTAGTCAAGAAAGCCTGTAGGAGAATTAAAGCTAGTGATATCGCCTATTAGTACGTCGACAGGCGGCTCAAGCGACGAATTCTCTTGCTCACTCGTCTGTGTCATATTTCTATCATAAGAGCTAGATTACTTTCTGGCGACAGCGTAACAATATTCGCCTATTTGTAGCGAGTTCGCTTAGTGGCACGCCTGTTGCTCTCTGTCCATCCAGTCGAGTTAATAGGCAAATTCGCTTCCTATGATGCTTACAGGCGACATTGTTTCCGAGTTCGCTAACATGACAAGTTAAACTATGAACTACAAAACTAATTCCATTCTCTTTTTCGTTTTTACACATGAAACATATACTCCAATACGAGTGGTAACAAAATTTGATTCAAATAAGAAAAGCATTGATCAAACTAATAATAAGATTTCCACAAGTAGGTAAAGATTCTAATTTGTAAAAATTTAGCATTACAGTTGAAATAAAATTCCTAGCATAACTCAACACTTCTAGCTAGGTAGAGTTGTCATTGGCTGCACTGTCCTGGTCCTCTGGTGTGGCTTGGTGTGGATGCTGGCGGAGATAGTCTTTACAGAAACTCCGAAGAATGCGGAGAGTCTCCCACCCATGCTCTTGGACGTTAGCAATCTCGTTCATCACCGAGAACACATAGTCCTCAAGCCCTTGGTAATAGGCTTCTCTTGGCGCTAGTAAATGATATACATTGAAAATGTACTCCTTCTGGTAGTACTCCTTCGTGTAGTACTCACACGGCTTCCCGGTGCCGGAGAACTTTAGCCTTGGATGGTCTATGCGGAGGAATTTAGTTATGAAGTTCGCATAGGGAAATTTCTTCACAACCGTGTTGTTTTCTACCACGCTCTTCTTCATGTGTTGGAAAATGGTATATCCAATGTTAAGCATGACTTCCTCCGCCACCATGTAGTACTCGATCAAAGTCGTGTAGTTTGGTTCGGCCAACCTTGTACATTTAGGCAAAAGATTTGTAGCAACCATCTCATACAATATCCTCCTCTCAGGGGTGAGCTTGTATAGCTTGTACTCCTTCGACGTTCCAAGTTCTGGCTCATCTCGACCAAAGTGTGTCTTGCCATACTCCTTCAGCTTCGCGTGGGAAACGAGCAACTCGCTAGGCCATTCTCCCCTTGCGTATAGATCCACAGGTTTATCCTCGTCCTCGAACACAACACCGAGGGCATCATTGAATAGTTTGGGATTTAGTTCGTACTCCTTCTTGTTCACCTTGGTCTTCCACACGTCACCAGACAGAAATTAGCGTAGAACTGCATAGTCTGCTCCAGATAGCCCGGCTCGTTCACCTTCATCAACTTGTGAGCTTCTTGATATTCAAAATGTTCCCAAACCTCTTTCAAACCTATGTCGTCCACTTGACTCTCATCAACCACCATCAACTCGTTAAAGACAGCCTTGGCTTCCGTAAAACTACAGTACTTTAGATAAGCTTGTTCACTAACAAACTTAGCCTTATCATACTTGATAGGTTCGGTCGATTCGGCGGCGGCCTTTTTACCATTACCCCTCGGAGGCATAATTGAGATTGCCTAAAAAACCTAACAAACAAAACCCAACCTTAATCTATGATTGAACCCATAAAAAACACATTCAACATCACACCTAAATTGAAAGCTAAGCTTGTACGGAACGAATGTATAAAATAAATAGAAATAAATCAAAATAATGATTGAAAAGAGTTGAGGATGAGTAGAACTTACAAATTGGGGGAGATTGGGCCGTGAGAGCGCTGATTTGCCGGTAGAATTGATGGGTGGGCGGCGGCGGATCGGAGTTTGGGGAGGTTCTTGATGAATGTGAGGGTTACAAATTTGGGGATCTGATTTTGAACGCGTCTGGTTTCAGTTGACTGTTTATAGGCCCTGCTGTTTACGAGTTCGCCAACTCCATCGCTTATAGGCGATATTTCAGGCGAATTCGCTTGTATATAAAAAAATGCTGCCTTTGGGCCTAGGAACTATGATATGGGCTAGATTATGGGCCATGTATGTATTGTGTATGTATAGTGCATTGGAGTGGTGTTTCATGGGCAGTTTGCGAGGGTCGGCGACTTATCGAACCCTTCTATTTTGCCAGCATATATATACTGATCAATTGGCCTTCAATCCACCGATGCGGGAATAAGGACAGTGCCAGGAGGCGAGTTCGCCTCTTACGAGGCCTGCAGGCGTGGGGAAAAGGCGAATTCGCTTGTATGTAATACTATATCCCTTTTTATTTTGGTTATAATGACACTAATTTTAATCTTTTGATCACTTGTATATTGTAGAAATTATTATGAAGGACTGTACAATTACAAAGAACTTCAAAACATAAGTTTCATATAACAAATATTCACAACTTCATTTGAAAAAATTCTTTTCTATCCTGCTGGGTTATAAATCCCGGTCCAGTGCGGTAGTTGCCTAATCAGATTTTTATTGAATTCTTATTTTATTAAAAAACATTCTTTAATTTTCTATAAGTATCTGGGTTTAAGTTAGGCGGAGTTTGGCGTCAATTGCTGGCGGAGTATGGAGTCCATTCGGCGGGTTATGGACGCTTAGTCTTCCGTCGTTTGCGCCAAATCAACTTTCCGTCGAGTCAACCTGTCATGGCGGAACCTGTAGAGCGCCAGGACGACTAGTCGTTGCCAAAATGGATGACTTTTCAACGCCGTGTATTTGGACTATATGGCAAAAAAGAAGGATTAAATATGTTGTTAACTTTGAAATATTTTCATGATAAATACAGGCGAATATATGAGCGAACTCGCTCCAGTTTGTTTTTATTACAAGAATGCTAAACCCTACTTGATACTTAGAAGCGATATCGCCTCTTAATTCGTTTATGTATGAAACAGCGTCGTTATTTTGTGTTCTATACTTGTGCATTTTAACAAAATAATCAACCTGGTGAGCAACACCGTAAGCTTATTCGCCTACCTGTTATGAGTTCGCTTCCACAGTTGCCTGGTAGACTCTGTCGCCTGTGGCGAGCCAGACAAAGAGTTCGCTTTTAGATAAGTTTATAGACGTTTATATTTACGATTTCGCCTATGCAGTCGCCTAGTAGACTTTGTCGCCTGTGGCGAGCCAGACAAAGAGTTCGCTTTTAGATAAGTTTATAGACGTTTATATTTACGATTTCTCCTAGTAGACTCTGTCGCCTGTGGCGAGCAAGGAAGCGATATCGCTTGTATGATAAGTTTGTAGACGTGTATACTTACGAATTCGCCTCTCCAGTTCGCCTCTCATCTTTTCATGTAGCGAATCGTCTTCTTTATCGCCTACTCTTTGAATACACTTTGTTTACATGTAAATAGAGGTACTTTTGTGTATGGTTAACATTGAAGAAATACATGAAGTTTAATTTTATTATTAAAATACCATGCTACATCAATTCAATACCAAATAAAACCATTCTAGAATCATTGTTTAGTGTTGAAACAAAAGAAAGCTAGACTACACAATCAGATAAAGTGAAGCGATCATTCTTTGTCGTCATCATCTTCACTATCTTCACTTACAGTCTTCTCAATATCTTCATCGTCATCATCTTCTTCAGACGACTCCGCGGCTGAAGATGCTTGGATGTTCTCTGTTCGGCGAACCAGTTAAAATACATCGTCGTCTCCATTGACAATGTCTTCATCTCGCTATGGTTCTTCATCCATGATATGATTCTCAGGTTGCTCTTCACCGGGCTCTGGAGCTGCTCCTCCCTCTCCATCAGTGGGTTCTTCATCTTCTGCCTCGCTTTCAGGTCTCGCTCGATCTTCAGGAATGTAATCAGCAATGTCGGTCATGGGAGGCAAGCGTTGAACCTAGAAATCTGGATTTTCTTCATCATCGCTCAGATCCGGATTCAAATTCAGCATTCTACCAAATGCCAGTACCTCCTCCCTGTCTTTTGCTTGCTCCAGCTTCACTTCTATCTTACTTGCAAGCTGTCCAACATAGAGGACCAACTGTTCACGCCAAGCGAGATCGCGAGCTGCAAACGGGAACAAAACAATTAGTAATCTAAATTGCTGCAAACATTTATCATATCATGAAAAGACTTACTGTATAACAATTACTTATCTTTACTCAATTCAGCTCGGGTTCGAGAACTCGAAGCACCCATGACCTTCTTCGTCACCACCCCCTCCGCACTGATTTGCAACCCCTTGTTGCGTAGCCAAGTCGCGTCGTAGTATTTCACTGGATCGGCCATGGTCACAGGTCGCACACCCTTCTTCTTCATCATAGCGGTTATGAGCTGCCCGTAAGGGATCGTGTGATCGGCCTTGTCCTTCGCACGCTTCAGCATGTGCTTTATGATGGTGTACCCGGGATTGATCTTCACCTTCTCTAGGTGGTAGAAAACAATCAAGTTGGCGATCATTGGCTCACATGGATGACCACCCGAGGGCATGATATTAAAGCACACAAGCTCGAACACCAACCGCTCCTCTTGAGTAAGGCTCGCAATCTTATACTTCTTCGCCATACAAGCCACCTTACTACGCGTCTTAAAGAACTTCCTACGCTCGGCCACGGGGTCTAGGACGCTCTCATTCAACGAGGTTGGGAAATTTTGGGTGTGGTATATCTCATAAGGGCCATTTGGATCCAACGGCCTAAGTTGATCACTAGACAAATAAGGGCATCCTATAACCTCATTAACCAAGAACTTATCTACCTTAAATGTCACACCCCTAACCATCGTAGTCGCCTCTTCGGCATCCTTCTCAAACTTAAGATTAGCATAAAATTGAAGACATTCTTCCCTATGCACCGGCTCACTCAAAGTCAACATCCCATCTAGATGAGTGGCTCTAAAATACTCAAATATATTATCAAGACCCAAGCTAGTTATTTGAAACGGGTCAAAGACCTTATTATTTAAAATAGTACAACGAGTATATCGCTGGTACCTTGTCTCCGCTTTCGGGCTGATAAAAAGAGACCGCTCCTCATCCTCGTCAGTGTTTCCCCCAACGTTCGCAGCAGACCGGGATGCACTGGCGATGACGGGACCAGGCTGGGCAGCGGTGGTGGAGGTTGGCCGATACTGTTCAGTGGTGGCGGCATTGGCTGGTGGCTGTGATGAACTCCCAACAGTTTGGGAAGTGTCTCTACCCCTGTTACCGGTCGGAGCTCCAGCGGTTTGCGCCTCCCTTCTCCCCCGGCGACTGATCTGCTCAAGGGTGAGCTCTTCCTCCTCCTCCTCGTGGTTCGCACCGGCGCCTGTGGTCGGGGCGGTCCTCTGACGCTTTGGAGCGGGTGGAGTGAGGCTTTTTCCGGCTTGCTTGCTCCGGCCCATGGTGGCTCTGTAATTGATCGACGACGATGTTAAGAGTTAGGGTTTTAGAGTCGTGGATGTTTTAGGGATTCTGATATCCCCAAAACGCGAATATAGTTTAAGTATTTTTTTTTTAATTTACCAATTTACGAACTCGACACAACTCACGCTGGCAACCGTTTCCAATGAGCGAGTTCGCCTCTATTTACGCCTCTAGGCGAAACTAGTAGCGATATCGCTTGGATGCACCCTTAAACCTAAACCCTAAACCCTTCACCCTAAACCCTAAACCCACACATGCATACCCACACCCATAAACCCTATATATGTACCATACTCATAATTGTAACAGGTGTAGCGTTGAATTTACACGAAAACCGATCTGATCTGAGATTCTTGATACGATTCCGACCGAATCAGCACAACTAATCGTAGCACATATTTTTAAGCGGGTCATTGCCGGTGAACAATTACACACTACTAGATCCAAATGTTTGACAAGCCAACACTGTAGTATTAGTTCCTCCTCGACTCATCCCGGCACTAATATACAAAAATTGAAAACATCCATGTGTACTTTAAGATAACCGATGGTACACGAGTCATAGAAAATTCGCTAAACCAAGCAAATAAATATATAAAAGTTTAGTGAGGATATATGAATTGAAACTATAGAAAAAATGACAATAATTGGATGAACTAATTAACTTACAATTCCATGGTTGAAATCATATTCCATCAACAGCAATTGGTCTTCAGTCTACTTGCATCATGTAATGAGTTTCCCTGCAATTGGAAAAGGTTCTGTATGAAATGGGTAAATAATTCTGGAAATTAGAAAAGCTTTAATTCTTTCCACACATCGATCATTTCGAGATTGTTTTAAAGGGTGTTGCTGTTTACACCCATAGTACAATGACATATGTGCCCTCCAAAGCTGATATATATTAGGGCATGAACAGATTTGAAATATTCCAACACATTAGTACTTGTAGATTTATGACAAATTCTTTCTAAAATACACATACTGTAACATGTTTAATTAAACATTTTATTTTTACAAATTATATGGAAGACTGAACAAAGAAGAAGCAATATCGCCACCAGTACTCGCTAGTAAGCAATAGTATAGGCGAACTCGCAAATAAGTAAAACAGTAACCGACCAAAAGTACTATTCAGGCATGGCTTGTCCACCTAAACCATGCTATATATATCATTTTACCCGGATTTTCCTACTATCAACCTCATTTTCACCATTCCTATCCATCTACCCCTCCATTCTCTCTCACCTTATCCCCTCCTCAACCTCAAGCACAAATCCGTTCAATCCAAATCCATTCTCATACCATTCCAATCCGAAAATCACTTCCATCCTAAGCACAATCTCATTCTCAAAGCTCAAACCTTGTTCTCTTGCCATGAGCTTAACCCTAGGAACCTAAAAACCCATCAATCTAGATCAACCTTCATTAAAATTTGGGTAAAACCAACAAAGCTTGCAACTTTGTGAAGTAGACATCAACTACAAGCTAAGAGCTTCTTCTACAAGTAAGGTATGTGTCTAAAATTTCATGTCTATGTTGAATGGGCATTTAGTTTCCTTTTATTTTTGACATTTATTACATGAAGGACATGGTAGAGTAAAGTTTATTACTTGTTAGGCCCTCACAAATAATTATTGTGTGTGTTTTTTATGTGCAAGTAAGAATGATGTAGTAGTGAATCCACAAGCAAGAATTAGTTTGGTAAATGTTGTGTTAGTCCACCTCTACAATCTTATATGTTTACACAAACTAGGATTGGCTAACACTAGCTCTTACAAATCCAATAAAATATTTATTCGACCATATCTCGAGAGGTAAACCTTGCAATTTTCTCTATTCTTTTAGTTTTTCTAGATTGCATGTTTCTCCAAACTAATATGACCATGTGGATTATTTTATGTCATTTGTGGTGATCATTGGAGCTTTGTTGCAATAATACCCGATTTGAAGCAAGTATATTGGATAGACCCCCTCCACCGCCCTCCATCCCGGACATTCGCCGATCTCCTTGACAATGCATTTCATTAGGGTAACTTGTTATGCTTATGCTATCACTTCATTTCAATTCAATTTTTTTAGCCTGCACCATTGCTATAACCATGGAATATATATATTGTAGTCTAGGAAGCAATCCTCGGACTGGGAATGTGGCTATTACACGATGTTGTTTGGTTTGATGGTGGTAGATGGTCTTCAAAACAACATGCAGGATCTTCTAAAGGTAACCTAAAGGTAACATTCTACAATCTAATTCTATTACTCTTCATGACAACTTCCTACGCACATTTGTTTCATGCATAGGTATTCGTGGATGATACCACGCCTTTCTCCTTGGAAGAACTTAACAATGGAAGAGACTGATTGGCACGCCTTATAGTCCACGACCGTGCATTTACCATTGCAAGGCCACAATTCTAGAAGCTACATACCACGTGACAAGGTGTTGGTCCATTGCATTTAGTTTTTTTTAATTAGGAATTGACATTGGTAATGCACTTGTGTGCACTTGAAATATGAGGTTGTGCCTCTTTAGTATAGGGTGGTGATTGGATATTGGCAGGTTTTTGTTGTATCGGAATACCGATTCATGTTTCGAAAGAAACGGGTCACATTTTTCAAATATTAGCCAATTTTGCAGTGCTTGTAGACGATATCGCAACAAGAGATTCGCTTACAGGTGAATAAAGAAGTGTTTTCGCTACACCACATTTTTCACACTTCACAATCTACAACCGGACACAAACACGGTGTCACCTCCACATTCAGCTACAGAAGCGATTTCGCCACGCCACTCGCTAGTGAGTCTCTGTTGGCACGATCGTTTCAGGAGGCGAGATTGCACAGAACTTCGCCTGTTTCAGCAGGCGAGTTCGCCTTCCTGATACGCCAACAGGCTTCTTTTTCAGGCGATATCGTAACCATTACGGTTTTTAAAAATTCCCCCCATTCAATAATTTACCAAAATTCAAGCGAATGAAGTGGCGGTTTCGTAACCCCTTCATAGGCGACTGAAATGAGCAATATCACCTCTGCAGGCGAAATGATGCTGGCGTTACCGTCCAGCATAATATCACCGAAACCAGGCGGCACCTGGTGGCGAGTTTGTAAGACTAATTCGCCTGGTTCACGGTATTTTCAAAACTGCCGAGAAAAAGTCACTTTTAAGGCACAACCGAGCAAGGCGTTTTGGTATGATGCAACTGCCTTGCATCCTATGCATGTCCACTAGTGATATTTGGATACCAGCTAATAAATCCACATTTTATACATCTAATTCTAGTTAAAAATCCAGACTTTATCACAAACTTTATCACAAGCACGTTAGAGTAACTAGAACAAAGAAAAAACTTCACAATTATTTTTTCACGGCATCATATAAAATACTCTAGTACAAATAAATAATAGGCACATATATCCATTTCATATTATTCAAGTCAAGAATTCAAGCACTAGCATTTGCACCACACATAGTAACAATGACCAGAAGAAAATAGATTGACAAAAGGCAGTGTAGATGATGCAGGACGGATAGCGCAGTTTTTATGTAACGGATCTTAGGGTTCGAACGTGGTGAATAACTGGTTAGATGGTATTTGATTGATGTAGAAAAGATTTAAAATTGCCTGGAAACTTCTAAAGTAATGATATTGCCCTTTCACGTCACGTTTCAGGGTCCGTCAAACATCACATCTGTCGGGTAAGTTTGAGTCGCTCGCAATTGAAGATTTACGATTTTTTTTCGCAAAGAATTTTTATATATCAATAATCTGAATAATTCCCCATAGGAAATTACATTATATATTACCGATGAAAAAGTAAATCTAAAGAGGATTAAGATTTCCTCTATTTTCCTAAAATAATAATGTACTAAAATGAAAGGAAACAAATTAAACATACTTAAAATACACAAATTATACCATACATCTGGGGTACGTATCCCCAGGTGCATTCTAAAATTTTATTATGTGCATTTTTATGTGTATAATTGTGCATTGTAAAGTTGTTTTCTTACAATTTCTATAAATAGTATATGCAAATAGAATGCACAATTATAATTGTAAAACACACATCAAAGGTGGATCAAAGGTGGGGATACATACCCCTTGGGTATGGTATAAGAATTGCTTAAAATAAACCTTCTAGAATCATGGAAACCATTTTTAGATTATATGAATAATCTAAAAATAATCACTTCTCATTCCTCATCATTATCACCCGCTTGAAAAAACTTGACTCCCTGCGAGTTAAAATCATAGGTCATTCAGAAGGCTCCAAATATGTATACGTTGAACATTCTTCACGTGGATGTCCCTTCCATCGAACGAGATACTTCCAGCGAACAAGATATTACTTGCCATGTACTAATATCGGAATTTTTTTCAGACGTAGAACATCCCGACTTTCACCATGCGATACTGCAGATACAACCTTAGGTAACTTGGAAAAATACTTCAATTGAGTTTTAGTAATCTTATCAACTCCTCCAAAAGAGTTAAATGCATATACAGCGACCTTGTATTTTCTTTTCCTCAAGAAATTTGGCATAGGAACCTTTCCGATAAACCTTGCACATGATATATCTTGACCAAGAAAAAGTTGAACCTTCGGGACTAAATTGGTAACTGATCTTTCAACATTTGTCTCTTCTGCAATCGTTTCTTTCTTCTTGAAAGTGTCTTCATCGGGTTTCTTCTCAAACATTGATTTGCATTGCTTATCCTCTTCAACATCTTCAACCACTTCAGAATGCTCAAAGACATTGTGGCACTTTGTTTTATCTTCAGCATCGTCAAAAACCTGTACATGCTCTAAAGTTCGACTGCACTTTTTATCTTTCTCGACTGCTTAAACCTTCTCAATCACTACCTTAGTGCTTGTTGGCTTTACAAATTTCTGCAAACCTTCCGGACTCAAAGACTTTAAGACAATGTACTCATTGTTGAAGTTAAAAGAGTAAGTATTGGCATGACCATTATGTGAAACATTCCGACCATTTATCCAAGGACGACCTAAGAGGAAATGAGTAATTCTAGTAGGCACAACATCACACCAAACAGAATCTGAATATCTACCCTTTTTCAATTGTACCAAACATCTTCTGTTTACCGGAATAATTGTGTTGTTCATCCAAGAAACTTTGTATGGTTCTGGATGTGATTCAATTTTTAGTTCAAGACTCTCAATTGTAATTTCTGAAATCACGTTTATATTGTTTCTCCCGTCAATGGTGAGTTTCCGGTACTCCCTCCCACAATTCACAGTAGTCTGAAAAACTGTTTTCGGGTTGTTAAAGATCCGTTCTCTCAGATTCAACAAAGACTTATCTCCATTCTCTCGTTCTTCAACACTTGGTGATTTAACTTGGGCCTCAACACTTGCAATCTTAGTAAACCTCTCTGGGAGTTTAAACCTCTTTTCAATCCCTTCTCGTGAAGTATTAAACCTAGTGAAAGAATAAAGCTGCAAACTCTTCTCAAATTGAAGAGCTAGTTGGAAGGCTTCAGAGACGGTACCAACTGGGTGAGGTATCATACAACTGGGAATCTCTGGCTTAAGGCCTGACTTGAATCTAGCCAAAGCCATATCTTCAACCTCATGAACTCTGCAATGCACCTTCAATTCCTTAAACTTGTTCACATATTCTATAACTATCATGCTTCCTTGTTCGAAACTCGCTATGTCTTCAAATATTCGAGGGACAAATCTATCATCCGGGGGTTCATGAATGCGTGGCCACTTTGAGTTCATCATGTTCGACCGAACTCTTGATACCAAAATGACAAGGATGACAATGATCTATTCATCATAAGGCAAGGAGATATGACCGTGAATGAGTACATGAAGAAGTTTGAGGAGTCAAAGGTTCGTTGGAGAGCTTATGATAGCGAAGAGATGGCTTTGGCTAGATTCAAGTTAGGCCTTAAGCCAGAGATCCACAAGCATATGATGCCTCACCTAGTTGGTACTTTCACTGAAGCCTTCCAACTAACTCTTCAATTTGAGAAGATTTTGCAGCTTTATTCTGTCACTAGGTTTAACACTGCACGAGAAGGGATTGAAAAGAGGTTTACACTCCCAGAGAGGTTTACTAAAACTGCAATTGTGAAGCCAAAATCAAATCACCAAGTGTTGATGAACGAGAGAAAGGAGACAAGTCTTTGTTGAATCTTAGAGAACATATCTTTAGTGCCCTAACAACAATTTTTCAGACTACTGTAAATCGTGTGACTGAGTACAGGAAACTCATAATTGATGGTGGAAGCAATATTAATAAGGTTTCAGAAACTACAATTGAGATACTTGAACTATCAACAGAACCACATCATGAACCATACAAGATTGCTTGGGTGGATAATAATTATATTATGGTACAAAATAGATGTTTAGTACAACTGAAGAAGGGTAGATATTCAGCTCCTGTTTGGTTTGATGTTGTGCCTACCAGGGTTACTCTTATTCTCTTAGGTCATCCTTGGATAAATGATCGGAATGATTCACATAATGGTCATACCAATACTTACTCTTTTAACTTCAACAATGAGCACATTGTCTTAAAGTCTTTGAGTCCAGAAAGTTTACAGAAATTCATAAAACCAACAAGCGCTAAGGTAATGACTGAGAAGGTTGAAGCAAGCGAGGAAGATACAAAGTGCAGTAAAACTTTAGAGAATGTACGTTTTACAGAAGATACTGAAGAGAAAACAAAGTGCGACAACGTCTTTGAGCATTTTAAGGTGGTTGAAGATGTTGAATAGGATAAGCAATGCAAACCAATATTTAAGAAGAAACCCGATGAAGAGACTTTCAAGAGGGAAGAAACAGTTGCAGAAGAGAGAAATGTTGAAAGATTAGCTAATAATTCAGAAGAGACAAAGCAGGAGAGGGAAAATTTTTGTTGCCATGTACCAAAATTGTTCTTTGACATGTACCTCTATTTTCCTATAATAATAATGTCCTAAAATAAAAGGAAACAAATAAAACATATTTAAAATAAACCTTCTAAAATCATGAAAACCATTTTTAGATTATATGAATAATCTAAAAAATAATCAATTCTCATTCCTCATCAGTAGACACCCAAATTTAGCTAACACCATTTTAACCATTCAACAACTACAAGCTTAAAAGACAGAGAAGTGTAATACACCAGCAAATATCTCAAGGCAAACTTAACACCACTTAATTTCATATACTATGCATTCATAGACCAGGTTCAAGACAGTGCTCTATTCACTCAAACCCCTTCAAAAATATGCATGAAGACTAGTATAACCATGATATATATCTATATATACACACACACACACACACACACACACACACACACACAGGCATGTGCGAAGAACATAATTAGCGCACATAGGCATGACATCCCCAAAACTTTATATCATTAGAGTTTTGAAGAGTGAGAACACTCACCTGTTTACAACACTAACACCAATCCTAGTAGATGTTCCATATCTGCTTAAAATTAAATTCCAAAACATCAGTTTTTGTTGGACAAGCTTTCGTGTTTCTTACTTACTTAAATAACTTTTAATGAATCTTAATCCTAATATAAAGTTCAGGATTTTAGGATCTCATATATGAGACATAAACAAAAGAGAGCTAGAATCAGAGTCCAATACATGATGTAGCAACATAAAAGATTTTCGATTAGTTCATGCTAATTCTAAAACCTAGATCAATATTATCATTCTCAGTATTATAAGAAGAATCAAATTTATAGAAATCAAAGGCACAGTGTGAAAAATGTGTTCATCGTAAAATATTTTCAAATACATATATTGTTAGGTCACCAATGCTTAACTCCTTCAACCTTTTCTCTTATTAACATTTTTAATTTCTTTGATTTTTTATGGATCTATGTAGTCCAGAGTTTAAGGTTTACAAATGTGCAATAATTATCCAAACCCGAGTTATAGTCATTAAGTTATGAATATAGCAAGTTAGAATAGTTGAAAGCCATTTTCCACAATAGTCCGGGTATTACTTATAGTTCAATTCCTCCTTGTTTCGTTTGTAAAATCAGTCCATATCATATTTGGAACTAGAATTCAAAGTCAAAGATCAAAAATTCGATAAACTCCATATAGATCAGTAAAATATGTTAAGAACTAGGTATTTGTAACTCTGAAAACTGGATTTGCTGCTGTAACTTTACACCCACTTTGGATACTGACTTCCCAACCATATCAAAAATCTATTGAGATTAACATGTAGATTAGAGTTTCGAGTTCTTAAATATGCTAGAATTAACAAAATTAGAGTCACGGATAGCAAGATATGGTTATCTTAGTTATGTTCGTTGGAATCCTTATTCTGCAGTAGCCTTTTTTTTTTATCAAACCACCACAAGGGTGGGGGGAATTTATAGGCATCCCTTACCTTCAAAAGACATTAAAAAAATGAAGAGTTACAAATTGATTGTTTGTTTGAAACTGAATTAAGTTCTAAGCAATTAAATTACATATTGTGTCTTTGATTTGAGTTGTGTCTAGGTATTATTATTCAACTCCTAAAAATCAATCTCCAAGCTTGTCAGTGGATGAGTAAACAAATACACAAGCCACTAGTTTCCAAGTGTTGGTTCTTAGGTAGAGAAATAAAGACCTAGACACCTCAAAATCAAATTTTGCAGTTTCAGTTTGTTGTTGTTTGATACTGTCCAGAGCTTGCACAAAGCTTGCCATTTTGTTAGCTTTTGTTGCTACCCCTCCTTGTGTGTGTATCCCATTAGAACTCCTTTACAGGGGGTCTTCAGCATCTGAAAAGAAACATAAACAGCAGCAACATTAATTCTTGTTGGTAGAAAAAATTATCCAGTCCTAACAGTAGGAACTCCAATCTTATATAAAGCTATTAGCCCCTTCAGATAAGATGGAGCATCCTGTGAGGAAATTATCCCAGACATTGCATTTTTAGAGCAGAGCTTAGCAATAAAATCTGCAACTGAGTTTCCCTTCCCTTAGCACATGCTTAATTGGGATGCCACACACTGTTTTATAGAGCAGCCTAAAGTATAACAGTGCCAGTCCAAATATGAGGGGTCTTTCAACCCTATTATAGCAAATAAGATATCAGATTCTACACAAAAAACTTGATTAAGTTGGTTCCCAACTTGTAAACCAAGTTTTATGGCCAGCAACTCAGCAGCTAAGGGGTGTTGGCTTCAGATTTTTCCATCTACATATGCACTACATTACCCCCTGTATCTCTTACTACTAGTCCTAGTCCCACTGTACTACCTGACATAGATGCATCGACATTTATTTTAAGGCCATTGTCAGGTGGATCCCATTTTACACATCTTAGTGGTTTGGTTATCTTTTTTCTGATGAAAGGCACTAGACCAGTATTCAGTAAGCTTCTGTATTTCATACTGTTTCCACTAAGAGGGAAGGAAGTAAGGATTTTATGCACTTGCTTAAAGATTTTTCCACCACGGCTGCAGTTCTGGATATAGTGCTATGATGAATGAATTCACTCCTTCTGCACCATAAAAACCAAAGAGTAGCTACCATGGTCATATGAATCAAATTTATATGCATTTTAGACTCTCCACGGATATTAAAATAGAATCTGATCCTATATCTGGCATCTCTAAACGGAGGCACTGCTATACCTAGCATGCTTTGAATTAAAGACAAAACTTGCAAAGATTTATTGCATGCATTGAAGTAATGATCTACTGAATCAGAGTTATTGCAAAAAACACATTTTGATGGTATATTAATCCCAAAGGACTGCAATACATCATCAAAAGGAAGTAATCTGTTCACAACTCTCCAGATGAACATTGAGTACTGAGATGGTATGTATCTAGACCATACATTTTTAATGGAAAATTTGTCATTTTCTCTTGGTCTTAAAGAATCATATGCTGACTTCACCGAGAATGACCCTGTGTGATTTGGCTCCCATACTAGCACATGTTGGATCTCCATGACCTGCAAAAAATCCAAAATGCCGTTAGCCAATATAGGCTCCAATAGAGCTAAGTATGTACCTTTGTTTGCACAGAACTGTTGAACAGAAATGTGCTCAAAAGGTATTGAAATGTTGTCAGGCCATTTGTAGCATAGAGCACCTGTTCCCATACAATTAGAAGTCCAAAATGGTGATGTACCAGAACCAATCAATACCCTTGAGTTAGAATTTGCATGTGGTGTAGCTTGACAAATCCTATTCCATGTGTGGGATGTTTTGTATGTCTTTGGCAGTGACCATTGAAATGCTATCCAAACTGTCTGATTTTGCTTTAATTTCCACCAAAGCTTGGAAGATAAAGCTTTGCATAATTGTTTTTTTACTCCTTAGTCCCACTCCATTTTCAGAGTGTGGCATGGCAAGCCTCGTCCACTTTCTCCATATCTTCCTTTGACCATAACTGGATTCACCCCATAAAAATTTTTCTGCAAGTATTTCCATTTTCTAACCACTGTGATTGGTGGACTAAGAACAGAGAAAGTATGTACCGGGAAGGACATAAGCACAGAATTTGCAAGTACCAACTTCCCAGCTTGTGTCAGCCACCTGTTTTTCCAATTTTTGATTGCTAACTCCATTCTGTCCATGAGTGACTGGTAATATGCCACCTTATTTCTGCCGATGAATATCTGTACTCCCAGATACTTGAACAGTAATGCCTCTTGCTTCATCAGTGTTCTCCTTTCAATCATTCTTTTTTTTTAATTAAAACCACCATTGGTGGAGGGGGTTTATTGGCTCCCTAAGCCTTTAAAATTAGAACTAAAAATTAGTTCATAGTTATGTACATGAAACATAGGTCTGTGCTAGTAAGAACTAGATCAGACTCCAAAAAATGGATAAAATACATAAGTTATTGCATCAAAGTGCTAAAATCTTTACCAGCCCCCCTCCATACCTCCGAGTAACTTAGTAATCGTTAAACGAAAAGTGATTCTGCCAAAAGGTGGAGAGGGGGGTAATAACTGTGTCAAAAGTTGCTGGAGTTGTGGCTATGTTATTCTCTCTGGATTCCTTTTGAGGTGTGCTTTACTGGTTAACCATTGGTCTCCTACCAATGGCTCTTGGCATATCTGCAGAAAATAAACATCAGCAACATCTGTAATCAAGAACCTATCCTCTCCTGAGGTTTGTGACTCCCATCTTATCTAGCATGATCAGGCCTTTTAGAAATTGGGGAGCTGTGTGTAAATGGATTTCAACAGGATCAGTATTGTTTTGAGTTTGTGTGCACATTTTTGCCAAAAAATCTGCAACTAGGTTACCTTCCCTGTGTGTGTAAGTGTTATCCCCTCTGTTAGAGTTTTCAGGTCATCACAGAAGCTTTATAAATCCCATCTGGCCTTTGAAGGATCATTTATAAATCTGATAGCATTTATACAGTCTATTTCAATAGCAAAAGAGGGATGAGCTAGTTTTCCAAGCTGTATGCCAAAATGTATTGCAAGCAGTTCAGAGTGAAGAGGTGAAGTTGTTGTGACCTGTTTAAAAAACATTTGCTTGACCTAACCTCTAGAATTCCTAGAAACCATGGGTATACCTGCTGTGTGATTGTGAATAAAAGATGCATCCACATTGATTTTTATGCTACAATCAGGTGGTATCCATTTTATGGATCTTAAGAGCTTAGGTTGTTTCTGTTTGAAAAAAGGAACTAGACCTATGTGTACTAGATATTCATGTTTTACACAATTACCAACCAGTGGAAAAGTTGTAAATATGAAAGATACCTTCTTAGCAATGTTGATAAGGAGTCCCTGATTAGAACACATCTTATTATCAAATATGAGTGAGTTCCTTCTAGTCCACAAAAACCAAAAAGCTGTCATCAGTGTGGTAACTGTGACCTGAGTGTGAATTTTTTATGGACCCCTATAGCTAAGGTAAAAAGAAACTCTGTGTTGGACAGATTGGAAGTGGGGAACTGGTACTTGCAATATATTGTGCACAAACTCAAATATTTCAACATTTTGCTCACAGTTATTAAAAAAATGGTTAATGGTGTCTGCATTGCAACATAAGGGACATTTTGAAGCTAGAGAAAAGACAAATTTGCATAATATGTCATCAAAAGGTAATAGACCATTAACCATTCTCCAAATCAAAATTGACATCTGAGTTGGGATAAGTTTATGCCATACCTTTTTTATGTGATGAAGGTCCTGAGAAGAGGTCTTGAGTGAATTATAGGCTGATTTGATGGTGAACATGCATGTTGCTGATGGCCTCCATATCAACTTATCTCCATGCTTATGTGTGAGAACCATTCCCTGCAAAACAGAAATGTCATTGGTAGCCAGATAGGGCTCCAGCAGTGGTAAGTACATGCCTTTGTTGTGACAAAAGTCAGCCAATGTGAGTTTAGGGTATGGCAAGGTTACTCCATTTGGCCATTTATAGAATAAAGCCCCAAAACCAGTCCAGTTAGAATCCCAGAAGGGAGAGGAACCTTCTCCTATAATTACCATTGACTGAGTGTTAGCAAAACTTGTGACAGAACATATTCTGTGCCATGTGTGTGAGGTTCTGTATGTAGAAGGAAGTGACCAGAGAAAAGATGTCCAGATTGTCTTATTTTGCTGCATCTTCCACCACAACTTACAAGAGAAGGCCTTAATTATTCCTCTAAAATCTCTGAAACCTGTACCATTTTCATCTCTTGGCATAGCCATTTTTGACCATTTCCTCCAGATCTTTTTCTGCCCATATACAGAGTGGCCCCAAAAGAATTTAGCAGCCATCACCTCCATTTTTTAATCACTGTTTCTGGTGGTTTTAGAATGGAAAATATATGTATAGGGATAGATAGCAAGACATGGCTCAGAAGGATCATCCTTCCAGCTTGTGTAAGCCAACCATTTTTCCAGTTACTCACTGTGTTTTCCATTCTTTCCAGTAGAGGTTGATAGTACACCACCTTATTCCTCCCTTTAAAAACTGGTGCACCTAAGTATTTGAAAGGTAGAGCTCCCTTTTTCATACCTGTTTTCCTCTTGATAACTCTCAGTCTAGTTGCATCTGTATTCTTGTTGGTGAAGAATTCTGATTTGTTGTAGTTTATTTTCTGCCCAGAGCTCAGTTCATATGCAGACAGAAACTTCTTCATTCTTCTCAGATTCCTCTTTGTTGCAACAGTGAAAATGGAAGTATCATCAGCATACATCAAATGTGAAACTGGCTGCACTCCTCTAGGCATGACAAAGCTTTGAATATACTGCAGTTGTATAAGCTTTTGCAATCCTCTTGTGAAAGCCTCAGAAACCAAGTTATACAAGTAGGGGGATAGTGGATCTCCCTGCTTTATTCCTCTGGTTGAGTGGAAGAAGCCAACTGCAACTCCATATATTAGGACTGAAAACCAAGCTGCTTCTATGTTCTGTAATATAATCTTCACCAGTTTTCTATCAAATCCAAAATGTAATAGGATAGAGTTAAGAAATCCCCAAGAGACTCTATCAAAAGATTTCTGCATGTTCAATTTGATGATGATATTCTTATGTTGTGGATTTTTATTCAGAAGCCTTATCATTTTCTGCATTTGGAGTGTGTCATCTGCAATGTCTCTGCCTTGCATGAATGCTGATTGCTCCAGTGATATAAGGCTAGGTAGCAGGGGCTTTAATATTTCCATAATAATTTTGGAGAAGATTTTGTTGGCAAACTTAGATAGGCTTATTGGCCTAAAATCTGAGAAGGAGCTGGGATTTTTGATTTTGGGTATTAGAGTGAGCCAGGTACTTGCCATTGCTCTTGGCACTTTCTTGCCTTGCATAAATTCATTTGCTGCATCCAGTAGGTCCATCTTAACCACCTCCCAGCAATAGATATAAAAATAACCACTAAAACCATCAGAGCCTGGTGCTCCATTTTTGTTTAGGTTAAAAACTGCATATTTCAACTCATCCATCTCCACAGGCCTTAGAAGAGAAATGTTTTGTTCATCAGTAACTATTCTTTGTTTTACATCCATGAACCTTTTGAGGTATTTTCCTGATCCCAGCTATACTTCTTCACTCAACAAGTTTTGGAAGAAATTGATTGCCTCCTCATGTATTTTATCTGGTGCAGTAATCCATTGCCCTTCTCTATCTTTAATCTTTGATATCTGAGATTTGGCTCTCTTTTCCTTTACAGCATTGTGGAAAGAAGTTGTGTTTGCATCTCCTTCTCTGATCCATTTCACATTGGCTTTTTGTTTCCAAAAGGAATGGTATTCATTTTGTGATTTGGTGAGGATAGCCATCTGTCTATTTAGCTCCACTCTGTCACTGTCCAGTCCTGAGTTCTGATATCTTAGCTACATTTCTGCAACCACTGCTTCAGCCTCCAGTAAGTTTTTGTTGACATCACCAAACTTGTCTTTGTTCCATAATTTGAGGACATTCTTCAACCTTTTATGTTTACTCACCACTCTACACATTCCTATCTCATAGCAATGGGATTCCCAGCTTGTTCTTACCAACTCCATAAAATCATTTCTCTGAACCCACATCTGTTGAAATCTAAAAGGTTTTGGCATCTGGATTTCTGAGCTTTGGATAGATAAAAGCATTGGGTTGTGGTCTAAGGTTAATCTCCCTAGAATCTGTATAGAGCTATGAGGGAAAAGTTCATGCCATTCAACTGAGCACAGCCCTCTATCAAGCCTCTGTAGTAGTAGGTCATCTTTGGTCCTATTGCTTGTCCAGGTGAAGGGATTGCCTACAGTTTGGATCTCTAAAAGGGCTTTGGCTGAAATCATGGAGTTGAAGTCTCTAATGGCTCTTATTGGGGGAGGGTTTTTACCTTTCCTTTCACTCACAGTGGCTGTGACATTAAAATCTCCAATGAGAACTATGGGACCAGTAGGTATGCTTTTTAATTGCTCCCACAAAGGCTCTCTTAATAATCTAGTGACCTTAGCATAGACAAAACAACAGTTCCAGGAAATATTATATGCAATATCAGATATTGAAACTAATAAAAATTGGTCAGATTGATCTAGTGTCTGTACAGTATATGAATTTTTCCAGAAAATCCATATTTTTGCATTTGATGCAGGCATGGCATTGTCAAATTGTAAATCAAATTGCAGACTGGATATATTAGTACTAATATGCATGGGTTCAATTATACACAGAAAGTCAATTTTGTGTGGTCTTATTAAGGTTTTAAGTCTAGTAACTGACTTTTTATAACCTCTTATATTCCATACAAGCATAGTCCCTATATTTTTGTGACTAATCATAAATGGTTCTGTTTTTAGACTTTGGTGAGGATCTAAGCCATTGTTCCACTGTAGAACCATCAGGCATGCCTCTTCTAGTTTTCTTTTTATTTGCAACATGCTTCTGATCTACATGCTTATGTTCTGAATCAGAAAAAAGTTGTGTACCTTTCATATGTGTATCTTCATAATCTTCTTTCCCATCTGAACTAGGATCAGAGGGTCTCCATTCCAATTCATTGGGGGCTTCTTCATAATTGTCAGAACTGTCTTCATTAACATTATCTTGTAGAACTTGAAATTGGTTAGAAATAATAACCTTTTGGAGGAGGTTGGTAAGGAATCATAGCCAGATCAAATTTATTTCTATGATTATTGTTCCAGTTTCTAACACTATCTAGATCATCATATGAGTAAAAGGATACTTTAGGTGGACTCCTTGCATTCTGGAATATTGACAGAGGATTTGCAGAAGTAGTGATCACCATCTCAGATTGTGTAGCTTCAGCTGTGACTTTTGGTGTGACAGTTGTAGCTTCGGATGGTGCAGATGGTGTGACAAGCTCAGAAAGTGTGACAAGCTCAGAATGCACTGTGTCATTTGCTGCAAATAAGATGACTTGCAGCTCACCTTGTGCTCTATCTGTTGTTGCTGCTAAGACTGTCTTTTCTTGGGAGAGAATGGGCATTGTTGTATTTTGGAGCAGACTTTTTGGGGGGTTCTGGGCATCATTAGTTGGTGGATTATCCCCTTGTGAGTGAAGTGCTGCATTTTTCTCCTCCCTTGTTAAACCTGAACCTTGAGCTTCATGCCTAATTCTTGTGTTAACTTTCCTCCATTCCTCTTGAAGGGGCTGTCTGGGATGGATTTTTCTTAATAGCTCAGCTATCATTCCTCTCTGATTAGTCCTTCTCTTCTTCAACTCAGGATGTAAGAAACCACATGTGGCATCTTCATGCCCTATTCTCTTGCAATATGTGCAGTACAGAGACACATTATCATATTCTATGTCACATTCTACATTTTTGTTTGGTGTTCCTATGACAATAGAAGGCTGTAAAGGTTTGAGGAGATCGATTTGAACACACACCTTTATTGCTGATGGCCTTGTTAGAGAGCTTGTTGCCAAATCCATTTTGAGAAACACTCCAATTTCATTGTCGATGTCTTCGATGGCTGAGGAATTATAGAACTGGATCGGCGGTTTGTGTATTGTGGCCCACACCGGCACCATGGATGATTCTGTGTCTGTAGAGAAATCCGGCGACCACTTGAGTATCTTAATCGGGAACCCATTGGTGCTACACTACATATTGCTCGCATCCAGAATTTCTGGTATTCTTGTTTGTCTTCCATCCGAATCAGAACATGCCGGAAATCTAGAGATCCTATCTGATACTTGCCGTTGATACCCATGGCTTGGAAGGCTTTGTGTACCTGCTCCATGGATGGCTTTCCATTGGTGAATTTACCTATCAGTGCATTGGAGTAGTGGTTGGCAAAAGTTTCGACAACTTCCTCGGCATATAGCAGGCTAGTTTGCCGTTAATTCTGTGTGAAATTGGTTTTATCTCTGGATTAGACGGTAGGGAGGGGAGAAGTGGTAGGTTTTTTGGTGCTAAAGCTTCCCGGAAAGATTTTCCGGCGATAGCTTCACCATTCCACGGCGGAGGATTCGCCATGGGGTGACCGTTATTGTGACGTTATTATGTTAGGTTGCCGTAAACGACTAGAAAAGGTAACTATTGAGGTGCTAAATTGGGGGGCGAGTGTAGTTCAGTTGATGAGAGAGATCAGAGTGTTTTGGGTTACTGTTTGGGCCGAAAAAATCACAACAGTGCTCTTACAATTAGTGCTTCTGGATCATCACTTTCTAGAATCAGAAAACCTTTCAATCATTCTCATTTTATGATATGTAGCACCCTTGTGTGTATAGAACTCAGATTTAGAATTGTTAACCTTTTGGTCTGAACTAAGCTCATAAGCTTTTAGGAAATGCTTCAGCCTCCTAATATTATTCCTTGTTGCTGTGGTGAAGGTTGTAGTATCATCAACATACATTAAATGTGTGACAGTTTGAACTCCTCTAGGCATCCTGAAAGGTTCTAGATATATGATTGAGATTAGCTTATGTAATCCCCTATAAAAAGCTTATGTGGCTATGTTGTATAGAAAGGGAGATAGAGGGTCCCCTTGCTTTATCTCTCTGCTAGACTTGAAGAAGCCAGTTGGTACTCCATTTATCAGAACTGAAAACCAAGCCTCTGTTATATTTTGGATGATAATTCTGACCAGTTTACCATGGAATCCAAAAGATACCATTACTGAATTTAGAAAGCCCAATGAGACTCTGTCAAAAGTCTTTTCCATATCCAATTTCACAAATAGATTTTCATGAGCAGGATTTTTTTGGACCAGTTTCGCTATTTCCTGCATCTGTATGATATTATCAGCAATGTCCCTCCCCGTTAAAAAAGTTGTTTGCTCCATAGAAGTGATCCTTGTCATGTATGGTTTCATTCTTTCCATGATAATCTTGGAGAAAATTGTTTTGACAAAATTTGATGAACTGATTAGCCTGAACTCAGAGAACTGGCTGGGGTTTGGCTTATTTGGTATTAATGTCAACCATGTACTAGTGATTGCTCTTGGTAGCTTTTCCCCTACCATGAAATCATTTGCTGCATGTAACAAATCTTCCTTGATAATCTCTCAGCAGTGAGTATAGAAGGAACCTGAGTATCCATCAGCTCCAGGTGCACTTCTGAACTTAAATCAAAAACTGCAAAGTGCAATTCCTCCATCTGAACTAGCAGCATCATCTGTTGATTATCCTCTTCCTGTATAAGTTTGGGGATCTGATCCATGAAGTGTTTTAAGTAAGTGCCATCTGTGTATGTAGCCTCCTCATTCAGAAGTGACTCATAGAATTTTGCTCCTGCTTCCTGAATCTGGATTGGATCACTTATCCATGCTCCTGTATCATCCTTTATCTTGTTGATTTATGTCTTGGCTCTTTTTTCCTTGACAGCATTGTGGAAGTACCTAGTATTGGCATCTCCCTCTCTAATCCATTTCAGATTAGCTTTCTATTTCCAGAATATCAACATTTCACTTTCTGCTCTCCACAACACAACCCTCTCTCTGTTTAGCTCCACTAGGTCCCTTTGATCCCCAGATTGTTGTAGTACCATTTTCAGCTGTGCCACCTTGTCCTCTGCATCCTTTAGATTTTTGTAGACACCTCCAAAACTTTCCTTGTTACATTGCCTAGGAGATTCCTTTAGGCTCTTGAGTTTGCTAACCAGCCTTTAAAAACCTAATTATGTGCACTCTTGATTCCAACTATTGCTTACTAGTTCTGTAAAGTCTGCTCTGGATGTTCACATGGCCTGAAATCTGAAAGGTCTTGGCAGCATCACCTCAGATGATTGTATGGATAGGAGTAATGGCCTATGGTCTGATCTGGTTCTGTTCAAAACATGTACTGAGCTGTGGGGGTACTGCTCATTCCAGGCAAGGTTTGATAAGCCTCTATCTAGTTTCTGCAATAGCAAATCTTCCAGAGACCTATTTTTGGACCAGGTAAACTCATTCCCAACTGTTCTTATCTCAATTAGCTCAAGGGCATTGATCCATTCATTGAACTCTGACATGCTTACTATAGATGGGGATCCCTTCCACACCTTTCAGCAGCACAGGTGATTGCATTAAAATCACCTTTGAAGATTGTGGGAGCTACTGGCACTGATAGCAAATCCAGCCATAGATATCTTCTCAAAGCATAAGTTACCTTAGCATATACAAAAATTGAATTGCAACTTTTACCATTTTTAAATCATTTATGACAGCTAGCAAGTATTGGTCAGACTGATTTAATACAAATACGCTAAAGTTGTTATTCCAAAAGATCCATATTTTGGCATCAGTTGCAGCAACAACATTATGATATTATAATTGAAACTGGAGATCATGCAAGTCACAGTTATGTGTAAAGGTTCTAAAATGCACAAAATATCAACTTTATGCATCCTAATGAGGGATTTTAGTCTTTTTTATTGAGGTACCATATCCTCTAATGTTCCACACTAGCATATTTCCTATGATATTGTATCTAATCATAGAAACTACACATGTTTGGATTTTGGTGAGGCTCTAAGCCACTTTTCAGCTATAACACCACCTACTGGCATGCCTCTTTTAGTTTTCTTTTTTGTCTCTATGGCAGTGATAGGTAAGGGAGAAAGGATTGTACCTTGTGACTGTGCATGGTCCTCTTCAAATGCTTTAATAATTTATTCCTCTATGTGTTTCCACCTCAACATATTATTCTGAGCTGTAATCTTCAGAATCCTGCAAAACTTGGAAAGAGTTAGATATTTTTAATGGGGCTAGGTCTTCTGTCTCCAAAGGTGCCAAATATGGTATGACAACCATTTCTTACTTTTTCCTTTGATTGTTCTTCCATTCCCTAATGTTAGGTACTTCCAGATCATCATGGGAGTAGAAAGGTAGTGAAATTGACTTATGTATTGGTTTAAAGAAAGGCAATTCTGGGACAGTATCCTTGTGTTGGTGCTCATCATTCCTTGGTTCATTCTGAATCAGGAAATCCACTTGCTGAATTGTGATAGCCTCACATGGGATGGTAGTAATCTTTTCTCCTACATCATTTTTCTTTTCAGCTTCAGATAGGCCAGATGATGATGCTATTGGGATCCATTGTAGCTGCTCAGTGGGAGCATATACTTTTCCTTTTTTCTTGGGCTGAACAGCTCTACTCTCCTTCTTCTTAGCTAGGTATATCTTTTTCAAATCTGGGTGTAAAATCCCACAATCATCATCACAGTGCCCAATTCTTTGGCAGTGGGAGCAACAAGAGGGTAAGTTGTGGTACTCCTCCAAGAGGTTCACCTCTACACAAACCTTGATCGCAGATGGAACGGTAAGTGAGTTGGTGGCAGCATCCATTTTGATAAAAACTCCCAACTCATTGCCAAAATCCTCTATAGATGTACGGTTGTAAAATTGAATTGGAACTCTGTGGATTGTTGCCCATACAGGCACCATTGATGATTTTTGGCGTGTCGAGAAGTCTGGAGACCACTTCAAAATCTTCGTTGTGGCTCCGATGATTGAACAAATGGAACGGATCCAGAAGTTTTGGTAGTCTGCCTTCAATTGAAAATGTGTCAGGATATGCCGGAAATCCATAGACCTAATCTGGAACTTGCCGGAGAAGCCCTGTGCCTGAAAGAAATTGCCGATCTACTCCACGGAGGGCTTCCCACTAGTAAACTTGCCTATGAGTGCATTCTGATTGTGCGATGCAAAGGTCTAGACGGCTTCGTCGGAATATATACAAGTTATCTTCCCGTTGACCCGTCGGGAGATTGGTCGGATTTCCGAGTTTTGTGGCAGTGTCAAAGAGTGGCTGGGATTTGGGTGCTAGAGCATCAGCGAATGTTTTTCCGGCAACTCCCCCACCCGGAATGGGTGGTGGTGCCCCATGAAGTTAAAGTTTATGACCGTTGTGGGTCAGAATAGTAAAAATAAATGGCAGGATTTTAGAGAGAAGGGGGAGAAAAAGATTTTAGAGAGAGCTAAGTAATTGCAGTAGCCTATCCACAATAACTTTAAAATCAAATATCTTACTCATAACTTATTTGATTTTTATAATTTCAGATTTTATGCTGGTTCATCTCGTAAAGATTACAGGGGTATACTACTCAACCAAATCTGAGCTATGGTTTATCGAATAGCTGATTTACAAGTTTTGGTTTTCAGTCATTCTGCTTCAATGAGACAGAAATAGAGCAGAACTTTAACACTATTTTTCACCCTCGTTTCTCAACCAATTTAGTAAATTATTAATATCAAATTGAAGCTTAAAATCCAAGGTTTTCAAATATTCTTCCCTTACCCTGAACAGAGGTATGGATTTAAAGTTACATCCTTTTAAAGTTTCGGTATTCAATCATTCTACTGCAACAAGACAGAAAAAGGGAAGAACTTTAAAACTATTTTTCTCCCTCATTTCTTAACCAATTTAATACATTCTTAATATCAAATTGTAGCTTAAAATCCATTGTTTTCAAATATTCTGCCCTTACCCTGAACGTAGCTATGGATTTAAAGTTACACCCTTTTAAAGTTCAGTACCTCATATTCTCATGGAAATTCCAGATTTCATGTTTTTCTCATACAATATCCTCCTTTTAACAGTTCCGCTCATAAATCAAAAAAATATCAATTTTAAACACATCCATGTATAGAGTACCCAATTCCTAAGATTTTTCAAAATGATTAGTTGTTCCCCAATCATCTTCAGTTTCTTTACGGTTCATAACTTTCCTTGATATTAACTTTAAATCAAGGTGATTTAGTATGTTTAAATATTTAATATCACAAATCAAAAGGGTGAAGTTAGTTTACTGGGATTTGAATAAACTTCAGAACAAAGAACCGCAACCAACAACAATCATTCATGGAGTCCAATAGCAGTGGTAGCATCAAATATAACTTTAATCAACATGACTTCTCCACTGCTAGAAGGAATCCCGCAGTTTCAGACACAGGCTCGGCTACTGGAATTTGAAAAGGTCGTTGCGTAACAGGGCAAAGGAAGGGAAGGGAAGTAATATTGTGGTGAAGCAACATTCTTACACTGGAGATTTTATTGGGGATAAATTGAAAGATGTAGCTTGTTCATCGAATATACGAAGAAGAGAGATGATAATTGTGGAGAGTTGCAGAGAAATAAGGGGAATTGGTTAGAAAGTTTCTAAATTCTAACTTATCAATACCACATTCTAAATTACTTTTTTTAATGGAAAGATCACCCAAAAGGGTGAGGGGGATTTATTGGGCACCCCATACCCATATAAAAATAACCAATAAAATTGGCAGAGTTTGTTACATGCCGAAAAGAAAACGGCCAAAAAATATAGGTGTGTAAAAACACCCTCATCTCACAGAAACGGAGTTAAGAACTTCAACAGGAATCATCTTAGCCAATGTCTAGAATAAAGAGTAACTCTGACGCCCGAGAGCCTTCAAACTAATCAGATGAGATGGTATTTACAAAATAATAGGAGCAGAAACTATGAAAATTTTCTAATAATGGTCCATGGCCCTGGCATGTAAGCTTTTTGTGGGGGAGCCAGGCAGAGAAAGTTGTTGCATGGTATTACACTGGATGTACTCAAAAACTGAAATTCTAAGGGATTGAGTATTGGAAGCATCAAGAAGGATCAAACCTTGAATGTTAGGTGGTAGCTCAGACCATGCAAAATTCTGTTGAATGAGATGCTCTCTGCAGTGTTTAGCTAGCATATCTGCAGGTTGATTAGCCTCCCTGAGAATGTGTGTTAGAGCATGTGGCCCTAGCATCTGTGGTATTGAGTCCACCATGTTGAAGAGGGTCCAGTGACTCTTATCAGTATGTTTGATCATCTCTACTGCAAGCCTGCAATCAGATTCAATAGTGAAGAAACTATCTAATTGAAATGCTCTTCTGATCTCAGCTTTAATAGCTATGATCTCCGCATGTAAAGGGAATGAAGAATCAGTGAAAAAGCATGAGGCATGTAGGAAGGATCCTGATATGTTTCTGATTAGTATAGATATTCCAGCTTTGTTCAGCTTCCAAGAGGCATCAACATTGATCTTTACTCCATGCAGTGGTTTCAGCCAAAAAACTTCAGAGATTAGTGGTTTGGGAGGCTTTCTGATGGGAGGGACATATCCAGTGGCAGCCAGTTCATAGTCTATTTCCCTAGAGATGTAAAGAGGCTTGGCTAAAGGGATTCAAAAATATGATCTTTAAGACTCTTAGTGAGTGTATCAAGGCTGGGGTAGATATTGTCAAAAATGAAAATGTTTCTGGCCCTCCATAGCAACCAGCACACAAAAAGAGCAGAGTGGTTTAAGTATGTGTGCAGTTTAGACAAGCCTGTAAAGGACCAGTTAGATGCTAATCTATCCCACACGGACACACTATTAATGTATGAAGTAGCACATGTGATATGCATCTGTCTCCACAAACCTGTAGCAATATAGCACTCTGAAAAGAAATGTTGTAGAGAGTTGACCTGGTTACAGAAACAACATTTTGAAGGTAGATTGAAACCAAATTGGAATAACACATCATCAAAAGGGAGGATGGCATTTAAGAGTCTCCACATAAAGACAGATAACTTCTTTTGAATGTGTGGTGACCAGATGTGTGTTAGAACAGGTTGGGATTGTTTTGGTGCTCTCAGTACCAAGTATGCTGATTTGAAAGTAAAGTTACCCAAACTGTCAGCTTTCCATATAAGTTTATCCTGTTTGTGAGGGAAAATGGAAGCATTTAGAAGGATATGGATGAGGTCTGGTGACAGTAAGGGCTGAAGGAATGAGAGGGCAGTGTCTTTGTTAGCAATGAAGTCAACAACTGTAAGATCAAGGTATTGTTCAGGAACAGTATCAACTTTGTCAATTAAAGGCCCACCACATTCTAAATTACAAAATCCTTTCCATTTCTCTTATTAATTTATTTTATTTTATCCCTCTCCTTATTTTGCATGTCATCTTACATCTCCCTAATGACACGTGCTAAGGAAAGAAATGACTAATGTATTTTTCTTTTTTTATAATAATAATAATATTATTATTATTTCAATATTGGTCAATTTTAAATATTATTGTTATTTGTCAACAATTATATAGTTTACTTAACTTTACAATACTCTAAATTATTTATTCCCTATGATTCTTGGAATACTTTCTCTAATCCTTCTCTATTTTGGATCATTCTATAAGAAAGACACTATGGTGTCCGTCAACAAGCGCGCGGATATACGTTGTTCCTAAAACTAAAAATTTCGATGAAATATATATATATATATATATATATATATATATATCATAAAGTTTAATGCCCAAAAGTATCTAAATATCTGCCAGGTAAATCATCAATAACTTGCACCAACCCCAACAAAAAGTCAGAATCAACCAAATTTACCAGTCTAGATCCATTCACAAAATCGTCAGAAGTAAGCTGTCAAAACTACTCTGACTTGGTTTCTCCTACAAGGAGCATAGAAAAGAGACTAGAAGCCGAGGGGATTTTCCATAGCACGGCTAATCCGTTTACAATGAAAACAACAGATGGCATAGGGTACTCGATAAACTAGTCCAGAGAATTATGCAAAAAGACCCAAGTGAAGCACATATTTCATCTAACATAAAAATAAAGAAAAAAGAAAAGAACCCAGATTTCTGGATCTACCAATTCCCTTACTGGAAGCGGTTCGCGACGGTGATCAGCGGAGCGTGCATCCACACGATCGAGGAGTTGCGTCCAGATGGTGGAGCGTGTGAACAGCGAAACGCGTAATTAGCGCGATGAGACGCCAAATAGCTCACACCATGACGGCCCACCGGCGCGTGTGACGGTGCGTAGCCACACGATCTTGCCAAAACCTCTTTGGATTAACTGGATCTGATAAAAAATCTTAACTTTTCCGACAATCTGTGGTTGACCTGCATCTGTATGATGGCATGAGATCGGATCTCTTCTGATTAGTCCAGCGGCGAGCGGACATACTTTCCATCGTCGTCGAGCTGCGGCTCCGATCCCTCTAAGGATCCAGCCTACTGCGGGGCATCAGCAGTCATTGAAACGTTGTAGTTTTCAGGTGAGAATCCGGGTTCAAGTGATGGGGGTAAGGTATAGGGAAGCTAGAAAGCTGAAAATAAAGATATGGGGGTGGAGGGGTGGCCGAGCAACGGTGAGAAGCGCCAAAACCGGCTTTGACCACCCCTCCGATGATGGATCTGTTTTGAGGGGGAAATGGGGGAGAGAGTTGACTTTTGGAGAGAGAAAAAAGGGATGTTCACATCTAGACTCAATGTCCTATCGCGGCGGTGTAGTTGAGTTTTGACAGTGATCCATTCTTTAAATTATTTTGGCATGGGTAGAGGGTACCTATGGGCAGAGCGTGGGTAAAGGGTATGAAAAGTGAGGGCTTAACACTTACATAGTGTTAAACCTAGAAAATTGAGAATATCCAATTTAAAATTACATAGACTGAAATAATTTTAAAGTTTATGAAGTAGCCTAAGAAATTGAGAATAATTAACCCGGAAAATTGAAAATTATATAGACTGAAATGGTTTTAAAGTTCGTGACTAGTCCAGAAAATTGAGAATCTCGTTGTATGGATTACAATTGTTTTTCAAAATCATTCTACCCAATGAAATTATTTGAAATTTTATAAACTCATTATCATCATACTTACCCAAATGATTTGAGAATCTCTTAGATACCTTGAATTAGTATGAAAATGTTTAAAGCTGTTTTTTAAGATCAACAAGTTGAGTGGCACAAATCTGAGACGAATATGTCGTATTTTGTTGGAGTTGATCTAAAGTACCGATAAAGTGGATGGGCGGTGTAGAAAATTAGCTAGGACTGAGAGGGTGGGAGGGTGACCTGTTCAATGGCGAATCGCCGGCGGTCACCCCTCAATATTTACATGTCTGAGAAGAAGATTTTGGCAGAGAGAGTTTTGAAAGGAGGAGAGAGAATATTTTAAGTTTTTCCAGCTAAATTGAGTCGAATCAAATGTTGAGCTAATTAGCTGTTTCGGATGCCTTTGGCTAATAGCTAATATCTAACGCTAATCACCAAACGCGCTCATACCCCTTTTGCAAACAAATATTCGCTTAATCAATTGTATCACATGCATCTAGATTACTTCAACTCCTGAGAAAAATCTTTGTAATTGGATTGTCCTTCTTTAGTTTGGAACTTTAATACTTCAAGCATTCATATAATTATCAGTATTAAGTGATCCATATAAATATATAATGAGTTTATGTGTGATATAATACTATCCCACATCAATAGTAAGTATATACTGATAAAATATATATCGATCTATAAGTATTTTAAATTTTATATCAATAATAATCAGTTTTAATTTATAACGGACATACGGACATGAATAAATCCAATTCGATAATAAAGTAGTTCGATATCATCATATTAAAATGATATTTCATCTAATATATATTGATGCAATTTTTTAATATGTAAGAATAAATATTGTTTATATTTAACACGGTTAAAAAATATTCTTTTAAAGTATACATAGAGTCAAAATAGAAGAAATTTTATATAAACATTTTTAATTTTAAATTACACATCAGTATTTTTGGAAGATGAAAGGTGATTTATCTAGAGTTTCTGAGTTCAACTTTCAGGGGGGAGGATTTAGAGATAAAATGAACTATATGTATTCTATATAATATATAATTGTTTGTGAGTGTAATGGATGTGTTTGTGGAGCGGCTAAGAAGTTTGTTGCTGAACATAATAGAGAGAAGATTATCCAGTTCATTATGGGATTGAATGAGTAATTTGATGGAAGTTAGGGATCGGATAGTAATTATGTAACATGTTCCTGTAATAACAAAAAAGTTTTTAATATGATCATGCAAATTGAAAATAAGAAACGTGTTCAAAATGTTTTCCAGGAACCCTATAATGAAACAGATTCATAGTTGCACTGAAATATATATACACGACTAGTAAAATATAGATCTTTTATATTATAGCCACAAATCAGTTGTACTGAATACGAGACAGACCAAATCAGAGGAGTAAAGTAAATTTAACCTATTATATATCAGCATATCTCTCGGTAGTCTCAATCAATCAGTTTATTTAAATTATCACGGTACCTATATATATATATATACTATTAAAAAAGTTACACTACTTAATTTAATAAAAAAATTCATTATGAGATCGCCGGTCAAACTAAACGACGGAAGTTTAAGTTACATTCTAAAACAAGTTACAGATTACAAGTAAATTGTACGTTTTAATTTTAAAATTATTTTACTTCTTAAATAAATTTATTTTTTTAATAATTTAACTCGTTCATTAAAAAAATATTTTTAATAACCAACTCTAACTTTTATAAATGAATTGATTAATTTATTTTAAATTTCCCTTTAATCTATTTATATATATGTATCCACCATTTACATTGTTCACCTAATTTTATATGAAAATTTAGTGAGCAAAAGTTTAAGTAAAACTCAACTCACACTTAACTCGATAGATAAAACTTCCAATGTTATTAAATATATATCAAATTGCACTGTTGTTTTCCAGTATCATATGGATAAATTGAATAATTATTTATGATATGGGCGGAATGTTAGTTGTAAAGATAATATTCACATTTAACAAAATAGTTATGAGATTTTGGTGGAACATTATAACAGTTGTAATGATAATATTTACATTTACCATTTCATGAAAAGAAAAAATTAGTTTCCATCTTTTCATAGGAAACATAGCATTTATTTTATATATTTTAAAAAAATATACTTACAGTTTTGATTTTTATATTTACCATTATTGTCTCAAAGCTCTTATATATTAAATGTTGTCCGTACGTAGGTGTTCTATATCTGAATCTGGCCCCGGCAGCCACATCAGAAATCGTGGATCTGTTTGGGCTTTTTGGATGAATGATCTGATAATGAGTAGGAGCTGCATCAGCAATCATCAATCGATTCAAACCCGCACCATCCTCACTTCCGTCTTTCAAACTTTATATCCTGCCAAAAAAGAAAACGTGGACACAGCACCACATATAGTAATCTTCATCATAGCAATTAATAAAACACAAGAAGAATACAGTAGTTTTAAATAAGTTTTCGACATCAGATCTTATGTAAAATGCTACAATAATTTTCGTTAATAAATTAGCCTTATACTACACGAATCTACGATGTATAAAACATGGTATAATTAATAAATAATAAATAAGAGACCGACTTCATCCCAGCAGAATCCATAAACAGGAAGAAAGCTTAATCAGTCGTAATGCCACTACAAATATATAGAATTAGGCAGCTTGACTTTATTAGCCACTGAATCAGCAAGTCGGTTTGGTTAATCTGTAATTAGACAAAAAAACAAAGCAGCTTACTAAGCATGCAACAACTAGAACCTTGTAGTTTAGGAAATAGCCCCTACTTTCGATCAATCTTAATCTTACTTTGTGGCCTATATAATGGTCCTTTCACAAAACTACGTTTTCATCCACATATATTAACTTAAATTAATTAGAGAAGATGTGTTATCAAGGTGGGCAGGATTCATACGTGAAAACGGGCAAGTTGGAGGCGGCGGAGATGCGGTGGCGTGAGCTGATGTTAGCCGTTGGTGCTGCCGGAATAGGAAGAAGCGCTGCCGTGACGAAGCAATACTGCATATGCTCGCCGACGAGGCATCCGGGGTCATTCAGGTGCAGGAAACATCGCGCTAAATATGTTTGGCGATTGAGTCCTGATATTTGATTTTCATGAAACGGATTACCAGTCATGAATATCATGATCATGCGTGTATATGTGTGCGTTATTATATGTTGGATAATATATTTACGTTTGGCGAAAGTTTGCATGATTCACTGATATTTTCATTTGATTTTAAGATGAAATCTCGCCCAACTTAGTTTCGTGCATGCATTTCAGTTCGACAATTTCTTTACGTTTTCTTAAATTTATATATATAATAATGAGAGTTGGAAATGAAAATGAAATCGTAATTAATATATGATTAAGTTGTATGAAATGAAAATTGTCTACAAACTACAACATAAAGGCTGCGCCGACAAAGCATTGAAATGCTCACCTCCTAATATTATCCTCCCATGAATCCCACAGGCGACGACGTGCTCATCCACGTGAACTCTCATCACCTTCTGTCGTTTTCGTTTTCTTAATAAATCTAATACAGTTTCTCTGCTAAAAATAGATCAAGGATCTTCTTGCCCAAATTATGCCTCATTCTTTTCTCAATATGAGTAGATGCATAAAATATGAGTAGATGCATAAAGGCCGGTCCAAGAATTTAGGGGTCTGAAATGATTTTTTTTTAAAAAAAATTCTATGAGAGAATTTCTAAAAGTTTTAATATATATAAAAAAGAAAATTAATAAAAATTAATTAGAATTTGATTTTTATAAAAATGAGGTCCTTATTTTGAAGCTATTTTTAAAATATAATGTTTTTAATATCAAATCTGATTCTTTTAAAATAAAAATGGGCCCTATTTTGGTGTTTTTTTTAAAAAAAATAAAGCTCAATTTTAACCCATTTTGTTGGGGTTTGAACCGCGGGTCTCACATGATTCACCTATACGATCGGTTTGGATACATACATACATATGGCGATAAAATTTGTTTTATTTTTTTAAAAAGAGAGCATATCTAATTTTGAATTGAAATATTTTTAATTTTACTAATTCAGATGTAATAAATTAAAATAATAAAGTATAACTTTGTCTGAAAAGTTGATGGTGAAGGTCCGTCACTTTTTACGATGGATAAGTGTAATGTGTTGGTTGAGCATTTGAAGAATTTAGCATTTTGATTCCAAAAGCAAGACTTATGTGTGTTTGGTTCACAATATTTTTGAGAGTCTGAATTTTGTTTTGCGATTTTAAGGGTTTGGGTTTTTATTTGAGATTTTGAGAATCTGGTTTTGCAAAATCCTTGTTTGGTTGGGTTAGATTTTGTGAGTATGAAATAAAATTTTTGATTGTTTTTTAAGATTTTGTAAGTCTGGATTTTGGGAAACTTGGTGAAAATCAAGCAAGATTTTACAAAACTGAATTTGGATAGTTCAAGTTTTGCAAAAACTTGCCCAACCAAACACACCCTAATATTTAGCGTGAATCATAAATTACAGAATTATTCCATTAGTTTTGAGCCTACAAAGGTCTGGGCGGACGTCGCGGAGAGAGGATATACGTACAACAGAAGAGCAAGGTTTGCGGTCCTTCAACAAGTTGTCTACGTTGAAAATTAGTTTAAGCAAGTTTCAAATGGGAGAATATGAACTGAAAAGAATTTTGAAGAGGAACTTTAGTATGAGATCTCTTGAGATTTTAAATCCTGAAGTGAATAATATCTCTGATTTCAATTGATTTGTGGAATATCAGAATAATATGTCATCAACTAAAATAACACAACAAATCAACCAAACGTATCTAAAATTTAATTTTCTTATACGGTTTTATTTTTAGTACATTCATTTTTAGAAAAAAATTAAAAATATTCTTTTTTATTAAATCAATTTAATTTAGTTCAATTAGTTCAGTTCATTTTAATAAAAATAAACCATAACAAACGTAAATAATGCTAGAGTATCATTTGTTAATAACATATGTATATATATAGAGAGAATAACATTCATCCGGATGATCCTGATATAGGCCTTATCAGGCACCAATAAGATAATGACACGTGTACAATTGTAATGTTTTAATTGGTTAAGATATTTTTAGTAAAGTTTCTAAAACCCTAATTTAGAATGCCTAAACCCGTCTGGGTAATGATTGAACACGTGGCCCAATCATAAATTACTTAAAGATGATGTGTCGTTATTTAATTGGTGTCTGATATTACCAATATCAGGACGATCCTGATATATATTAAACTGATATATATATATATATTAGAGGTAAAATTTCTTTTTTTAACGACACCACCGAACTAAATAACTATAAATTTAAAATAACTTTAGATGAGTGCAAAAACAGCCTGAAAGTTGGTTAGTGCGTCAGATTCTCTATTCAGCAAGTTTATATTACAGAAGTATTGTTCCCAGAGAAATTTTCTGCAGTGTTGTCCAAAACTTTCAGATTCATATGGTTGGAAGTCTGTTTTATGGAGTAGAGAGGTGTTGCGACCATATTTGAAATGGACAGTTGCTACAGGAGAGAAGGTGCATATTGATCAAAATTGGATACTGGGTTATGCCAATCCCCTTGCCAGTTCAAGAGTTTCTGAAATGCTTCCATTGAAGGTATCACATCTTTTAGACAATAATAAGAATCGGCGTGCTCCTTTGGTTAAAGTGTTGTTTCCAGAACAAGTTACAAGCAGAATTCTAAGCATGCATGTTCCAAAACATGTAGACAGTAATAGAGAGGACTCCTTGGTTTGGGAAAAATCAAGGGATGGAATTTATGCTGTGAGGAAAGGCTATCATGTATTGAGAGATAGTTCTTTATCAGAATCACCGTCCTCGTCAACAACACAGGTTTCATCTCTTGATCGAAAGGGATGGAGAAAACTGTGGAAGCTACGACTACCTCCACGCATTGTTTTTCTTCTTTGGAGAATAATGAATGGAGCAGTCCCATCAGCGTTTGGACTTTTCAAGCGCAATTGCTTGTCTACGCCTTTGTGTTTGGTTTGTGGTATACATGTGGAGAATATCTCACACATTTTTACATAGTGTGAGGTAGCTTGCAGGGTGTGGCGTTTAAGTTCACTTGGTTTTGACTTTACAGTTGGAGATAGGGGAAACTTTATTTTATGGTTGAAGTCTTGGATTATGAATGCACCGGATGTTGAATTATTGGAGTTATCTGCATGTGTAATCTGGTGGATTTGGAAGAATCGAAACCAGGTAATATGGGAGAACAGAAAAATGACACTAGTAATAATATGGCAGCATGCACTAGATCAGTACGAGATATGCAAAAAGAGTAGGCTTTTGAAGTCTAATTTGGCGGTGACATGTTCTAGTATGCAACATAGACAGGAGAGTCAGTGTTTACTGGAAATAGGAAATGGTCCGGGTTAGAGATTAGTGGCCGATGGAGCTTACAGAAATGAACTTAAAAAGGGAGTTTCGGCTTGGGTGATTGTCGATCAGAATCAAGGTTTAATCACACAAGGATCAGTTGCAATGAGTATGTTTTCATCTTTGCACGCAGAATCTTTAGCAGTGTCGAAGGGTTTAGAAGAAGATTTGGAGTTGGGAGCTGATATGATTCGCATTTACTCAGACAATACTGCTCGCGTGGAAGCAGTAACAAGAAAATCAATGCCTAATCTTGAGGTGGCTAGTATCATTGAAGATATTAGAAATTTGTTGTCAAATTTTCGTTTTCATGTAATATGTAAGGTTGCTAGAAATGAGGTCAAGTTAGTGGATGAGCTGGCTAAATATATTTTATTGAATGGTATTGAATAAATAGTTTGGTTTGTGATAAAAAAAAACCTAATGAAACTAATTTGTTATTCATAATTGTTTTTGAAAACCGGTATCATAGCGCATTCGTCACTCCATATTCAACCCCTAATTTGTTCAATTTTTTAAATCAATTTACATAATTGTGGATTGGAGGTTCGGATGTATGTATGACATATAATTTTCCCATCCAAATAAACAAACCATTTTCCCATTCGATTTGTTCTCTTTCTTTTTCTGGTTTTGGAAGTATATGTTTATTATTTTTATATACTCTTCAATCGTCAACTAATCTTTCATAATACACAGTATTACTTATGCAGTCCGTATTTATTTATAAATTTAACATTAATATTTATACAGTATTTATAAATGTGATTCACATAAATAAAAATTTAATTAGATATTTTAAATACAAACACGGATTATAAAAATAATATTGAATTGCACTCATCAATAATTGAGTCGGTTTATGTTTAAGATTAGGAGCATATATACATAAATTATAAACCCCATGACCCTATTCTGCTCTCAGTCTAATGGCTGTATTAATATTTATTTGCTAATAAATTGAGGTGCTAATTTAAATAGTTTTCTGACAGTTTATCAAACATTTTACTTATTAATGAAGGTAAAAATTGCACTTTGAAGTGCATTTAAAAATCTCTCCCAAACATGCTCTAAATGTTGCACATAACTCATCGTTCAATTTAAGCAGATCCAGATTGTGAATTATAAAAACCAAAAGAACACAAAAAACAAGGGATAAGTAAGACAAAAACTAGTAATAATTTTCCGAGAATTGTTTGTGGCCAGTGACACCATTATCCAGACTAGAGAATTTTTAATCTCTGGTGTCATTGTCTTGGCGCATTTCATTAAACTTTTGACTTTAATCCATCTCCCTCTGCATATGCTTCAACTCATGCCCATCTTTCTCCCAAATTCAATCAACTATCAATTTTATATAATCACAGATAATAATTCAACCAATAATAATAATAATAATAATAATTTAATCTAATATACTTGTATTATTGGACTGTAATTTCCCCCTTCAACTTCCAGTAAATAAAAACAAAAACGTCATCGATCAAAAACTCCCAGTCCTAGGGACGCTAAACGAATAATGATCATACGACCATAAGAGCTGTGGTCCAGCCACGAAGAAGAAGCATTATTCGAAATTATTTCTCCAAATTTCAGGCAATTAATTACATATATACAGATCCCAGCCACGTACCCAAAAAGAAAGAAAAAAGAAGCTAAAAAAATTATTAAGGGGAAATAGTTGATTATATTATATAGATTCCAGAACATGTTACATAGTACTGGATACTGCTCCCATGAGATCGACGATCGCTAAAAAAGAGATCACTTTTAAAAGAAAACAGAGAGTGAAAGAGAACACAGGAATTCTATGAAGATTCGACGGATTTGGGAGAGTTGTTTTGATTCATGGGCATGGACTTGGATCTCTTGAAGTAGGCGGTTGAGTTGGACCGATGAAACTTGCACCGGAAAGATCCCTGATGCGTCGTCGGAGAGCACAGGCACTGCCCTCCCTTCGGAGACGTCACGGAGGAGTTAACCGCCGCGCCGCCGTGCTGGGCGTCTCCTCCGCTGCCGCACTGACTTCTCGGTGAAGCTGTGGCCGTCGCCACCGTCATGCCACCGCCTGATTTGCCATGCTGCGATGCCATCTTTTTTCTCTATTATCTGAGGGAAAGAGATGCAGTAGAAAAAAAAAAGGGAAATGGAGAGGGACTTGTGGTTTAAAACCTTACGACGAGGTGTAGTCGTCTGGTTTATATAGTGGTGAGGGAGGAATATAAAATGGAATTATTATTATTGAGGAGAGTTATCTTCATTTAATTTGTGAGGTGGCCGGTGCGAGTAACGATTTATTCATCCTCAAATTATAAAACGGTTACACGAATTAAATAAGCCCATAAATATCAATTACTTTTATATTTATATAATATGATGGTCAATAAAATATTTGAAATTTATTACTGAAAAATGTCCAATAACAATTACAGTAATTCTTTTAAATTGCTATGTCAGGATTTCACAAATGAAATCATAACTTTGTGAGTATTTTTAAAATATGTCACCATTGAATGATATTTATTATATAATATCATTTAAAATGAATGTGAAGCACATAAATTCGAATGTGTAATAAATCTTAGTATTTATATTATTTATTCTGGCGGTTAGCCGGTTTGGGGATTTCTTTTCTTTTAAGTCTTTAATTTCCTATTATTCTTATCCTGAAGATATGGATCCATTGATTTGCTATCATATCTAGATTAATCTACGTTACACATCCCAAAGACTTTGAGGATCTTCAAATATAATCGTGTACATGTTTATCAAAAGGACAAAGATAAGATTATTCTACAATATACTAGCTAAAATTCTATCGCACGTTGCGCGATTCATTTGCCCTTTGACATGGAAGGTAGAGGTAACATTGAAAAAGTAATAAAAGCAATTCGTGATAGTTTTGTGGTGGTTGTAAGATGATTTTAAATCAGTACGACGTCGTTTAATACCTACATATTAAAATTAATACCTACCTATATATTTATATTTATATTTAGATGAAAATTAATTGACATTTAGTGTTGTTAAAATATTTTATTTTATAAAAGTAATTTGATATATTTATTCTAAATATATAAACGAGATCTTTTGACATAGTAACTGATTCTCTATATTATGGCAATTATCATAATAACATCAATATATTTTATAATCTTATGCATATTAAATGTTCTCAAATTTCCTATTAACAAATAAATTACTATAAAACTTATACGTTTGGAAAGGTTAATGCATTTATTATAAAATAATAATATAAGTTCTTTGTCAACTTCTTTAAAAAGGAAAGAAATCAATTAAATATCACGTTCAGTATTCAAATACTAATATTGGTTGGCATCATATTATAACACTGATCCTTGTTTTGGGCAACTATATACTCCCTCCGTTCGGTTATATTTATCTTATCGCACTATTTACCGTAGCATGTTTGACCATCAATTTAAAGTATTACATCAATACAAATATAATCATGTGATATAATTTTGGATTCTTCATAACATGTATATTCAAAATATAAATTTTTTACCATCATCTAATGCATGTAACTAAAATCATCAACGGTCAAACAAAATGTCAAAACGGTCAACTAAGACAATCTTAACCGAACGGAGGGAGTATTCAAGAGTTGAGAAATTTGATTCTTTTGGTTAAGAGTTCTGCAGTTTTACTCAATAGTTTTGAATCATTTTTGTACCTTTTAATTCTTAATACTGCACATGCATATTAAGAGAGAAACGGGTCGCTGGACTCGAGCTTTAAGTAGGAGCTCGTTCTCTAAGTAGTTCGGAGATGACGGTAGGCGGTTGCGCTGGACTTAGGCTGAAATTCCACTTAAATTGGAGGGGTGCTCTTGAGTTGTCCGGCCGGAGATGACCAGCATACTAAAGAACTGGTTCACGGTGGCAATATGCGTCCCATTTTAAATCGATAGTGTTTTTGAAGTATTCCACTTGTTTGATCAGTTGGGGATCAAAGAATGAACCTTTATCACTTTGGTAATCCGCTACAATTTTGGCATGCTGAAAAATAATCATGTGAAGTTTCATCTCAAAACATAAACAATAAAAAACATACCTTTCAGCCACAATCAACCATGAGAAATTCTTTCAATAATTCAATACCTTGGCCAAAAATTAGATGCATGCCTGGCATAACCTGCATGAACACGAACAAAGATAAAAATCTAAAGATTAGAGTTAAAACAAGTGCAGGCAAATTAATTAACACGAAAATTTTGTAGAGTGCCTTTGTATCAATATCATCGATCTCCAAACATGTGTGTAAATCAATGTTGCGGATGATGAGAAACTGACAGGTTATATAATTAGTCTATCAATTATACGATGGCAACATAATAAAAATATATTAATACCATCATAAAAATATATGAATAATATTGTAAAAATATATCAATATCATAATAAAAATATATAATGTATGTTTTAAGGGAAATATGTATGATTCTAACTATATATGTGATGTGAAAGAAACACACAAAAACAGAAATATATAACATGAAAAAGGAATAAAAAGAGGCAACAAATATATGCACGTAAATATTATATTATATTGCAAAAGATATGTACATAAAATAAAATATATATGAGATGGGAATATATTATGAAATGGGCGGTAATCAAAGTATTGAGAAGGAAAGAATGTACATAAAATAATAAAAGGAATATATGAAAACTGTATGCGCCGGAATATGGTGATCTTGTGGTGGTTATGTCGCGGTTTTAGTCAAAACTACATAGTTTAATATTTTTTATTAATTTATTTATTGACCGGAGTAATAACTCTTCTAGTTCCCTTTAGGATTAGTACAATAATGTTAACTAAACAAATTATAATTGTGCGTGTATGTATGTGATTATACAAAATTAATTTCAAATAAGTTTTAACTCTATTAAAGTCAGGTCGATTCCCTCCCCTTTATCCCAACAAAATTTAACTAAATTAATTTAAATAGAGCTAAATTTAAATAACAAAATAATATATTTAAAAAATTAGATATGTTTTTCGGAACTAAACGTAATTAACTAACTGAGAGAAAAAGTGCACAATCAAGTTGATGTCCTAACTCACTTTCAATCAGCCATTTTCCAATAAAATTATGTGCATTATAATATTCAATTCTCACCGTTTGAGAGTAAATGGCGATTAGCTCAACCTCAGTGTTTTTGGTAATGGTTTTTGTGAGTGGAAATGATGGTTTAGTCTATATCCCGTATCCTGAGCGAGCGTATGGGGATGGAGTTGGATCAAGTACTTGGAAAATACTTGTGGGGAACCATCACATCGGAAGTGGTCTCCTAGCAATTTTTGATTTGGTGCATCAATAATTGTTCGTATTCCAGATAAATGCGCAACTTATTTGAACCTTTCAATCTTTATTCATGCATCTTATTTGATTCTTGTATTTCTTTGTTATATAAAATTGTGACATTATAGTACCTCCATTTATAATTATATCTTCTTCAATTATGACATGTATTTTAACAAAAGTAATCATAATTAATAAGAAGAACCCTAAGCACTCAGTGTAGGCTAACCACCGGGCGCTCAGCTTAGATTAGAGATACTGTCCCGTAGTTAACAGATTGTGCACATTTAATAACAATGACCAGATTCAAATTTTCACATATCATTTTGATGATCAGAATTTTTTATTTCTGCACCGGTTTTGACCCGTATGTTGTTGATGAAGTTGAACTTGTTAGATATCTCAGCGGTGTGGATGAAGAAATTTATGAATACACCTCTTCTTACTGTACTAGTTCCGTTAGTGTGATTTATATGGAGTTATCAAACATTTTACTGAATGTGGAATAATTTTTCGGAAATCATGTCCCGGCACACAAGTTCAGAACGGAATTGCTGAACGCAAACACCGTCATCTCATTGAAATGGCACGCACAATGCTTGTTCAGTCAGATCTTCCTGCTCAGTTCTGGGTTGATGCCGTGTTTCAAACCATTTTTACTGTTAATCGTTTACCAAACTTGAACTTAGGTGGTGTGTCTCCATTTGAAAAATTGTTTCATCGTTCTCCATCTTATGATTTTTTTAAAGTCTTTGGTTGTGCTTGTTTTCCGCTTCTGATGGATCCTAAAATCAACAAATTACAACCTAAATCCAAACATTGTGTCTTCATTGGTTATGCACTTGATTATAAGCGTTATAAATGTCTTGATCCTCTCACTGGTCGAGTTTACGTTAGTCATCATGTTCTTTTCCATGACAAACAATTTCCCTATCGTAGTCTACTTCCTTCTCAGTCGAGCATCCCCGTTTTCTTGCCGCTTGATCTTGTTGGGTATAAACAATGGGACAATAGGGTGATTGAGATAATAGCTGGATAACAATAGAGTCACGTAACACTCTCGCTTTCCTTTGAGAATATTTCGACCCTATCAGCCTTGGCTTGCACGAAATTCCTCGCATGATAAAACCATCGCTGCATTCTTGATTCTAGGCTTGAATCAAGAACATGTCTTTGAGTATTAGTGTTCTGGATTGTATAACATGAGAAAATCTGTGGATTTTCTCACTGGCATATAGTTCAGTGATACATGCATCATTCATACATGGTTGAATAGTTCATTGTAAACCTCATCATGCATCTATAATACCACATGTATTTATAAGCCATACTCGTACCAATCCATATCTGAAAAGACAACGGTACGGTAATTCCACAACTGCTGCGTACGTACCCAACCAAATATCTGAAAACATAAGGTAACAGTAACTGTGTACGTACAACCTGCAGTTTCATATGGTACCTATAATACAACCATGTGGTAACTATAATGCAACCACAGTAACTCCTGTGTTAATTGATACACGTACACTGTCATCAGAATAGTTCTGAATCGATGCAACACTTCAGTTTAATATTAACCATACACAGATAAATAAATAAATATTTATCTTAGAACCGTAAACTCGTAGATAGTTTTTACAAGTGTGCACTTCGCACCACCAACCTTGTTATAACATCTCGAGTTCACTATCTCGAATCCAATTATACTTAAATTAAACCGGTATTTAAACAAAATACCAACAATCCTCCCCCATTTAAGTATAATCCCTGACTCGGAAAATCCAACAATCCATCAAAACCAAACAAGTGCATAAATGAAAATGTCTTATAGATTGAATTTTCATCTTAGTGAATTACACATTCCAAATGCTCGAGAATCGGGGTGTCTAAAAGATTGAACCCTTCAACCCACTTGAACACTTGAAGATAAAACACACACAAGTTCAAAACAGCTCAAAAGCTAAATCGACACTATACAAGCCATGTGTCCATGTCCGTTCATGAGTGCATACAAAACCAAGCCCGGACTTCTTGAAGCGGCTACACTTCGCACTACATATAGGTGAATCTTTTAAATCGTACACATGTATATGTACTTTGTCAAAAGATTCATTAGGAAGTTAAACTTCAACCTCTGGTCTCTTATGCATGTCCAAACATATATCTTTCGGGATATAATATTATATGTTTCAATCTTAAACAATGGGCCTTCCACATTGAATTTAACTCTAGCGTCGTACTAGAGCGAAATTGGGTATACCACCATCAAAGATTTAAATAAGCTTTAAACCTCCCGATAACCGACTTTAGAAAGTCCCTAGCTAAATCACTTCGTCAAGTGGTCTGCTAAACTGTATCAAACTTTTATAATAATTCCTATCTCTTAACTTAACCTTAGACTTGTCATTCTTGCACCTTTAGATATTTACCTCTATGTGCAAAATCACAAATGACTTCCGTCTTATCTTTAGACTTACCATTTGCTATGCGCAAATCAAAAATGGTTTCCGTCTTCTACAAGAGACATATTTTCTATTATTTTCAAGATGAACTTGAAATCCTTCCATAAAGATGGAACCTTGTCGAATAAAATCAACAACAAAGAAATCTATCCATATCCGAATTGTCTTGAACCACAAAACAATTCACAAGATCAAAGGCTATTCAAACCTTTTACATCTCAACAAAAATTTAGATTTTCCCTCCAAATCATAATTTTTTCCCAAGAATTTCATATATTCTTGAAATCATGATTCTTTTCCGAATCAACTATTTCTTATTTTCCAAGATATACATTAATAATCACAAGTATTTTACTTGCACAAACTATTATGGTCAAATAGCGTGTCATCCCCTTAATAAGAAATTTCCACATAATTTATCATCACATAATAATGGCACTAACATCAACACATTTACCGTGTACATGATGAACTCAAGCCAAAATATCATGGAATAAATTTACCAATTCCAAACATTGCCCTTTTCATTAAATCACTATTTATAAATGAAATAACTCCAAGTATAATTGGCAAACGAATTAGTTCATTTTACCCACAATAATTTTTGTTTGCTTTAATCCGGTAAAATTTCATGCATGCACAAATTATAAATGATATGTAAACATTTTCATAATTTTCATGCACATGTATTCCATACATAATAAATCATGATATACTGTCACTTATAAAAACTAGTACAAGTTAACACCATAAACCATGCACTTGAAAAACTAATTTAATTAGTCATCCTCCATGGAAAATATACACATGCCAGTCAATATAAGTTGACAAAATCATTTCTTTTTCCCTTAATATTGATTAATTTCACACATGCAATTTTAGTGAAATTCACTTAACATATATTAAGCATGCATCACTTTATAACCGAATTATATTACTCGTGCATTATGATCACATTGCATGTAATTTCAATACTAAAAATTAATTCATATCGAGCACCAGCAATACTAAATTATTTAATTTATTTATCATACAATGCTACCTTAAGTCATCCTTTATTAATAACAAAGTTACTTAATTGATTAGCCGGCCAACCAAAAAGACACAATTTGGTTACAAAATGCAACATACATATCATGCTAGTAAACATATTAATTTTCACATGTATCCAGGTTACAATATGCCATAACCATAAAATGTGACCAACACATTCGTGCTTGATCCTACAATCCAAGATTGCCAAAAACACATACCTCGTGCTCTATGTTTGTTTCAACATATTTCGAAATAAATATCCATTCGAGCTATCATCAAATATATTCAATTTGATCAAGAAAATGTCATTTTCTTTCATGCATAAATATCATGTATTATTACATAAAATATAAAGATTCGGCAATCAACTTTACAGACCATGTTATTTATAATATTAACTTAATTATAAGTGATCAAGTCTGACAGTTTCCCGGATCAGACCAATCAATTCATTTAATAAAAATGAATTCTCGGCATTTTAATTATGCCTAAATCAATAACCATGATCTGTACTTTCACTAGAGTTTGATCACATCAATTCAAGCACAACTGCTCAAAAAACAACCTTTTCACATAGTCATGCAATTTACAATATGTAAATATCATAAATACTGACCACAAAATGAACCAAGACCATCATTTTATTTTCTGTGAATTTATAACTCACAAATCATACAATAAATATTGTACTCACTCATCCACAAACATGTTTAAGTACATTTGAAATCATATGGAGCAATCACTTATCCTCAAATTTAATTAATCAATCAACATGCAACTTCGACATTGAAAATAATTATTTAGTACAAATAATCACTAAAATTAAGAGTTCACAGGGACAGTGGTTGAATGGCAATGAGGAAATTGAGTCTGAAGCTGTAGTTTTTTACCAAGATCTTCTAACTGACTCACCACACCCTGACCATAATCTCTTTTCTACACACTTTCTGTCTCAGATACCTTCACTGATCTCACAGGCAGAAAATGATGAACTCATTAAGCCAGTATCTTTGCCTGAATTAAAGCAAATAGTTTTTGGCCTTAACAAGTCAAGCAGTCCAGGGCCTGATGGCTATACTGCCTAATTTTTTTATTAAGGCATGGAACATAATTTGCTTAGATTTACTAGAGGCATCTAATGATTTTCTAACTAGGTCTCACATTAATAGAGGCATTTCCAGTACATGGATCACTATCATTTCTAAGAAAGAAATACCTATCTCTTTTAGTGATTATAGACCTATCAGTCTTTCTAATGTTACAAACAAATTTTTTTCAAAAATCTTAATGGAAAGACTGAAACCATTAATGCCTAAATTGATATCTCCAAACCAGTCTGCTTTTCTTCAAAATAGGGACATTTCTGATAATGTTATCTATTTAAAAGAAATGTTTAGATTCATAAATAGGAAAGCCAGGGATCCAAACTGTATCTTAAAATTGGATCTAATGAAAGCCTTTGATAGAGTTAGTTGGCAATTCCTTAAAACAATTCTCCTTAAATTTGGTTTTGGTGACAGATTTGTTGATTGCATTATGAAAAACTTGTCTGATGCTTGGTTCTCAATCTTAATAAATGGCAAACCAGTTGGCTACTTCCCAACAACTAGAGGGATCGAACAGGGAGACTCACTGTCTCCATTTTTGTTCAATATTTTCAGTGAAACTTTTACCAGAAGCCTTTCTTACATTTTTAACACTGGTAAATTGCAATACTTCTGTCTCCCCAGAAATGCCATCCCTATTTCCCATTTAAGTTATGCTGATGACACTGTAGTTTTTCTCAGTGCTTCCAGAATCAACTTAATTAGATTGAAAGCTTTCTTAGTGAAATTTGAAGAAACCACTGGCCAGAAAATAAATTATGAAAAGAGTGATTTCTTCCTGAGTTCTAGGGCTACTGAGAACAAGCTTAGACAGGTAAAAAACATATTGGGCATGAAACAAGGTAATCTGCCATTTAAATATTTGGGAGTACAAATCTTCAGTGGGAGAGCCTTAAATATTCACTCACAAGCAATTGTGGAATTAATTGATAGAAGGACTCTTAACTGGAAAAATAAATGGCTCTCTACTGGAGGAAAATTGATTCTGATTCAATCTTGCCTTCAGTCTCTGCCTCAACACATATGGGCAGTTATGGAGCCTACAAAACATATGGTTAAAAAGATTCAAAGAAGGCTAGCCATTTTCTTTTGGGGCTCATCAGAAACAGGCCCTAAAAAAGCCTGGAAAAAATGGAGTTCTATTTGTAAGCCAGTGTCAAATAATGGATTGGGTATTAGAGATCTCTCTACCACTATAAAAGCCTTCTCCTGTAAACTCTGGTGGAAATACCAGTTAGGAATAGCTCCATGGACACTCTTCCTAGCCTCTCAGCCTTCCTCACTCAGAAAATCACAAAACTGGAAAAGAATATGCAAAATTGATAGTTTTGCACAGGCACATACAAGAGTGATTCATGGGGAAGGTTTGTGCAATTTTCGGAGTTCTAACTGGACTGACCATGGTCCACTTATAGATTTCTATGAACCCCAGGAATTAGAGCATATTCAGTGCACTGTTGCTAATTTTATAGCTAACAAAGCTTTTATGTTGCCTTTTTTGGCACTAGTCCTGCCTCAAGTGGTGATTGACACCATCAGTGGATCTGAAATACATCCAGGAAGACAGGACAAGCTAATAAGGAAGTTGACACCTCAGGGAAAATTTTCAATCAGATCTGCTTACCAGAGGCTAAATCCTTTATCAGGTAATTCCCTGTATTGTCCAAGATTTGGAATGCATCTATTCAGAAAAAAATCTCTATTTTTATGTGGAAGTTGCTAAACTGTTTAGTTCCATTTGATGATATTTTATCTCAGTTTGGCTTCAAATTTGCATCCAAATGCTGTTTTTGTGATAGCTCTGACTCTCTGCATCATTTCTATAATGAATGTCACATTGCTATACTGCTGTGGACACATATGCACCATATATGTGGTTCTGTTTTTTACAAATGTGCAAATCTGTGGGATAGACTTGCTACTTGTTGGGCCTTTTCTGGTCTTTCTAGATTGCACAATAGACTCAGCCATATTGCCCCTATCCTAGTCTGTTGGATTCTATGGAAAGCCAAAAATAAAATGCTTTTTGAGGACTGTCCCCCAAACCCTAATGCCTTAGCACAGGAACTACATAGTCTTATCTACTTCTCACTCATCAAAAATCCATTACCAATTTTAAATGAGGTAGATAGAGAGCTGGCCACACAAACATGTATTCCTCCACTTTATATCCCTCCTAAACCTAATATCTCCCCTATTTACTGGGCTAAACCAATTGTGGGATATAAGATTAGTGTAGATGCAGCCTGGAAGTTTGGATAGGCTGGTTTAGCACTTACTGTTAGAGATAGTAAAGGTGAGCTCCTTCTTGCCCAATGCATATACTGTCAGGCCCTCTCACCTTTAGAAGCTGAGCTCAAAGCTATTTTAGCGGGGTCCAATTTTGCCAGATCTTTACACCTTTCCCCTGTGGAAATTGAATCAGACTGTAAGCATGCAATTGACATGATCCATAATCCCACCTTATGGCATTGGAGATTTTATGGAATTCTGAACCTTATCTCAGAGGAGTTACATGCCTTTAAGTTCAGTCACATCTTTAGAGAGACCAATCAGCCATCTGATTACCTTGCTAAACTTTGTTACTCTAACCAGCTATCTCTGATCTATACTTGGAATTCCTTGCCTCCTATTGCTAAAAGCAAAATTCTGTTTGATGCTGCAGAATTTCCTACAATCAGAATCTCCTCTTCTCTCAACTGATACTGCTAATTGAGTTGTTCCTCCTATACAGGTTGAAAGAGCTGCTCTCCCAGGAGCTCCACTCAAGATTCTCCAGCATGATAAAGCAAACAGCTCAACTCATGTGGGACTAATATTAATGCAACTGGCTTAGATCCCCATTCTGCTATCACCAACTTTAATTTTGATGTATAGTTTCTGTATTATGCCTTTCTTGTCTTGATCCTTAGGTCGCCTTGTGTTTTGTCTTGACAATTCACTAACAGACTTGAGGCAAAAAGAGTTTGGCCTGTAGATCAATTTTGAGAAGCATTACTATGCTTCTAAGGGCTTTTGTCCTTGTGCCTATGTAGGTTGTACAAACTTGCTGCTTTTAAGGCACCTATTCTTTTGGTTTGGGAATCCAATAAATATTCCCCCATCTCTTGATGGTTCTAATTAAAAAAAAATTATTTAGTACAAATAATAATCTTCTTGCATGTCCATTCATTCAAAATCGAGATGAGTAATTCACATATCATTTCAATGAAACTCAATGTCTATCCTTTAAATAAATAAGATGTCCATAAATCAAGTAATCCCTAATTTATTTTATTTTAAATTTATTTTGCATGGACAAATCAATGTACATAAACCACTAATTAATTCAGCAATTTTAATTAAGCCAACATATATACAGAGTCACATAATTTCAAACTATACAATATGCATTATTTTATTATAATAATATTATTCCATCATGTGAATCATGCTTAAATATTTCATCCATTCCTTCTATGTAGAAAATTATCGAATACACTCAACACCGAACTAAATTCATGAATTTTTCATTTAGTCAGTGTCATACAAATTGCTCTAATAAATACACAGAGCATTTCAATTCTTTGATAATCTGCACAAGTATAACATCATGTAATATAAAATTACATACTAACAAGACGTTTATCTTTCGAAACATTCTTGTTCATGTTATCTTCCCTACATAAATTCCGTAAGAATCCACATACTATGTATGCTTATTTAACATTCAACGGTGCAGCATTAAACAGACATATCATCCAAGATGTAACTGTATGCGTCATATTAACTGTCACATACTCTCATCTTTAGGTATATTTAACATTACAATATCAAACTGTGAGTCATACGTAACATCCAAGATGCAACATGCAACACGTTAAAAGTCACATAATCCCATGTTTATCCGAGTATATATAACAAGTGTCTTTCACATCCAAGATGCAACTATATGCATGCAACACTTTAAAAGTCACATACTCCCATGTTTATCCGAGTATATATAACAACTGTCTTTCACATTAAGTCATGAAACATAATTTCATACCAAACATTTTCGCATCAAATAAGTAATCAGATTTGATCAGTATAAAAATAATATATTTATACATACATCTGAATTGAATGCCACAATGCAAGCATTTTGATTACCATATCTGATAGTAAATAGATATGCACGGTATTGGAAAACGTTCATACATGTACCATTTAACCATTCAGCCGTAGTCAAATAATTTATAATGCAGTTTAGTTATCACTCGAATATGTATCATCTCATTAATGTTCATGGAATCAATCACTCTATATATGTATGATATAGACTGTGTTTAATCCTCTCATGAATATTTTTTTAATCAAAACACTAGATATCAATTATAATTGATACATACAAATCAAAACGTTACTTCAACCATGATTTATTTAATTTTAAGAAATCATGCAGATGAAATTTAACCATCGACTACAGATAAACATAACTAAATAAAATTTGCAAAAACTTATTTTTGCATCCTTCGCTGATCGTTGACAGTCACCAACGTTTCATCCTCAAAATGTATTCTTCTTCCAAATACACACCACATACAACCATATATTATTATTAAAAAACAATACTCTTGGAATCACTCTACCTCGTATCAATCCAACCCAAATTCATCATAATACAAACATCATTAGTTTGTTACAAGTACGATTCCATTATCACAATCAACAACGAAGATATTCTCAAAGATTGTTGGGTATAAACAATGGGACAATAGGGTGATTGGGATAATAACTGGATAACGATAGAGTCACGTAACACTCTCGCTTTCCTTTGAGAATATTTCGACCCTATCAGCCTTGGGTTGCACGAAATTCCTCGCAGGATAAAACCATCGCTGCATTCTTGATTCTAGGCTTGAATCAAGAACATGCCTTTGAGTATTAGTGTTCTGGATTGTATAACATGAGAATATCTGTGGATTTTCTCACCGGCGTATTGTTCAGTGATACATGCATCATTCATACATGGTTGAATAGTTCATTGTAAACCTCATCATGCATCTATAATACCACATGTATTTATAAGCCATACTTGTACCGATTCATATCTGAAAAGACAACGGTACGGTAACTCCACAACTGCTGCGTACGTACCCAACCAAATATCTGAAAAGATAAGGTAATAGTAACTGTGTACGTACAACCTGCAGTTTCATATGGTACCTATAATACAACCATGTGGTAACTATAATGCAACCACAGTAACTCCTGTGTTAATTGATACACGTACACTGTCATCAGAATAGTTCTGAATCGATGCAACACTTCAGTTTAATATTAACCATACACAGATAAATAAATAAATATTTATCTTAGAACCGTAAACTCGTAGATAGTTTTTACAAGTGTGCACTCCGCACCACCAACCTTGTTATAACATCTCGAGTTCACTATCTCGAATCCAATTATACTTAAATTAAACCGGTATTTAAACAAAATACCAACAGATCTTTCCAATGGTTGGTCGCCTACTGTGGTGTCTACGAGATCTAGTTCGTCTACACAGTCAACATTCCCGTCATTGTCGTCATCTCCTTCTCCAGTGCCACTGTCTCCTCCTTCTAGCACGTCTCTAGTACGTCCTGTTGAGTCACATCCTAACTCGCCCTCTACCGAGTCGCCTCCTAGCTCACCTCCGGTTACGATGATCCTGTGTTGCCAGAAATTGTGGATAGGTCGAGTTCATTGTCTAACCCGATTACTGAGTCCGGCTCTCCCGTCTATCGATCTCCACAGTCTAGCCCGGTTGATAGTCCGGTTGTATCTGCGTCTCCTGACCTTCGGTCTGCTGACTCCAGTCCTTCTCAGTCACCGTCTAGTTTGCCTTCCCAGTCGGTCATCCATTAGAGTGTTTCCTCTCCTAATTTGCCTTCCATTGCCTCTTCCTCACAGTCGTTGGTTTCCAATGCTCATCCCATGGTTACTCGTCATAAAGCTGGAATTTCCAAGACTCGTCGGTTAATGAATTTAAAATCAGATATCGTAGAATTAGAGCCTTCTAATTTTAAACAAGCATCCAAAGATTCTCGTTGACGACAGGCTATGTTTGATGAGTATACTGCATTACTTAAAAGTAATACTTGAGAGTTGGTACCTCGCGACTTCAATCGCAATGTGCTTGGATGTAAATGGGTGTATAAAATTAAATATAATTATGATGGGTCATTGAGCGGTCTAAGGCCAGACTTGTTGTTTTCGAAAATCACCAGCAGACAGGTATTGATTATTTTGAAACTTTCAGTCCTGTTGTTAAGCCTACTACTGTGCGATTGGTTCTCACTCTTGCTATTTCTCTTAATTGGACTGTCCGTCAACTTGATGTTAAAAATGCATTTTTGCATGTTTTTTTTAATGAAAAGGTTTATATGTGTCAACCACCAGGTTTTATTGATCCTTCTCGTCCTCATCTCATTTGTCGGTTACGTAAGTCCATTAATGAGTTACGCCAGGCTCCTCGAGTTTGGTTCTCTAGATTTAGTAATTTCTTAATATCTATTGATTTTAAATGTAGCAGTTGTGATTCTTCTATGTTTGTTCTTAAATATAAGGGTCACATGCTTATATTACTTCTCTATGTGGATGATATAGTTCTAACCAGTAGTAGTAATGACTTGGTTCACAAATTCATCTCTTTTCTGTGTTTGATATGAAGGATTTAGGGGATCTTTATTATTTTCTAGGTTTACAGGTGTCTCGTACTCCTAAGGGTTTATTTTTGTCTCAGCAAAAATATGTGTCTGATTTATTGCGCAAGTTTCACCTTCACACAGTTAATCCTGTACGGACCCATGGTGTTTCTAGAGTTACATTGTCATCTGTTGATGGTGACCTTCTTGTTGATCCCACTTCGTAGTATGGTTGGAGCATTGCAATGTTTAACTATGACTTGTCCAGATATTGCTTATGCTGTTAATAAGGTTTCTCAGTTTATGCATGCTCCCCGTACTACTCACCTTCATGCTGTGAAGAGGATTTTCAGGTATTTACAGGGCACTATGGAGTTTGGTCTTTTTATCCATGCAGCAAATTCTCCGGAAGATGGTGATTGCTTATTCCGATGCTGATTGGGCTGGTTGTCCGGACACTCGTCGCTTCACCACAGGCTATCCTGTGTTCCTAGGGAAGAATTTGATTTCCTGGCGCTCTAAGAAGCAACCTACTTTGTCGAAGTCCTCTACGGAGGCCGAATATCGTGCTATTGCTTACACTGCAGTGGAGACTATTTGGCTTCGTCAATTGCTTGCTGACTTTGGGTTTTATGTTCGTCATCCGATCACTCTCTATTGTGACAATGTTTCTGCGACATATCTTGTTGCCAATCCGGTTCAGCATGATCGTAGCAAACATATTGATGTTGATTATCATTTTGTTCGAGAAATGGTTGCCCATGGTGGTCTCCGAGTTCATTCGATTCCGACACAGTTGCAGGTTGCTGATATATTTACTAAGGGTTTTTCTAGTGATTTGTTTTGTAAACATAGATCAAATCTATCCGTCATTGCACCCCGTAAAGATTGAGGGGGAGTATTAGGGTAAAGGTTATTATAGACTTTTCCATGTAAATATTGAGTATATGAGAGACAGGGTTACCACATTAATTAGTACGTTTTTATCATTATCTGTACAGTTTTTAGGGGTTATTAATTTGTTTGTATATTAGAATTTCAATTTTAGAAAATTAAAATAAAAAAATTCTATTACTTAGAAAATTATGTTTCTTGCATATTAAAATTCTTAGCCATGTTAGGTAGAAACTAGTATAATTCCCGTGCCGATGCACTGATAGTCCAATTAAAATTATTATAGTTTAATTAGAGAAATTATACATGCAGGTCCATGTTTATTAATGCAGGTCTGAAAAACATAATACGTGGCCCTGAATTGTGCTAGTGCATCCAAAGTATTATATTTTGGACCTGCATTAGTAAAAATGGACCTGCATGTATCACCACTCTTTAGTTAAAATTATACTTTTATTTATTATAAATATTTATTTTTACAATTATTTAATTATTATAATTTGTATAATCATATGATTCTCGTGTCGATGCACTTAAATTAAAAGAATTTTATGTTTTTAATTTATTATTATATGTATGTAATAGTTTAGTAAATATAATATATTTATTTAATGATAGATACATAAAAGTATTAAAGTATACTTTTTTTTACAATTTCTATTTAACGTTTTTCTGAGTTTATTTCTAGTTGAATTGAACTAAATTGAAATGAAGTGAACTGAACTAAATTGAAAATTAATGTATTGAAATAAAATTATGATATCTAAATTCCCAACTTTTATTTAATTATTATTTTGTTAAACTAAATTAAATTAAATTAAATTAAACTGAACTGATCTGATCCGGTCAGATCTGCTTATAAATTTTAGAGAGAGCTGGGCCTTAGATGATTTATATTACTTGAATAATTAAGCGTGATGTTCATTTCTTCCCATTCTAAAATAATTGACAACCATTTTATTGTGTAAAATTATCCATTTAAAAGGTTAAAAAGTTGAGCACGGTAAATCCTACCTCCAACCAAAAAATCAGTCGTGTTTCCTGTATTTTGAACTCTATTTTTTTAAATTCTATTTTAAAAGTCAAAATATAATATTATCCATTATGAAATTAAATTCTTTTTGAAATTCAATTTTAACAAAACGATAGTCCCAGAATATACTCCGTCTTAATGATATGAAAAACTACCGTCCGCCACCGCTCTCTCTCGACTCCGCCGCGTAGGCCTCGGCGATGCTTCCAAAGATCATCTCGGCATTCTAGTCGTTGGTCGTGGCGCGACCCACCGTGTAATCTCCATAACCGTAGCCTCCCGTCTTCCTCACTTTAAAGTCCATTTTTTCTTCGAGAAAATGACGATGGTGAGATTGGGTGAGTGAATCACGGTGGGTTAGAGAAAATACAATAACATACGTGAACCATTATTGCCCAATGAAGGATCCAGGTATTAAAAAAGGGGTTTTCAGAAAGGGGCCTTTGAATTGGGGACAAATCTTGTTGCTTATGGAGTCTGATCTGGTCTGGTCTCGTGCAAATAAGTTCTACTTCTATCATCTTTCTGCTAATGTCTTTCTGGAAACGATTTTTTACCAGTTCTTAAAATTATAAATGCTCGTGGCTTTGTTGTCTCTTAAGTTTTCCTAGTATGTATTCAGTATTCTTACATTTCTTAATTTGTATTATAATTTTGGAGTCTGGTTTAAGGATTACGTTTTGTTGAATAATCAGATATTGTTGAACTGAGCTGAGAGATGGAGAAGAGGAAGGAGATTGTGTGGTCTCTAGACACAGTTCTGGAATACTACTTGAGGAATTCAGAGTCTGAAACCGATTCATCCAAAGCCAAAACTTAGGATTTTGAGTTGGCGTGAAAGATGATTATGTTTATAATCTTAAACCTTCTTCGAAATGGAATGATTTCAAGAGCTTTTCAGACTCAAATCAAGACTTTATCTTGGGTCTTTGCATCCCTTGAAACTGACAAGAGGTTTAACACAAGCATGAGAAGAAAATCAGCCATGATCCCGTCAAGCCATGAGTTATTTCAAGCCACAGTTGAAGAATTTCAGTGTCTCTGACCTTCAAACCGCCACCAAGAATTTCTCCCCAGGTTAAAATTTGCTAGAATGTTTTTTATTGTTTTTTAATATCGATTTTACATCTATGACATATTTTACATGTATGTATGTATGTTGCCTTTTGATTTTGTAGATTGTTAGATTGGGTAAGGCAGTTATGATTTCATTTGCAGAGGAACTATAAAGTTTATAACGTTTGAAATCAAGCTGAAGTTTTTCCTCCGCACAATTTGATGAAGGTGGAGCAAGAGGTCTCCTATTGAACAAACTTAGTATGTAATCAACTGGCAGGTCCTCTTTGATTCGGAGGATGACCCTGGAAACTGTGTGTCATCTACAATTCAGCCTGATGGACCTGAAACGGTTGATTTAACTTTTCTGAAAGGTCAATCTTGTATAATCCTGATTCATTAGTTGCATAGTTGTATATATGGAGAGAGTTATAAATATGCTGATTTAGCGAATAAAATGAACGTGAACATTACCATGTCCTTAATCTTCATATAAATATATTTGTTAGTATGTAAGAGTACTAAACTTTTGACATGCTTTGGAATAACTGCAAAAATGAAGTCATTACTAATCCTTTGACATGCCGTAGTCCTCTTTGTTAATTGGCCTCTCTCAAAATGTGGTTCATCATATATAAATTGTCCTGGAATTGAAAGAAGTTTGCCAAATGCCTCAAGCATCTTCCATATGCTTCCATCAGTTGAATGTATTAATTTGTAACTGAAAGTCAACCTTTTATAGAAGTATAAGAGAGTCAACCTTGGTTTTAATACTGTTGTAGCCTTGCATCAAGTCTTAATTTTCCAGTCCATCCTTAAGTGCCATAATTTGTGCTTGTCGAATGTTGCAATGCCATAATCTCTACTCCAGGATATTTGGTTTAGAAAAAAGTGCTATTATACCCCTAAATGTTTAAGTAAGTGCTAATGTACCCCTATGTTTTTCAAAAGTGCCACTATACCCTCAAATGTATAATTTGGACAAAATTTTCTTTTGTCAAATGTAAAATGTCCAAAATACCCTCACTATTATTTAATGGTAAAAAAAAATCTATGACGAAAATTACCCAACCAATTCCGTTACTTCATTGGAATGAACGGGTTGAACCCGAGGGGACCAAAACCACCGTGCCTAGAAATTAGTGTGAGTCGGGGGACCGAAACCGCCACACCCAGTAATAATTTGCGTGACTAGCTCAAATTACCAAAGGAGAGAATAGAGTTAGCGAGATTATAGTAAGTTCATCAGTGTTTTCAATTTGTTGAGTTTTTGGATATAAAAGTTAACCTTTTTCAATAATACTGTGCATTTATTCTGTAATTCAGTGATATCGATTTCTTCGATTTTTTTTAGTGCCCGTGGAGTTTTGGATCAGGGAAAAAAATAACCCAACAAGCGAGGGTAAATTTGTCCTTTAGTTCAAAATACTGTTGAAAAATTGGTTTTAGAGGTACACTTCTTTATTCAATGTAATTATAGGGGTACATCAGCACTTTTGAATTACTCGGGGTACATTGGCACTTTCTTATAAATATAGGGGTACCCCTGCTTTTAACCTTTTGGTTTATCTGAATTGAGCTTAGCAGTTGTGCAAGTATCCTGTTTAAAATATTTGGAATTGACCATTAAGATACCCTAGGTGAACTTCATCCAAGGCAAGTAAAGGTAGTACCGCAAGAAAAATACAAATAACAAGAAACATAAATATCTAACCTTTTTCCCATAAGCTAACCCAACTTTTTCACATGCTTCTTAGACCATCTTCAGTGGTAAGCAAGATGATGGTGTAGCTTGACTTGCCATGTCATATTTTCAAGCAAGTGGCTTGTCAAGCTAGCGTTTCAATTAGTGGTAAGCTAGCTTGAATATTGGTTATTATGGTCCCACATATGCACAATATCTACCTAATTCTATTGAATTAGTGATGTAGGACCCACACAAGCTAGTTGCTTGTGAAGGCAACCCTTCCTTGAGAAGGCTAATGACGTGGCAAAAAACAATGGTAAGCAACTAGCTTAACTATTTAGAAAAATTGCAAGCAAATCCAAAAAATCAACCATTGGAGATGCTCTTATATATCAAAACAGAATACTTTCATTTTGTCATTGTTATATGCCTTGCCATGGAAATAACAAAGCAACACATTAAAATTCAAACCCTTCCCTGACCATTCAAAAAAATCCACCAAATCCAACATCAGTGTTGAGAGGATGATTGTAATGGTGATTGTTTGCTTTCGGGAGAAGGTATATATAAAAGTTTCCTGGAAGAACAAACAATCAATAATTGTCTGATTACTGTGTCTGTTTATTGCAGGGAAATTGAAAAGTTGATGCGTTAGAAATGGTGGGTGGAATTGGATGATTAATTTCCTTTAATGCAGGGAGAAGAAAAGATGTTCTTTTGGGAAAGAAGAAAAGTTGTGATTGTGCGTTAGGTAAAGTATAAAAGAATGTGCGTTCTGAAAATAATTAGAACTGTGCGTATAATAAACTGAAGGAGGTGCCGTTTTTAACAACTAATAAAGGAAATTGACATTGATTTGCATGTTCTGCATTATGAAGAGAATTAAATTATAAATTTCCCCTTTTTAATGTCCTGAAACCGGGGTTTTGTCTTTAAGCAGTAATTGGAGTATTTAAAGCAGATTTTAAGGAGCAGTTTATTTTAAGAAAATTAATGTGTGACTTTTTCACGATATCAGTGGAGGAATTTCAGGAAGGATTAGAAATATAGAAGTTCAGAAAAAAAAAACAAAAAGATTGACACGTGTCAATTTGTGGTTGTTCCTAAAAATAATTTAAAATTGTGAGAAAATTCTAATCAATTCTCTTTTAAATTATAGTATAAATTATGTTCGGTCGTACGTGGGTATCCCTATTTAATTTTTCACATTTTGTAGGAATTTGAAGTTCCTTGAAAGTAAAAAATTCCCAAATTTTTGTCATCTAAATTAACTTCGTCCATCAACTGATACTAGAATTTATTTCGATGCGGAAATTAATGAGGGTAAGACATGAATTGCAATTGCAGCCATTGAATTGAATTTGAAGGGCAGTTTCTACGGGCGAGAATTGAATGGTACAGAGTACTACAAACCCTATACTTGCTTAAGCCAAAGCCCTAAAAACCGTTATAAACTTGGCGGAAAATTTTCTGTTGGAGAATTTCGTTTTGGTTGGTGATTTTCTCTATGTGGCTCAGATAATTAGGAGTTTGGAGTGCACTTCACTAATCATGTGCAATCTGATTTAGGAGATGAAGAGATGAGATGCAATATTTTTATATCAGTTTGGATTATGAATGACAGTGATATTGTTGCAAATTCTATAACTACATGTGTCAAATTAAATGTAGTTAAATAGAGTACATTAGGATAAATCACTCAATTTCTTGAACATATTCTTGAGAGTTTGAAATATAATCAGTTCAGTTTAAAAATACACGGTTAACATATATAAAAATATTTCTCTAACGGTTATGATAATTGGTATTTGATGAAACAAACTCATTATAATTTAAACATAATGAAGTTGGCTTAAGGTCCAAAAGAGTAAACTTATACTCCGATGTTCAATACCCAACCGAAGAATCACACCTCCCTCAAGTAATGTGATTCAAGGCAGTGTAGGAATATAAACAACATCACACAGTTGCATGTGGTTTATGTCTCAATGAATTATGATGCCACGTGATTAAGCAACTAATTAGGATTTGGATTACAAAAGAAGCAATAATTAGTGATTAGTTTCCTAGAAAATCATGTGCAGGTTAGATTGTGATCATTATTAGTATTGAACGTGCAAAGTTATACATTGGCCGAAAGTTGAAGCGCGGGCATGTGGCATCGCGCGATCAGGAGAAAGAAACCACAACCAGCAGTTGGTCATATGGACACGTTTCAGATTCTTTCCTGTGCAGATCAGGTAACCCGCACCAGGTGCTAACTCGATTAACATCTGCATTGACCCTGTCCAGTTAACCTACTTGATCTGTTTGTTATCTGTTAAAACTGATTGAACTGCTTAAACCTCCTTGAAACTGCTTGAATTGTTTTATTATTTATGAATGAAAGTTCGTATGTGGTTTGAATGTAATTAGACAAGTTAAAATAAACAATATTTCATTAACAACAATTAAAATAAGCTTTTTGGTACCTAAATTTCAAAACATTTTATTTATTTTTAAAAAATATAAGTCCGATTAAGTTAGCTAACTGCTAAAACTGTTTGAACTTATTGGAGCTGTTTGAACTGATTGGAACTGTTTGAACGGTTAAAACTGCTTCGAATAAAGATGAACTAGACATACCCATTATTGCTCAAATTCTTCTACACTGCTCATAATCATCGCATTGCATTTTCACAAAGGAAACTGGTTCCGTTAAATGAAGCTAAAGTCTCTGAATTTTGCATCAAACATGTGCTATAAATCTGTAAGTAAACATGTTTATGTTTGATAAAATTAGATGTCTGAATCTGGAATAATCTGTGTAAAATGAATTACGAAATGGTGCGTCATTCTTTTACAACAATTATACATGCAGATCCATGTTTAATGCAGGTCTGAAAAATACAATATGTGGCCCTGAATTATGCTAGTGCACCCAAAATATAATATTTTGAATATGTATTAATAAATATGGATCTGTATATATCACCATTGCTATTTTTAATATCAGATATTGAAATGAAATAAAGCAAGGGTGCGTGGGATTTCAGTTGAGTACTGTGACGTGAGGTGGGACATGAATATTGACCAGTCTGTAGGGCTCACAGTATGTCGTGTAGGGCTCCCAATATATTACTGTTGAAATGGATCGTCATCGGACACCTGCCTTCATCTTCTGTATCATGTCCCCACCAAACTTTGATTTTTGAGAATTATAATCAACAAATAACTGCTCCATGTTCAGGTAACATTGTCTTAGTTGAACGTTTTGAAATTATGTTTTACCGTTGATAATTTTAATTACATGCATTAGATAATGGTAAAAGTTTTATATTTTGAATATGCATGTTATGCAGAATTCAAAACTATATCACATGATAATATTCGTATTGATGTAATACTCTAAATTGATGGTCAAACATGTTACAGTAAATAGTGCGAAAAGACATACATAATCGAACGGAGGGAGTACTCCATCAGTTCTAGTTTGGAAAAAAGAAGAAGTTACTTTTAACTTGTCATTCCATTTGTCTATTATTTAATTATGTATTTATTTAAACTAGTTAATTTTAATTTTTAAATTTAACTAGAAGATCACATTTCAGATTTATTTAATTTAAATATACTATGAGAAAAGGTATTGTTACTGGAATTGTGGAATGCGCGCAAGATATCCTAAGAGTATCACACACACTGCACCATATGGATGTGAGCAGATCTCTTATAGCGATGCACCATTTTGTGGCATCTCCAATGTACGTTTGATCTGCGTGTACAACAATAATACACTACATTTGCGGTTCTGTGAAAGCTGAATGTAGATTACTAGTTTTTTAGGGGGTTTACTACATACAGGTCATATTTATTTCTGCAGGCCCAAACTAAATTTGAAGTGATGACAATAACCCTCATAAGTATTTATAAACAAAACTTGTAATACAATCCATCTAATAGCAGTAATTGCAACAAGGTCCTAACAACAAGAAAGTCAAACTCAATATATTCTTTAATCTTTGTATTAATTAATTTGCATATATGCAACTGGAAGACTCCACCGGATGCCGGATGCCGGATGCTGTCACCAACAAGGCGAGATGAGCGAATTCACCTGTGTGGTGTCGAAAATACGCTTCAATTTCTGTTGCATCTGGTACAGGTGCTTCAGCTCGAGTGAACTCCACGAGGAGATTTAACGGCGACGGAGAAGCGGAGGGCATGTGTAAGTGGGATGAGGGGGATGTCGCCCCAAGCTGTTTTTTGGGGCTTTTTTTAATCGTCGGCAGCGCTGCCAGGCACGATGTGGAACAGTTTGGCACCGGCAGCAACTGCTGGTGGCGAGGTGGAAATTGATGCAGCGCTGACCGCGTAGCGCCACTACGGACGGCGGCGGCAAGGCACTCAATTTCGAGGGAGTATGAAGACTACCGCGGTGACGCGGTGGTCAGTTGGGGAGGAACTAATCTGAACTACTACGGTGGTAGCGAAATCGATTTCGGGTTAGTAACTATGGCAGTGGTAGAGAAATCGATTATAGTTTAGCCCTAGGCTATCTCGTTCGCGTGCAAGAAAGAGATAGCAGAAGATATGGGGTCGGCGGTGGGTGATCCTAGCTCCAGCCATGCAAATGGCTCAAACGGTGGTTCAGAGGACTTAACTACCACCAGCAAGGATTTCACCTCGAAGAATGATTACGGCAAAAATACTTTCTTCTTCGCTTTTTGAATTTCCCTTACATGAAAAGACGCGTGGACCTAAAAAAGCCATCTTGTTTCCTTCGACTCCTCCAACCTGCAGAAATCCGTGCCTCTTGGATACCTGAACTTCATAAGCATCCTGGAGAATGAAATCCTGAGTGTTTCCATGGACAGGGAGACTCTGCAGATTGAAGTGATGCAAGCTCAAGATATTTTTAACGTGCTCCAGTTGCGGATCGATTTTTTGAGGTGGCTAAGAGAGTTGTAGATACTCTTTGGTTCCTGGTAATAACTGCTCTTTAGTTTTGTAGTATTCGGGCTGGTATCGGTATGGTATGTGGCATCTGATGTTCGGAAAATGAAGATTGGTGAAGAGTCAATTTGAGATGTCTAATTGTAGCGACTTTAATCTAATTTGTGTCGTGCACGAATGTATGGGATTAAGGATTTGGTGGCTGGAGAGAAGTACGAACGAAGGTATGTGTTTGAGTCGTTCAAAGTGGAGCTTCAAACTCACTTCAAGCATTTGAGGCGGCAATTGCAAATTGGGTTAACAGAACACAAATTTGACTTTTATCATGCGCAAGAAGACACACCATCACGAGTAGGGTTGTACATGAGCCGGGTCAACCCGGAAAAATGGCCCGGCCCGGGACCGGAATTGGTGACCCGGACCCGGATTTTTTGCATTCCGGGCCGGCCCCGGGTCACCATTTTTGTCCATTCCGGATTCCAGGCCGATCCGGATCATACCCGGATATTTTCTGGTCAACCCGGGAGTCCGGTTATATATCATATATAAGCAATTATTGTATAATTAATTTTGTTTTAGAGGTAAGACTTGCCATTTTGTAGTATACAACCAGAGTTCAAATCTCACAAAAAGCATTACATTAGTGTTTTGTTTTAAAAATAAATTTAACATTTGTATATATTTACTAATCATACAATTCATTAACAAAAAAAATGTGGTCTAGTGGTAAGGAGATTGCTACACAATGATTTATAGTTCATTCTTAATGGAATCACTCTCATTTTGTAAAAAAAGTGTAATAGAGGTTTTAACCGGGTCAAACCCGGAAAAATTTCGGACCGGATCCGGTTTAAGAAAAAGTCCAACCGGGCTGGGCCCCGGTCCAAGATTTTTAGATATTCTAGATTCGGGCCTGGTCGGGTTGACCCAGTTGTACAGCCCTAATCACGAGCCCCTGAGGAATGAATGCCCTCAGAAATTTTACAAGGCTTGGACATACACAAATAGATGAAGCGTCTCAGGGTTATATTCTTCAACCCCTTGAGTGGTTTGATAATCCTTTATATTCTTCCATTGAGTGTTATGATAATCCTCTATATTGAGGTTAGTTGTGGAAGTGATATCGGGAATTCCAGTTTGATCTGTGAAGATAATGTTAGTATTTATAGATTGAAGGTGATATATGAGAGTTGGCGGTTGGGAGTTGGGATAGTCACTAGCAGGGAAAATTATTGTTTCATGCGTGATGCTTTGAACTGTGATGAGATTGAGATAATTTATAAAAGAACAGCTAGAGTTAGTGGCTTTAACAACAAGGTACTGTTTGAGAAATTTAGCGATGCCTATGGTATGATGGAGGGTTCTAGTGAAGCTTTCAGTTTGAGGGATGAATTGTGCATAATCTCTACAGTTGAAAGCAATAATCAAAGTTGTGGAACTTTCAAAGGGTTCAAGTGTTTTGATCCCAAATTTGTGAGCTCTTGACATCAGTTTCAACCTCAAACTTGAGGACAAGCTTGTTCTCAATGAGGAGGGATATTTATGAGTGATATTTGTTTAATTGGGGTGGTTGTGCGTCCAGTTTTGGTGCACAGATCATAGAAAGAAAGCTGCAAGAAATTTCAGATCCTGATTTGTTTCTAAAGATTGGTTTTGCAGTCGCTTGGTGTGGGGATAGGAAGAGTAGTGCATCTGTTTGAGAATTAGAGTTAGAATGTACTTCCAAGGGATCATTTCGGCTAGTAAGTTTGTTGGGCGAAGGATACTTGGTATCCTTGTTTACAATTGCGGGAGTGCAAGACAATATAAAAGGGGCTGTTACAGTTATAATGGACTTGATGCATGCATTATATTATAAAGCCAGACAACTGGGAATTTATATGCTTGTAAGAGAACAAGGCACAGAGTACATGGAGCTGCAATGATGTTAAATTGCTTATTAGCGTCACTCATCATAAAAAGATGTGTCTTTTTCATGACTAACCTATGCAAGGATTTGCTGAGTCTGGTTACTACTGCTTCATTAGCTTTGGTTGAACAGTTGCTTGGGGACGGGAGAAGAGAAGTGAGTTAGTGGGGGTGTTAAATTGGGTTGGGCCTCGTAAAAGAAATTTATGATCAACATATTCAATCCATTCTTCATCAAATGTGATCCAAAGTTAAATATTCCAAAAAAAATAAGAAAGAAATAAGTTATCTCGTAGTATTTGAAGTCGCTTCATAGGTACCCTTCTTGGAATTTATAGAGTTTCTGTTTATAAAAGCAAGTGACTTGAGCAGTGCCGGACAAATCAACAAAACCTGGTGTCTATAAAAGCAAGTGACAAACATTCGATGAACAAAACAACAAAACCAAGTGACATGACACAAAAATACAACACAAATATACAAAGAATAACAAAACCATGTAACATGACACAAAAACACAACACAAGCATACAAAAAATAGCAGAACTAGGATAATCCACTAAGTAAAAAAGGGAAAGAAAAACAATCCACCGGGACAAATCTCTTATGATCGTCATATGGACAAACAAAACTACAGAACTAAGTGAAAACGGAAAGAAAAACAATCCACTAGGACAAATCTCCTACAGAATAAAGATGATAACAACTTTTAAACCAAATCAATGGGACATATCTCCCATCGCCTATTTTCCAATCTAAATCGACTCGTTCCTCATTGTGGAAGCATCAACTACAGGAATAGAAAATACGAGAATCATATGTCACATGAAGGTGGGATTCCAATTCTTCTTGGTAGATCCGCTCAACAGTGGGAATGGGAATGGTGATGTTGGCGATAAACACACTAACATATTTTTGACCAAAAGTTGTAAGCATCTCACGAATCAGGACACGAAATTGGATATTATCTCTGACGTGATCCTGTCTACGGTAAATGATGTGACGGTGTTGAGGAGTTCTTATATTCACAGTAGGCAATGGAATGTTGGCGCTTGTTGCCCTGAACTGACTTGTAAGATTTTTCTTGGCTGATGGAGTGTGACGATGGTCGTCCAATGAACCTTTGGAACACGCTAGACGCGTATGATAGGTGGTAGGAGTACATGTTCTCTGCTGCAGAGAGTTCGTCCTTATCGGCGATGGAGTGCAACGAGGAATTGTTTCCAAATAAATCTTCCTGCAGGATGAACGAGTGTGATAACCTGAACGCTTAGTTGGCTAACAGAGTTATCTACAAAATTTAAAATGTATCGATAAAGGTTTGATATATATATATATATATATATATATTTATTTATTTATTTATACACACACATATATACACATATATATAGCCAGACAATTGCACGTATGAATGCACAACTCACCCACGTTAGCTAAAATCATTTGACACGATGCCACGCATTTATGTTTTACTACTGAAGTATGAAAAGAAAAAAAAAAGAGATAACTCGGTAAAAATAGAATAGCATCTATTAAAAATAAATAAATTAACCAATGTAAAATGATTAATGTAGACAAATAATTTACAACATTTATAAATTTCAGTCAAAACTCTGGCCGATTATACTATTAAATATTTCATTAATTAAATATTCAAATATACGTTTATGTAAACCTGATACATATGTGCATTTTTTATTATAAACCTGATTTTTCTTGCTAATCACTAATTTTTATTTTAATCACATTTTTCTTTATTTTGAAGACATATTCACTAAAGTCATATAATAAATTAAATTTAAGATTTAAATGGACTTAATTAATAAGTTCAAATGATACAGTCTAGTAAGACCCGCATACTTTGTGTGTACTTTGCATGCATCACGTGAAGATGGCAATAAGAGGCAAGGCAATTACATCAATGCCCACCACGAAGGATGCTGATAGGCTATGCAACAGTGCTGTTAGGTACATTCCTGAGTACCCAACTGTTGAAAAATATGTTGCAAATGAGAAGAGTCTAAGGATGAGGTATGGATGGGTTGTTGGGTTCATGAGCTACATAGATGAAATTTGGCTTCCTTACAAGGAGAAAATCATTTTTGCATGGACTAATAATGTTACGCATTATGGAAACAACACTACCAACAGAGTGTAGGGTGCACATTCTTCTTTTAGGAGTTGGATATCATTATGTAGAGCGGCTTTGGACTCCCTTTTCGATAAGACACATGCTGAAATTGAAGGGAAAATTTCAGAGATTAAGCGCAAGTTTGAATGGAGTCGATCGAAAAATTTGGAAGGGTTTGACGTTTCGTCATTCAAATTGCTGTTGCGTAATGTCTCACACTATTGCTTGACTAAGCTTATAAAAAAGTACACCGAGATGGGAAGATGTAGTCATGCAATCTTAACAACCCATTGGATTGCCATGTCAATGTCAAATGGAATATTTGTGCCACAATGGAGACTTCATCTGCCCCGAAAGAATCAAACTGTTTTTGAGAAAACTTGTGTACGATGGTCTGGATGTTGTTGTACATGCAAATGATGGTCTATAGCCAAATCAGTCATGAGTTTGATCTCGATTGATTGCGAGTCTCATCGGACGTGCCAAATTGATGGATGTCTGTAAGAAGTGGATGATCTCGAACCGATCTCACGAACTGATCTACAAAACAGACCCCGTGGTAGCCGGGGGTAGACACTCTGATGCTTAAGTCAGTTAACAGCCTTGAAAAGTTATAAACATAAAAGCGTAGTGTGTATTAGATAGATGAATAGGCATACCAAGCCTTTGTATTTATATCACGTCAATCCTTAGATTTGAAAGGTTTGTAATACAAGTAAGATTACAGCTCTCATGGTAATAACAATTGTTTTTCCATAACTAAAGGAAGTGTATTTCCTATTGGCAATTCAAAATATAGGCAATCTTTATTTGGATTAAGTCGATGGACCCGTAAACCCATCTCCCGCGTATCTCGAGCCCAGATTCTCTTAAACCTCGTTCCAAGTGTGAACAAAGTCTAAGAGTGCGAACCATGGAATTATCAAACGGCTAGACAATTTGGTTGGAACTGCGCTGGAGAGATATCATAGTGGGCAAGAATATCAAGGCAAAAAGGCGGAAGAGGGAACGTGATCCCATACAGAAAGTGTATCCGGGGGATGCATGCGACTTTCTGATAATCACCGCCGTACGGAATCGGCTTGGAATCCCAAGAGACAAGAACGACCATCCATTGAACTAGGACCTCACATCCGGATAGAATTTGGTCTTGTCCGTAGGAGCAGGATCATCTTCCTCCGGTTAGGGGTTGAATGCCATTAGGACAGGCAGATCGTCCTTATTACCGCTCCCCTCTCCTTCCTCTTGCTCCTCCCTCCCGGAATGTTGGAACTTGTTGCTCTGAACTGACTTGTAAGATTTTTCTTGGCTGATGGAGTGTGACGATGGTCGTCCAATCATATGATATGAGGTAGGAGTACATGTTCTCTGCTATGTAGAGTTTGTCCATTTGGGCGATGGAATGCAACGAGAAATGGTTTCCAAATAAATCTTCCTGCGGGATGAACGAGTGTGATAACCTGAGCACATGGTTGGCTGACAAAGTTATCTACAAAAGTTATAATGGATCGATGAAGGTTTGATATATATATATATATACACATATATGTATATATATATGTATGTATATATAGCCGGACAAGTACATGTATGAATGCACAACTCACTCACGTTAGCTACAATCATTCGGCACGATGCCACACATTGATGTTATACTAGTGAAGTATTGAAAAAAAAAGAAAAAAAAAAGATAACTCTGTAAAAATAGAGTAGCGTCTATTGAAAAGAAATAAATTAACAAATGTATAAGGATTAATGAAGACAGATAATTTACAATTTTTATAGATTTTAGTCAAAACTCTGGCCGATTGTACTATCAAATATTTCATTATTAATTGTTCAAATATGCGTTTATGTAAACTTGATATAGATGTGCTTTTTTATTATAAACCTGATTTTACTTGCTAATCACTAATTTTTATTTTAATCACATTATCTTTTATTTTGAAGATTCACTAAAGTCATATAATAAATTGAATTTAAGATTTAAATGGACTTAACTAATAAGTTCAAAATGTATTAAGATACAGTCAGATAAGAGCCATATACTTTGTATGTAATTTGCATTTACTTTGCATGCATCACGTGAAGATGGCAATAAGAGGCAAGGCAATTACATCAATGCCCACCACGAATGATGCTGATAGGCTATGCAACAGTGCTGTTAGGAACATGCTTGAGTCCCCAACTGTTGAAGAATATGTTGCAAATGAGAAGAGTGTAAGGATGAGGTATGGATGGGTTGCTGAGTTCATGAGCTATATAGATGAAATTTGGCTCCTTCACAAGGTGAAAATTATTTTTGCGTGGACTAACAATGTTACGCATCATGGAAACAACACTACCAACAGAGTGGAGGGTGCACATTCTTCTTTTAAGGGATGGATGTCATCTTGTAGAGCGGCTTTGAACTCCCTTTTCAAGAAGACACGTGCTGAAATTGACGGGCAAATTTCAGAGATAAAGCACAAGTTTGAATGGAGTTGATCAAAAAATTTGAAAGGGTTTGACGTTTCGCCATTTACGTTGTTGTTGCGTAATGTCTCACACTATTGCTTGACTAAGATTATAAAAGAGTACACCAAGATGGGAAGATGTACTCAGGCAATGCCAACAACCCATGGATTGCCATGTCGATGCCAAATGGAATATTTGCGCCACAATGGAGACTTCATCTGCCCCGAAAGAATCGAACCTTTTTGGAGAAAACTTGTGTATGATGGTCTGGATGTTGTTGTACATGCAAAGGAGGGTCCTTTGCCAAATCAGTCATGAGTTCGATCTCGATTGATCAATATAAACACGCGAGTCCTACCGGATGTGCCAAATTGATGGATGTCTGTAAGCAGTGGATGATCTCGAACCGAGCTCACGAACTGATCTGCAAAACAGACCCCGTGGTGGGCGAGGGTAGACACTCCGATGCATAAGTCAGTTGACAGCCTTGAGAATTTATAAACATAAAAGCGTAGTGTGTATTAGATAGATAGAGAGGCGTACCAAGCTGTTGTATTTATATCCCGTCAATCCGTAGATTTGAATGGTTTGTAATTCAAGTAAGATTACAACTCTCATGATAATAACAGTTGTATTCCCGTTATTAGAGGAAGTGTATTTCTTATAGGCTATTCAAAATATTCACAATCTTTATTTGGATTAGGTCGATGGACCCGTACGCCCATCTCCCGCGCATCTCGAGCCCAGATTCTCTTGAACCTCGTTCCAAATTTGAACAAAGTCTAAGAGTGCGAACCATGGAATTATTAAACGGCTAGACAATTTGGTTGGAACTGTGCCGGAGAGATATCATAGTGGGAAAGAATATCCAGGAAAAAAGGGCGGAAGAGGGAACGTGAGCCCATACAGAAAGTATATCCGGAGGATGCATGCAACTTTATGATAATCACCGCCGTACGGAACCATCTTGGAATCCCAAGAGACAAGAAGCACCAACCATTGAACTAGGACTTCACATCCGGATGGAATTCGGTCTTGTCTGTAGGAGCAGGATCATCTTCCTCCGGTTCGGGGTTTAATTCCATTAGGACAGGCGGATCGTCCTTATTACCGCTCTCCTCTCCTTCCTCTTCCTCCTCTCTCCAGAAGTGCTGGAACTTGTTGCTCTAAATAGACTTGTAAAATTTTTCTTGGCTGATGGAGTGTGACGATGGTCTTCCAATGAAACTTTGGAACACACTAGACGCGTATGATATGCAGTGCCGTTTATTAACATGTGCAGTACGTGCAGTTGCACTGGGCCCAAAATTTTTGGGGTTTTTTACTATATATATTTTAGGATTTTTTTTCTTTTTAAATATGGTAAATAAATAATTAGTTCCTAAAAATAATATATAAATTTTGCAAACCTCAAATAAATTCCAAATTTGGGAGACTCCATAAAAATCATTTGTCACTATTGGAAATTGGCAGAAGCGCAGCGCAGAAGCACGGCGGGGGAAAGAAGACTTATTTTTCCCGTCGTGCTTCTGGTTTACGAAATCGGAAACTATCCGAAATCGGAGGTCAAAATCAGGTCAGCCGCTGCCTGACGTGAAGGACGACGGGAAGCAAAAACCCGCCGTGCATGATGAAAAACGACACTGGGAATGCACGGCGGGAACGATTTCCTGCCGTGTTGGGCAATGTTTACGAGGTCGAAAACGGTCCTGAACCTTGTCCATGGCACTTGCTAAGCACATGCCATTATTTCTGGTTTTAAATACATGTACCCGGCTTGTTTCCGAAATCGTAAATAGACTTGTGAGTGTACTCAGGAATAGTGGAAGTTGTTACGATATCGGATACCACTCGCAAAATGTGTAAGGAGTATTTACGAAATCGGAAATAAGCCGGTCAGATGTCGTTTTAAAGTCTGTCCTCTGCATTTTTTATGTAGGGAGGTATTCTAGAAAATTTCCAAAAAGGGGAAATTCTTGGCTGTGTGCGTTAATTGAAGTTTGCATCGATAAGATATGTCATCTCATCTTTACATGTTCCGTTGTTAAATTGTGGAATCGATATTCTCGATTGTTTTGTTAAGAATGGCATGTGGAGTTTACATTGACATGCATGTCTTTGATGTATGAGTGAAGTTGAAAATGTTGTAATTCAATGAATGGCTTTATTAATTAGTGATTGATATGGTTGATTAAGTTTGTATTTTTTTTTTCAATTTAGGAGTTTGTATGTAGAGTTTGCACGTTGCAATGGAACGGTCTAGAATTATAGAAGAGAATATTAGGACATCGCGTGAATACTTGAATCTCGTGACAGAGTTTGTGAATGCTGCCACTGAGTATGCAAGAGTACAGAATGAGTCGCTAATTCGATGCCCTTGTAGAGATTGTAAGAATGATGTGCGTTTGAGTGTGCGTGATTTAAAGTCACACTTGATTGTGAGAGGATTTTCTAGAGCTTATACTAGGTGGACATTGCATGGCGATGCTCGTACTGTCGTCGGAGAAAATCAAGTTTTGATTGAAGAGGAGAGTGTTAATGGTGATATGGATCGTGATTTTGAATATGATGATTTGGCGGAAGATGTGGCCATGCATTTCAAAGGTAGACCTGAGGTGCTGGAGGCGATGTATGAAGATAAAAAGAGTCTGCTGTATGAGGGAGCTAGGCACACTGTTCTCAGTTCTGCGCTGATGATGATGAATTTGAATGCGAAACATGGTTTGACGGAGAAAGGAATGACGGAATTGTTGGAATTGTTCAAGGAGTTGCTTTCTAAAGATAATTTGTTGCCAAAAAGTTCCTATGTCGCGAAGAAAATTATTTGTCCAATGGGATTGGAATTGGAAAAAATTCACGCATGCCCTAATGATTGTATGTTATACAGGGGCGAAGATGCTGAAAGGGATACATGTCGCGTTTGCAACGAGTCTAGGAATACGAAACGGTCCAGGTCAATAGGTGTTTGTGTAGAGACGGCGCCTAGACCAAAGAAAAAGAGTCTTGCTAAAGTTGTGTGGTACCTCCCCATCATACCTAGGTTGAGGCGTTTATTCGCTAATAAGGAAGATGCGAAAAATTTAACTTGGCATGCAGATAGGAATCAGCCCGATGACGATGTGATTCGCCATACCTCTGATGGTGATCAGTGGAAGCATATTGATGAGTTGTACCCTGAATTTGGTAATGATCCGCGTAACTTGCGGTTAGGTTTGTCGACAGATGGTATGAATCCCTTTGCAGATCTGAGCAGCACCCATAGTTCGTGGCCCGTGATGGTTGTGACTTACAATTTACCACCTTGGTTAACTATGAAGCGCAAGTACGTTCTGCTATCACTTATGATCTATGGTCCAAAACAACCAGGTAACGACATTGACGTTTATCTTGCGCCCCTAATTGAAGATCTTAGGAAGTTGTGGTATTTTGAGAACTGGACTTATGATGGATACCGGGAAGAGTGGTTTGACATGAGAGCTATGCTATTTTGTACCATTAATGATACCCTGCATTAGGTAATTTGGCAGGTTACTCTGTTAAAGGGCATTTTGCTTGCCCAGTTTGTGAGATGGACACTAGTCACATACAACTTAAGCACGGGAGGAAAACAAATTATTTAGGATACAGGAGATTTCTAAATCATGAGCAAGCCCTCCGTAGTGCAAGAAGTGGTTTGATGGAGCGGTTGATGAGAGGGATGCACCGACGCCTGTGTCTGGTGAGAGTGTGTATGAATCTGTGAAGGACATTCCCAATGATTTTGGAAAGAAAAGGAAGAAGCCGTTAGTGAATGGTGTATGGAAAAAATCTTCAATCTTTTTCGAGTTGCCTTACCGGAAAAACTTGGAGGTTAGACATTGTTTGGATGTTATGCATATAAAAAAGAATGTTTGCGAGAGTCTGATTGGCACATTACTAGACATCCCGGGGAAGAGTAAGGATGGCTTGAAAGCCAGGATGGATTTGGAGGAAATGGGTGTTAGACCGGGTTTGGTCCCCGTGAAGGAAAATGGCAAGACATATTTGCCGCCGGCCTCTTACACCATGTCTGATTCTGAGAAGAAGAAATTTTGTCAAAGTCTGAAGGACATTAAAGTACCTAGTACCTACTCGTCCAACATTAGTCGGTGTGTGAATGTTGATGAGGCAAAACTCGCGGGACTCAAATCGCACGTCTGCCACGTTTTGATGCAAGAATTGAATGCCATTGCTCTGCGCACGTCCCTACCTCCACATGTTAGACGTTGCATAAGCCGCTTGTGCATGTTCTTCAAGTCCATCTGTAGAAAGAATATTAGCCGAGCGAGACTAGATAAACTACAAGAAATGGTTGTCGAAGTTTTGTGTCGGATGGAGATGTTCTTCCTGCCCTCATTTTTCGATATAATGGTGCATTTTATAGTTCATCTTGTGCGTGAGATCAAGTGTTGTGGTCCTGTGTTTTTGAGATGGATGTACCCTTTCGAGCGCTATATGAAGATTTTCAAGCATTTTGTGAAGAACAGATACAAGCCCGATGCCAGTATAGTTCAGCGTTATGTAACTGAAGAGTCAATAGAATTCTGCACCGCGTACCTCGATGATGTTGAGACTGTTGGTGTCCCGAAGAACAGGCATGCAGATAGGATTGAAGGCCATGCATTTGGTAGTGGAAAATATGTCACGCCCACTACTGCTGAGTTGAAGGTTGCACATCTATATGTGCTTCGTAACCATAAGGTCGCGGTTCCCTATGTTGGCCTTCACATGGATGAAATAAGGAGATTGATGCCGCTTCTAGAATCTGAATATGTCCATGAAGAGCACACAAGGACATTTGCTGAGTGGCTCAGGAAGACGGTGGAAGTCGGAGATCATTCTGAGGAAGTTAAGTGGTTGTCTAGATTACCGATGGGTGCGGTTTTGTCATACAGGGGCTACAATGTGAATGGCTACACATTTAGTACGAAGACAGTTGATGGGCAGCGCATATCACAGAACAGTGGTGTTTCTTTGATTGCTGATGAGTTAAGGTAGGGCGTGTATGAAGACAACTGGTTTTGTGGAACAATCACAGACATATGGGAGTTGAACTATGTGAGACTGAAGGTGGTTGTATTCAAGTGTGACTGGATTGATCCAGGCACGGGATTTGTTCCTGATCCATTAGGCCTAACCATTTTTGACCGGAGGAAAGTTGGTTATAAGTCGGATCCCTTCATTCTAGCGACACAGGCCGACCAAGTGTTCTACGTGAAGGACCCTGCTTCTGTTCACCAGGAGATTGTACTGAACGGGAAGAGAGCATTTATTGGTGGAGAGGGTCAAGAAGAATGCTTGAACGATGTGGATACCTTTAAGATAGCCTTTGATGGTGAAGACAATATAAACTTACATGAAACTGCAGCAAATCTCCGCCGTTACCAGTGCAGGTTGGATCATGAAGAAGGGCAGTGGTTTGATGAGCGGGGGATACCAAAGAAAAAACAACCACCTAAGGCAAAGGGGTCGAAGAGCAAAAAGATGCGCGTTTCGTAAATGTAAGAAAGATCGCTCTAGTGCATTTAATGTATATTACGTCTAATATTGTAATCGAATTTATGTTCTTATGTTATTTAGCCTTGTAGGGGTACTCCTTGTGTAAATAGAACTGTGAAAACCCAATAAATTGGCGAGTTCCCATTTAAGTGACACATTTTCCGTCACATTTCCGAACTCGTAAATCACTTTTTCGGCCAATTTACACTATCGGACATGGTTTTGTAATGTAATAAATAAATCACGTTTCCTGAAATATTACGTAGCTAGCTCCAGTGGAATACCCGGATGCCCTTCCGGCTCGTAAACTTTTATTCTTCGTGAGCCTTGGAGAAAAATATCGAATCATCATAGTCGACCTCCTCTTCATCCTGGATTTGTAGACCCTTGGATTTTGACTTCTTGGGTGCTATGGGTTTGCGATGTCGGAACTGGTAATGTGGTAAAAAGCCGAGCTTGGTGGATTTGGACGGCTGATTGGTGACTCTAGATAAGCGTTGAAGGTGGAGATTGAGTTTTGATTTTATCTGATTTGGGAATTAAGACCGCACATAAGTTGTTTTCTGTTTTATATGTCTCCCGTTTCCGATCTCGTAAACCATCCGCAAATCATATTCTAACGCTTTACGGTTTCGGAAACTACACGACAAGACGTTCATTTACCCCCATTCCTATTTCTGGTTTCGTAAATCACTAGCAATTAGACCAATTTTTCCCCAATACTATTTACGAAATCGGAAATATAAAATTACACATCATCCGGCTAATTTCCGAAGCCGTAAATGGGTCTTTATTTATCAACATTAATCTAGTCGAAAATTAAATAATTTTAAAATGTAGGGATAAAGTTTATCAACTCCGGATTATTATTTAGCACATGCTCTTTTTTCAAGAATTAAAAAAAAAACAAATTCAATACTTTCAATTTAGTTTAGTTTGATTTGATTAAAATAACATTCAAAAAAATTCAGTAAAACCTTTCAAATTCCAGAAGGAATTTAATTTTTTTTGGGGTTTGCATGAGGTGATCTTGAAAAGGTGAGAATGGCTTTAAGTTTTTACTAGGATCTCTCAAATATTTTTGAAATATGGAGCACCTCAACCCTATAAATATCAACCCCTTCTCCCTTTAGAACCCCACTAGATCCTTCATTCCCACATTCCCTTCTCCCTTCTCCTATTGTTTTCCTTTTGCTTCCCATGGATTTGTCTCTATTCAACGCCCTCCCAAATGACATGATAAATCTAATCATGATTCGTGTTTACTTTGACTCGGTTCTTCGTCGGTACGCAACCGGAACAGCGACAGAATGGCATCGACAGTGGCTCACCGACGCTTCTGCACTAGGTCACACAGACTCGACCTATGTATTGGCCATATTTGCAATATGCTGCGAGGGTGATATTCAGAGAGGCATGAATGTGATCACCACCCTGAAGAGAACCGATAAGAAAGGCCTCCGGGAAGCTCGAGTACGCGTCAGAGCCGGTTTGGGTAACGCTTGGGGTTGGGCGCACTACTACAGGTTCCTCAGAGATGGAGTAGTCACGCCCAGGCCGATCTGCTGTGTGGAAGATGCTGCCCTCAATCGCAGAGTGAGGTACGATCGCTGGGAGAGGCTTGATCCAGCGGACATCTCATGTGATGCATGCACCTGCGATCAGGAATTGCATCACGTCCTCGGTCCTCGTTGAGGCTAAATGTTATAGTTTTTTTGTTGTTTGATTATGATCTTTCTCTTTTTGCCCAAATTTGTTATGAGTGTAATAACCTTTTGTTTGCCATTTTGGCACATTTCATTATTTAATAGCTTTTTTTTTTGGTACCTTGTCCTTTACATTTTATATAAGCTTATTAATTGTTATTAATTAGCTTTTATAAACATCGCATACTTGTAGCATAATTACTTTATTAATTCCAAATTTATTCATGTCTTGACTTTCATATGTAAAACTAAAATGTACGCACAGTCGGTTTACGAAATCGTAAATGACCCTCATTTTGTGTGCATCGGGCTGTTTACGAGATCGGACATGACCCTCATTAGTTTTTAATCTAGTAAATAAATCATATTTCCCGAAATATTATTTAACTATGAACAGTGGATTACCCTTACGCCTTTCCGGCTCGTAAACTTTTTATCTTTCGGATCATTTACGATACCGTAAAAGCCATTAAATTATTATGGAAAAATTATTATTAACCCTGCGTTTGTCCGAGATGTTTACGGTATCGTAAACCATAAGAGATGATCTCCGGGCAGTTTCCGATGCCGTAAATGGGTCACATTTATCAACATTAGTTTAGTTGAAAATTAAATAATTTTAAATGTAGAGATGAGGTTTATCAACTCAAGATTATTATTTACCACATGCTTTTTTTTTTGGGATTTTGTTTTTCTAAAAAAGAAATTCAAATTCAATACTTTCAATTTAGTATAGTTTGATTTGATGAAATAACATTTGACGGAATTCAGATTAAAGCATCCACAACATTCTAATTCCATAAGTAAAACCTTTCAAATTCCATAAGAAATTAATTTTTTTGGGGGGTTTGCATGAGGTGATCTTGAAAAGGTGAGAATGTCTTTAATTTTTTACTAGGAACTCTAAAATCTTTTTGATAAATGGAGCACCTCAACCCTATAAATATCAACCCCTTCTCCCTTTAGAACCTTATTAGAGCCTTCATTCCCACATTCCCTTCTCCATTCTCATATTGTTTGCCTTCTGCTTCCCATGGATGTGTCTATATTCAACGCCCTCCCAAATGACATGATAAATCTAATCATGATTCGTGCTATGTTCAACTGGGTTCTTCGTCGCTACGTGAGCGGAAGAGCGACCGAGTGGGCTCGACAGTGGCTCACCGAAGCTTCTGCAATAGGTCACACACCGTCGACCTATGTGTTGGCTGTTTTTGCAATCTGCGAAGGTGACATTCAAAGAGGCATGAATGTGATCACCACCATGAAGAGAACCGACAAGCAGGGCCTCCGGGAAGCTCGTGTACGCGTCAGAGCCGGTTTGAATTACGCTTGGGGTTTGACACACTACTTCAGGTTCCTTAGACATGGAGTAGTCGCGCCTAGGCCGATCTGCTGCGAGGAACATGCTGCCCTCAATCGGTTCGTGAGGTACGATGGCTGGGAGAGGGTTGATCCAGCGGACATCTCCTGTAATGCATGCACCTGCGATCAGGAAGTGCTTCACGCCATCACACCTTATTTAGGCTAAATGTTGTTTTTTTTAATTTGATTTTGTTCTTTCTTTTTTAGCCCAAATTTGTTAGGATTGTAATAACCTTTTGTTTGCCATTTTGGCACATTCCATTACTGAATAGTTTTTTTTATATATATACCTTGTCCCTTTTTTACATTTTATATAAGTTTATTAATTTTTATTAATTAGCTTTTATAAACATCGCATACTAGTAGCATAATTACTTTATTAATTCCAAATTTATTCATGTCTTGACTTTCATATGTACAACTAAAAAGTACGGGCAGGCAGTTTACGAAATCGGAAATGACCCTCATTTTGTGTGCATCGGGCTATTTACGAGATCGGACATGACCCTCATTAGTTTTAAATCTAGTAAATAAATCATATTTCCTGAAATAATATTTAACTATGAACAGTGGAGTACCCGGACGCCGTTCCGGCTCGTAAACTTTTTATCTTTCGGATCATTTAAATATACCGTAAAAGCCTTTAATTTATTATGGAAAAATTCCTTATTATCCCTGCGTTTGTCCGAGATGTTTACGATATCGTTTTTTACTAGGAACTCTAAAATCTTTTTGATAAATGGAGCACCTCAACCCTATAAATATCAACCCCTTCTCCCTTTAGAACCTTATTAGAGCCTTCATTCCCACATTCCCTTCTCCATTCTCATATTGTTTGCCTTCTGCTTCCCATGGATGTGTCTATATTCAACGCCCTCCCAAATGACATGATAAATCTAATCATGATTCGTGCTATGTTCAACTGGGTTCTTCGTTGCTACGTGAGCGGAAGAGCGACCGAGTGGGCTCGACAGTGGCTCACCGAAGCTTCTGCAATAGGTCACACACCGTCGACCTATGTGTTGGCTGTTTTTGCAATCTGCGAAGGTGACATTCAAAGAGGCATTAATGTGATCACAACCATGAAGAGAACCAACAAGCAGGGCCTCCGTCTAGCTCGGGAACGCGTCAAAAGAGGTCTGAGATACGCTTGGGGTTGGAGACACTACCTCAGGTACTTCTCAGAAAAGGCAGTCAGGCCTAGGCCGATCTGCTGCAATCCACATGCTGGCCTCAATAACAGGGTGAGGTACGATCCCTGGGCACCCCTTGATCCAGCGGACATCTCCTGTGATGCATGCACTTGCGATCAGGAACTGCTTCATGTCCTCGGTGAACGATGATTCTACATGTAGTAGTTTGATTGTTCTTCATTATGTATTTTTGTATCACAAGTTCGTTTTGATTGTAATGAACTTGTGTTTGCCATTTTGGCACATTTAATTACTGATTAGCTTTTCTTGTTTTGATATCTTGTCCCTTACATTTTATTTTTTCATCCTAAAGCCCATATCGTTTCAGCAAAATTATTTACTTTTTGTATAGTGCGTGGTCATAGCGAGATCGTCACTGTCACTTTTCATGATGATTTAATAGTAACTCATTATGTGTGCATCGGGCTGTTTACGAAATCGGAAATGACTCTCATTAGTTTGTAATTTAGTAAATAAATCATGTTTCCTTAAATATTATTTATCTATGAACAGTGGATTACCCGGACGCCTTTCCGGCTCGTAAACTTTTAATCTTCCGGATTGTTTCCGAAACCGTAAAAGCCTCTTATTTTATTTTGGAAAAATTCCATCTTTTCCTGAGGTTAGGTCCGAGAGATTTACGAATTCGTAAACCAAAAGAAATGCTCTCCCGTCCAGTTCCCGATATCGGAGACTAGTTGCCTAATCCAAAAAAAACAAGATCAACTAGATTTGATAAAGATGAACAAGACAATTGAATCTCAAATATTGAAGGGGAAAATTTATTTAAAAAGAATTTTGATTGATACATAGAATTTGTAACACATGGTCAAATAGGAATAATCATCAAAGGACACAATGTCTTAACTGAAATTTAAAATAGTATTTCAACAACTTCTAAACATAGCCATCAAATCCTGGAAAAAAACCACGCTGGGTGAAGTCATGGTCTTGTGAAGTTGAGGGGCCAGGGGGAGGTGAGGGGCCTTGTGAAGTTGGGGGGGCTTGTGAGCTCGACGCGGCTTTAGAAGTAGAGGCGTTATGCGTGGCCTCTTCATCCTCACTCACTTGCGCAAGGTCGCCGTAGTACACTTCTTCCTCATCCTCACTTAGCACGATCTGGAGACCCTTGTCTTGGATTTACGCTTCTTGATCAGCTTTGATCGCATCCAGTCTCTTCTTCGTCGTTTCTAGCTGGCTAGAAAAACAACAGAACAAGTTCGAGATCTTTGTAAAAAGCCCCTTCCGTTCACCTACAACGCAGCCACTTAATTGCTTAGGAAAAAAATGAAAATCAAGCTCATAAACAACTATATATAGGGACTGAATTTAGTGGAACTCACCCGCAGCAGTTTTTAGAGCGGCAGCCTCCTCGCGAGCTTGTTTTCTCCTCGCCACCTTTGCCTGTGCACCAGGTTTCATAGGCTTTTCCTTGAATCTGCCTGCATCCTTGTCAAACACCCAATTCTTCAGGTCGATCCACCTGTCATCATAGTAGGACTGCATAACCGGCCGATCCAAGAGAGGCATGTTGGCTTTCCTACACAGCGCAGTGATAAGCCCACCGTACGGAAACCTCTTCTCCAGCAAGGGAGCACACTTTCTCACGTACTCGTAGATGGTATATCCATGATTGATTGGGATGCCCTCCACCAGGTAGTAGAATACAAGCAGGCGACTAGTGGTGGGCTCGGTGGCATGCCCTCCCGTAGGCAGAACATTATAACAAACCCATTCAAAGACCAACCTCTGCTCTAGGGTCAAAAAATCTATCTTATAGTCAATCTCTGCAGTCCCTTTGCCCAACGACTCATCTAGCTTGAAGTACTTACGGCCCATTTCAGCCACGTCTAAAGGCTGTTTATTGCACTTCGTCGCCCATCTATTGAATGTGAAAACATTATAGGGCCCCTGTTTATTTTGAGGCCTCGGATGAGTAGAATCAACCCACGGGCACTCTAGCACCTCATTAATCGCAAACTCATCAACGGGCACTAACACACCATTCACCAAAGTCGACATCCTAGTGGTTGTGCATCTACCTAGATTAGCATAAAACTGTCTAACCTCATCTTTGTAGGTAGGCTCGTCTAGCATGATTAGGTTATGCAAATAACTAGGACGGAAATAACTAATCGACTCATTAAAACCTAATTCATCAATAGAGTTGGATTTTAGCACCTTTGAGTCGCACATGCCACGCCTTATCCACTTGACGTAGTTTTGCTCGGCCACTGAATCGTAAAAGTGATCGTTGTGACCTTTCCTTTGGCGCTCATCCCCACCTCGCTCATGCCGCTGCGCACGCCGCCCGAGCTTTACCGGCACATTTAGCGGCTCCTCCTCCACCTCATCTTCTTCCGCATATCTCCCTTCTTCAAGCTCATGGGTACCCTCAACATCATCTTCGTTGCTAGTCTCCAACCTAGCCAACTCTTCGGAATCTGACTCGGTTTCATATTCAGGTGGGCTTGGGGGCTTCTTCGATTTCTGCTTTTTTGGGACCGGGTTGGGTGGTGGGAATGGTGATTCAGGTGATGTTGGGGCGCCCCTCTTAGTTTTGTGCTTCGGCCTGGCTGGAGTAATGATTATATCGCCGGAATTGGTTGAATGGGGTTCAAGGGTTTGTGATTTTGTGATTTGGGGTTTTTCTGAACCACAAAAACACAGTTGATTATATATACCATTCTCTGTTTACGAAATCGTAAATCACCCGCAACAACATTCTTTCTATTTACGAATTCGGAAACGGGTCCGGAAATTAGTTGAATTGGGGAAAATTACATTTAACCGGCCACGTTCCGATTTCGTAACATTTAATCTAAAAAAAATAAATGCTGATAATTATAGTCCAGTGAATTACCCAGACACCCTTCCGGCTCGTAAACATTTTATGTTCGGGTGGTTTACAAAGTCGTAAATGTAGTGCACCGTCCGAAAAACTATTTACGGCCCATTTACGATTTCGGAAATGAATAAGCTGAGACAAATAAAATTGTGAGAATAAAAGGCCAGTGATAAACCCGGCCAAGCTTCCGACTCGTAAAGATTTCTGTTTAGGTGGGTTTACGATATCGTAAAGTGTGTGTCCCATCCGGAAAACATGATTAAGACTTGTTTACGAGCTCGTAAATTACCCGATTAAGATGGTTCAATCTGCCTGATTAGGAAAGTCAACCCGGTCCAATTTCTCCATCGTAAATATTTCGGAGAAGTCAGTTTACGATTTCGGAAATCCCTCTGTATTTAAAAAAAGTGACATTTCCGATTTTGTACCACACGTTTCGGCATCAGACCAGACTAAAATCCATCACGTGGGTTCATTCATTCATTATCTTTCCAACCCATTTGTCTCTTCCTCATTATTTCTCCTCCTACCACTCTTCCCTCTCAATATCTTGTCAATTGTACGATATCACACTACCCAAATCCAAGAATCCAACTAAAGAACCTCACAAAAAGTTGAAATTCTACATTTATTCTACAAGTTCGACTATTTTGGGGGTGTTTCATTACAAATTAGAGGTACAATTGGTTACCTTTATTAACCCATTTGTATTGCTTTGTCACGTGCGATGCAAACAAACATATGGGTTATGGGGTAACCAAATATTATCAAATCCAAACCCTAATCTAGTTGATGCATTAATTATCTATTTTAGGGTTCATTTATGTTATTGTCTTTTGCTTTGTTAGCTAAATCTTTATACTAATATCTCCTTATTTTGTTAAATGCACCCTAACTATTTTATTGTCGGTGAAATTGAAATTTTGTAGTTGTTCTTATTTGTAGGTGAATTAGTGGACAAGTGCTTGTACTTGGTATTAGTGATTAAGTAGTTAATCATGGCTCCTACATGTAAACAAAACAAAAAGAAAATTTCTACGAAGAAGAAGGTCAAGTCATCCACAAAAGAGCAATTGGATGTAGATACAAAAATTTCTAGAAATTTATGTCGAGAAATACAAAGGCGTTGGGACGCGGGTATTTCCACTCTAATGGAATTCAATAGGTTAGGAATAGCCATATGGGTAGAGCGTAAATATTGGTCTAGTTGGGTTGGTAAAATCGCAAGAACAAGACATGATATTAAATGGTTCGATTGGACCAAAGTACCGATGGAGCGTAAATTAGAATTGTTGGAAGAATGCAAGGTATGATGTGGTTTTTTTAATGGCAGTTTACTACATGTTTTACAATCGTGAGGGCATTATAATGTGGATCATACTATCTACAACTAATAATGTGTTTCATTATTTTAGGAGCCGTTCACTATTATCGCCCCCGACATGGCGATGTTAGACCGTGTGACTTTGCAAAAGATCTCGAAGTGTGCACGTCAACATAGGTCTATGCTAAGGAATGAGTACATCTATGGAAATAAGAAGAACATCATGCCATGGATGGTGTATAAGGACATTCAACCCGAGAGTTGGGAAATCTTCAAAATCCATGCACAAGAGCTATTGGACGATGTAAGATTTTTTCTCTTCAATTCAAATTATACTATAGTGTCCGATGTTGCTACTTATGTTGGTTTCTTTTAAAATAGGGCACTCATCTTAATATGGTAGAACTAGCGAAATCAAACAAAATGATTAGTCACTATAGTCGCTCGGGATATTATGGAGCGGAGGAGGACTTCATAGAGGAGGAATATGAAGATGGTGTGAAACAAAAAATGGACAAGGGTATGTCGGAAGAGGAGGCAAGGGAGACCGCTACTAGGATGAATCCCGACCAAATTGAGAGGTGGGAGTCGTTCCTTAAATTGAGACAAAATCCTAGTGGCGTTTATAAAGCCGACGAAACTCTTGAAGTTGCCAAAAAAATTGTAAGTCAATTACAAAATGTGTTTGTATGATATGTAGTAGAGAAATGTTTTGTTTATCTATCTAATCAAATTATTGTCATGGTTTCAACCACTTTCAAATTAGGCATTGGCTAAACAAGAGGAAGCAGATGGAAAATTCACCCATACGGAAAGGTGTGACATTTTGAACAAGGCGATGGGGGACGATCATCCCGGAACCGTTAGGGGGTATGGTTCTCATGTCCGACCTAAGGATGTGTTTGGTAAACATCCTTTAGCCTCGAATAATGCGCAAGATGCCAAGTACAAGAAGGTGCGGAAGGAAATTTATTCCATTAAAACAACAATGGAAAATGGTTTTAAGTGGTTTGCTAGCAAACATGGAATCATTTTACCCGCCAATTTCGAGGATGTAGGTGAAGATTGGGAACCCCCCTCTTTGGGGTCGCGCAACAAACCTCTACAAGATGACATTGACGAGCCACTAAATGTGCCTAGTCCACCCTTTGTCACAACACCCTTGGACGCGGCAAGTGGGGGCGAAACTTCTACTCCCAAAAAGGTTAGTCTCCTTGTGCTTATGTGCCAATTATTTGCTATTCTTTTGCCAATTTTATATAATTAGATGATTTTAATCTCCGACATATAATCTAGTGTAAAATGAATTGGTAAAATTAATTGGTATTTCCTCTTACAATGTCAATATCTAGGTAGCTTGTCCATGCAATTTGTACATCGATGTGAGTACCACCCAACCCCCTAAATTAGTAGCCATTGGAAATTATGAGGAGACCATTAAATTACACCATGGGGAGAAGATTCCAATAGGTTTGGTTAAGGTGTCTATAACAGAAGAGATATGTGGTGATGCCCACGTCCCGATTCAAAAAGGCCCACCTAAACTAGTTTCCAAATCAAGGGGAGAACTTCTCTTATGGCCTAGGAGATTAGTACAAATACCTAGTAAAGGCGATAAGGAACCACAAAATCCTTACCCACCAACTAGAAATGAGAAATCTAAGCTGCCAACCACAATTCAATCTCCTAAATCCAAGGTGCCAACCACAATTCCATCTCCTAAATCCAAGGTGCCAACCAAAATACCATCTCCTAAATCCAAGGTACCAACCGTAACTCCATATACTAAATCCAAGGCGCCAACCACAATTCCATCTCCTTCACATCCATTTGAAGATAGCCAACCTTCATTGTCAATCCGCCAACTCTTTGACAAGTTATCAAAACATCCATCTCTTAGTACATATAACTTTCCCGCACCAAAAGAGGTTTTTGGTGTTGAAAAATTAGTAGTACTATGCAAGCAAGACTTTGACGATATATGGCGACCTCAAAGGATACTCTCCACGATAATGTGCCTCGTTCAACTGTAAGTCTTCCTTTTCCAAATATAATTATTTTATATTCCAACTACAATCGAATAGGTAGTAACAATTTCTTTACAATTTATTATAGACAAATGCATCATTTGGCACAAAGTCGGGGAATGGCATTTATTGGCTTCATATGCCCCGACTCCGTACAAGTGGAGACCCACTCAACTGAGGAAAGGGTAGCTTATTTGAAGGTTGCCTTAGGAGATCGAACAAAATACTTCTTCATTTGTCCATACCTTGAAAAGTATGTAAGTTATATATATTTCAATGATTTATTTTGTGTTTACCTAACATTATACTCTCATGTACAAATTTTCTTCTGGATTAGCGAACATTGGTGTTTGGTGACGATAAACACAAACTCCAAAGAAGCATGTTGGATAGATCCACTTAACCGTCCTCCAATCCACTCATTTAACGATATTATCAAGGATGCCTTGAATTTCGTAAATCCTAAACCATCCAAATTTAGGTTCTACCAAATTAAGGTAATCTATTCTTATTATTCCTCAAATTTGTACCTTATTAGGACCTAAATTGTGTATCTTTTGTCACTATTAGTACAAGGTCCAAGATAATGATTGGATATGCGGTTACTACACGATGATGTTTGCATGGAGGGTGGTTGCACGTGCACGGCTTTCACAGTTTAACATTTATAGTGTGAGCTTACTCTTCCATTCCTTATTTGATTTAATGTAAATACTTGTAATGTGTTACCAACATGCTCTACTTTTTCAAATCGCAGGTTTTCGACGATGATTATACCCCATACACCTTGCAAGAGTTGAAGGTAGCAAGGAGTGCATTGGCAAGCTTCATTTTGGATGAGTGTGCTTCATGCATAGAGCACCCGGCTACAACGACATCATTGTGATCCTCGTCGTAGCTGCGTAAGTTACAATTGTGCACTAGATAGTGTAATCAACTACTAGGTGTATTCATTTTGCTATGCAGCATTTTTTGGCTCGTTAAAGACAATATTGAAGGATTAGGTTCTTTATTATGGCTATTACATCTAATTTCGATTAGACGCTCATCGATCGCGTAAAGCAAATTCAAAATTGGAATTTTTTTGGCACGCCCCGGATCAAAATAGAAAGTTTGGCACGCCCAGGCTAATTTACGAGTTCGGAAACCATAACAAAATTCCACAAGATCTTTCGAGTGGTTTCCGAAATCGGAAGCAGTGTGGATTTCTTTATATAAAAAAACAGTGGTAAACCCGGCAGGTTGTCCGGCTCGTAAACAGACCACCATATTGGTCTCCAGTAACTACATTTACGAATTCGGAAATTAGCCGCTTAATATCTTTACGATATCGGGAAGTGTGTCCGGAAATGTATTTCCAGACCAATTTCCGTCATCGTAAACAAGAAAACAACATCAATACAGGCATCCATTTACGGTATCGGAAACTCATTTAGAGAACATTTAAAACTAAACTTTACGATCCCGGAAAGATTACTGGAAAGTAATTTTCGGCCCCTATTTACGATATCGGACATTTGGCTGCTCAAAGTCATTTCCGACACCGTAAACAATTTTATCAAAAAAGTTTCTGATACCGTATCTCTTAGCTCACGGCCAGTGATTCATCTTTACGATTTCGGAAAGGACATCACAAATCAAAACCTTTCCGGATGAGGCTAGACATTTCCGAAATCAGAAATGTTTATTTCCGGATGAGGCTAGACATTTACAAAATCGGAAAAGAGTAGCACAGCGGGGTTTACCCGCTGTGCTTCGCCGAAGCGAAGCACGGCGGCTCAAGTAACGGCGGGACAACCCCGCCGTGCTTCCCCCTTTTCCCCGCCCTGCTTCCCAATTGCATCCACTAGTGTGTCTACCTTCTCTGCGACTCTGCACGATGGTGATTTTTTGAATCCAAAAAATTTGCAATTCTCTGAACATGCTCATGTTTAATGAAACTAAAATAAGGTAATCAATTATTATTGTTTCTATGAATTTCGTTATTGTCATGCTTTAGCAATTCAGAATAAATACGTTTTAATTTTCTGTGTGGTGCTTGGATTTCAAGATAAATATGATGATGCATATGGAGGCTATGGGTATGACACACTATAAAATTGTTTCGCTTACATTCTTAATACATCTTTGGGGTGGAGAGCTATAGCAACATAAATGTGCATTATGTTTGAAATCTTCGAGAATATAAGTGAAATTTTGAATATTTTTATTGCTCGTTGAATGATCACATTCATAATGAATTTTTATAAATTTAATCGAATTAGTGTATTTGAGGGGCCCAAAATTTCTTTTTGCACTAGGCCCCAAATTACAGGGGCGGCCTTGATGATAGGAGGTAGGAGTACATGTTCTCTGCTGTGGAGAGTTCATTGTTTTCGGCTATGGAGTGCATGGTTGGCTGACAGCGTTATCTACAAAGGTTACAATGGATCGATGAAGGTTTGATATATATATATATATATATATATATATATAGTTGGACAAGTGCATGTATGAATGTACAACTCACTCAGGGTAGCAGCAATCATTCGACACGATGCCACACATTCATGTTTTACTAGTTAAGTATTGAAATGAAAAAAAAAAGATAACTCTGTAAAAATAGAATAACATCTATTAAAAATAAATAAATTAACAAATGTATAACGATTAATGAAGACAGATAATTTACCACTTTAATAGATTTAAGTCAAAACTCTGGCTGATTATACTATCAAATATTTCAGTATTAAATGTTCAACTATGTGTTTATGTAAACCTGATATAGATGTGCATTTTTATTATAAACCTAATTTTACTTGCTAATCCCTAATTTTTATTATAATCACATTATTCTTTATTTTGAAGACATATTCACTAAAGTCATATAATAAATTGAATTTAAGATTTAAATGGACTTAATTAATAAGTTCAAAATGTATTAAGATACAGTCAGATAAGAACCACATACTTTGTATGTACTTTGCATGTACTTTGCATGCATCACGTGAAGATGGCAATAAGAGGCAAGGCAATTACATTAATGCCCACCATGAAGGATGCTGATAGGCTATGCAACAGTGTTGTTAGAGCATCTCCAATGCTGCGCTGCAATACAAAAAGTCATGGTCCACGTGAAACTGATTGTGGCCCAAATGAAAAAACTGCTCCAATGCATGAATTCAGTATGACGTGGCCTTCTTTTTTTTTTGCAAGCCACAACTTGACCCTCTAGATATAGAAGGCCAAATTGCAGCCCTCTTTTGTCCAGTCAGCTAAAAATTGGGCGCCAAACTGGAATCACCCTAATCGTCGGTGCCCAGAACTCTGCACATCCCAATCCCGACGTTAGAAATACCTCGCTCTGCACACCAATCTCGGCGACTGAACTCTACACACCCCAATCGTCGGCGCCAGAAATCCCTCGTTCCACCCGTCTCGTTGGCGCTCGATATTCTTCATGGTGGGCGACTAAACTCTGCACACCCCAATCGTCGGCGCTGGAAATCCGTCGTCCCAGATAGAGGTATTTGTTTCCGAAAACTCTTCCAATTCTTTCTTCCCATCTGCCATTGTGATGGTGCCTGTAGTGTTTTACTACATAGTTTGTATTGAAATTGCTGATTCTAATTGATTTGACTAACTATAATATGATACTTAAGACTAGTTATTAAATATATTAACATTATAGTGTTTTTGTTTCAGCAAAGTTGATTCAGTTTCTCTTGGTTGGATATAGATACTTGGCAACACCACTGTACTTGGAGACTCCTCTTGAAAATCCGCTACTCTTCCTATAGTTCAAAAGAGGTAAAGAAAAGGCCAGTGTTTATCATGAGGGATTGACAGAATTTTTTTGAAAAGTTGGCTATATATATACCTTCTGAGTGATGCTAGGTTTTTTTTTGTCACGGTCGGCATAATCTCGACCCCTTTTTCATAATCAGTGATCTGCAAAACATGTTTTGAGACAGGATTAGAGACACCATCCTTTAGATAATCTATAAATGTATTATGCTGTACTGGAACTTGTTTTTTTTCATACCGGGAAATTAGTGATGTATGCCGGACCAACACAACGATGACGAACCAGGCTCTCGAACTGATCTGCAAAACAAAGCCCCGGGTGTCCCGAGGGTAGACACTCCGATGCTCAAGTCAGTATATTTGCTTAAGGCGTAATGTATGAAGTATCAGATTAGATGGAGAGGTCTACCAAACCTTTGGGTATTTATATGGTTACAATCCGTAGATCACCAAGATATGTATTTATGGTATGACTACAACACTTATGGGAATAGTAGTTGCATTACCATGTATAATAGAAGTATATTTCGGACATGGTTGTGTTACCATGTTTAGGATGGCTGTATTGCCATCTTTTAGAGGATGTATATTCCTTGTAGAACATTCATAATATACGCATTCCTTGTAAGGATTATGATTGATGGACCCGTGGATCCATCCTCCGCGTATCTCAAGCCCACGACCCTTCTCGAGCCCTGGTCCAAGTATGAATGAGGTCCGAATACGAACCATGGACTTATCAGTAGCCCCAAGGTAGATCTTCAGAATATAGAATGCTCCGTCTCGAAGGTTGCAGGAGAGACTTGCTTCTCGAGGGAAAACCAATAACTCGAGGGAGTATAATTAGGGTTGTTAAGCTCGGGGTATCCTCCTAGGACTGTCCTCTCGTGCTTGCCCTTCTGAATATCTAGCTTAAATTTCTTTCGTATTCCATCAGGACACGTGGACTGTTGGATCTAGATCTGTCTTTTTGAATTCTGAAGAGACTGACACGTGGTCTTGATTCATTGTATCGTCTGGTTGTGAGAAAGACCAACCTTCCAATTGCCTGCATCGTTTCGCGAGTCGAGGTAATTACTCCACTTAAATGCATGCTAATCACTGGTTATATAACCAAGTAATTTTCCTTGTGTTTATCATCAACCTTCATCCAAGTATTCTGCGTTTCCAATTTCAGAAAAATTTCTTCAATCTTGTTCTTCTTTTCTTCATATATTCACTTCTCCCGATTATCTATATTGCCATGTCTTCTGCAAACTTCGGTATCCCTTCTGGCAATGTAGAGAATGTTGTTGAAGGAAGAGCCCCAACTGCTCGTGACTTGAGTAGCTTGTTCTTAGAGGTTGAGTCAGGGGACATGATGGAGGTGACCATTGCTACGCCACTACAGTCTGTAGCTGCGGTGGCGGATGATGGTGCCTCTGGGTTGGAGATGAACCCAAATTCGGAGCCCCAAGATGATAAACGGGTTCCGGCAGCCAGTGGCGTGACTGATGTCACCAAGGTGATCGATGAAAATACCCTGCAATTTCTGAAGTCGTGCAGGTTGTCGTACCCCATCGAGGCTGATCTGAGGCTTGAAAACAAGACCACTCCGGTCAAAGATCTCATGAGCCCCACTCGAGGAGTAATATATGGCAGGTTATTGCAACAAGGACTGAGTTTTCCCTTTCCCCCTCTGTTTTCGCAGTTTCTGCAGTATTATCAGCTACATCCTTGTCAAATTCACTCTAATGTGGTGGTGACAATGGTGGCTTTTATCTCCTGGTGCTCTCGGAAGGATTATGAGCCAAGTCTGGATCTATTTAGGAGCTTGTTCAAGCTATTCTGTTTCAAGGAGCACGAGGTCTTCACTTTTCCTGATAATATCGGCAAGTGGGAGGACATTCGGCTAACCTTTGATCGAACCAAATATGAGGTTCCTGACTGGAATCCGAAGCCGAAGGACGTTGTGCCTCTTGATGTCTTTGAGATGCCCGTTCATTTGAAGGGCATTGTAGAAAAGCTCTTGAAGGAGAAGATCGTCTTTCAGGAGGGAGGATTTATGTGAGGGGCTCATGGCTCGGTGTGGCAATGGCCTTCTATCACCTATTCTTATCTACTAGATGTTCATCGGTCCAAGTCTTCGTCTAGCTTTCTGAAGAAGGATCGAGATTGGACCCTCCCTGATAAAATCCAGGAGGATAAGAAGGAAATTAAGAAGCGGACTGCCAGGAAATCGTCTCGGAGTCAGGATGAATCTTTTTCAAGTCGATCTTCTTCAGGTAATGTCTTGAATTGCATATTGTAGTAATGTTTTCTTCTATATTGAAATTTCTTCTTCTATATGCAGCATCACCTCCAAAGAAAAAGATCAAGAAAGGGAAGGCAGCCCTTCAGACCGTAGAGGAGGAGGCAGAGGAGTCCGAGGGGGTGGAACCGGTGGTTAGGGAGTCCTCAGATGACAATGAATCTGACCTTGAGCTGGTGGTCCCTGAAGATGGCCCTCTGAAGAAGTTGAAGTATTATCTGATTTGTCCTGAGGAAGAGGATGGTCAGGCTTCTCGGAAGTCCTTCAAGAAGTATCCCTTTGCCTCTAAGGTAGTAATTTTCTTCGTCCTGTTGTGTGAACTTTTTAGATATCACATAGTATACAGGTCTTGATATATCCCCTATTTTGCAACTGATGGTAAATATATCTACGGTTGGACGGCAGAGCAAAGGTGAGATCAAACACCTATATAACTCTGTGAAGGGGTTACATTCCAGGTGCCGGGTTCTCCAGACCGAGAAGGAGGATATGAGGGCCAACGTTGAAACTTCGATAACCGAATCAATGGTTCCTCCTTCTTCTGTCCCAACTGCACAGGATTTGACTCAATTGGAGGACAGGGTGAAACAGCTTGAGGCTGATAATAAGGCCTTACTGTTGGCCAGAGAATCCGAGAGGAAAGAGTTGAAGATGTATCAGGAAACCATGGATGAGCTGTCGCAGACCTTGCCTTCGGATGGGAAATCAGAGGAGCTAAAACGGCTTCTTAAGCTTTGGGGTGCCTTTATTGCTAGCAGCCCCGAGTTTAATAGTCATAGAGAGGAGTGTGGGGATTTATTCCATTCTTCTGAGCAGAACGAGATCCTAGATCAAGTCCTGCAACTATGTCAATCTTAGAAGGAGGTGGAGGTGATGAAGGAAATCTTCTCTCATCCAGATGCTGCTGATAAGCTCTCTGCTCTGACTGCTAAAAGCTGGGTTCTCGGGACCGAGTTTTTGGATGCGTTGGATCCCTCCAAGAAGATAACCACAGCAGGAGATCTATTGAGGCTTATTAAAGCTAAGTATCCTGAGTTATCTTCTCTTGACGAGATGATTTCTAGTTCTTCCATTGATAAGGTGGATTAATCTTGGCATCTCCTCGTCATCTTCAAGGCCTCGTCATCTCCTTTGCACCATGATTTATTGGAAAAGAGCTCCTGTCTTGAAGCTGAGATACTCCGGGATCAGGTCTTCGCAGTTGTCCATGTTGAACACTCTGCGAGCTTGATGTTATTGGGCTTTTTCCTCAGGCATCTTTTGACAAGGCTTTTAATGTCACAACATGCAGAAAAGTTGACAATAGCCCATCTCTCAAATGTCACTTCTAGTGAAGTTCTAGGAAACACTTATTGGGCATATTCAGAAGTATCATATTCTGATGTAATGTATCAAAATTCGAGGTTTTTCCTCTATGTGCCCTTTTGAGGGACTTTTTGAAGTATCATATTCTGATGTAATAACACCTTTGATATGAACTATTTTTGTTCGAGGTTTTTCCTCCATGTATCCCTTTGAGAGTTAAGAAGTGTCATATTCTGATGTAATAACACCTTTGATATTAACTATTTGTGTTCGAGGTTTTTCCTCCATGTATCCCTTTGGGAGTTTAGAAGTATCATATTCTGATGTAATAACACCTTTGATATGAGTTTTAACTTCTTTTTTTGAGGTTTTTCCTCTTTATGTTGAGATGATTGATTTTCGAGCACGTCTGCCCTTATGGTCTATAGACCTCAATCAAACACTTTTTGAAGTACTTTATCTCGAACGTATCTTATTCAAAATGATTGGTATTTGAATATTGGATCCAAGCAACTTATAAGTTGACCAATCATATACTTTATAAAGTATATTGTTTTGAATTGCAATCAATGTTATATTTAAGACAACAATCCTCTTTTTAGAAAAGGAGTTTAAGATTGCTTGTTATAAAGATAGGAATAAAAATAACATAACCTCATTCTAAGTTCATAACTTTAAGAATAGAAGTAAAGTAAATAGTGGGTTTGAGTTTGAGTACCCGTTTGTGCTAGAGCATACATGTCTCGGACCTTGATGAGACTTCTCGGACGTTCTTGAAAATCTCGAACCTTTGTGAGGCTTTCTCTTGAGTTTTTATCTTCCGCGATACTTTCGTAAGTTAATCACATTCCATCTTCGTGGTATAGGTTCCCCCTTCATGGTTTCTAAGAGGTAGCTTCCCCCTGGATGGGATTCTAGGACTCGATATGGACCTTCCCAATTCGGGGCTAGCTTCCCTTCCACTTCTTTCTTGATTTTTTCATTTAACCTCATTATAAGGTCTCCTTTAACGAATGTGGCCAAGCGGACTCTTCTATCATGGTAGCGCTTGACTCTTTCCTTCACCTTGGCCTTGTGGATAGTAGCATTTGCCCTCTTCTCCTCTAGGAGGTCAAGGTTGAGACGAAGGTTTTCCTCGTTGGCAGTGCCATCTTCATCGTCTGGTTGAGAAGTACGGGGAAGGGGGACTCCAATCTCCATGGGGATGACCACCTCGGACCCATAGACTAAGCTGTAAGGAGTCTCTCCTGTTGCTGTAGCTGGTGTGGTTCTATAGGTCCAGATCACACTTGGTAGTTCTTTGATCCCGTTTCCTTTAGCTCCTTCGAAGCGCTTCTTGATGCCACTTACCAAGGTTTGGTTTGTAACCTCTACTTGGCCATTAGCTTCTGGATGATATACCAAGGCGAGCTTCTGATGTATGCCGTACTCCTTACACCATTTCTTGAAGGGATCATTAGCAAATTGTGCTCCGTTATCAGTCACTGTGTATCTCAGGATGCCATAGCGACACACAATATTCTTCTAGCAGAAGTTGATGACTGTCTTGCCAGTTATGTTGGTCAAGGCTTCAGCTTCCACCCACTTCGAGAAGTGATCGATGGCCACAATGAGGTACCTGAAGTTACCAGGGGCCGTAGAAAAGGGTCCAACGAGATCTATACCCCATCGGACAAATGGCCAGGATTCTTGGATGGTAATCATATTCTCATGTGGCACATGGACCATCTTAGCAAATCTCTGACATTGGTGACAAGAATTGATATATCTTTTGGCATCTTGTAGCATCGTAGGCCAGAAATAACCCATCTGTAGGAGCTTTCGGGTAACGGTGCGTGGACCTTGGTGGCTACAACAAACTCCTTCATGTGCTACTTGTACTAAGTGTTCAGCGTCGGAAGGCCCAACACACTTGAGTAAAGGTTGGAGGTACCCTTTCTTGTATAAGATACCTTTGTGGATGACATATTTGGGAGCTTTAACTCAGACCTTCCGTGCCAGGTGCTTGTCCTTGGGAAAGGTTCCCGTTTGGAGGTATTTAATGTAGGGATTCATCCATGTGTCTGAGATGTCAACAGCCATGATAGTAGTTTCTTCAGAACTCCTCTTTGCTAGGGTTTTCATCAGCAATTCTTGAGAAGATATTATGTTCAAGTTCGAGGAGGCAAGTTTTCTAAGTGCATCAGCCTTATGGTTGCCTTCTCGGGGGATATGATTCAGTTCGTAATGCCAGAATTGATTTAGAAAAGGCTTAACTATCTCGAGGTACTTTTGGAGACTGTATTCTCGGGTCTCGTATTCGCCTTTGACCTGCTGAACCACGATCTGTGAGTCACTAAAGATCTCGAGGTCTTTAATTTCTAGGTCTTTAGCCATTTTTAGTCCGGTAATAAGGGCTTCATACTCTGCTTCATTGTTGGTGGCCGTGATCATGCAGGAACGCACCACTCATTGATCTCCTTTGATTGAAACTACTCCTTGCAGTGTCGGAAACTTCAGAAATAGATGGTAAGGAGACCATACGACCTTAGCCTGGCACATCCAAGGTCTGCCAAGGATAATGTTGAAGGGTGTGACAGTGTCGACTACCACAAATGTGCAGTAGAGGGTTAGGCTCTTTGTCCCATCTGCTACTATGACTGGGAGTGTAATCTCCCTAGAGGTATTACTGGATTTACTGTGAACCCCGAGATCGGACCTGTAGGTTTGAGGTCATCTTTGGTAAATCCTAGTTTCTGGAAGCAATCTTGTAACATTACTTCTATCCCGCTCCCATCATCTATGAAGACTCTTTTTACCAGGGAATCTTGTATGGTTGCCGAAATGATGAGAAGATCAGAGTAAGGTATCTGATTTGGTACGGCATCCGCGTTCGAGAAAGTAATGGTTTCCTCGGGGTGAAACCTCTTGTTGACTGGCTCAGTATGTGGTATGGCCCGCGCACTATCCTTCAGCTTAGTCAAGGAAATTGCTTCTCCGGTATAGCCATTGATGTCGTTGATGACCCGATTAGCTCCATTTGGCGGTGGTGGAGGAGAATCTTGAGGATTGTTGCCTCCGCCGCCATGGTTGTTATTGTTGCGGGAGCCATCCTTCTTCTTCTTCCAGGGTTTTCCCCCATATCTCTTTTGTGTACCCTGGTTATCGCCGGCTATCGAAGGTGAAATTTGTTGCACGATTCCTTGACAAATAAGCTTCTCGATCTCGTTATTGAGCTGATAACATTCCTCAGTGTCATGCCCCCGATCTCGGTGATATTGGCAAAACTTCGGGGACCTTTGGTGCTCGGCTGAATCCTTCATGGCGGGTGGGTCCTTCAAAAGGTGCCTGTGAATGGATAAAATCTCAGCCCGAGATCTAGCCAGAGGAGTGTATGACTTGAAGGTAGGTTCGGAGATGCTTTCAGTATTCTCGACCTTAGGTATCTTCATCTTGGGTTCCTTTCCCTCATTATCGGGGTCTTGAGGTCTTTTGTCCATTGTTGGATTCGCTTTGCTAGCGTACTTCTCTATGATGGCTTGGAGATGTTGAATAATGGTAGGATTCTTCGTTGCCAACTCCATCCTCAGATTGTCGTCACCTATACTCATTCGATACAGGTTTATCAAGAGGATTTCATCTCGATCATAGCATTTCGTGGCGAGATCCATATATCTGTGATAGTGTTCTATCACAGACTCTCCTTCTAGCTGCCTTTCGAGGATTCGTCGATCCCTTTGTGCTCTTTCTTTCCCAGACAAGATCGAGTCGGATCCGCTCTATTCCAGCTCATCCTCTTGGTCAGGGTCTTCCAGATTGTTGACGCGATCGCAGTGATTCATATCAGTTTGGATCACTATCTTTGGACCAGAGCTTTGTACTTCAGATCCAACAGGGTTTGATCCAGAGGGTGGTGCTGTCTGATCTCCTGGAATAAAGACTCGATTTGGGGCCTCATGTGTCTGGGCCCGTAGTGGTTGACTTGAGTTTATCAGAGATGCAACGAAGTCAGGATATTGGGAATGTAAGTCCCTCGTCAGTGCTCGGACATCGTCAAGGATCGTTCTCGGAGGAGTGTCCGAGGTAAGGTTGACATAGGGTGGCTCAGAGGCTGACGGGTTATGTCGTTCAATCTGGTTTAAGGTTTTCCTAAGATGTCTTTGTCTTTCCTCCTCCTGCCATATTTCTGCGAGGATTTATCGATCCCTTTGCGCTTGTTCTTCCACGGAAAAGATCGAATCAAAATTGTTGTACCCAAGCCCGTCCTTTCGGTCAAGGCCGTCTAGGTTGTTGACGTGTTCGCTGTAGTTCAGGTCAGACTTGATCGAGACTCTCTGATCTGAGTTTGGTACTTCAGATCCAATAAGATTCGATCCAGAAGGTGGCATCCCTGATGCAGCAGGATTTGGACTGGAGGAGGGTGCTCCGGATACGACGGGGTTTGGAACGCTGGAGTTTCTTGCCCTCACGGTAGAACTTGATGGTGGTTCAGAGGTGGAGCGCGTATGAGATCCTCTGGGTCGACCGCGTCCTCTTCCTCGTCCTCGTCCTTGGGGGAGTTGCTCTGTTTCTGGATTCTCCTCCAGATTTTTCCCTTGCACGCGGGCACTTCGTCTGGGCTGCTCAGCGTCAGACCTGTTGTTGGAGGATTTGTTCTTTAGGTGCACTAGACCAGATCAGAGACAAGGTTCGGCGATGTCGTCAATGGGTGTGTGGTCCCACCGGGCGTGCCAAATTGATGTATGCCGGACACCAACACTTCGACGACGAACCAGGCTCTCGAACTGATCTGCAAAACAAAGCCCCGGGTGTCCCGAGGGTAGACACTCCGACGCTCAAGTCAGTATATTTGCTTAAGGCGTAATGTATGAAGTATGAGATTAGATGGAGAGGTCTACCAAACTTTTGGGTATTTATATGGCTACAATCCGTAGATCACCAAGATATGTATTTATGGTATGACTACAACACTTATGGGAATAGTAGTTGTATTACCATGTATAATAGAAGTATATTTCGGACATAGTTGTGTTACCATGTTTAGGATTGTTGTATTACCATCTTTTAGAGGATGTATATTCCTTGTAGAATATTCATAATATACGCATTCCTTGTAAGGATTAGGATTGATGGACTCGTGGACCCATCCTCCGTGTATCTCGAGCCCACGACCCTTCTCGGGCCTAGGTCCGAGTATGAATGAGGTCCGAATACGAACCATGGACTTATCAATTTGTTAAAGTCGATGTTTCCCAATACTTGATTGCAGCTAAATCATACGCTCTCGCTGCAGCTTCTTCCTCATCATATGCTCCTAAATAGACAGCACTATGTGTTTAAGAAGCTTTATTTGAATGCAATTGTAACAAATATGTACTGATAGTTTGTTTTTATGTATTTGAATGCATAAAAAGTCATGTTTTTATATCTATAACCACCTGTTACTGTTCTTTGATTCTTGATATGGTCGTCGGTTGTTTGAATCCCAGAATTTCCTGTTTTTGTGATGAACCATGTTCTAATATTTGTCGCAAAAGTGTAATCTTTGTAGTTGAACCAAGATCTTTCATGTATAACCCTCTTCATAGAATAGGTGTTTGATTAGTACCTATGTTCTGGGGCTTGATTGTTTACCAGTTAAGCTTCCTGTACTGAAAGTATGTTTCTTTTAATTGTGTGAGATCTACACACTACCTGTTTCTTTATCTTTCAATTTGCATGAAGAAATTCCATTTGATTGTGTTGAAAGTGATATCTGTTGCAATTTTTTTGTTTAGTTTATTGTCGTTCTTTATCTGCATGGAAAATTTTGTCTTTCATCAATGTTAATCTGCTCAGGAAACAAAAATATTTATGAAGGCCCAACTACGATTTCTGAACCTATTCATTTGCTACTGATTTCACAGTTTAAGTTGCTAGATTGTGTTACCAGCTTTCAATTGGATTTGGGACCTGTTGGACCATTAAAAAGATGTTCAATTTTTTCCCTGATCATGAAAGGAGGATTAAATAAATGGTTTTGTTGCAATCATATCACTGTATATTCTTAGTGTTGTTAAAGACTGCAAATTTACATTCATCAAGGTTACTATGATTTTGTATCTGATTAGTTTGAAGTTCATTATCTTGGCAGTGCTGTTAAAACTGAAGCTAGAATGATTGGAACAAAGATGCTACTACTTGTTTTGCCTGTTAGAAAGTCCACTTTCTAGTTTTCTTCATTGTTTCTGTCGGATATGTTGTAGACACTATTATAGTGAACTTCTTTTTGATGCCACTTTGCTCAAGTTGGTCCTTTTAAGTGCTCTTAAAACTTGAACTGTGAATTCTGAATTTAAAGATTGACACTTTATGTTTTGGTTGTTTTTATTTAAATTCTCGAATTCTTACACAAGCTTGTCGATTTAGGCGCTTATGATTTAGTTAGCATGGTAAAGCATACACTATGTGTTTAAGAAACTTTATTTGAATGCATAAATTTTGTAACAAGTATGTACTGAAAGTTTGTTTTTATGTATAGATCATGGCATCTGATGATGTTGAACAGTTTTCCCAACCAATCTTCAATGACTCTTCTTTTACAGCTCAATCTTTAAATTCCTCTCAAGTCCATAGCCAAACTCATGATACTCAATTGAGCTCTACTGGCGGTTTCAGCCAATTTCATAGCCCAGTTATGTCAAGAAACCTTCAATTCTCACGAACTCTTCCTAATAATCCCCAAGTATCTTCTCAAAGTCAGCAACAAAGTGTACCCATCCATCCATATCAAGGTTTTCCTTCAAATGTCATCTATCTACATATGCCACCTCAACCACAGCCTCAACCAGAACCACCTCAACCAGCTAAAGAAGGGGGCTCTTAGGTGGACTGTTGAAGAAAATATTTCCCTTACACATGCTCGGTTATATATCTCTTCTGATGGAGATATTGGAGTTAATCAGACGAAAGCGACTTTATGGAGTCGTATTTTTCAGGTCTGGAAAGAAAAAATGGGCGGTTATGATAATGGACGGGATGTCAACGGTGTAGAAGGTCATTGGGGAAGAATTCATCCTGAAATTTGCAAATTTCATGCTTTTTACGAACAAGGAGATAGGCTTAATCAGAGCGGGAAAACACACGAAAATCTAGTAAGTTTCTTTTTGGTATTCATGAATATTTTTAAAAAAATTAAACCACCTTCAGGTGGGGGGTATTTATAAATAGGATCCTCAGTCCTAAAAATAGAATATGGCTAAAAATCCTAGTTTGTGTTACAACCATTGATTGGTACAGCTAAGGAGCTGTCAAAAGAATGTAAAAAATTGGTCATAAACTATCTATCATATACATATGAGGATCAGCTGGTCAAAACTACAATGGTGTCATGGCAACTTGGCGAGCACTTTAGTGATCGTAAACGAAGCACAACTTCGCCAACCAAGTCCATGAACTGCCATCATAAGTACTAGAGATCCTGCTTCCATTCTGATCTGATCAGTATTGCAGAAAATCAGGGCCAAAAATTGCCCCAACAGTTGATATTGATCCCTGTACAGATCCAGGATCCATGGTGTATCAATCATTTATGTTGCCAGCACTCCTTTGTTCCCAGAAATTATCAGTTCACCATTTTCTGTGAGTTTTGATGCCTAGAAGGGGCATGTGCCCCCAGTCTAGGCATAGTACCTGAAATGAAAGAAGTGAAAAACACAGTAGTATCTGTCTAAACAAGTCTCGGATTAGGAATTTGAAGACAGTCTAAAACAAGTAAACCTCTAAGCTTGGCAGGAGCTTCTTGTATAAGCATATTTCCAGAGAGATTAAAAAAGGAGCTATGTTTTGCTAGGCAATCTGCAGCTCCATTTCCTTCTCTAAAGATATGTTTTACAAAATGTCCTAATCCTAGGCTATTGAGTTTATCACATAAACTGTAAACATTCCAGTTGACAGAAAAGGGGGACTGAACCCCTTTAACTGCTATCAGACTATCAGACTCTAAAATGAAGGGCACATCCAGAGATATTCCAGTTGACAGACCTAGTTCAATAGCTTGCAATTCAACATGTAAAGGAGAGGTGGCAGTCACTGCCTTCATGATTAGTTTTATGGCATTACCTTGGCAGTTTCTGACAATGACACCTAAACCAACCTTATCTGTAGAGAGAAAAGATGTATCTACATTGACTTTTAGTCCTACCAGTGGTGAAATCCACCTGACAACTCTCACTAATTTTGGTCTTTTCCTTTTAAGGTAAGGTATGAGGCCTATATTAATAAGACTTTGGTATTTTAAAGCATTTCCAACAAGTGGAAAAACTCTAAAAACCAAGTGGACCTGTTTGACCATATTATGGAAAATAACACAGTTTTCCTGTCTCACATTATTATAGAGGTAATTGTTTCTAGACAGCCAAATATACCATAGGGCCATAACAATAGTGTTAATTGGCACTCTGGTTATAGCTCTAGTCTTACCCCTATAATTCAGATAGTAAAAAAGCATGTGCTTAAAGGATGAGAAATGAGGTACAGGCATTGCAAAAATGTTATGCACATAGGACAGGAGCAACATGTGTTTGGGACATTCATTAAAGCAGTGGTTGAGAGTATCAAGAGAGGGGCAATTAGGACACTTTGAGGGCTGATGAAAACCAAACTTGGTCATTATATCAGAGAAAGGTAACAGTTTGTTATGCATTCTCCAGATGAAAATACATAACTTAGTGGGCACTTTGTTTAACCATACCTGTTTAAGTGATTGATCACTCCCAGTTGGCCTCAGCTTCTGATATGTTGATTTTATGGTGAAGCAGCCTTGAGTAGAGGGGCCCCATATGAGTCTGTCTTCATGTCCATGTGTCAGTTCAAGATCCTGCAAGCAAAGAATAAAATTGGTAGCCAGAAGAGGCTCCAGTACTGACATATAGAACTGTTTGTTGCCACAGAACTCAGCCAGAGTTAGTTGAGGGAAAGGTAAAATATCTAGATCAACCTAATGCTCTAAAAAACCTAGCCCATACCAGTTAGAATACCAGAATGGTGAAGAACCTGTCCCAACTAAAATTCTTGAATTATTGTTAGCAAACTCTGTAATCGAACTGATCCTTTTCCATATATGGGATGTTCTGTAAGTGGAAGAAAGGGACCAAAGGAAGGATGCCCAAATTGTATCATTTTTTTGGAGTTTCCACCATAGTTTACATGAAAAAGCTTGGATTGTGGCCCTTATATCTCTCAACCCAATTCCATTCTCTTCTGTGGGGAAAGCCATGTTTCCCCATTTTCTCCAAACATTTTTTGGGAAGACTCAGTTTCTCCCCCAAAAACATTTTGCTCCCAGAACTTCCATTTTTCTAATGACAGTCAAGGGGGGTTGGAGAACTGCAAATACATGAGTGGGGATGGATAGGTAAACATGGTTCAGGAGTACTAATCTACCAGCCGGGGTGAGCCATCTATTTTTCCAGTTGTTCAGTGCATGCTCCATTCTTTGTAAGAGTGGCTGGTAATAAACAATTTTGTTCCTTACAGTAAATACTGGGACTCCTATGTATTTAAAAGGCAGCTTTCCAAGTTTCATACCTGAGATTCTCTTTGTCTGTCTCAATAGGCTTGTGTTGGCTTTCAAGTTAACATAAAATTCAGATTTTGAGTAATTGACTCTTTGGCCAGAACACTGCTCATAGGATCTGAGGACTTTTAAAAATCTCTTAAGATTGGACTTTGTTGCTGCAAGAAATATTGCAGTATCATCTGCATACATCAGATGGGATAGTTGTTGCACTCCTCTTGGCACTTTAAAGCCAGCTAAGTACTTAGTAGCCAGTGGGTGTTTTAGTCCTCTTGAAAATGTTTCTGAGACAAGATTATACAGGAAAGGTGACAAAGGGTCACCTTGTTTGATGCCTCTGTTGGCTGTGAAGAAGCCAGTGGCTATCCCATTTATTAGGACTGAAAAACTTGCTGCAGAGATGTTTTGAACAATAATTTTGACCATATGTCCATGAAAGCCAAAATGTAATAAAAATGAGTTCAAAAATGGTCTGGACACCATATCGAATGCCTTTTGCATATCAAGTTTTATTAGCACATTCTTATAGCTTGGATTTTTATTGAGCAATCTGACCATTTCCTGCATTTGAATGGTATTATCAGATATATCTCTTCCTTTGAGGAAGGATGACTGTTCAATTGAAGTCAGTTTGTCCATTAAAGGCTTCATCCTTTCCATAATGATTTTAGAGTAAACCTTATTCACAAAATTAGATAGGCTTATAGGTCTGAACTGTGAAAATGAGCTAGGATTTGGCACTTTGGGAATGAGTGTAAGCCAGGTGCTAGACATGGCCTTAGGCAATAATTTTCCTTCCATGAATTCATGTGTTGATTCTAAAAGATCATCTTTTACCAAGTCTCAGCAATGTGTAAAAAAGGAACCAGAGAAACCATCCGGGCCAGGAGCTCCTTCCTTGTTGAGATCAAATACTGAGAACCTTAGTTCCTCCATTTCAACAGATTCCAGAAGTTTTTGATTATCTTCCTCTGTCACCAGTTTTGGGATAATTCTCATATAATGTTCCAGAAATTGACCAGAGGTATCTGCCTCAGCTTCTGACTCATTTAGTAAGTGTTCAAAAAATTTTACACCTTCCATTTGAATCAGATATGGATCTGTAATCCATTGGCCTGTATCATTTTTTATTTGGTTGAGTTTATTCCTGCACCTTCTCTCCTTAACTTAGTTGTGAAAGAAGGATGTATTGGCATCCCCATCTTTCAGCCATCTCAGGTTGGATTTTTGTTTCCAGAAGGCAGTTAATTCAGTCTGAGCTCTGACAAGGAGAGCAGTTTGTTTATTGTGTTCAACGAGGTCTGTGTCACTTCTTGTGGCCTCAAATTGAATTTCAGACTGAGCAACTCTTTCTTCAGCTAATTTGAGGTTGTTATGAACATCCCCAAAACATTCTTTGTTCCACAGTCTAAGTGCTAAATTAAGTCTTTTAAATTTTGAGACAATTTTTCTCATGCCTAACTCAGAGCATGGTAGGTTCCATGATTGTTCCACTATACTATGGAAGTCCTCTCTCTGGAGCCACATCTGCTGAAACCTAAAAGGTTTTGGAGATTGTGTTTCAGAGGATTGGATGGACAATAACAGTGGGTTATGATCAGAGGTAGTTCTCCCTAGAACCTGTATAGAGCTATGTGGGAATAATTGCATCCACTGTAAGTCTCCTAAAGCTCTATCTAATCTTTGAAGCAAAAGGTCCTCTTTGGACCTTTTGTTTGACCATGTAAATTGATTCCCAACTGTTGGGATTTCACTTAGACAATGTAAATTGATTCCCAACTGTCAATCCAGGAATTGAATTCCCTGATGCTAACTAGTGGGGGGATTTGTTACCTCTCCTTTCTGAAAGAGAGGAAACAGTGTTAAAATCACCAACATAAACTGTTGGTGGTGTAGGGAGACATTGCAGATCATTCCAAAGAGCTCTTCTCAGTGAACAGGTAACTTTTGCATATTTGAAAGCACAATTCCAGATTTGATAGGAGGACATGTCAGTAACTTGACAGAGCAAGTACTGATCTGACTGAGAAAGGACAGATATATTGAATCTATGATTCCAAAAAATCCATCTTTTTGCTGTTTCTGCATGCATACAGTTGGAGAATTGTACTTTGAATTTTAGAGAAGTGATGTCTGAATTAGGGTGCCATGGTTCACTAAGGCACAGGAAATCAATTTTATGTAGAACAATAAGGGTTTTAAGTCTTTTAATGGACTTATTATATCCCCTAATATTCCAAACAAGCATGTTACCTAATACCTTATATGTGTTAATCATTAAACAATTTTTGATTTTTGTGAGGATCGCAGCCACTTCTCAACAGTGGTGCTTCCTGTAGTGTGAGATTGGTCAAGAAGGTTTTTTGCTTCTCTATGAATTTTAGGATGAGGGGTACCTGAATCAGGTGCAGGGGTTGTATCCTCTTTGCTCCAGTCAGGCTCACTTGGTGGTTCACTTGGTGCTTCTTCATAATCTGAACTCAGATCATCCTCCTGGTCCTGTTATATCTGAAAAAGATTGGAGGTATGGATTGGCTTGTAAGGAACCAAAGCCAAAGATTTATCATATCTACCTCCTAGGTTCATGTCATCAATAGAGTAGAAAGAAGTGTCTTTAATTTTACTTAGCCTATCAAATAATTGTGAGGGAGTCTGGGCAGAGTTGGTGATCAAAGTAGGACCTCCAACTTCTGCCAGAGTGGAAAGGATACTATTTCCCATGGTGATGGAGCCTTCCTGCAAGATGGTATCTTTATGGTTTGGAATGGCTACCATCTGGAGATTTGTGGGAACATATGAGATGTGTTGTTGTGCCTCAGCTTCATTGGCCTTCTCTGAAGCAGTGAGTCCTGAAGCTCCAGCCTCCTGAGCAGGTCTCCATTTAAGGTCACCTATCTTTGATCTGTTTTTGGGATGTCTTGCTTGTGCTTCCTGCTTCTTCATCATATGAATTTTCTTCAGCTCAGGATGCAGTATTCCACAATTATCATCAACATGCCCAGTCCTCTTACAGTGGGAACAGTATTGTGGTAAGTAGTCATACTCGATCTCACACTCAACTGAGGAGCTCGGGTTACCGATAGTGATGGATTTATGCAGCTCTTGCAGCAGGTCCACCTCTACGCACACCTTGATGGCAGATGGTATGGTTAGGGCATTCGTTGCAGCGTCCATCCTTAAGTAGACTCCAATTGAATTTCCAAAATCCTCAATTGCTGACTTGTTATAGAACTGGATTGGAACCATGTGTATGGTAGCCCATACCGGAACCACTGAGGATTCTTTGTGCGGTGAGAAATCCAGGCTCCATTTTAAAATCTTCATAGTATTAACCATTATTGTACAAATGGAGCGGATCCAGAAACTCTGGTAATCCTCTTGCAGTTGAAACCGAATCAAGATGTGTTTAAAATCGATTGAGCTGATCTGGAACTTACCCACAAATCCCAATTTCTGAAAGTGCTTGTTGAGGTCCGCCATGTGGGGTTTTCCTCTGGTGAACTTCCCGACCAGAGCGTTCTGATAATGGGCAGCAAAAGTCTGAACGGATTCGTCAGAGTAGATACACGCGATCTTGCCGTTGACCCGACGGGAGATGGGCTTTATTTCAGGGTTGCTTGGCAGAGTAGTAAAGAGAGGTTTAGGTTTTGGTAGTAGAGCCTCGGCAAAGGTCTTCCCGGCGGTGGCGCCGCCCGGAATGGACGGTGGCGCCGCCATGAGAATGGCTGTTTATGACCGTTGGCCTCGTAACAGTGGATGATAACGGACAAATGCTAGAGAGAAAATTTCAGAGAGAAAAAAGCGAATTCGAGGTTTTAGGTTAGTTATTAATAAATATTAGTTAGGGTTATCATCGATACTCGAGACCGGCGGCCGTACGGGGCCTGGGATTTATTCAAGGTTTTGATCGTTTTTTGGTATTCATGAATGATAAACCTGTATGCATGCTTTTTTGTTATTAGTTGAATCCTAAGTTTTTAGGTACTTAGCATGATATTGAGTGTATTTTTATAAACTATGGTCTTAGATTTAATTATGTTTTCTGAAATTTTATGTGTAAGAAAAGTGATGCTCTATTGACATATCAAACTCTGAATAAGGGAAAGCCCTTCAAGCATCTGGAATGTTGGGAGATTTGCAGGAAAGATGTGAAGTGGTGTACCGGAAAACTACAGGGGATTGATGCGCATAAGAAGTCGAAGAGGGTTCTTGGTATTTCTAATGAGCAGCCAACACCAAATGAAACTCAACCTGATTCAGTTAATGGTTCCTCATCATCGATTCAGAATGTTGATGCTGCTCCAGATTCTGTTGAGGAGAAAACTAAAAGTGAAGGGGGTATTACTCATTCAGAAAAAGGAAAAAAGGCTATTAAAGATCAGAAAAGAAGGATGGTTGTAGAAAATGGTGTGGCTAATGCTTTGGGTACTCTTAATTCATCCTTGGAAAACCAAATTGAATTGACTCGTGTGGAACTTGAGGAGAAGAAAGACTACGAGTTGCTTGAGAAAATATTTAGTTTAGAGATTGAGCTCAAGGAGAGGAATCAAAAAATTAAAGATGTTGAGATTGAATTGAAGAAAAGAAACCAGAAGATGAAAGAGAAGGCACAGAAGCGAGAAGAACAAGAGCGCATATTAGACAAAGATCTCTCTAAGCTTTCAACGTTTGTGCGTCAAAAGTATGAGGCAATGCAAGCCCGGATTTTTCAGAATGAGAGAAAGATGGCCTATTTGGAGATGCTATCGAAGGCGATGATTGAAGCTCATTCTATTTTGTAATTTATGTTCTGTTTTATGGTTACCATAAAGTGCAGAGAATAGGAGGGAAAGGCAGCAGCAAGAGAAAAGCTTGCCAACCATATTGCTTAAGAAGATGATGATAAATTTAGAGTTATTTGTAGTTATTTTTCTCTCGTGAAATGGCAACGATGAATTATACTGCTACTTTTTGAAATTATTCAATATTCTGTAGTACCACTGATTACTACTTTCTTGGGATTATATTTTGTGTTGAATATTCTGTTGCTTTTACTTCGATGGCATTTCAAAGATGTGTTTTTTTTTCTAGAAATTTTCTCTGTTTCAGGTTGTTGCTGTCTGTAAATGAAATGACAAGCAACCATGTACTGTTTCATATTTTTAGCTGGTTCTTACATGTCCTACCATGTTGACATGTACTAACTTGGTTTATAATTTCTGTATTTCTGTGTAAATGACTCCATTGAGTGCATATATCATACTGCATTATATGCTTTATATCTAAAGGTTATACAATGCATATATCATGTTGCATTGTATGCTTTATATCTACAGGCTGCTGCATCATATCTAAAGTTATACAATGCATATATCATGCATATATCATGTTGCATTCAGCCCGAAATATTTAGATATCATGCTGGGTAAATTTATATGCTTTAAGACATAACCTTTCTCTTAAATCTTTTCAAGGAATGTGATTTAGCTGCTGCATTCATAATTTCTAGTTTATGCATTGTTGGATTACCTAGTTTTGACATTAGTTGTTGGTTTCTTGAGCAGGGCGTTTCTGCAGGGCTACTGAAGGTTGTCATCTACAACTGTTATAGGTTTGTGCAGCTCATCCAGGTAAACAAAATCCTATTGCTTGATCTTGATCAATTGTTGTCAAAACAAAATTTCGATCAAGTTCTTAACTATTTTGTTTACTTGAATCTTGTAGCTTTCGATTCGATGCTTTATCCAAGGGCAGTGTCATTTCACTAGCTGCTTCGGTCAGTCCCTTGACTTCTACAGCAGTTTTGTTGAATCCGATCGATGTAGCAGCGACTAGAATGCAAGGAGATTTAGCCTTGAATACCGATCTTCGAAGAAACTACAAGAATGTTATGTAAGCAATGTATAGAGCTGCAGCGGATGAAGGATTTTTAGCCCTCTGGAGAGGCACCTGTCCTAATGTATTTAGCACTGTGGGGTAATGTCCTAGGCTTCACCGTTGTTACTACATGCCTACATAAGATCATCCAGACCAAGTATAGCAAGGAGACTAAAATCATAGGTATGAATATGTTCTTGCATTTTCTTGGTTATTATTTAGGACAACTGACTGTTTTCTCTTATCAGGGGCATGTTTAATTGGTGGCCTTTTGCCCCCAATGATCGGCCAGCCGTTCAATTATGTGAAAACACATATGCAAATGATGCAGGCAGATAGTAGAGGAAGATACCCATATACAAGTTCACTAGATTGTGCAATTTTAATGGGTTGGAAGAAATTTTAATTTATATATAAAATCCATGTCACATTGAATGTCTATTTTTAACACTTGCATTGGAGATACATAATTAAAAAGAGACCTGCAATTTTATAAAACTGATGACATCATATTGCATCACCAAAGTGACTTGTGGAGCAAATGACGCCCAAAAGTGACGCTTGCATTGGAGATGCTCTTAGGAACATGCTTGAGTCCCCAACTGTTGAAGAATATGTTGCAAATGAGAAGAGTCTAATGATGAGGTATGGATGGGTTGCTGGGTTCATGAGCTATATAGATGAAATTTGACTCCCTCACAAGAAGAAAATTATTTTTGTATGGACTAATAATGTTACGCATCATGGAAACAACACTACCAACAGAGTGGAGGGTGCATATTTTTCTTTTAAGGGATGGATGTCATCTTGTAGAGCGGCTTTGGACTCCTTTTTCGAGAAGACATGTGCTGAAATTGACGGGCAAATTTAAGAAATTAAGCGCAAGTTTGAATGGAGTTGATCGAAAAATTTGGAAGGGTTTGATGTTTCGCCATTCACATTGTTGTTGTGTATTGTCTCACACTATTTCTTGACTAAGCTTATAAAAGAGAACACCAAGATGGGAAGATGTACTCATGCAATGCCAACAACTCATTGGATTACCATGTCGATGCCAAATGGAATATTTGCGCCACAATGGAGACTTCATCTGCTCCAAAAGAATCAAATTGTTTTGGAGAAAACTTGTGTATGATGGTCTGGATGTTGTTGTATATGCAAAGGAGGGTCCTTAGCCAAATCAGTCATGAGTTTGATCTCGATTGATCAATATAAACACGCGAGTCCTACCGGACGTGCCAAATTGATGGATGTCTGTAAGCAGTGGATGATCTCGAACCGAGCTCACGAACTGATCTGCAAAACAGACCCCGTGGTGGGCGAGGGTAGACACTCCGATGCATAAGTCAGTTGACAGCCTTGAGAATTTATAAACATAAAAGCGTAGTGTGTATTAGATAGATAGAGAGGCGTACCAAGCCTTTGTATTTATATCCCGTCAATCTGTAGATTTGAAGGGTTTGTAATTCAAGTAAGATTACAACTCTCATGGTAATAACAGTTGTATTCCCATAATTTGAGAAAGTGTATTTCTTGTAGGCAATTCAAAATATACGCAATTTTTATTTGGATTAGGTTGATAGACCCGTAAGCCCATCTCCCTTCGAGCCCAGATCCTCTTAAACCTCGTTCCAAGTCCGAACAAAGTCTAAGAGTACGAACCATGGACTTATCAAACGGCTAGGCAATTGGGTTGGAGCTACACCGGAGAGATATCATAGTGGGCAAGAATATCCCGGAAAAAGGGCGGAAGAGGGAACGTAAGCCCATACATAAAGTGTATCCGGAGGATGCATGCGACTTTCTGATAATCACCGCCGTACGGAACCATCTTGGAATCCCAAGAGACAAGAACCACCATCCATTGAACTAGGAACCTCACATCCGGATGGAATTCGGTCTTGTCCGTAGGAGCGGGATCGTCTTCCTCCGGTTTGGGGTTGAATGCCATTAGGACAGGCGGATCGTCCTCATTACCGCTCTCCTCTCCTTCTTATTCCTCCTCTATCCCGAACTCAGCACGGGTTTCTTCACTCTCTGCATCGCTTTTGTTCCGTCGTCGGTCATCCTTGGGAAGGGTACCACCGACAAGGTTCTCTTCTTCAAAGTCTTGGGGATTTGATTTCAGATCGGCCATGAAGATTTGAAGAAGAGAGAGAAGAAGAGGGGATAAACGCAAGAAGGGAAATGAGCAGGGGCGGATCCTGGATTTTACCTTAAAGGGGGTTGGACTAATCACAAAAATTTGAGTTCGAAAGAACTAATGAAATTATAAAAAATAACGGTATAGTAAATTAATTTATTTAGAGATAAAAGAATCATACATATAAAGGACCAACTATAGTTAAAGAAAATATAAATTTTATTTAAATCTAACTCTTCTCTCTTTGATAAAATACTAATAAAAAACTAACAAATGTGTAGTCCCTACTAATTGTCCACTACTATTATTAGAAGTTTAATTTTAGTAAACTTTTCCACTCTCATTACATAAATATATTTTGCTTTCCAAAAAAAAGAGATCACCAATTTATTTTTTTTCCAAAATATTATTTAATGGGGAATGAATAGTATATATATGCTATTTCTGGACAAAATCATGGGGTGGGTCCGGCCCCTTTTAGACCCTCATAGAATCCGCCCCTGGAAATGAGAGAAAGTGAGGAAAGAGAAAACGAGGAAGGAGAAAGTGATGGGTAGGAGCCTATTTATAGGAAAAGAGAGCAAAATACTTAAGAAACGGTATTCGAGGGGCCATGATTACCCCCTCGAATGAAGATAAAGCACAATCAATGGTGGCGCAGCGTCGAATGAGCCATTAGACGCACGTCTTGATGATTGTGTGTGCTGCCACATGCTAGAAAGAAGGCAGACAGACAAGCACGTGATTCCAGGCGCACGCTCGACAGAAAGGCACTGTGAAGGATGAAGAGACCTGGGATCCTTTCCTCCGGACCAAACCATTAGGCCTCCAGACGGATCCCAAGTCTCGGGGGTTAGTGATGATATGGGCTTCAGCCCATAAAGGAGTCCGGCCCAGATGTGACGTCAGCTAGAATGGCACTGTCCAGAGATGACAAGGACGTGAATACGACTTGTCCTAGGATGAGGACAAAAGGACATGACCACGACTTTTGGCTAGTCTCCCTTGCTCTCACTTCTATATATATGGCATTTGACACTTGAAGGGAGGTATGTTCTATCAGATCTAAACACTCTCTACTTATTTATATATTCTCTCTCCTATTCAAAATCCCCCTCTTTCATCATCACGCCGGAGTAGTTACACTCGGAGTACCTCCGGGGTTTTTTCTTGCAGGCTTTTAGGTGAGAAGACGCGCATATTTGGGTATCGGCCTCTCCGGACCGGTAACACGCATACGCATCTCGGACAAGCACCCCAGACTAGTAGCATCAGAAATGAACTAAGAGTTAGAAAGACAAATAAAAGTTATAAACACACAATTTATAAGGATAAGCATATGAGAAATCATTCGCCACTCTAATTTTATAATAGGACGGTTTCACCCAAAATTTTGTATTATACATATTTTACTATAGTTAAAAGTCTTGTTTTGTTTTTGATCAAGTTGCCTATATAGATTGATAAATGTCAAAGTAATATAAAGTGGTTGTGGTAGCGTTTATATCGGTTAGGTAATGTTCTTTTCAGAAGTGGAATGGTAGTGTATAAAATTGCAAATTTTAATATCGACTCTGGTGAAATATTGGTCTCGTATTAACATTTTCCTGCTTAGATGGTCTGAATCAAAAGATGGTCTCGTATTAATGTTTAATAAGGTGAAGGTGGAGGAAGTCGGGCTAATTGAACTAAAAAACAAATTATGTGATTTTGATATCGAACACATTCAAAAGAGTAAGGGAATAAGAGTCATCTGTCAGGATATGTCATAATTTGCCACATAGCCATGTATAATGATTACTAGAAGTTTTTTTTAGGAAGATTACTAGAAGTTATTACATGAATTTTGATTCAAAATTCCATAAACGTTGGAATTTTGAATGATTATTTTGAAATTTGATTGAGGATGCATAATTTTGACGTAATTTTTAAATGTTACTTGAAATTTAAAATTAAGATGGATGAGTGATAGCAGACGTCTAATGCATTCAAGCATAACTAAAATAGGGAATATAAATCAATATATATTTTAATGAATAACACCTCAAATAAATAAAATACAAGTATTAGAAATGTTTTTAATGCTTAAAAATAAGAAACTAAATACTAAAATGATAATATCATTAAATAAGATATGACATTCTTCTCTTTTACGGAATGTATGATTAAATAAGATGCATCATCAAGTTGTGGCCTAAAAATAAGACTAATGTTTGTTTTTCGTATCTAACATTGATCAAAATTAGATCGAAAAATTGAAGCTTAAAGGATGCATCGTCAAAATTAGGTCGAAAAATTTGTATTTCAATAGAATTAGGGTTTAGCGCCTGTTTGCCAGAGTTTTTTTTGTAAACCATTTCAATTCAGTTTAGTTTTTTTTTTTTGTTCAGTTCAGTATTTTATTATTTTTTAGTTCAGTTCAGTATTTTTTTATTTTTTCCAGTTCAGATTAGTTTTTTTTATTTTTTATAGTTCAGTTCATTATTTTTATTGTTTTCAGTTCAGTTCAGTTCAATATATTAATATTTTTTCAGTTCAGTTCAATATATACATATTTTTCAGTTCAGATTAATATTTTTATATTTCTTTTCAGTTCAAATATATTTTTATACATTTTTCAGTTCAGTAAATTTCCTATGTATATTTTGATTATAGCTGTCAACTGTTTTTTTGATTCAGTTCAGTTTATATTTAGTTCAATTCAGATAAGAAAAGAAAATTATTTTTTCAAAATGTGATTTGATGCAATCCAAAATAATTTCAGTATATTTACTTTTTGTTCATTTTATAGCAATTCAAATCCGTTTTAAGTTCGTTGATGCTATTTAATCTAATGTAGGTGTATTATCAGTATTTAAGTATGTCTAAATCTTGTTCGATCAAAGTAATTCAGAAGTAATATTACTCTTATATCATACATCTAATTTTAATTCAAATCAACTTAGTTTCAAACCATATCAAATCAATATAATGACATTTAGTTAAGTTCAGTATCTTCATCATGAGGGCATAGAATGCAAATTTCTTGTTGCTATATTCAGTCAAACTTGATTCATTTCTTCCTTCCTTTGATGGTTGATCAATTCCTTGCCGTTTCTTGAACATTATCGGCATGCTCTACAACGGGTATCCCAAACTTTTCCATTCACATGTAATTGTGAAGCGTGATTGTTACTACTGTTATGGCCATTTGCCACTCCTCGTTCATTTGAGAAATCGCCTTAAGCATGCGCCATCTATTTATCAAGTTGCCAAATGACCTTTGTACAGTTGAAAAGAATGTCGAGAGTTAACCAGTTAAGTTCAGTTCAATATATTTTAAAAATATTTAGTTCAATTCAGTTCAGTTCAGTATTTTTATATTTTTTTCAGTTCAGTTCAATATTTTTAATAATTTAGCCTTTGTCATTTGATGGTATATCTATAACGGTACGTTGGGTGTGTATTGTTTTACATTAAAAGAGGGCGAGACAAAGCACGTAGGTTCCAACAAAGTGAAAGGCAAGAAGAACACAACTTCCTTCCTCGCCAATCAATTCAATTTCCCAAACGATACCCAACGTTCCTTCCCCAACTCATACTTCTCCTTCGTTCTTTTCCTCATTCCAATCCACCGCTAAATTCTCCTACCTACTTATTCTTACTCCTTAAGGTAACCCCCCTTCTTCTCGATCGCTAAAACTCATTTCATATCTCACAACTTGAAGAGCAAAAAAACAAAACATGGCGGCATGCTGGACAGGGATCAAGAATATACAAGCCAAGCTGGTAGGTACGTCCTCCCATATTATTGACATCGTTTCAATATTCTCTTTATGCTTTGGGGATGATGATTGGTGTGATCCTTTTCGGTTTTGTTTCGAAACTAATTGATGTTGTAATAAAATCGCACATTGAATATAGTTGTGGACTTGATCATATTTCAATATAACGTAAATGGTATATGGTTTGTCCTGCGACTCCGTGTTCACTTAAGAACCTGGTTTTGAGACTTTTACATTTTTCTGGGTTGAATTCGTAGGTGGTTCTCGGGGACATGGGGACTGGGAAAACCAGTTTGGTGTTGAGGTTTGTGAAAGGCCAGTACCATGATTATGAGGTTAGTTCACTACTAGTTACGATTTTAGGTTAAAACCCTAGCTGATTGATGCATAGTAATAAATTAATGTTCAGGAGTCGACAATTGGAGCGGCTTTCTTCACACAAGTTTTGTCTCTGGCTGATGCTTCCATTAAATTCGACATTTGGGACACCGCTGGGCAGGAGAGGTATCACAGTCTAGCTCCCATGTACTATCGCGGCGCTGCTGCTGCTCTAGCTGTTTATGACATCACCAAAATGGTACTTTAATTCACTGTCCTCTCTCTGTTTCAAAATTATTGTTCTATAATATGAACTAATGACATTTCAGGATTCATTTGAACGAGCCAAAAAGTGGGTTCAGGAACTGCAAAGACATGGTAATTAGCTTGCATTTTTAATTTGTACAAGTATATATATGTTGATATTTGTTCAATCTTACACTGTTACATACTTATTAACTATAAATCCTCAGGGAGTGAAATGATAATAGTGGTTCTGGTGGCGAACAAAGCTGATTTAGAATCTAAAAGGGCTGTGGGAAATGAGGTACTTTGCATGATCACTTATTTGGATTGAAATGAATTCTGTTTTTAACTGAAACAAGGATTGCAGGAAGGAGAGAGCTATGCTAAGGAAAATGGGTTGCTGTTCTTTGAAGCCTCGGCTAAGACCGCGCAGAATGTTAACGAACTATTTTACAAAATAGGTGAATCATCTTGAGTTTTGAGCAATTAACCAGTTCAATCAATCTACTTGTACTCCATTGACATTTGCCTTGAACTTGTTTTCGCAGCGAAAGAACTGGCTAAGGCGTCTCCCGAGCAGCAAGCTGGAGTGAAGCTGGAAAGGCTGTCGTCTTCCTCGCAAGATCAACAACAAAAGACACCCTCTTGCTGCACCACTTAATTTGATCGTTTATGACATCACTAGTAAATTGTTAGTCTGCTGACAAAATTACGGATTAATCATCTCCATGTATGTTACTCCGGAACAGGATTTACTGTTGCCCATCTGATTTTAAGTACAAATCCTCTAGCTTAGGATGCTTATGGCGTGCATTATTGTATACATATATATGATATATATCCTCCATCCAAACCATAAATTAATTTGTTTTCAAAAAGTTGTCATACCAAGAGTATAACATTGATGGTCATGGTCTTGCTTTTATTATACACAGTAAAAATTTGCTCGATAGTGACCAAGTGAATAATATCGTATGTAAGTTAAGAACATGTCTAGTTGAGTTAAAATGATGTTGTGTTAAATTATGAGTGTTGAAACACGTATGACCTAAGTATAAGTAATGTGTTGTTATACGCAGTCTAGTATCTTACTCTTTTAGTCCAAAATACGGTATAAAAGTACGAAAATGAGTTCAACTTATTTGATTTTTGAGAAACTAGCCAACTTCCAAGGGACAGCAGTGCATTTCATTGGTATAAATATGAGAAAATAACAGTTTTGGTGCCCAAGTTTTGAGAAAATGTTAAGTTTGATTCCTACTTTTTGAAATGGTTCAAAAATGGTTCCCAAGTTTTGATGAAATGTCCCAAATTGGTTCCCAGATCGGTTGATGACTGGCCATCAACGGTTTCTACCCCACCACTGCCTCCTCTGCACAACCATCACCACCCCGAGTATTCACTGCCATAGAGTCGCCTCACGCCCACCGACGGAAACCATCCTTTTTTCACCTGTTGCCCACCACCGTCGGAGCTTCTCCACTAGTCAGCCCACTACCCGACGCGGGAGCTCATGACCACTTCGTTCTGACATTCATCCCTTAAAAACCATCCAAAATCCAATACACTAAACTCCAACCAGAAAATGGCGGCGGTGGTGGATGGTGGAGATGCAGGTGTCGGTGTCGGTGTCGGTGTCGGTGTCGTGTCGACGATGATGACTCTGTAGTGGTGTCCACCGGAGATCAATCTCGGCTGGAATCGTGGTAGTGAGAGTCGATCATTCTCGGCCTAAGTGACTGAGCGTCACTCTGCTGCCGGCTCAGCCCATCACCGACTTCACCACCTCTTATGTGCATTAGTTGCGCTTTTGCCAACATTTGGGGTGGCCGGAATTTAGGGCTCAGCCCATCACTCTGTTCCATATCATCACGATCCGCCGGAGTCCTCGGCGGCAATGCCCAACACATAGATCCCAAGGAGTAGAAATGGGGTACTCCGACTGCTGGTTGTGCCAGTGGCGGCCGTACTGGGCGTGAGGGCAGCTCTATTGTAGTGGGGTATACGGGGGTGGTGATGACTGTGCAGAGGAGACAGTGGTGGGGGGAAACAATCAATAGTCAGTCATCAATCGATTTGGGAACCTAATTGGAACATTTAATCAAAATTTGGGAACCATTTCTGAACCATTTCAAAAAGTGGGAACTAAACTTGACATTTTCTCACAAATTGGGCATCAAAACTGTCATTTTCTCGTATAAATATAGTTAAATGCCGATGAGTGTTAATAATATTCAAAGTTGAATCGGATGCTAGATTAGAGGGATCATTGTTGTTTGCAGCAAGTCAAGTTTTAGTATAGAAGGTGGGAATAAAGCATAGGATCCTTTTTGAGAATTTGAGGGGTTTCGTGTACCAAATGAGACGGGGTGAAGCTTCTTTTCATGGTAAAACATGGGAATCATCAAAAGCAGATGATACATCTTTCTATTTTTCTTGTCTTCTTCTCTTTTCACGTGCAAAACTTGCAACTGATTCAGGCCTCCCAACGCTTGTCTCTTCTACCTAAGCTTTTTTCACAAATATACACACCTCTTATAAATTAATAACACTACCAAACACAGACTTACCCCTACACTAAAAATTGTAATAACACTAACAAACGGGCAAGTCAATCCGAAAACTATAATACACAAAGAAATGCAGCCTTTGGATTGGCATGATGGGCGTGGCATGGGTTCCAGAGCTCGACAGTCACGCCTCAAATACTAAACAAAACTGTAAAAGGCTTCTTCCCAACACACCAATGAGTAAAACATCATTTTCTAAACTGCAATTCAGATCAGTCGAAATGAAAACCCAACATCCATCTCATCGATCCACAATATATGATATTTTGCTCAAGCGGACAAATTGCTTCGGAAAAACATTGACATTTTACAAAGAATTTAAACCAAATACGCATTGACTAAGTAGTATGAAAAAGTAGAGTACAATACCTTCAGCCAGTTAGTTAACTACAGCTAAAACCACAAACAAATACAACTAAAAGCTAAAACACTAAAGGGACCAAGACTAACACTGAGATTTGACCGAGATTCTTATTCTTTTACCATGAGGAGGAAGTGCAGGGAGTTCCAGTGGATAAGCATGACGAAATACCCTCATTGTTGCTGTTGGATTCACTCCCTGATGCTGCTAGAGAGCCACCATCCCTGAGAGCAACAGAAACTCCCTCACCCGGAAGTTTCTTCATAGGAGCTAACGGAGGAGTATCATTCGCAGTACCACATTCCGGTGAAGAAGAACCACCACTCTCTAAACGAGAAGGCGATGAATCAGGCGTCTCAAACGGCGTCTCCTCCGCCCTCTCACTCCTCTCAAAGCCGTCATACACTGGATTCGAGATGTAAACACAGGTTTCCTTCCTGCTGCTGCCTGAAACCTCGTACACGAGCTTCGGGGGCGGAAGGTGTGCCATGGGAGGAGAAGACTGAAGAGTAAACAAGCACCGGCGACTGTAACAAGGCGGGAGAGAGGCAAGTTCTATCTCTATGTCTATTTCTTCTTCTTCATCAGTAGAGGATTCACAGAGATCAAAGAGCCCGGAATGAGAAGAATGCTGCTGCTTCTGCATCTCTACAGAAGGGAAGAGCAAGCTTCTGGGAGCTTTGATAACTCCCTGAGAGTAGAATGCGCTGAGAGAATGCTGGCCGGAAGTTGCAGCTGCCGAGATGGGAATGGCGGAGGAGGAGGAAGAAGGGGAAGGAGAAAGGCGGGGTTTCCGAAGGCGGCAATGAAGCCAGCGAGAGCAGAAGAGCTCAGCTAGGATGATTAGGACGAGGATTAATAGTATAGCACAGCTCACTATCATAACCAGTGTTGCTGCCATTATCACCTTTGAAGCTCCTTTCATCTTTCTCTCTCTTTCTGCCTATCAATCACTTTGGAGTTTGGGGCATTGGGAAGGACCGTTAATAAATATGCGGGAACCTGGAAAGCATTTTGGCGGGTAAATTGTGGGGGCTTTTTTTAGTCGTTTAATCCCGTTTGGGAGAAAGTGGGAATCTTTCCCTCTTTTCCTACTGACACTGTAAACATAATCTGTCAATCTTTAGCTGAGAAAGAAAGCAAGGAATATTGGCTCATCATCACGGTCTGCCTTTGGAATTTGAACGTTATGAAAGAACCTTAATTCGTTGACCACAAAACAAAAAAATAACACACAAATGAATCTAACAGTATTTCATTAAGCATTGTTAATCGTTATAAGAATCTTCCACCAAGGTATTATAACAATCTCAATCTAGTATAGATCAAATGAATAGAATCAATAGGTATGCCAGCACTAGTGTACTACTATTGCAGAACCACGTATTGCAAGTAAAATGTGTATCTAAGGTGCAATGACATAGAAAAAACACACCATTTTTAGCTTCCTAGACGCTTTACTGGCCCTTCAAAGCAGCAAAGCGAGCAGCCAAATCATCATAATCAGGCAACTTGGGATGCACGTGCTTGGCCTGCCCGTCTGGCTGAAACGAATTCGCACGGGTAAACACCTTCTTCGGGTGTTCTGCTGAGAAGGTCTCGTCACGAGGTAGAGATATGGACCTGGTGGTTGTTGCACCATTGTCTGGGCTTGAATGATGCCTATCCCTAGTTTTCTCATGAGAAGATTCACCAACGCCACTACTAATAATGTGGTTTGATGGCGCCTTTCCTTGAAGATCCTTTCTCAGCTTCTTCAGATCACAGGTTGATGGTTTCTTACTGTAATGCATTAGGAGCTTATCCATCATTTTCTCCTCATCATCCCTCCGAGGCTGCTCGTCATCATCAAACAAAACCTGCAAGCCTTTCTGCGAACTGTCTTTCCTCCTGCTACAACTCTTCTTTACAGCTCCAACATTATCTTCAGAATGACCAGCAGCAGAAGAGGATCTGTGTGGCTTCCTCCTAGAAGCTCTTGGTTTTTGCAAAAGCTCATCATTCTGATAATACACCTCAGTCTGACGTACATGACCTTGACTCCTGTCGAATCCATCTTCACCAGTGCTATAATCATGCTGCCTCTGGGCTGAGCTTCGTTCACTCACTTCATTGGGTGGAGGTTGCTCAGATCTCTTGCTAGAACGGTGCTTGCTATCTTTAGGTCTGACATATGGAGGAGGAGGGAGATCACTGTTCTTTGATTTCACATAAGGTGGAGGAAGTAAGGCATTCTGGGGGGATTTCAACCTAACTATGGCGTCTTCCACCTGGTCCGTCACTTTTGAGCTTGTAGGATTGTTTCTCACAGATGACATATCATCATTCTTTCCGAGAAATCCATCAGTGCGTGGAGAGGCCCAAGTCGCTTTATAAGATAAAGGTTGCCTGTTCTCATTTTCATGCATATTACTTCTGACAGTGTCTTTTCTTGTTCTATGTGATGGAGAGCCTGATTTGACAGCCTTGAACAAAGAATCATCATCCATGCTTGATGACTCATGTTTATCCACAACCAGTTCTTCCCTTGCTTCTGATCGCTTTTCACTTTTCACTCGCCTTGAAGTGCTTTCTCCTTGCACAATCGGAGCAATGTGCCCATTACTGCTTCTTCCTGGGGTAACACAGAAATTATGATCCAACATTTCCCGTCTGACATTCTTACCCTCTTTAACACTGTTAATACTGTTATCGTCCTTTTCACTTTTCACTCGTCTTGAAGTTCTTTCTTCATGCACAATCGGAACAATATGCCCATTACTGCTTCTTCCTTGGGTGCGATCCAACACTTCCTGTCTGACATTCTTACCCTCTCTGTCATTGGTCATACTGTTATCATCCTTGCCTAAGCTCAATCTTTCCTTGTGCCTAACCGACTTTGGAATGCTTACTTTCCCCTCAATGATACCATATTTATCAGCAGCAACACTCAGAGGCTCGTTCTTGGTTGGCTGAGCCTAGAGATCATCAACCATAAAAACAAAATCAGATAGTCACCTAAGACATCCATTTCACGATAAAAAAAATTAAAAACTATTAGAAAGCCACTTCATTTCGTTGGTTTTCATGAAAATAATCACACATAATATCTATATATATTCCTTTCTACTTTAGTTGAAATCAGTATGAAACCAAACAGTATTCAAATAAACATACGTGTGCAAAAGTAGGTGGAGCAGCCATCCTCTGCTGAAATCCCCTGGAGTCCCACTTTATCGAAAACTCTGATGATATCTCTTGCAGTATTTGGAATCGTTTTTCAAAGGTGGGAGCCTTTGGTGATAATAACTCAACAAACTGCAAATCATAAGCAAATGGTAGGTTTTAGGCTGACAAATAGAAAGTGTATACTAAAAAGGTCAAACTTGCTATTGAAAAAAACAACGAATTACCTTTTCATGAACAAAACAGTCAAGAGAACTGCCATATCTCTCCTGAAATATATCCCTGAGATCTCGAAGCTCAGGTAAATCAGAGAATCTTGCAGCAGCAAACATTAAAGACGCCACAGCCTCCCTACATTCTTCCGGGCATTCCCTGAGGATAAAACAATTTTGGGCAAGAACATTAATATAAACCACAACAGAGCAAGAAAAAATAGCTTAAAATTTTCTTTTCAGGATGATAAAATAGGCTTCACAACAATTATTACTCAACTAGGTCGCGAGTTTCCATGATACTAGTACATAGTTATCTGGTAAAAACACAAGATGAAGCTAAGATAAGGCGAAATTTATGATAAAAAAACTTCTACAAAAATGAACATAAGAGTAACTAAATTTCTTTAGCATATTCTCCTATGTGTAATCAAAAGTGTACAAGTCAGACTCGAACTGCAGTTAAGATCATCGAGCTTCATATTCATGCATGACCAGTACCATCTGGAATAAACAATCAACCCCTACCATTTCAATCAAACACGAATGTACTGCATGTTAAGCATATAATATTACCTTTCCTTCTGCATGATTGAGAGGCGCTTCAGTATATAGTCACATGTATACTCGATAAATCCATAACATGACAAAAGATTCAGTCCAGCAATGTACTCTTCTGTCTGCACCACATCAAATACAAAACACTTGAGTAGGAGCGATTTAGAGCTGAAAACGACATCCAAGTAATTAACATTATCAAATTGATAGGTAGAGTTTACATCAGCCCAATCGATATATTCAATTAGCTGTACAGGAATAAGATTATCTTAGGATATATCAACAGAAGACACCCCTTAATAAAGAATCGCCAATAGGCCAATAGCAGATGATTAAACAAAATTTCAGAAAACTACAAAAATAATGAATATATCCGTTACCCTTCCGTAAGCGTTGATGTCAAGACCGTTAGTGAGCAGCTTGGCGAGATCCTGCTTGAGAATCCTCTGCTTCACATCCGCTCTCTTCCCCACCAATTCGATCCTCGTCCTCGTCGCCTTTATCTCCGATTTGCTTCACTCACATCACATACAAACACATTCAAAAAATTCAGTACAAATTAACAAAAGAGATTGAAATGATAGTAACAGAAGCGGAGATTCGATGAAGAAACACACCATTTGGAGCTGAAACCTCGGTTCAACAAACCGTCGAGCATCTTCAGGTCGATCTAAGGCTGGTCTTCACCGGAAATGCGAGGCGGAGCAATTCAACCAGAGGATGTGAAGCATATGAGGTTTAAGGGAGTTTCAGAAACGGTAATGTCCTGAGGAGATCAGGCGGCGGTTGGTGGCGGAATACGGTGGCGCTGCTGTGCTGTTTTCAGAGAGAAGGAAAAGGGTAAAAGTTGGGTCGGGAGCACATGAAAATGAGGAGCAATTTTAACATGCCAACGGGTATGGTTAAACCGTCAATTCCATTCTTTATCTTATTATTTTTTAGAAGATATTCCTTCTTCCGTCCGTTATATAGACCGATTTTAATGTATCCACTGCTCTTTGCTTTTTTATTTTCGTCCTTTTCTGCTCTTCTTTTTTCTTTTGTTTGTACTATCCTCCTTGTAACGTCAATTTTATTTAATTTTCCTTGTATTATCCGATACCAATAATATCATGCACAATTGAGTTTATTTTCATCATTTCCATGCTATATAATACAATTTTTCTAATTTTAAAAATATGTTCCTGCATTTCTGTACACACATTAGAGCGCCAAATACTAATAATTATTTATTAAAACTGAAATAAGCTAGTCCTATGTGGCCATAATTTGCGGGTATCATGCGGAGTAGAGTATTAAATGTAATTATATAGTATGGAGCATAGAATATATTGGGCGTTGCTATTTACGCCCACCTTAGAAGTGCAAATAATCTTGTGATGATAAAAAGTTGGTAGGTCATTTTGATGTAGAAAAAAAAATACTACTTACACCTACATTTTAGCCAATCTTTAATATTTAAATTTTAAAATTTTAAGTTATATATTTTAATTTATTTCACATGAACATTTAAGAATTAGTTGTTTAATGTGTAATAGAACGGGTTTTACTTAAATTTTATTTATGACACAATCAAACACAGTTATAATTATTATCAAATACTATATAACTAGACAAGTTCTAAAAATTATTTGAACTTATAAAAAATAAATCACCGAAATTATAACCACTCATCATAAAATATACGAGTTAGTATCTTTGAAATCATTTAAAATTTTAATAAACTAATAATAAATATATTAAGAATAATTATTTAATCTAAATTTTAATTTATTATGCTTGATTTCAAATTTTATTTGTGTATTTTATCCTAAGTACTATTTAATATTAAAGAGTGTGAATTTATTGTGAACGGAATAAATAATGTTAAATTATAATCTTAATCTTAACCTATAAACAAGTGAAGCTATATAATAAAAGATGGAATAATTTTATATTAATAAAATTTTTACTTAAATATTTAATTAACTGCATAAAAAGGATTTTATTTTAAATTAAACATATTTAATTTAAAATGAAAATGTTAAGAAGTAAAATAAAAGGTTCAAGTTGGTGTAAATAGAATTAGGGTGGTGTAAATAGAATCACCCAATATAATTAGAGATTGACACATCTAATATTATATGCATACATTAAAGTGGGACTACACTTACACCAATGATGAATGATTAAGGATGTTTCATCAAGATAAATTTGATATAGTATTTTTAAGACTTAGATATTATCGTTTGAATCCATGTAATCATAATGACGTATTTAAATCGATCCATAAGAATGTCAAGCCCCTACACAATCATCATATGATGGCACATTCATACATTTTATTACATCATCAAAATCGAATCAGCAGATGATTAAGAGAGTATCTTCATAAATCACCTACAAGAAATAAAATCACAATGAACTTCATCAAAATTATCCTAAAAACCTACCAATACAATTCCACAATAATCTAATACTGCTCTATTTTCTGTTTAATTTTTATCAGCTAATTGAAAAAATATTTGATCATTAATCTTTTTTAATTGAATTTAGACACAATTTATTTATAAAAAATTGTTCTTTTGAAAATGTACGATATTACAAATATAACAACATGACATGCGGTAATATTAAATGTTCATTTATATAACAACTCAACTTTATGATTAAAGTTAAAAGAAATTACTAAAATAATTAGTAATATTACAGTAGATGTATAATAAAAATGATATTTATTGATGAATGTGTAATTCAAAATCTGAGTAGTAGTAATGAAATTTTCTTACCTACATATTTAGGAACTCCTAAGAAAAGTTACATGTAATGTTTTGTGGTTTAGGTCATGTGTGTTTCTAGTACACCAACTAATTCCACACCATTTCCCCAACCCTTTGAAAATTTTCCAGTTACGAAATTCATTCTGGGTCCCTCACGGTTCGCCACTCAACAAGTTAGCGAGAAATTCGTCGGCTTGCTACTTTATTAGTTTGATACCACGATAATATCCATGACTAGGAAAAGCAAGTTTGGCAACCCCTCGATTGCTGGTAAATTTAAGCAGCTTTTCTTTTTAAATGTTTCGATCTTAATTGCAATTGCATTTTTTTTAATAACAATGTTATTTCACATTCATTCACTCATTTTCCTTTCAAAAGTACATAATTCAACTCTCCTATATTTCATTAGGAGGGAGTAATGATTAAGGAACTTGTTATTTTATTGAACACGCGTCAAACACTGAGAATCAGGCTTGATTGTTTAATAATTTGTGGATTAAGGCTACAAATTTACAGCTGGTTCCAACACTCCAAACTCGATGTCAATTGTTGAGTGGTTTTATTCCCGGGATGGTGGTTACAGGCCGGCTTTAATGGTGTATCTTCATTGTATGGGGTCTTCTTCATTGAATCTCGTTGGAAACGCGTAACGCTCGTTTACTTGCTCTATTTGCATTCCATGGAGCAGGTGGCAATCGTGTTCGGTTTCACAATTTGGTGCTTATGCATTTTCAAATCATACAATTTGCATATGTTGGGTTTTAAATCTAAAAATTAGTCATAATAGAGTGAAAACTTTTATAACTAAATTATACATTTTAGACTTCATTTGACGATTTATTTTTATAAATGAACGAAATTGTGAATAATTATAGTATAATTATATTACTCTCATATTTGATTGATTTAGAATGAACCGAATTTTTTAAAGAAAAATTGTGAGATAGGGATTAGGAGGTATTATTATGAGAAGAATATTCAATGATGCTCACCGTTGGATGCCCACTAAAGTCGCATCTCAAATGATAATTGTAACAACTACATTCCATGCCATCATGATATCTTCATCTGGTAGCAAAAGAACCATTTTCATAACTTTAGTTACTGAAATTCCAACAATAAACCCACTCTCAATCATATAATTTATCCATGAAAACAATAATAAGCAGAAAGATCTTAAACCTGACATCAAACAATACTCCAGTCCAAAGTACAACTACCATTACCAGTTGCCATTCAACTTGATAGTTCGCAGATAAACCTACATCAGAAACCTCTATGTTTGGCATGTGGCACCAAATATAGAAAGTTATCTAGTAGCAGAAGAAGCTAAACTGAACTACAATCACAAAAACAAATGATGAGGAAGCAAATTTGATAGCAATCATAAACTGGACAGAATGTTACCAGTAACAAGCGTACGTGGATCAAGTGTGTCAGTTAAAACTCAAACGCCTTCTTTCAGAATTATGATTCATGATTTTGACTTCCCTTTCAATCGCCTACGTGCAAGGAAGAGCTTCGATCTTGCAATTGCCTGCTGATCTTCGTCACTTTCTTCACTGTCCAAAACAATCAATTTGTCAGTGTCAGCTGAAGGAGCCATTGTTTTCTGCTTCTTGGATTGCAGCTTCTCGTCGTAGCATCTACCATTTTCTGCAGCTGGAATAGTTGACTCCAGTTCAGACTGAGATTTCCCAGTATACCTATTGCTTAATTGGCTAAGAGGTTTCAATGGCTGCCAGTTTGATACCATTTCAGGCTGAGAATTCACAGTATTCCTATTGCTTAATTGATTAAGAGGTTTCAGTGGCTGCCTATTTGATTCCATTTCAGGCTGAGAATTCACAGTATTCCTATTGCTTAACTGACTAAGAGGTTTTAATGGCTGCCTGTGGTCAGAGCATGTGCTATTAGACTTTACATCAGGCGTTGTTGAAATTGGTGGTTGGTTCTCTACCTTAGCCTTTCCATGACTTTGTCGAGAAAGAAACGTTCCAGAGGATAAATGCCTACCAGCCAAACCAAGCTTCTTATGTTTTATCCTAGGAAGGCCATTCCCATCTCCATTAACAGCTGCACTATGAGGCTCGCACTTGTAAATGCTCTCAGTATCCAAAGGCAGGAGAATCCTACTTGTCTCGGATGAATGATGCTGAGCTGAAGGTTTCTTAGCAACAGAAAGAAGCTTCTCCTGTCCATCAGCATTCTCTATCTTTGAGTCTACAGGTTGTAGGAGTTTCTCCTTTTCTGGTTTGATGGATGCGGTTGTAGACTTTGATCTTTCACCACATTGATTGTAATTCTGCTCAAAATGAATACCGAGCTTGACTGAAGGCAGTGATTCTGAACAACCTGTTCTCAAGGAGGATATATCCTTGACTGAAACTAGATCAGTTATGTCATTACCTTTGTTTACATGAATTGATGTTGAAGGTTCTAATGACAATTTCTTGCTCAGATTCTGCGGATCTTGATGGCTTCGAATCTGTCCAATAGTCAGTCCGCAAGGTTCTTGTTTGAGTCTCTTAGACTCCAATTCTCGCTCAGAATGCTCGCTTGGCCCCTCTTTTACACTATTTCCAGCAATCCTATCTCCATTCAGTTCTGAAGATTCCAGTGACAACTTCCTACTGATTCCACAAAACCTCTTGCTGCCACCTAAGTACTGATGAACTTCCTCTGTTGATGTATCTGATACTTTAGCTTCAGCCTACAAAAAGAAGAAGTTTAAACCAGCATTCCATCATGTAACAGCTATTTAGCAGCATAAAGAAAATGGAAGCTTACACAAGCCAAGTTTGGAGCCTGATACTCTTGCCCAGCAACAGAAGCAACTTCACACGCTCCAATCCTTGCAAATTTTTCAGTCATGGACCTTGCCTTCTGGTCGAAAACTTGCCTATTGTATTTGAATTCCTGGCTCTGCACATATCATTCAAATTCAATGTCCTGACTACACCTATAGTCCTGCTCATTAATTAGTATATATCGAAGACCAAAAGCACTCACAGCTTCTTGCATTAGGCCATCGTCAGGATTCGGTTCACTGAGCAATAGTCCGATGCTTGTTAAGATTGTTGAAATATTCAAAGATGGTTGCCATGCTCCCTGTAAAAATAAAATAACAAGTGATTCAGCTGTTAATCATTTTAACCCCTGCAAAGCAACAAACTCAAAACATGGGTACTAACTCAGCAGCATTCTATGTCATGTATTCAATATCGATCAGCTTAGCAGGTAATGCATGTATTTAGTATGCAGTGTGTTCAACATTTAAGCTCAAATAGTATTCCGTATCTTTTTTGAATCTCTCCTCCCTCATCTTTTCGGAGTTTCGAACTCCCAAAATTGTACACCAGACAACATGAATATCAAACCGCCTTTATGCACAATGACATTACAGATCTCAGTAAACGTAACCATTTGAATAAGTGCTAAACAGAAGTTGGAAAAAATACAAGTTGGGGTAATTTTAAAAACCAAGTGGAGTGGTGATGAATAGAAGTAGACCTTGGGAGGAAGATTGAGGATATCTAAGCAAATGCGACCACCGGTGTCGATGTTGGGATGATAAATAGGGGTGACGAAGGTCACATTAGGGGGCTGAAATGGGTACCTATCCCGATTCACATCAAAGAATCACACTCTAAGATTCATAAAAAAACCATAAGCAAATTTTCGAGAAAAAGGAGAGGGGAAATTAGAACTCTACCGGTCGGGTATCTGGATCTTCAGCTTGAAGAATCCGCCAGCGTAGACCGTACCTTCTGGGCCTTCAATCTCTGGAAACAAAACGAATCTCTAAAAAACCAATTCAGAAACGCATACGGGGATTGATACAGACCTAAACACTTACGCGCTTCAATTGAAGAGAGTGACGGCGCGGCGGCGGCGGAGAGAAAAGGGAAGGAGGCGCCGGGAGGAGGATCGGTGAGGAGTAGCTTGAGCTCCTTCTGCATCCGGAGATTCAGCCTGGCCGCTTGCGCCATTTTCCCCCAATTACTGTGTTTGGGATTTTGGGTAAATTTGGGAGATTTATGAAATCTGAAAAGGCGCGCTCCAATGACAAAAACTTGAAATTTGGGAAAGTGAAAATTCAAAAGTGGACAAATCAGCCCATTTATAGAAAAGTAAAACATTTGGCAAGTAAAACATTTGGCCCAGAGTACCAATTACTGTGTTTGGGATTTTGGGTAAATTTGGGAGATTTATGAAATCTGAAAAGGCGCGCTCCAATGACAAAAACTTGAAATTTGGGGAAAGTGAAAATTCAAAAGTGGACAAATCAGCCCATTTATAGAAAAGTAAAACATTTGGCAAGTAAAACATTTGGCCCAGAGTAAAAAACAAAAGATTTTGTTGACAGTGGGATTTGAACCCACGCCCTTTCGGACCAGAACCTTAATCTGGCGCCTTAGACCAACTCGGCCATATCAACATTTTGAAATTGTTAGTTATATATAATTATTTTAATCAACTCACTTTTGCTGAAGCATCATCTCAATGCTCAAGATGTTTTGCTTATTGTATAAATTACATCACCTTTAAAAACTATGCATATATTGAATAGGAGATGTTGGCATAAAATAATATTTATTTATAAATATGTAATTAAATAACATAGTTTTATAGCAGTGTTGTGGTGATTTATAACTAAAACTATGTATTATTTTAGCGGTGTTGTAGTTTTACCGTAATTAATTATTTAAGGAAAATTTTTATTTATGTAAAAATACTAAAACATTGAAGGAAAAGGAAAATTTGCCATGAAGTTACTGTCGAAATACAACTAATATTTTTTTATTTACTTTTTTAGTAAAATACAAAGGATAAGTTACAATCGAAATATCATGCCCTATTTTCCATATTCACAATCATCTTAGTTCGTAGATCCGAGTTTGTGAATCTAATTTTATTTACCATAAATATTCTTTTTATTCACTAAATATTAATGATTAGTTACGTCGTAAATACGAGTTCCTATATTTTAAATCTGCATTGTTTCATATTTGTTAATTAATAATATATATTTTGTAAATATTAATCACCTCACATATTAGTTTGTATATGGAGTATTTAGTTTCCATATCCTATTAGGGTTTGTGCTAGAAAGAACATTTTAACGTTTATTTTTAAAATTATATTCATAATTATTACGGAAAGCAAAGCGTTGTCTTTACAGTTATTAAAACAGAAATAGGATTCATGTTCATCATCTTCATCTACGTCAACTGATTCTCGAGCAATGAGCGGAGACATCTGAACAGTATTCACATGTTGAAAGTTTAAATTTAGAGACTTAATTTCATAACTGATTAATGTTATTTGCAAAATCTAGTATCTTTCAAAATGAAGAATTACTTTTACATTGTTATTTAAAAGAGAGAAGATACTCACCCTTACATTTTCTGATGGGCTTATTATTCACTCTTTGGCTATTCTTTGTTTTGATGATTTAGGTGGATATTTCCCTCTTTCTCTGTTTCAGTGGATGCAGATCTCCCATGTGATTCTTGCATTGAGTATAATTAAAACAATACTTCATGTCTAACATATTGACACAGTCCGACTTTGTGTCTTATTCACTTTACTTGTAATTGAGGTATCTGAATAAAAATAAACATTTTTATGCTTTAGTTGGATATTGAAGATGTGTGTATACGAAATCTTTAAGTCTATCAATGTTTTCAAATCTCATTTGCATTATCTTATACAGTATCCAAAAATTGAAAAACTGGTGTTTTCTCAAAAATCCAGATGGACGGGGGCCACCTACTGAATCCTAAGTAAAAAATGTGCTATAATTGTCAGGGCACATGGAAGGTAGGTAATATGATGACTTGGAATATGAGTATCTGAGAAGTGAAGATTTTGAAAAATCAATTGGCATACCTTTCTGAAAATCGTGGTAATCTTTGTAAAATTTCACTGAATGATACAAAACAATATTATTGAATCCTCTTTAGTTTGGTTTGCTATTGGTTAGCCTAGTCTTTATGGATTCTTGATTATGATAAAAAACTACTGAATTTCTCTTCTTATCTGCTTGAGTAATACTTCCACAACATTTCATGGAGCACAAATATGAGGAGCGGCTTAAATTTTACTTTGAGAGTTCTGTTGTAGAGGTTTCTAATAATTTAAGACCAGGCATATATAATCATATGCAATTGCCTCAGTTTTGAGTTTTATTCTAAATATATCTACTAATCGCATTTTTAAATTCTAATTGGCCATCAAATTTCCTGAAGCCTGGAAGGTATAGCACTAGGTGTGTTCAACATGAAATCTGAGAGGATTCGTTTCGCAGTCTGTATTACATGCTCATAAGAAACATGTGATTTGTTTTATAGTGAGCAGTGGTGTATCATTGATGCCTTTTTTATGGAGAGGAATGGTATTTGAAATTTTGTACTAACACTTTTTACAGTTTGTAGTGACGTTCGTTGGTTCCAGGAAGATGGATCACCTATGCTATGCTTACATATCACATTTTACTACATGTTTAAGAGCTCTTCTAAAAGAGAATGTTCGTTCTTGAGAAATTTGATCGCTGTCATCAGCCGCCTCCAGAAGTTATTAACTAAATGCGATTATTATTCCATGAGAATTCTTCTCTAAGTATTAGGTTTTCTCTGTGTACTATCTCTATAAACTCTAGAGTTCAATCAGCCTTAGTAGATGTTATTGAGTCATGATCTGTGTAATCTTAATATGATTAAATCTCATTTTGAAGAGGTGATTATTTTAATTTACTTGTAGATGGAAATTGAATGTTTATGGCTATCCGCAAACTAGGGTTAGATTAATGAACAATGACTAATTCATGCATATAGTCAAAAAACTATTATTATATTAGTTACCAATAGCATAAATATCCACAACTCTATCAATAAAAAGGCAGTTTTACTCCTAATTCATTTCCAGCCATTTAAGCATGGGTTTACTTAATTCATAATAGCACCTACTACTATTATTATCATACTTATGAAAGAAGATGTTATAACGTATTTTTCTGCTGCATGATGTATGTTTTTTATGCATTTTGTTAACTCTTTTGTGGATGACATTCACTTTTGCATGTACAATGTTGATTATAGATCAAAATCATTGCTGATGTTTGCTGTGAATATATAGGTTTTCTTGTTAGAGAGGTTTTGATTATAATTGTAATATTTTGTAGCATCATGAAAGGTTGCTTGATCGAGACTGTAATTAATAGTATATGATCATTTGTAATGTTGTATTTGATCATTTATCATATATACAAAGGTAGAGAACTAAACACCCCCGTCATTGACGGTTTTATTATTTTTCATATTAAAAAACTTACAGTTTTTTTTCCTGAAATTGGTTTACTTATTGAAGAGCGTTGAAAAGATAATTGGAACTAAGAGCAACTCCAACGGTGATATTTTGAACTTCCTTAACAAATTTTTAAACGTTCACGTACACTGTTTGAAAGAAGATGTAGACTTGTCCGACATCGTACGCATCTTACAGAGAGTGTATTTCACATACTACATGATTGGACCATTTTGTTCAAACTACATATTTTGAAATGCATTTTTATCTGTAGAATCTCACCATATATGTTTTTAAAATTCTATACAACCCCTTTGCACAATAAATGTATGTAAAAATAATAAATATACAAATGTATTTTTTTCTAATAATTTCACATAATTTGCTCGTATGTTATCAAGGCATTCTATAATTTTTTAATAATTTCACATACTTTATCGTAATTTATTCAAGTTCTTTAGTTGTATAAATTTACATTTTATTATTTAATTATTGTAATTAATTAAACAAACTTTTAAAATGCCATAATTAAGTAGTACAGTAAATGAAGATGAAGCCATAGTAGGTCCGGAAACAGTGAGAATCCCGGTCTTTGTATTCAAAAAAGTTTGAAACATACTCATTTCGAAAAACTCCATTGAACAACAATTCTCCCAACTACCACCATTCCCCCCCTTACACCTTTCTGCAGGATAATCACGAAGACTCTTCTCCAAAGCTTTCAACTTTAATAAAGCTCCCAACTTTACCATCACCCCAGAAGGCAGAAGGAATTGGGACGATGAATGAAGTGGGAAGGCAAATGCAGAGATCCAGTTCAACAGGGCACCATCAGCGCCAGTACTCTGATAACTTCATTGACAACAAATGGCTTCGATCAGCAGGTCTTCACCATCTCCAATCCTCTAACTCCTCAATGCCTGCTCTTCAGGTACCCCATTTTGATCCTCACTGTCTTCTACTGTTCTTCATATTTGTTGCAAGTACATTGTGTTAGTTCATCTTTTACAATTGTATAGGATTTTGGATTCTTTGGTAATAATCCGAAATCGGCGAGGAGGGATTCGCTTTCGTCCAGCGAACTCAGCCCTGGACTGCTTGATTTGCACTCATCTGACACTGAACTTTTACCTAAGGTGTGTGTGTGGGGGGGTCTTCTTTTGATCATTTTCTTTTAGCACCCAACAAGATCAAAGCTTTGTGGTTTACTGGTTTTCAGATAATGTAATTTTATCCTCTTTTTCTCTGCAGTTCCCTTCCCAGAATGATGGATATTTATTTAATCATTCTGTTCAGAGCAGAAGTTTTGATGATTCGGATCCATTTATATCAGCTAAACTCCAAAAGAATGGCCGTGCTGTGCCTGATAACTATCTTCTCAAAGGGTACTCAGTTGATGGAGAGAAAACTAACAATGTGGCTAAAATCAAAGTTGTGGTATGGCATTCTTCACTCTTTACGGAAACTGGAACTGGAAGTATAGTTTGGACTCTTTTGTTTCTTGTGCCAATTGTACAAAGAAATACATGACTTATATTCCCGAGGATGTTTGCCTATGTTCAATTCAGGTGCGTAAGAGGCCGCTTAATAAAAAAGAAATTGCAAGGAAGGAGGAAGATGCAGTAACAATAGATCCCCATGTGAATTCTCTCACTGTCTACGAGACAAAGCTGAAAGTAAGACTGCACTCGGTTTTAGTTCGGTTGTTCGCATGTTAGCCTTTCTCATCCCATACTATTATACTTCTTACACGAAACTGTTATGCTGGAAGCATGCCTTTTGTTGCAACAGATATAGTTAGTTCAACTTTTAGTATAAATCTAATACTTTGTAGTTTGCCTAATGTCACATTTTTAGTTAGTAAATCTGCTAACCAGAGATAATAGTCCTTCTGGTAAGTCCCTTCACAATAATCCTTCATAGGCTGGAGTCCATGTCGAACATACTGGGCAGTGAGCATTTTTACAGTCTTAGCTTGTAAGCTTTATGCTATTCCAGGCTAGATTTATCACAATGTCCTAATTTAACACTGTTTTAATGTTTTCTTAGTCAGAGAAAATGATGGATTATCACTGTAACAAAGCCAGTTTGTATTCTCCTACCTGATCATAGAGTTCACGAATATTGTATGATCTTGGTTTTCATTTCTGCAAGGAAATTATGAGAACTTTAAAAATATCATTGACCTGTTTCTGTCAATGTCTAAGAGTACCAACTGACTCTGTGCACATGTCATATTGATATTGGTTTCAGTTGACTTGTGTGGTAATCTTATTCTTAAACTACTTAATCGCAGGTTGACCTTACAGAATACGTAGAGAAGCATGAATTTGTGTTCGATGCTGTGATGAATGAAGATATTTCTAATGATGATGTGAGTAATATCAATGTGTGTGTGTGCGTGTGTAGTGCTGCATGCTTCATGCACAAATGATCGATTCTTAAACATGCCAATCCTATAGGTTTATGCTGAAACTGTTCAGCCAATAGTCCCATTGATATTCCAAAGAACAAAAGCAACTTGCTTCGCGTATGGGCAAACAGGTAGTGGAAAGACGTATACCATGCAACCACTGCCTCTCAAAGCATCAAAAGACATATTCAAGTTAATGCAAAACGCTTATCATTCCCAAGGGTTTCAGCTGCACGTGAGCTTTTTTGAGATTTACGGAGGGAAGGTTTTTGACCTGCTAAATGAGAGAAAGTGAGCCATCATTTCACAACTTCCTGATACAGAATCAGAAGCATTCTTCTTGTAACATATTTTAACTTCTTTGTATGAATTTGTCCCACTTGCAGAAAGCTTTGCATGAGGGAGGATGGGAAACAGCAGGTCTGTATTGTCGGCTTGCAAGAATATAATGTATCATCTGTAGAGACAGTGAGAGAGCTTATTGTGAAAGGGAACACGTCCAGGAGCACGGGAACAACTGGTGCAAATGAGGAATCCTCCCGTTCGCATGCTATACTACAACTTGTTGTCAAAAGAAAAGCTGATGGAAATGATTCAAAACCAGCTCGACCTGTTGGCAAGCTGTCGTTCATTGATCTTGCTGGAAGTGAACGTGGTGCTGATACAACTGATAACGATAAACAAACTAGGTATGTTTTCTGGAACAAGCTTCTTTTCAATCGGTTGAGGAAATTGTACATCTGTCAAAAGCTCTAAGGGTGTTTTCTTTCACAGAATGGAAGGTGCTGAAATCAACAAAAGCTTACTTGCTCTTAAAGAATGTATAAGAGCTTTGGATAATGATCAAGGTCATATTCCATTTAGAGGAAGTAAGTTGACCGAAGTTCTGAGGGATTCGTTTGTTGGTAACTCTCGCACTGTTATGATATCTTGCATTTCGCCAAATTCTGGATCATGTGAACATACCTTGAACACGCTCAGATATGCTGACAGGTAGTACATCTAATGATGGATCCTTTGAAGCAAATAAAGACAATTCAAGTTCAACCATGACGTTTTTAAATTTGATTACTAATTTCATTTCAGGGTCAAGAGTCTATCCAAAGGAAACAGCTCAAAGAGGGAACCATTGTCTTTAATGAATGTTCGCAGTTCAACTGTAGTTCCTTTGGAGCCCTCTCTATCTTCCAATATTGACCGTGTTCCTAGTGGTCGAATGCAAGGCAATATGGCCTCATTTTCTGTTGTATCTGAAGAAAGCCTAAAGGAACCTGGTCCAACTGTTGACCGTATCCCTAGCGGGCGAAGTCGTTGGAACATGCCGATTAATACAATTGAAGAAGAGGTCCATTCCTCACAAGTTATGCTTGAAGATCATTCCTCAAGCATCTCTGATTCTGAAGGTGGTTTTGCTTCCTTATTAAAGGTAAGGAGTGCAACATTCCGCTTGATTGAATGGTCACGAACAAAAATAACAGTATAGCTAAGCTGAAATTCTGTTGTGCTTTTTTTATATCAGAAAGAAGGAGATCTTGTCAATGCTCATAGAAAACAGGTGGAAGAGACGATGGATATTGTTAAGCAGGTCAGTGAATGAATCTAGTTCTCATTCAAATTTGGATGTTTTTACAAACTTGTTAGTGATGTTTTGTTGTTAACTAGGAGATGAGCCTGTTGGTCCAAATCGATCAACCAGGTAATCAGCTGGATGACTATATCTCCAGACTGCATGTTATCCTGTCACAGAAGGCTGCAGGAATTGTGAACCTGCAAAACCGGTTGGCCGATTTTCAAAATCATCTTAAAGTCAATCAGGTCTTTGATTTCCCTTCCGATCATTAAGTAGACTCAAGTTGGTCCAGGTTATGCTAGTTGTGTGAGAATCTTGGCACTTGTATCAGTTGTGTGTTGTGAGTGAGTGGTGAAAGGTTTTCTACATATAAAGAAAAGCCAAAAATACATAATGTTTGTCAAAGCCTTCTACTAGGTATAGCATATAGGAAGTGTTTTAACCATAATGATGCTGTTTTGACTATGGCTGTATAGGAAGAGAGTATGAATATATACCCCAAAAGCTTGTCTATTAAACATTGCCTCTACCTCTAATGGTTGTCTACATTTTTGCGCCTTTTTAGCGTTTTGTTGATGGTCAAATGGTGTATCACATTCATGCTCGTTGTTTACGCTCCATCTATGTTATATATGGTTTTTGCTTGGCAAACTTATGTGATAGTAGGGGAAAAGGGAGTGATAAAAGGGCTGGAACAAGTGAACTGATGGCTTTGTTTGGATGCTCCTTGTCTCCTTTAGTCCCACAACTTTTGGGACTATTGCTGGTGAAGGGGAATGGCTCCATACCCTTGGAATTGAAAGCAGGCTCAAGTTGTGCACTTGATAGCTTGATGGGAAATGATAAAGCTTCAGATGCTAAAGAGTGAACTCATTCCCCATTTTGAAAAATGTGATCAAATAAAGATATATAATTAGGAACTTCCAATAAACATTTTTTCTCAAACTTTAAGTCCTTTATCATATAAATTTTAATACTCTTATTTAAATTAAATTAAGATGATAAAAATGAAAATATATAAAAATAAAATTTTAAAAGATTATATTAAAATTTAAATATATTTGATCATATTTTAATTCAATTCAACGATAGTAACTATTTTCAGCACACTGCAAGTTTTTTCACTGAACTTGTTTAGCAGCAATCAGATGCTTTCAGTTGATCTCAACTTATTTTTTGCAAATTCAATATTTTTCGATTAATCTCATTCTGAGCTATCAGGATCTTACCTATCGAGGTAACTACCAACAAGATCTAAAGACGCAACAACGTAAAATCAATGTACAAGCTACTTATTGGTCTCTCTACGATTCGGAGAAGAACAATTCATCAAGTGCATGAGATATTTAATCATCCGATACTTTTATGCTTGAATGATCAATAATTTGCCATGTAATTATGATGTCTAATCATCAGACTGAAAGCAAACAGTCCACTTCCAAATGAATCTTACAAAGATAAAGTCTGATTCGACGCTCCATTTGATTTGATTTGCTCTGCTTTTCCATGATTCAATTTTAGTGCTCCAAACATAAATAATCACACACCTCTTCCCCCAGTAATATTTCTGGGATTTAATTTAATGCATCCTACCTATATCCAGATATTTTAAACCGCCACCATATATTATTCTTACATATATGGTTGCATAATTGACATTACCTATTCATCCAGCTTTCATTTACACAAATAAATAAAAGTCAAAATTATTTATTAGCATATACGTTCTTGAGATTTAAGGTCGAGAATATATGCTTGATTATCTTCAACTAGTAACTTGCTAATTGATATCTCTATCAATCAAAAGGTGTCTAAAGTATTAAGCTTAAAGTGAAACTAAACTTTATGAATTAATACTGGAAAATTCAATCATGAATTAGGAAAAGTGACGGAGTTCTTCGCTCTTCGAGTCCCTAATCTTGTTATGACCGGCTCTTAATACAAAATGATGAGATTTATACATGTTCTATCAAGTATCAGGACTTTTAATTTTTATAAATAGAACTAATTACTTTAATCATAAATTCAAATTAGACTAGGGTCATGTGCAATTGACCTGTTTGAACTGGCTGTTAGTTTCTAAAACTAATTGAAATTGTTTGGATTATTTTATTATTTATGAATAAATATTTGTATGTCGTTTAAATGTAATTAGACAAGTTAAAATAAACAATAGTTCATTGACAATAATTAAAATAACATTTTTAGTACCTAAGTTTCAAAACATTTGATTTCTTTTTAAAAAATACAAGTCGGATGAAATCAGCTGCTAAAACTGCTTGAGCTGCTTGGAGATGCTTGAACTGCTTGGAGCTGATTGAGCTGTTTGGAACTGCTAACTGCTAAAACTGCTTGGATTAAAATGAACTGAACAGTGTTTAGATAGGTGAATTGGTATTCTTTTCTAGTAGTAGAATTCTAAAATATAATGTTAATAAATTGTCTAGAGCTGCTTTAGAGTGTAATTTTACTCAAAAAATGGTTGGTAGTACTTGGAAAAATTCACGTGTAGACAAAATACTCGTGCTTGTGTTTAAAGAAGTGTGTAAACTAATTTTGAGGTTCAACCAATCCGGGGGCATTGAAGGTTGATGACACTGACAAGAAATGAAGAAAAATGTGGATCGCAAATCTCCAAAAATTTCGTGAGAATCAGGTAATTAGCAAACCGGTTTAAGCTGTCTTAATTTGATTGGGTGGGACAAATCTCACGGTGGCGATAGTCTGTCACCTACAGGGCGCACAAAGATGGTGAAAGTGACGAAGGTCTGATTGGATTAAGTTTGACAAAAACAAAATGACCACAATTCACATTTTGCCCTCTCATAATCATTATCTCATCGACAAACAATTATCCAATCAACAACGGCCGCCAAGATTCATCATCTTATTTGCTGATACATCGTAACCTTAGGGGCAGCAGATAGTACTAGTTGTCCAGTTCTAGTTAAGCTTTGGTAGAGACTAGAGAGCAATTTAATAAAGATATAGTCGGTGAGCCGGTCACACATATTATATTGTAGTAAAAGGTGATTCGGTCGCCGTAAGTGCCCCACCCATCTGACACCACATGTATTGATGGAGAGATACATCACGGTAACTCAGATTCAGGATCCATTGGGCGTTCTTTGTCTCTGTGCGCACAATGAGCTTGCAGGAAAGAAATCCGCTCTGAATCCATTAGGCGTTCTTTGTCTCGGTGCACACAAGACACCTTGCAAGTAAGAAATTCCACACTGCTACTGTCGAGACTAGAACCTTGGACCATATAGTAATGAACTCAATGCCCCAACCGATAGACTATACATGTGGGCGTCACACATATTATATTCATCACCATGTTGATGTGTTTATATAACAGGCGCAGTTCATATTTTATTTTTTTTCTATTTTCATCACTCATGTTAATCACGTTTTTCTCAAATTTAATTTTCTTCATTTATTTTATCACTCAACTAATTTGATTTTTGACAAGTTAGCCAGCACAGTATTGTTATTTCATTGATATTTTGGACTACGATGATTAAAATACTGAACTGCATATATCACTTTAATATCTTTTATATCTAATCAAATAAGACTTTAGTTTCACATATGCTAACACAAGTGATGTTAACAAAATTTAGAAGTGAGTTTAAACATTCATTTTCTCCTAAATCGTGTTATGAACACACGCACGCACAGAAAGGACCAAAAATTCAATCATTGATCAAACTTCAACCGCCTTATTCATTATCATCATTATATAATGGAAAATGAACAGCAGGAAATGGCATCATTCTACCATGTGGCATGGAGTTCATAAGATTAGGTGAATCAGGTGATGGACGTTTCCACATCGGGCAACTCTCTCATTGTCAAACCCAAATCGGGAATACACAAATCACAAATCTCCCCCAAAAAAATTCCGCTTAATTTCAACAAATGATCCGTCAGCAATTATGAGTACTTGGTTTTGGCAATAAAGAATATGCTAATTTACCCATTTATATCATCATGAGTGGTGTTAACTGTTAAGTCCACAGGTTTGGGGGCATAAAAGAATATTGTTTCCCCAGGTCCATACACCATTAGTTTAATCGATGGAAATGGGTTTAGTGTTTGATGCAGAATGAGCCACGTCTCCCATGTGTCTTTTTTTAAGCCAGCGCACGGGGGGACGGGATACCTTGTAGCCTCGTATCATATCTGACCCCTAGAACTCTCTTTATTACTTTCTGCTGTTTTACTTTTACCCCCTGCTGCACGGCGGGAGGAGTAACATAAACGGAAAATGTACTAAAAGAAACTCACCATCTACACTCATATTTCCGGCAAAACAAGTTAGGCCATGTGTGAAATTTCTAAATTTCAAAATTTAGACTTATATTACATGTGAGATATTCTAATCATCTTTTTTTTTTGTTTGTTTATTTTCTGCATCTATTTCTAGAAAATAAAGATGCCAATTAGCATCCGTAGGAAGTAGATATTTTACTTCCTTTTTTCCGTAGGAATTATATTATTATGTTTCTTTCTTCCGTAGAAATTAGATTATTTAGTTTTTTTTCTTCCGTAGAAGCAGATTATTTCGTATTCCTTTTTTCTTTCAGAGATTGTGTATATAAAGGATGATATGAATAGAAAAGCAGTATCAAGTTTTCTACACAACATCATTGTTCTTCTTTCTCCTCTTCTCAGCTTATCTCAGTGAAATCTAACAAGTGGTATCAGAGCTTCAACGATCCTATGGCGGACGCATCGAGATCTCCGGCACGAACGGAACCACGGAGAGGACGAGGATGCAGCAGGCCACGACGGCGAAGTTGTCATCCACGAACATGTCATCCAAGAACGTACCAACCTTGGCGCCAACATTGTGTACCCCACGTTGACGGCAACGAACTACATCGAATGGGCCCTCGTGATGAAGATAAACCTACGAGCACAAGGTTTATGAGAGGCCACTTCCGACGTTGAAGATCCGTCCGAACGGGAAGACATGGCGGCCCTTTCGGCTTTGATTCGGGCGGTGCCACCGGAGATGGTACCGGCGCTAGCTGTCAAAACGTCGGCACACGAAGCCTTGGAGGCAATCCGGATGATGCGAGTCAGCGTGGATCGAGTGCGCGAGGCCACGACACAGCGTCTATGCAAGGAGTTCGAGCAAATCACCTTCAAGGACAGGGAGTCGCTCGACGCCTTCGGCATGCGGATTACATGTATCGTCAATAACCTTCGTTCTCTAGGTGAATCTCTAGAAGAGATCAAAGTGGTCCAGATCGCTTGCTCGATCGAAACGTTGCTCGATCTGAACGGCATGACAGTGGAGGAACTCATCGGCAGGCTCAGGTCAGCAGCAGATGTTTGCTCCATCAACACCACGAACAATTCCAACGGCCAAGTTTTGCTCACGGAGCAAGAGTGGATCGCACGGGGCCGGGGCTCTAGTTCCGGGAACAAAGGCAAAGGCAAGGGTTTTCAGAAGGGGAAGAAACACAACCACAGGGGAGACGGTAGCCAACGGGCGGTGAGCGGTGATAGAGACTTGACGAATTTGAAGTGTTACAATTGTAACAAATACGCCGGCCACATCTCCAAGGACTGCCCCGAGCCACAGTGCGAACGGAAAGGACGTGCCAACCTCGTGCAAGCTGAAGTGGACGAACAGACGCTCTTCGTGGCAATGCTTCACTCCCTCACGATCATGATTTCAGCCACCAAGGAGCACGTCCTGCTCAACGAGACGCGATCTAAAGCACGGTCAATGAAGGAGCCCGGGCAGAGTGACACGGCATGGTTTCTCGACTCCGGTGCAAGTGCCCACATGTGCAGAAGACGGGAGTTCTTCTCCGAGTTAGACACGGATGTACCAGGCTCGGTCAAACTAGGGGACGACACCTCCATGGAAATAGAAGGCACTGGCACGAGCCCTTTTACGTGTCGGAACGGCGAGCACCTAAAGTTGGACGATGTGTATTACATACCACGGCTCCACGGCGACATCATCTCACTCGGCCAGCTGGACAACGACGGCTACGACACGAGGATCCAGCACGGGTGGCTCACGTTACGGGAAACATGCGGGCACTTGCTCGCGCGGGTGCCAAGAGGCCAAGGTCGCCTTTACCTCCTTCATTTGAGTTTGGCACGACCAGTGTGCCTTGCGGTGCATGGGTGCGAGGATGGGTGGCGATGGCACACGAGATACGGCCAGATGAACTTCGAGGCCCTTCGACGCATGGCCAGGAACAAGATGGTGGACGGACTCCCGCTGCTCGATGACGTTGAGCGCTTGTGTGACGCCTGCCTGGCCGGGAAGCAGAAACGCAGCTCGTTCCCAAGCCAAGCCAAAAACCGAGGGACCGAACGCCTTGGGCTCGTGCACGCCGATATGTGCGGACCCATCGAGCCACAAACTCCCGGAGGTAAACGATACTTTCTACTAATGGTAGATGATCTTAGTAGATATATGTGGATAGTCTTGTTGATCTCGAAGGATCAAGCGGCGGACGCCATCAAGGACCGTGGCAACAGCCGAACGACAAAGCGGGTGCAAGTTGAAGACGCTGCGGACCGACCGTGGAAGTGAGTTCACGTCTCAAGAACTCGGCGAGTACTTTGCCGACCACGGTGTGCATCGACAAACAACGGCCCCATACTCGCCCCAGCAAAACGGCATGGTCGAACAACAAAATCAAACGGTGGTTAGCATGGCATGTTACCTCTTGAAGGCCAAAGGCATGCCGATGAGATTCTGGGGAGAAGTAGTGACAACGACGGTCTACCTTCTGAACCGGGGAATCACGAAGAGCGTCAGCGGCAAGACATCCTACGAAGCATGGCACGGGCGCCGACCGAGCGTGAGCCATCTTCGGGTGTTTGGGTGCGTCGCCCACGTCAAGGCCACGCAGCCAGGGCTGAAGAAACTGGAGAACTGGAGCAAGCCGATGTTGCTACTTGGTTATGAAACTGGAACTGTGGCGTACCGCGTCTACGACCCTGCCACAGACCGGGTGAGAGTCTCACGTGACATCGTCTTCGATGAAGACACGGCATGGGACTGGACCACATCGACACAACAACAAAACTACGGGCATGCTGAGGGATCCAACTTCAACCGTTTTGTCTCTTTTGGTGTAGGTAGCGAACCAACCCAGAAAATCTTTCGTTCGGACGATGAGAATTTCACCAGAAGCAGGCCTAGAAGTGAAGCTACAGTGTCAAGTCCGAGAACCCCAAGTGCATCACCACCACCAAACGTGGAATTTGCGTCACCTCTAGCAAACGCATCGGAACCATCCTCCGGAGCTGAGGCACAACAGCGGTATCGAACCATGGAGGACCTTCTCAACGCCACCGAGAAGATTGAAGCTGAGGACGAGGAGCTTTGTCTTCTCACAGTCGACAAACCAACGACCCTAGCTGAAGCCGAGAAGGACGAAGGATGGCGAACGGCGATGACGGAGGAACTTGCAAGCATCGAGGCAAACCAGACTTGGCGCCTCACCGATCTACCACCGAGACACCGCGCCATCAGACTTAAGTGGGTCTTCAAGCTCAAGAAGGACGCGAACGGGGAGATGGTGAAACGAAAGGCGTGGTTAGTGGCAAAGGGCTACGTGCAGCAGCAGGGGGTGGACTACGAGGAATTGTTCGCTCCAGTCGCGCGAATGGAGACGGTGCGGGTTCTGATCGCGCTCGCTGCACACCACGGGTGGCCAATCCACCACATGGACGTCAAGACCGCGTTCCTCAATGGTGATCTGATAGAGGAGGTTTATGTCAAGCAACCGCCGGGTTTCAAAATTCAAGGCAACGAAGGCAAGATTCTTCGGCTTAAGAAGGCTCTCTATGGACTACGTCAAGCTCCGAGGCTTGGAATGCCAAACTTAACAAGAGTCTTCGCGACTTGGAGTTTGTACGATGTGAAGCCAAGCAAGCGGTATATCGCCGGAGCAACGGGAAGGAGCAACTGCTAGTTGGAGTTTACGTTGATGACTTGATCATCGCCGGAACTTCAATCGAAGAACTGACGAAGTTCAAAAAAGAGATGACGAATCTATTTGAGATGGGTAACCTCGGCGAACTAAGTTACTACCTCGGCATCCAAGTGCAACAACGGAAGGGTTTGGTCACTCTTTGCCAATCATCTTATGCAAAGAAGCTTTTACAAAAGGCCGGACTAGAAGAGTGCAATCCATGCGCGGCACCAATGGAGGCACGGCTCAAACTAAGCAAGACGGGAGACGCCACAGACTACCGCAGCTTGGTGGGAAGCCTCAGGTACTTAGTTCATACTCGGCCAGACATTACTTTTGCAGTTGGTTATGTTAGCCGATTCATAGAGCAACCAAGAGTTGAGCATATGGTAGCTGTGAAGCATATTCTACGCTATGTGGCGGGAACTCTAGAGTTTGGAGGTTCATATGGAAAAAATGCTTGACCTTTACTTTTGGCAGGTTATAGTGATACTGATTTGGGCGGAGACGTCAACGATTGGAAGAGCACGACGTGGCTAGTTTTCTTCCTAGGTCAATCTCCAGTGAGTTGGCAATCACAGAAACAACGGGTGGTGGCACTCTCTTCGTGCGAGTCAGAGTATATTGCAGCTGCCACTGCCTCTTGCCAAGGTGTTTGGCTTAGTAGACTATTTGGTGAAATGCAAGGTGAACAGCCACAAGCACCAACGTTACAAATCGGCAATCGATCTTAGCCGAAATCCTGTGTTTCACGATCGAAGTAAACACATTGATATACGTTACCATTTGATTAGAGATTATGTGGATCAGGGCAATATTGACATTGACTACATCAACACAGAAGCTCAACTCGCTGATATCCTGACAAAGCCTCTCGGACGAGTTCGTTTTCAGGAACTTAGGGCAGAATCGGAGTTGCAGAGATAAAGTAATGACAAGATTACGGGGGTGATTTGTGAGATATTCTAGTCATCTTTCTTTTCCTTGTTTGTTTATTTTCTGCAGCTATTTCTAGAAAATAAAGATGCCAATTAGCATCCGTAGGAAGTAGATATTTTCCTTTCCTTTTTCCGTAGGAATTAGATTATTACGTTTCCTTTTTCCGTAGAAGTTAGATTATTTAGTTTCCTACTTCCGTAGAAGCAGATTATTTCGTATTCCTTTTTTCTTTCAGAGTTTGTGTATATAAAGGATGATATGAATAGAAAAGCAGTATCAATTTTTCTGCACAACATCATTGTTCTTCTTTCTCCTCTTCTCAGCTTATCTCTGTGAAAGCTAACATATTATATACCATCTATGTCTCGCTTTAGTCTGTACAATTGACTTTTCACACTATCCAATACACATTTGTTTACCCAGAATATCTTTATTCATTTACATTATCATAAAATAAAATTTTGATATTTGAATCATATATGTTGTGCGATTAATCTACGTTAACCATTGATAAATAATATTAACGCAAAGACCAAAAGCCAAAAAATGCAGTGTTCCCAAGGAGAAGCAGAGTTTCTTATTGGTTACAAAGATACTTTTTAACTTGTTACAATAAAAAATAATCATGAAACTATAGAATCCAAGTGACCGGTGCTACCTTGCATCTAACAAGGCTTCAAAGATCCACAAAAGAGGTTCATGACACAACCATTAGGTCTCCTTCCATCATAAATCCAGAAATTCATGTGTCAAATGGTGAGTTATTAATATCGAGGCTGGGGAAATCAATATCATAGCAAGTTTAGTAATGACCACAGATCCCCTTCCCCGAATTTATTCAATCACTCCACGGAGACAAGTGGGAGTGTGAGGAGATTTGCCTATCTCCTCTTCCTTTCGATTTCGAAATCCTTCGTTTTGCTTGTTGTTCAGCTATCTATGTAGTTTGGAACACCTTTGCTTTATTGGATATAGTTGCTGCAGTGAGAGATGACTTTGCCACTGTCTTAGCTTTGGCTCTTACTTTTTCAACTGCTTTGTATTCCTCAGGTGTAGCACTTGCACTCGCAACTGGATTCCCTTTCTCCCCAAAAATCTTTTGGCACCCTTCGTTGAAGTCTCTGCGGTTTCTGGTGACGAACTTAAATCAAGTATTGGGAATATGAAAGTAACATGTTTGCGTGAACGAGCATGTTCCTGCTCCGCATTAGTATCTTCGCCCTCATCAGTTCTCTCCCCATCTTCTACGTCATCTCCTTCCAGTCTTGCCTCATCCTTCCTTGCTAGTTCCTCAGAATAATACTTTTTGATGGATAGCTACAACCCGCGCTTGATCACGAACCCGGCTCACGAACTGATCTGCAAAACGAAGCCTCGGGTGTCCCGAGGGTAGACACTCTGACGCTCAAGTTAGTATGATGTGTAAGGCGTATTTTATGTAAGATAATAGATAGAGAGGTTTAACAAACCTTCGGTATTTATATGGCTACAATCCGTAGATCACCGAGATATGTATTTATGGTAGGAATACAACTCTTATGGGAATACTAGTTGTATTACCATGTATAGAGGAAGTGTATTTCGGTCATGGTTGTATTACCATGTTTAGGAGGATGTATATTCCTTATAGAACATTCACAATATACGCATTCCTTATAAGGATTAGGATTGATGGACCCGTGGATCCATCCTCTGCGTAATCTCGAGCCCATGACCCTTCTCGGGCCCTGGTCCGAGTATGAATGAGGCCCTAATACGAACCATGGACTTATCAGTAGCCCCAAGGTAGATCTTCAGAATTTAGAGTACTCCATCTCGAAGGTTGAAGGAGAGGCTTTCTTCTCGAGGGAAAACCAATAACTCGAGGGAGAATAACTCGGGGTGTTAAGCTCGAGGGTATCAGCGTGAGACCAACCTCTCAGGCTAAACCTTCTGAATATCTAGCTTAAAGTTCTTTCGTATTCCATCAGGACACGTTGACGGTTGGATCTGAATCTGTCTTCTTGAATTCTGAGGGGACTGACACGTGGTCTTGATTCATTGTATCTTCTGGCGTTGGAGAAGACCAACCTTCCAATTGCCTGCATCGTTTCGCGTGTCGAGGTAATTACTCCACGTAAATGCGTGTTAATTACTGGCTATATAACCAAGTAATTTTCCTTGTATTTATCATCAAACTTCATCCAAGTATTTTCAAATTCACAGAAAAAGCTCTTCAACTTTGTCTTCTTTTCCCCCCATTCTCTGTATTGCCATGTCTTCTGCAAACTCTAGTATTCCCCCTGGCAATGTGGAGAATGTTGTTGAAGAAAGAGCCCCAGCTACGTGACTTGAATACCTTATTCTTAGAGGTTGAGTCTGGGGAGTTGATGGAGGTGACCATTGCTACACTGCTGCAGGCTGTAGCTGCAGTGGCGGATGATGGTGCCTCTGGGTCAAATACGGACCCGAATGCGGAGCCCCAAGTTAATAAACTGGTTTCGCTGGCTGGTGGCATAAGTGATGTCACCAAGGTGGTCGACAAAAAGACCCTGCAATTTTTGAAGTCATGCAGGTTGTCGTACCCCGTCGAGGCTGATTTGAGGCTCGAGGATAAGATCACTCCGGTCCAGAATCTTGTAAGCCCCACTCGAGGGGTAGTATATGACAGGTTCTTGCAACAGGGACTGAGTTTTCCCTTTCCTCCTGTGTTTTCAGAGTTTCTGCAGCATCATCGGTTACACCCTTGTCAAATTCACTCCAATGTGGTGATGGCAATGGTGGCTTTTATCTCCTGGTGCTCTCGGAAAGACTACGAGCCGAGTCTGGATCTATTTAGGAGCTTGTTCAAGTTGTTTTCTTTCAAGGAGCGTGAGCACATTACCCTTACTTCTCGGAATGACAATGTCTTCTTCACTTTTCCTGATAACAGCGGCAAGTGGAAAGATATTCGGCTAACCTTTGATCGAACCAAATATGAGGTTCCTGACTGGAATTTGAAGCCGAAGGACGCTGTGTCTCTTGATGGGGTTTTCGATGTTTTCTCTCATTTAAAGGACATCGTCGAGGAGCTCTTGAAGGAAAAGATCGTCTTTCAGGAGAGAGGATTTGTGCGAGGGGCTCATGGCTCGGTGTGGCAGTATCCTTCTATCACCTATTCCTATCTGCTAGACGAGCCTCGGTCCAAATCTACATCCAGCTACCTGAAGAAGGATCGAGATTGGACCCTCCCTAATTAAATCCAGGGGGATAAGAAGGAAGTCAAGAAGCGGGTTTCCAGGAAATCACCCCGGAGTCAAGATGAATCCTCTTCCAGTCGGTCTCCTTCAGGTAGTGTTTTGATTTACATACTGTAGTAATGCTATCTTCCATATTGTATCTTAAAATTTCTTCTTCTATACGTAGCATCTCCTCCAAACAAAAAGATCAAGAAGGGGAAATCAGCCCTCAAGGTCGTAGAGGAGGAGACAGAGGAGTCCGAGGAGGTGGAACCGGAGGTTGGGGAGTCCTCGGATGACGATGAATCTGACCTTGAGCTGGTGATCCCTGAGGATAGGCCTTTGAAGAAGTTGAAGTATTATCTGAGTCGCTCTGAGGAAGAGGATAATCAGGCTTCTCGGAAGTCTTTCAAGAATTACCCCTTTGCCTCTAAGGTAGTAATTCTCCTTGTCATATTATGTGAGCTTTTAAGTTTCACATATCAGGTCTTTATATATCTTCTATTTTACAGCTGATGGTAGATATATCCATGCTGGGACGGCAGACCAAAGGTGAGATCAAACACCTGTATAACTCTGTAGAGGAATTACATTCCAGGTGCCGGGCTCTCAAGGGCGATAAGGAGGAGATGAAAACTATTATCGACTCTTTATCGACCGAGTCAGTGGTGCCTCCCCCATCTGTCCCTGCTCCATTGGATTTGACTCACTTGGAGGATAGGGTGAAGCAGCTCGAGGCTGAGAATAAGGCCTTACTGCTGGCAAAAGGAGCTGAAGATGTATCAGGACACCGTGGATGAGCTGACGCAGACCTTGTCTTTGGATGAGAACTCGGAGGAGCTGAAACGGCTTCTTAAGCTTTGAGGCACTTTTATTGCTTGTAGTCCCGAGTTTAAGGATCACCAGGAGGAGTATGGAGACTTATCCCACGACTCCGAGCATCACAAGATTTTAGATAAAATCTTGGGGTTTGTCAATCTGACGAGGAGATAGAGGTTATGACGTCCATCTTCTCTCATCCGGATGCTGCTAATGAGCTTTCTGCCTTGGCTGCTAGTGACAGGGTTCCCGGAGCCAAGTTCTTGGATACATTGGGCCCCTCCGAGAAGATAACGGCATCAGGAGATTTATTAAAGCTCATTGTAGCAAGATATCCTGACTTGTCCTTTCTCGGTGAAAGGTTTTCCATTCCTTCAGGTAGTAAGGCAAGTTAGCTTCAGCTGGCTCATTGGCATCTCCTCGTCAGCTTTAGGACTTGGTGTTTACTCCTTTGCACATGAACCTCGGTCTCATGGTTTACTGAAAAGGAGCTCCTGCCCTATTGACAAAGCTGAGGTAATCGGGGATAAGGTCTTCACAGTTATCCATGATGAACACTCTGCGAACATATTGATGTTGAAAGTCTTGCGGATTTCCTCCTTGGTCCTTTTCTGACAAGGCCTTTAATGTCACAGCATGCAGAAAAGTTGACAATAGCCCATCTCTCAAGTGCCACTTCTGGTGAAGTTCTAGAAGACCCTATTAGGCATATTTAGAAGTATCATATTCTGATTTAATACCATCTTCTTCATGACCTTTGTATCAAATTTCGAGGTTTTTCCTCTATGTATCCCTTTGGGAATTTAGAAGTATCATATTCTGATGTAATGACACCTTTTTTGATATGAACTATTTATGTTCGAGGTTTTGCCTCTATGTATCCCTTTGGGAATTTAGAAGTACCATATTCTGATGTAATAACACCTTTGATATGAATTTTAAATTCTGTTTTTGAGGTTTTTCCTCTTTATTTTGAGATGATTGATTTTCGAGCACGTCTGCCCTTTTGATCTATAAACCTCAATCAAGCACTTTTCGTGAAGTACTTTTTATCTCGAACCTTTTTCTTTTATTCAAAACTATTGGTATTTTGAATTTTGGATTCAAATAACTTATTTTATATAAGCTGACCAATCATACACTTTATAAAGCATATTGTTTTGAATAGCAATCAACGTCATACTTTATGATAACAATCCCTTTTTTTTATCAAAGGAATTTTAAGATTGCTCATTAAAAGATAGGTATAAAAATAACATGACTTCAATCTAAATTTATAACTTTAGGAGTAGAAGTAAAATAAATAGTGGGTTTGAGTTTGAGTACCCGTTTGTGCTAGAGCAGAGTTGTCTCGGACCTTGATGAGGCTCTCGGACTTTATTGATATTCTCGAACCTTTGTGAGGCTCTTCCTCTGGTTTTTATCTTCCGTGATACTTTCGTAAGTTAATCACGTTCCATCTTCATGGTATGGGTTCGTCCTTCATGGTTTCCAAGAGGTAGCTTACCCCTGGATGGGATTCTAGGACTCGATATGGACCTTCCCAGTTCAGGGCTAGCTTCCCTTCCACTTCTTTCTTGCTTTTCTCGTTTAACCTCATTACAAGGTCTCCTTTGACGAATGTAGCTAAGCGAACTCTTCTGTCATGGTAGCGTTTAACTCTTTCCTTCACCTTGGCCTCATGGATAGTAGCATTGGCTCTCTTCTCCTCCAGGAGGTCGAGGCGAGACAGAGATTTTCTTCATTGGCAGTGCCATCATTATCGTCTTGTTGAGAGGTGCGAGCAGAGGGGACTCCAATTTCCATAGGGATGACCGCCTCGGACCCATAGACTAAACTGTAAGGTGTCTCTCCAGTTGTTGTGGCTGGTGTGGTCCTATGGGTCCATATCACGCTCGGTAGTTCTTTGATCCAGTTTTCTTTTGCTCCTTCTAGGCGCTTCTTGATGCCATTTACCAGGGTTTGATTCGTAACCTCCACCTGTCCATTAGCTTCTGGATGATATACCGAGGTGAGCTTCTGATGTATGTCGTAATCCTCACACCATTTCTTGAAGGGGTTGTTAGCGAATTGTGCTCCATTATCGGTCACTATGCATCTCGGGATGACATAGCGACACATAATATTCTTCCAACAGAAGTTGATAATTGTCTTGCCGGTTATGTTGGTCAAGGCTTCAGCTTCCACCCACTTCGAGAAGTAGTCAATGGCCACAATAAGGTGTTTGAAATTACTAGGGGCTGTAGGATAAGGTCCGACTAGATTTATACCCCATCGGACGAATGGCCAGGATTCTTGAATGGTAATCATATTTTATTGAGGCACATGGATCATCTTGGCAAATCTCTGACACTGGTGACAAGAATCAATATATCTCTAGGAATCTTCTAACATCGTAGGCCAGAAATAACCCATTTGTAGGAGTTTTCGGGTAATAGTGCGAGGACCTTGGTGACTACCACAAACTCCTTCATGTGCTTCTTGTACTAAGTGTTCAGCGTCGGAAGGCCCAGCACATTTGAGTAGAGGCTGGCGATATCCTTTCCTATATAGGTTGCCTTCGTGAATAACATATTTGGGAGCTTTAACTCGGACCTTCCATGCCAGATGCTTGTCCTCGGGGAGGGTTCCCGTTTGAAGGTACTCAATATAGGGGTTCATCCATGTGTCTGAGATGTCGACAACCATGATGCTGCTTTCTTCATAACTTCTTTTTGCCAGGGTTTCCGTCAGCAATTCTTGAGAAGATCTGATGTTGAGGTCCGAGGAGGCAAGTTTTCTCAATGCATCCGCTTTATGGTTACCTTCTCGGGGGATGTGATTTAGCTCATAATGTCGGAATTGATTTAGGAGGGGCTTAACTATCTCGAGGTATTTTTGGAGACTGTACTCTCGTGTCTCGTATTCGCCTTTGACCTGTTGTACCACGATCTGTGAGTCACTAAAGATCTTGAGGTCCTTAACATCAAGGTCTTTTGCCAGCTTTAACCCTGTGATGAGGGCTTCATATTCCGCTTCATTATTAGTAGCTCGAAAATCAATATGGAGTACGTAAGGATGGTCCTTTCCCTTGGGGCTGGTGAGTAAGACTCCAGCACCACTCCCCCTCGAGTTGGAGGATCCATCTACATATAATCGCCATTCCTGTGTCTGGAACTGGGTCTTGTTGGTTTATCTCCACTGGTTCAACGGACTCCATTATGAAATCAGATAAGGCCTGGCCCTTGATGGCTGTCCAAGACTTATAATGTATGTCATGTTCCCCTAACTCGATGGCCCACTTCATAATTCGTTCTGAGGCATCCGGTTTCTGGAGGATTTGCCTAATCGGGTAGTTGGTTAGGAGGACTATTGTATGTGCTTGGAAGTATGGTCGCAACCGTTGAGAGGCATGCACGAGGGCCAATATTAAGCGCTCGAGAGGTGTATATCTGGTCTCAGGCCCCTGTAAAGCTCGGCTCACATAATATATTGGGTGTTGTGATCCTTCATTTTCCTTGACCAACACAGCACTAATGGATGTAGATATATATATATATAAGTAGAGAGTCTCCCCTTTGTCTGGTTTCGACAGTGTCGGAAGCTGTCGGAGGTGGTCTTTAAGTGCTTGGAAAGCTTCTCTGCATTCATGGGACCACTCAAATTGGTTTGCCTTCTTAAGGATGTTAAAAAAGGGCAGATGCTTTTCTGCTACTTTAGAGAGGGATCCTGTCAACTTCTGTACGTCTTTGACAGTCTTTGGAGGTTGCATATTTTGCAAGGCCTCTATCTTCTCGGGGTTTACCTCAATTCCCCGATTAGATACCATGTATCCTAGGAATTTGCTTGCTCCGACACCAATAGTACACTTAGCAGGGTTCAGCTTTAGGTGGAGGCCCGTAAGGTATCAAAGGTTTCTTTTAAGTCTTCAAAGAATGCGTCATAACTGCGGCTTTTCACTACCATGTCATCCACATAAATCTCGAGGTTGCTTCCTATCTGGGATTTGAACAATTTATCCACCAGTCACTGGTAAGTAGCTCCGACATTCTTCAATCCAGCAGAAGGTTCCCCTGTCAGTTATGAAGGAGGTTTTTTCTTTATCTCGCTCTGCCATAGGGATCTGATGATATCCCTTAAAGGCATCAAATAAGGCTAGTGCTTGGTATCCAGCAATCGCTTCAACTAATCGGTCAACCGAGGGTAAAGGATAACTATCTTTAGGACAACAATCGTTCAGGTTGGTGAAGTCAATGCACATTCTCCACTTCCCCTCTGGCTTCTTGACCATTACAGGGTTAGCTATCCATTCTGGGTACTACATTTCTTCGATTATACGGGTTTTGAGTAGCTTATCTACTTCTTCTCCAATGGCTTCAACCCGATCTAGTGCAAACATACGTCATTTCTATTTTATGGGCTTCTGTGAGGGATTGATATTCAAGTAATATTCTGCCAAACGAGGGGATACTCCTACCAAGTCATTAGTATCCCAAGAAAAGACATCTATATACTGGTTGAGAAGATTTCGAAGTTTGGTCTTTATCTCGGGGGGTAGGAGTGTTCCAACCTCGACGTTCCTGATTCTCCGAGTTGCATTGGCTTGGATTCGAAGTACTTGGCTGGTTCAAGATCCTCCTTCTTCGATTCTTGGATAGATTGTATTGTGCAGACTCAAGCTAATTGTTGATCCCCTCGGACTGTTGCTATCTCTTGGTTCGTGGGGAACTTCATCGCCAAGTGGTAGGGGGACAAGACGGCCTTTGCTTGGCACATCCAAGGTCGTCTGAGGATTATGTTGTGTGGCGCTCTGGAGTCAATGATCGCGAAGGTGCAACGAAGGGTTATACTCCGAGGACCATCTTTCACTCGTACTGGTAAAGTGATCTCTCCTAAAGGAGTTATAGGATCGCCTGCAAATCCCGAGATGGGGTTTGTGGGTACGAGATTTCTTTTGTCCGATCCCAACTGTTCATAACAGTTGAGAAACATGAATTCTACTTCACTTCCCCCATCTACCAGAACTCTTTTGATCACATTATGATTTATGTTGACTGTGATCACTAAGGGATCTGAATGAGGGAATTGATTAGGAACCGCATCCTGAGGTGAAAAAGTGACGGTTCCGTCCAGGCGAGATCTTTTGCTCTCTCACTCCCAGGGAGAGGCTTCTTCGGGTGAACGGTGTACACCGTTGATGCTCTTTCCTGCTCCCTGGTCGGTGGCGTGGCTCATCTCGTCATTGTCGTCATGGTTGGCATCGATGCTTCTTACTACTGTCGGGGCCAAAGAACGGATTCGTGTACTCCCATGAAGGTTTTTAGCCGGATCAGCCATGAGTTTTAAGGTCGTATAGATCAAGAATGGCAAGCGGGTCCCACTGGACGTGCCAAATTGATGGATAGCTACAAGCCGCGCTTGACCACGAACCCGGCTCACAAACTGATCTGCAAAACAAAACCTCAGGTGTCCCGAGGGTAGACACTTCAACGCTCAAGTTAGTATGATGCGTAAGGCGTATTGTATGTAAGATAATAGATAGAGAGGTTTACCAAAACTTCGGTATTTATATGGCTACAATCCGTAGATCACCAAGATATGTATTTATGGTTGGAATACAACTCTTATGGGAATAATAGTTGTATTACCATGTATAGAGGAAGTGTATTTCGGTCATGGTTGTATTACCATGTTTAGGAGGATGTATATTCCTTATAGAACATTCACAATATACGCATTCCTTATAAGGATTAGGATTGATGGACCCGTGGATCCACCCTCCGCGTAATCTCGAGACCATGACCCTTCTCGGGCCCTGGTTCGAGTATGAATGAGGCCCGAATACGAACCATGGACTTATCACTTTTCTCCTTGTTCCGCCTCCTCATCTACCTCTGAAACCTCCGAATCACTTGCATTAGAACCATACTCAATATAATTGCCAATGCTATCCACATAGCGTCTAGTTGGGTGATCGTCTTGTGACACATAGGCAGAGTCCTCCAACTGCTCTTCTTGAGTAGATTCATTGACCGCTGTTTCCACCTCCACATGGACATCATCCCTTGTTTTTTCTTCTTGACGCTTCAAAGTCTTAACTACTTGTTTCTTTGCATTGCTTCTGGATCTCTTTTTCCTTCTAAACCGTAGTCCAATCCCCCTTGGTCCCTAGCTTCAGACCCTCATCGACCTTCTTCTCAACCTTCATTTTGTGTTGATGCGCCTTCCACTGCAAGTAGTCTTCACAATCCGAAGTAAAATGGTTGTTTGCATTGCACTTTGTACAATATTTTACAAAATTTTTGTAGAACAAGTCTTGCTCCAGAGTAGAACCATCCGCCCTCGTAATTGTGATAGACCTCTTAACTAGTATAGTGTAGTCCAAATTTACCAAGATCTTTGGTATGTCACCCTTACTTGATGCAGTCTTGTTGTCCATGAAAATGGGATTTCCAATAGCCGTGGCTATTCTTGTAAGAGCATTTGGATGCCAACAAGGTTTAGGCAGCTCCGGCAACCGAATCCAAATAGGTCTTGCTGCAAGATGAGCTCTATCAATGTGCCCATGCCCTGGGATCAATTTCTTAAAGAAAGGTCTGCTATAGACCAGGTCTTCTCTGCCCTGAATTTCATCCCTATCTTCCACTAACTCGAACTGGAACTTGATATAGCAATTTCCCACCAAGGACAACTTGCACTTCTTCCCCCATCTCTCACCAAGACTTTGAAAGTGGGCATTCCCATGAATGAACCTGGTAGCACGCCAAGAAATCCATAGAATTTGCTTGCTTGGTCATGGTAATCACCCTCTTTGCTCAGAGTTAAACCATCAATCTTTCGGATCCTAATATCGGGGTAAGATAACGGTTTACTAGCGGGGTTGAAAGGCTCATTCCATTGTGTTTTGGAACGTTAAGACTTGGGGCATATGCCGTGCCGCTCTTGCATGTTGAAGCTGACCTTCCGGGAACCGGACTCTTGCCGCATCTAATTATAAGGCCTTCTTAGCACATGTACCCTCTCCTTGCATGTCCAAATTGCAACAAGGGATTGCCTTGAGTCAATTAGGGCATACCAGTTAAACCCTGAGTTCCCACCGCCGAAAACCCGTCAATATTTCTCCAATAAGAAGGTTCTTATGCTATAATTGTTTCCCTTGATTAGATAAATCCAATGCAATAAGAATCACAACGATCAGATTAGCCAATCAAAAATTACGGTCAAACTGTTGATTTTCCTCCACCGGAATTCCGCCGCACCGTTCTCCCTCCTTACTGCTCCGAAAATGTTTACTTTGGACTTTAAAAATTCCTCTCGAAGAGACTATTATAATGCACTAACAATCAAACTAATCCGATCTTGAATCAAAAGATACAGCCAAGACCTTGTTTTTCAAAATACCTTAACAAAACTCTGTCAAATCTTGCTCAAATATTAACGAAATTGTGTGTTTGAACCACCAATATGCTCAGAATTCAATGTGGAATGTTACCCACTCTCAGTCCATGGTGAAATTGACAGAAACTTGCTAAAAATTGAAGAAAAGCGTCATAACTAGAATATAGTAGGAAGACTTTCGCCTTTTCTCCTCTCCACATATTTCCACCATTATTTCTAAAAATATTTTCGGTTGTGCGATTAATCCAATGATATCAAATTTGATAATATTAATGATTAGTATCTATTTAAATATCTGACCAAAGTTTAAGAATAAATAGTGTCAAAACGTTAGAGTGTAGATTCGATTGAGACAGGGGTAGTATTGAAATCTTGAAACTATAAAACCTAAATTGATAAGGGCCTAACTGAGCTGAATTGGACGTTGAATTGGCAAGGCCTAAGATGAGCTGACCTTACTAAACCCATGTCCACTTGAGCTAAACTAAATTGAGATATGTTGAAAAGTATTGGAAGTTGCTAAAAGAGTGTTGAAGTGAACTTAAAGATGCTAATTAAATTAAAAATACTAAAATGATGAGAATTGGATAAACTAAAATGGACATGCCCCTAATACTTCACACTGACACATTACAAATTGAGAATTTACTTTAAAAAAAGTGTCTAAATAGAAATTGACCACGCATTATGATAAATTTTTAATGGAATGGAGAAAATATAGTTTTGATGGGAATAAAAAGTCAGGGAGGGGGACATGGGAGATATTTTATTGGTGGATCACTTGAATTATTATCCAATTAAAAAAAGATGAGAATAAAAAGTTGGTATTGCAGTAAAATACCATGCCTATAAGTTTTGGCTTAATAATTCCTAGTAACGTACTATATATAGCAACACAATATAATACAACACTTATCAATATTAGTTAGCACACTTATTATTTTTACACTTTTCAACTTAGATTAGTTAGCACATTTAAACACTTATTGATAGAGGGGAAACCTCAATGGTGTGAGTATGATAGATTAGGAAATAAATAAATATATATATATATATATATATATATATATATATATATATATATATGAGTATACAAGATACAATGAAGCTAGACTATAGAGAATATTCTAGAATAATCCAGATTAATGGGTTATGCCCAAACTAACCAATATCTTTTATTCTAACACCCATCTCAAGCGAAACGTTGGATGAAGCAAGACATTGAGTTTGGACCTAAAGAACTCGAATGATGGTTGCGATAGCCCCTTGGTGAATATGTCAGCAATCTGGAGGGAAGTAGGAACATGCCGAACACAAATCTTTCCAGAAGCGACAAGTTCACGAATACATGATAATCAATGTCAATGTGCTTGGCTCGTTTATGATCAACGATATTTTGGACAAGGAAGATAGCACCGTTGTTGTCACACAATGGTACTGGTGACTGGTGGAGTGGAAAATGCAGATCGCGAAGTAGATGAGACAACCAAACAACTTTAGCAGCCGTGTTAGACAAGCAGTGCCGTTTCTAACTTTTTCGAGACCTGAAGCGTACAAACAAAGATAGACCCCCAATATTTATAATATATTATATTTGTAAACATACAGTCTACCAAGAAATAAGTTAATAAACTAATCTCTTAATTTTTAAACGATGGATCGAGTTTTTATATTTATTTTATTATTTTTAAATGTAAGTATGAAAACAATGAATATAAGAAGAGAAATATATAAAGGCCCAGTCATTAAACAATAGGCGCACACACACATTACCTTTATATTTTCAATTTTTTTTTATAATTTCCATACATACATATATACTAATAATAACTAAAATGAGGCCCTTTTTGGGCCTATTTTGAGGACTCAAGCAAGGAAGTAACTTGCTTCCTTGCTGGGCCGGGCCTGTAGCCAAGGCATGGTGGAACGGGAGACAATGGGTTGTTTCTTGGCACTCCAAGAGACCAGATTCAAACCAAGAAAAACAGCATACCATAGGTTGAACGACATGTCCCAGACAACGAGCCCAATCCGCATCTAAGTAACCAAGCACTTATGAAGAAGCTAGGGAACTGAAAGTCAATCCATAATGCAAGGTACCGCGAATATAACGAAGGATCCGAGTAACAGCGGTAAAATGATCATCCCGGAGATCCTGGAGATACTGACTGACCGAGTTCACAGCAAAGGCCAAGTCCGGACGAGTGAAGGTGAGATACTGAAGAGTACCAATCAAAGACCGGTAAAGTGTAGCATTCGCAAAAGGATCACTAGTGTCGCTATGAAACTGAGAAAGTGGGACAAAGGACACCGAGACAGGAGCAACATCAATCATGCCAGCCCGTCGAAGAATGCAATGGGCATACTTGGCCAGACCCAAAAAGAGACCCGACGACGTAGAGGACACTTCTAAACCGAGGAAATATCCTAAGGATCCCAAATCCTTGATATAAAATTCCTTATCTGTGTGTGTGATGAACTAGCAAATGGCAGTCGGATCATATTCGATGAGAATAATATCATCAACATATACCAGCAGATACAAAATTACAGTTCCATGAGAGAACACAAATAAGGATGTGTCAGAAGAGCTGCAGACAAAATCAAGAGACCGAAGATAAGTACTGAATCGGTCAAACCATGCTCGTGAGGCCTTCCTGAGTATGTAAATGGCCTTTCGATGTCGACAAACAAAATCTGTATGAACTAGATCCTTATACCCAACTGGCTGAGCCATGTAAACTGGAGTATCAAGGACACCATTCTAGAAAGCATATTTTACATCGAGCTGATGAAGAGGCCATTTTCGCATAGTAGCAATGTCAAGGACGGTCCGAACTAGTAGAGGCCTTGATCACATTACTGAAAGAGTGATCGAAATCAAAGCAAGACAGCTGGGTATATCCATGAGCAACAAAAGACGAGCCTTATTACGATCCATAGTACCATTGGGTCGGTATTTCAACCGGAACACCCATTTGAAGCCAACAACCTTAGCATCGGGAGGACATGAAATTAAATCCCATGTGTGTTGCTATCGTAAGGACGTCATATATTCATGGTTGCTACCTATTGTGGATCTCGAAGCGCAGTACGATAATCACGAGGCTCATTTTGAGTGAGCAAGGTAGCTGTTAGTCCAGTAACAAAACCTTCAAACTTCCGAACTTGACGAGTGGCATCCTGATTCCGACTAGTTATTGGATGAGAGCGAGCTGGTGGTGGAACCTCAGGGACAATGGGTGACGCTGAAAGAGAGGGACTCGGCGAAAAATCTGAAGAAGAGCTCATGGAATGTGAGTCAAAAGATGCCTCCGACGAGGTGGGTGGAGATCCAATCACACCACCTGGCGATGATGATCTAGAAGGTGAGCCTGGCGGAGACTGTACAAGAGGTTCAGGAACGTGTGACCAGCTGTGGTAGCTATCTCGTCATCCGAACAAATCGAGCAAGGAGAATCAGAACAAGAAGGTGCATGTGCAGCCAAAGAAGTGTCAACAGAATGTGGATCAATGAATGCAGGGACATCCAAGGATGGAAAAGGTGAACCTGGACTTCCATTCGAAGCAAATGGAAAGCATGACTCATCAAACGAGCATGACGAGAGATGTAAATCCTACCAGTACTGCGATCCAAGCACTGAAAATATTTATATTGGCTATTGTAGCCAAGGAAACACAAGGTATACATATGGGAGAGAGTTTACTTGGTGCATACGGACAAATATATGGATAAAATCGACAACCAAAAGGATGGAAGTTGGAGTAAATAGGGGAATGACCATAAAGAAGGTCATAAGGAGTATCCCCATTGAGCACTGGTGAAGGAAGACGATTAATAGTGTAGGCTGCAACACTAAAAACATCGTCACAATGAGACAAAGGAAGGTGAAAGTGAAATAATATAATTAACCCATCTCGCAAAATATATTTTTGAATATTAGCTTTCTATAAGCATATAATGATACTTTTCTATTTGTTTTGATTTATATTTTCAAAATTAAATATCCTTTGCTTTCAAAAGTAAAATGATGTAGAAAACATACACAAAAAAGAGAAACAATTAGATAAGGCAGCCTTACAGTAAGGCACAAGGTATGACACAAGGTATGACAGACCCCCTTTTAATAACTTTTGATGCCAAAAATTAAATATTTATTTCTCGGTGCCATAAGTGCTAAAGGCGCACAAATCCAAGGAGCGTAATGCAAAATCTGAAACTTTAATCCCCAAATCACAATTCGATCAGACCTGAAACTTCCGGTTCCGATTTGAAGCTTCGATGCCGCTGCTCTGCTTTGCTTCGACGAACGGTCTTTTCCACTTCAGGTAAATCTAACGAATGTTATTTATATGTTGAAAAAACCTGTGTTTGTTTCATGATACCCATATTATGCCATTAATTTTGATTCCCTTTCAAAAGAACACACACAAAAGCACGCACACCAGAAGATGAAGGAGATAATCCGGCCATCGGAGATGATATTAGTGCTGATGGTGATGATTTTAATCACGACATAATAATTGATGTTGGTGATAATGACGTCGATGATTGACGTTTTTATTAGTTATAATTAATTTGATAATTTGACGTTGATGATTGACGATGGTTATGATATGATTGATGATGATGCTTTGATTTGATGATCGGATTCATGGTTTGATGATTGATGATTGGTGATGATGATTAATATCGGTTATGATGATTTGATGATTGATGATTTTTGATTGATAATCTAACAGATTTGACGATTCAATTGATGACGACGATGATTAATGTTGTTTGACGATTCGATTTGATTATTTCTATATTTTAGTTGATGATTTGATGTTCATGTTTGATGTTATTTTATCGATGATCGAACGGATTTGACGAGGATGAGTAAACGAGGTCAATTTTATGATTCGAGTTACGTTTCTACGAGAATCTAGCTTTACAAATTTTTATCGATTTGATAATGTTCATATTTTAGTTGATGATTTGATGTTTATGTTTGATGATTTTTTATCAATTATCGAACGGGTAATTATCATTCTACACGATAATGATTTGATAATGAGGACGATGATTTGATGATAAAAAACGAAGATTTGATGATTTGATGATGAATGACGAAGATATGATGATGAACGATGATGATATGATGATGAACGGCGATGATTTGACGATAAACGACGATGATTTGACGATAAACGACGATGATTTGACGATTAACGACGATGGTTTGATGATGAACGACAAAAATTTGACGATGAACGATAATGATTTGATGATGAACAATAAATATTTGATGATGAATGGTGAGAATTTGATGAAAAATGTTGATTTGATGATGAACGAAGATGATTTGACGATGAACGATGATGATTTGACGATAAATGATGATGATTTGACGATTAACGACGATGATTTGATGATGAACGACAAAAATTTGACGATGAACGATAATGATTTGATGATGAATGATAAATATTTGATGATGAACGGTGAGAATTTGATGAAAAACGATGATTTGATGATGAACGTCGATGATTTGGTGATGAACGTCGATGATTTGATGATTTAATATTGATGATTGATGATGGTAATGATGAATAAGGAGATTAAATGTGTTATATATTCTTATTGCAAAATAGTCTCTGATTTTTATTAACATTTTAAATACTGGCACCAAAAAATAAATATTTATATTCCAATCCCAAAAGTATTTTGCCTCAGAATCTAATACCCATTACCTTACCATAAGATTGGCTTATCAGAGACTTTTTCTACAAAAAAAAATTAACGGAATTTGTTTTTGAAAAAATTACATTAAAATCAGATTTTTAATTTTTTGAAAATTACAACGATGTTATTTATATTGAGATTCTCTTTTAAAATAAATTGAATTATCTAATTTGAAACTTTCACTTTCAAAAATGAATCCTAAGTAATGTATTTTTCCAACATTATGTTTGCTTTTAACTTTATTCAGAAATTTTAATTTTGAAAAATAAATTGAAACTAAATAAAATTTACGAGTCTAAAAATCGATCAAATTTGTTCGTTGTGCCACGAACCCCACACTTTGTGTGTTGATGTTAAATATTATATGTTTGTTGGGTTCATAAAAATCAATTTAGTGATTTTATTATAAGGAATATTTTAATTCAATACATTAAACTTTGTCTCTTTAATTTAATACATTAAGGAATAATTTTAAGGAATATTTTAGTCATTATCTCTTTGTTTGTTATTATGTTCAATACATTAAAGTTTACTTCACTTTAATTCAATTTAGTTATAAATAATTGTGATTTGATAAAATATAGTTGCATCAAATCATTATTTCAATACATGACATTTTATTATGTTCCATTTCTATTCAAATATGTACAATTCAGTTCATTTTATTTGTCAATAATGAATTTTATTATTATATTTAATTTTTTCAATTCATTTCAAATAAGTACATTTATTTTTTTTAGTTCGGTTAAGTTCAGTATATTTATATTTTTTCAGTTCTAATCAGTTCAATCAACATATTAATATTTTTTCAGTCCAGTTCAAGTATTTTATATTTTTCAGTTCAGTTAAATATTTTGTATTTTTTCAGTTCAGTTCAATATTTTTATATCTTTTTTCAGTTCAGTTCAGTATTTTTAAATTTTTTTAGTTTATTTCAGTATCTTTTTATTTTCTTCAATTCAAATCAATTCAATTCAGTTCAGCGAGATATAAACTCTACCAAACAGATTCTAAATAACATAACATATTTAATTATTTATAAAAATATTTTTGAGTAGGATTCTCTCTGGAAAGTTAGATCGGGTCGAGAAAGTATAAATACAAAATGGAATTAGGATGTGTTTGACAAGTCATGATTTTTTAAAATTTGGACTTTACTAATCCAGTTTTGAAAATTGTTTGGTTTAATAATAACTAGATTTTGAAAGTACATATTTTTTTTATCAAAAACTCAAATCGAAATCAGATACAACCAAACAATATTTTTGTTAATTTCCAAAATTTAAACAAACGAAACAAGATTTTTGATGATTCAGACTTACAAAATTTTAAATAAAATTTCAAACTAAGTTCAAACTCTCAAAATCAGTTCCAACCAAATACACATTTCCTTGTTATATATTGGAGATTGGAGATGTAATGTATTCAAGCATAGCGTTCTTTGCCAGGTGCGATCCGTGCGATCGCACCGGGTCCCCAAATTTGGGGTCCCAAGTTTTTTATATTTTCTATATATTTCATTATATATTGGGTTATAATCAGAAAAGAGTTTTTGAGATTTAAAAAAAATTGAGAAAAAATTTTTAAATTAAAGAAAAGTTGAACGGTTCAAAATTATATATAAGATATATATTTCGTTATAACTGAGGTATAAATGCAAATGATTTGCAAAAATTTAAGAAAATTAAAAATAAATTGAATTTGAGAAGATTGAAGAATCACCATTTCATTTACTGCACTAATCCCCGAAAATTAAAGGGACTACCTTGTATTCAAGCCTAACATTATACCATCCAATATAACAAATTACCCATCTTAGTACTTTGTAAACAAAATTTAAAATTCTAATTATTTATCTAACTTTACTAAGTCGGGTTTTCTTAATACTTGAAATATTTTTGGAAATTTTTATCCTTCGTTTTCAAAGGTCGAATGACACCATTTAACAAAAAAGAAGAAGTTAGAGCATGTTTAATACACATAAACTGAACTGAATTAAACTGAATAATACTGAACTGAACGGGAAAATGCTGAATTGAACTGAATTGAACTGAACTGAACTGAACTAAATAATTTCATTTGATTTATATAAAAAATATATTTCTATTCAAAAGTTTTATTACAAAACAAACCATTGAATTGAATTTAACTGAAAAAACTGAATTGAAGAAACAAATCATTGCATTGTTATAACTACTTAGCTAAGTTTTATCGAATTATACTTCATCAGAACCGAACTTGATAAAATGATCTTAGATGTTAAACAAAACTGAACTGAAGTATACTGAACTGAACTTTATTGAACTGGATTGATATAACCAAATTGTGCTATATTTTATCAAATCAAATTTTATCAGCACCAAACTTAATAATCGAACCTAGCTAAATGAACAGAATTGAAATGAAGTATAATGAGAACTGAAATGAACTTAATTAAGCTGAACTTACATACATATGCATTGATACAATTAAATTAGCAAAATTATATCAAATCATAATTCATCAATTATAAACTTAACAAATTGGACCTAACTTATTAAATTGAATTGAACTGAATAATACGGAACTCAACTTCATTGAACTTAATAGAAACTAATCAATGGATTGATATTACTAAATGAAACTGCATTTTATCAAATCATAAATCTTCAAAACTGAATTTAATAAACTTAATTGAACTGAAATATATTGAACTGATTTAATTAAACAAAAAGAAATTGAAGAACAAATCAATGTATTGTTTGAAATCAAATGGATATTTTAACCAAATTAAATGGATATAGCACCAACAAGAATGTGGAAATATCTATCTAATAGTAATGAAACTGAAACTCACGAAAATAAAATATAATTGATTTGAACTATACTAACTGAATTGAACTGAACTAAACTACAATTCACTGAAATGAACTTAATTTTCAACATAAGTTTAAAATAATTAAATTATATTTTTCGAGGAGCTGAATTGAATAAAATTACATTATTTCTGAATTGGATTGAACTGGACTGAATTATCAACATATAATTTGTTTAATTTTTTAAAAATGTATAATGCACTGAACTGAACTGAACTAAAAAATACTGAACTGAACTGAATGAAAAATACTAAATTAAACTGAAAAATACTAAAATGAAGTGAAATGAAATTCAGATTGTTGTTTCTTATTATACACTTATCTTCATCACAAACGAGTTTATATTCCCAACGGAGCTTGGAAACGAAGAAGAAAAAGAAGTGAAAATGGCCCCTGGCCGGAGCTTGGAGTCGGCTCGGAATGAGGGTGGTCCCGTAACATACGTGGTCCATATATTAATCCATGCACCCAGATCCGCCATGCTCATTGGCTAAGGTTTGAGAGCTTTGAGTTTAGACATTGGGCTGGACCACTTTGTTTTCCCAGGTCAGCACTCCATGTGCGGCCGACACGTTTCATATTCTGTTGCGGGACCACCTCTTCCCGGCGCGTGTCTTCAAATTCACGCCTGAACTCATCATAACGTCGGCCAATAAAATATCTTCTCACCGGAGATAAAATATCCTGCCCTGCGGGTCCAAGTGGGGCCTCAATTTCGGGAGTCCAAACATTGGAAAGGTCACTTTTTTCTCCATAAACCATCACCGCCTTATCGGCCATATCACCTACCTCACATTCTGGGAAAACCATTTTTCCCTACCATGTCAATCCACCTGAGTACGAGGCAAAATGTACCACACTAATTTTAGTTTTTTTTAAAAAGGGTAAAAGGCTTATATGACTCTCAGTTTTGATAATAGTGCATTTATAACCCTCAGTTCTTATTTAGTGCGATTATGATCTTCGATTAGGCAAACCTTTGCACATATGACTATGAACATACTTAATAATTAAATTTTGGTTAACAAATCATATAAAATGTCACAAATACCCTTTGATTTCAACTTAAAATAAAATTCAAATTAGTCACTACTTCTGACGGACCAACTTACTTGGAGATGGGTGCTTGGTGCTGACCAACTCCCCGACCTCAACTCGCCAGTCACCAGTGCGTTCCCTATAAATCTCGAAGCGTGGCTACGTGGCCCGTCGGCCGATGACTGAAAAATTGAGTGCCGCCGACTGGTCATGTATGCATGATATCGATTTCAGCAACGTTGAGTAGGTACCCAACAAATCCATGAAAAATAAAGTAAATATTTGGAATAATATGATGTTTTTAAATATTTTCAAAACGAGGTTATTTTTGTTACACTTTCAAATTTTTAAATTTATTTTTAAATAAGGTCATTTTTGTCTTTTTACGAATTTTCAGTCAATAATTATGGGAAAATCATTTTAATTAAGATACAGGGTTATAATCACACTAAATCAAAACTAAGGGTTATATGTGCACTATTACCAGAACTGGGAGTTATATAAGCAATTTTCCCTTTAAAAAAAATACTATTTTTAAGATTAGAAAACAATGAATCGTTGTGGTCAAATACATAACGAGACTGTCAGCAAAGATTATGGTGAAATAATAAACACATTATAAGTTTATAGTTTAACTTTACAAAATTAGGTGTTTGAATTTTATCAATCATATTAAGATCATCCACATGTTTGCAAATATATGGAGTCTGAGTCTCTGTCAAGTTCAGCTGAACTGAAATTCACTTAACTGAAATTCGCTGAAATCTGCTGAAATTCGCTGAAGTCCGCTGAAATTTTTTGAACTGTGTTGAAATTAACTACAAAATGTTATAATAATAATAATAATAATAATAATAATAATAATAATATATTATTATTATTATTATTAATTTGAGTTCAAACATTCAACTTCAAATTTGATCAAATAATAAAGATTTTAAAGTAATTATTTTATTTGTACAATGCTATTTCAAAAATGACACATATCATACAAATCAAATAATGAAATACTTTTTTGTTTCGCAGTAATTATTTGATCAAATAATAAATATTTCGCAATAATTATTTGGTTTGTTAATGGACATAGGCCCTGTCAAGTTCAGCTGAACTGAAATTCACTTAACTGAAATCCGCTGAAGTCTGCTAAAATCCGCTTAAGCCAGCTGAAGTCTGCTGAAGTACGCTGAAATCCGCTGAAATCCGCTGAAGCCCGCTGAATCCAGCTGAAGTCCGCTGAAATCTGCTGAAATCCGCTGAAGTCTGCTGAAGTCTGCTTAACTTAACTGAAATGTGCAGAATTTAAGCTGAACTTGACAGGGCCATATTCGTAATCAGGGCATGTTCAATATGCCTGAACTGAGCTGAACTGAATTGAATCGAATAAATATTGCACCAAATCAAATGGAAATCTCTATCTAATGGTAGAGAAACAGAAATTCAAGAACAGAAAATAGAATTGAATTGAACTACACTTAACTGAATTGAACTACATTTAATTGAAATGAACTGAATTGAACTTCATTTAATTAAAATGAACTGAATTTTCAATATAAACTTAAAATCGTCAATTTATATTTTCGGGGAACTGAATTGAAATAAATTACAATTTCTCTTAATTGGATTGAACTGGACTGAATCATTAACACATATTTTGTTTTAATTTTAATTAAAGTATAATGTACTGAACTGAACTGAAACTACTGAATTGAATTGAACAGAACCAAAATGAACTGAATTGAAAAATAATGAACTGAACTGAAAATATTTAGATAAATTGTACTAAACAGGCCCTTATTGTTGAATTTGTTAATTTTGAGTATAAATTAGAACTATTAAAAATAAGTTTATTTGATAAATTAAAACAAAATACATTGAAGAAACATTTGTTCTCAATTAACTTCATTTGATAAATCAAAACAAAAGTATTTCATTGACATTCTTGAATTGTAGAAAATTTTATTTTAAAACAATTTAGTGAAAATAGGAATTTTTTTTAAATTTAGCTGAAATCCGCTGAAATCTGCTGAAGTCCGCTGAAATCCGCTGAACTCTGCTGAAGTTCGCTGAAATCCGCTGAAGTCTGCTGAAATCCGCTGAACCCAGCTGAAGTCTGCTGAAGTCTGCTGATGTCCGCTGAAGTCTGCTGAAGTCTGTTTAACTTAACTGAAATGTGCAGAATTTAAACTGAACTTGACAGGGTTGAGTAAAGATTTCTTTTGACTTGTAATTTTATAAGGTCAAATTGTTTGTAATTTTACATATTCATCTGCACCTATTAACACAGCATATTATCTATTAAATGAACTAAATAATATTTTTTAAATTTTCACCAAATCTAGTAACATTTCAGAAAAGTTTTTATATATTATACCCTAAATATCATACTTTCTAATTTAAACTCTTTATTTATTACTCAAATTTTAAAATAGGATTCTTAAAATTTTGCATTAAAATATATCTAACTATATGTTTATTTTATAATGATTAATGTTTTAATACAAAGATGCATAATTTGAATTTAAATATATAGTGAAATTTTCATAACATTGAAAAAAATTGGTTTCAAAAGGCTTTGCAATTTTTTTGTAAGTATAATTTTTAAGAAACAAACAAAGGAATCAACAATACACAATCTAATCAAATAAACACGTACAGCATGTATAGTCTCACTCTCACGAGAAGCACAACGAGGCCCCGTCCATTTCAGCCGTTGGACGTGAGAAAAGTTGAGTGGTGAAATGCAATTATTTCGTCAACTTTTGGGTTGAGATTTGAGTGTGACTCATAATAATTTGGGTCGGTTGAGAAGTATATTTATATTCTCCTCCACGAGTACTATAAAATTGATTACTTAAACACTCAAATCGGACCAACGGTGAATGAGATATCGATGCTCAAAATTGATTGGTTGAACTTGGAAAAATTGATAAATCTAAATTCGTCTATTTCAAAGTTTGGAAAGTGTGAAAGACTTCCATTTAAGTTTGGACTTTCTAAAAGACTTTCTGAAGAGCCCACATTCAAAGTGATTTATGATAATGAATGTTTCATATTTATGTTCATGAATACATAACGTTCCAATAATCAAATTCTCATATTTATGAGAATGAATTTAGGCAATTCAATTCAGTTTAGAGCACCACTATATAAACAACCATAGAGCCATTTAGATGAATCCAATACGAGTCAGTCTTATGCCTAAAACACCATTCACATTCTCTCTCATATTCATCAGTCTGGCTCTGTCTTTTCGTGCTCTTGAGTCTCCTGTTTTCAGGTCAGTTCTGCGTGATAGATTGCCTTCGGACTGTGCGCCGGTACGGGGTTTTGCTACAGGTTAGCATAACCCTTGATGGTATTACCCTAGAAACGGGGACCAATCCGGTTGGCCTAAATCGTTTTAAGGGCAGCGTCCGCCGCGACTCCATCTAATTGCAACTTTGATATTTATTTCAGTTGTGGAGCATGCTACTTATATTAATTTATTCTAATATTTTGATACAAGTATAATTTGATTTTGCATGTTGCTACTTTGATTTATTGTTAATTAAATTTTGCACTGTTTAGAAAATATAGTTCCTACACAGTCTTGAAACGATTTAGCCTTAAAGGTTCTATATTTTGTGAAATTGGTAGTGTGAAATTATTTGACAATTTGCGAAACATATTGCATGATTTTTCGGGAAAAAAAAATCGTGTGCTCTATGTGATTAGATTTTCTTGAAAATTAGTGGCATATACTAATTTTGGAATTTCATGTGATGAAACTGTGTTTAACTAATGTGTTTTTTGAGTGTTGAATCCATGACGAGTTAAACTCGATCAAGTGGCCATGAATTTGCTACAGGAAGGTGCAAAATGTTTTATTAGAATGGACTTGATGGGAGAGAGAAGATGAATGATGGCTCAAATAACCTATGGTATAAATGGCCTCGTCTCTCGGCTATATCAAATGAATGGTTGACGTATTATGAATCTAACAAATTGAATCAGCTTTATGGTATTCAATTAAGTTTAATGCTCGCGGCTTTATTTTATACCATGATTAATCTCTCTGTCTGATTAAAGCATGCCAAGTTTGGTGATAAAGTGTTAATTTGCATGCTTATTGTTTTGTGAAATTGAAAATAAAGCATATATATAACATAAACTTTCATTCCTGTGGTATTGGATCCGTGCTTATTAATTTTGCATGACTTTGGTTTAGAAAAATATGTAATTATATTACATATATGAGATGAATATGCATACATGCACAGTTATATATATGGGATGAATATAGACCCGTTACATGAGTGCAAGCGAGAAACTTGAAGTTTTAATATTCATTTGTTTCCATGATTATATATCATTTAGTGAATATTATAATTAAGTAATGTGATGCATATAATTATGGGAAAGTGATAAACACTGAAAATGTCAATACATTCTAATGAAAGGACTTTGATAATATATGTGGTTTATTACATGATTGCATGCAAATTAATTATCCAATAATAATTAATTAAATATGCAATAAGTACGTATTTAATTGGCATTGATATATGAATACGTGGATTTTATTTGCATATTATTTTGGTAAATCGAAAACGCATGAATTGCAAGGAAATTAAAACTTGTCTAAGAGTTTGTCTGTATTGAGAATATACATGTTTACCACGGTTTTAAAATGTTTGCATTCTATAATTGTTTGATATTTGTGAAATCAATGGGTTTTGTTTTCTAACAAATAATCAAGATGCAATTTTTGTGATTTGTTCATGCATAAAAGTTTTCTGTGAAACTTTGATATATATAGAACATGGAAAGCCACAGTTTTGAAAAATAAACCAATCTTGTGTTTTAGTAAAAGTCCATTGTATCAATTGATCAAATTATTTATGTGACGTTAATTACTTGATGAATAAAGTTATGAATTTAGTTTCGTAACGGCCGAAATGAATCATAATGCGTAACATAAGGCAAAATTTGATCATTTGATATGTTATGGTAGTATATGCATTGAATTTGGCTTCTTACATGCATGTAATTAGTCTTGCAATTCTATCACTGTAGTAAGCACGTCTGATAATTAATGCATGAAAAGTGATTTTGGTATATGTTTACTAAAATGGTGTGAGCTAATATACTAGTTTAGTTCATGCAATGCGTATCTAACACGTAATTTGCATGAGAACTGTATATGCTCTGTTTATGCTTTATACTTTACAAGTAATCATTTTGATATTTTGCGGCTAAGTAATTCATGCATATTTCAAGAAGTTGAAATCTATCCTTGACGATTATAATGGTCTGGGCAATAGTGCATTGCATGAATAGAGCATACGGCTCGATGTTCATGATTTTGGTTATTTTGAATAACGTATAAAATCTGAATGTGATGACATGAGTTGTTTAACTATGTCGAGGGTTTATGATTTTATAAATCATGATGATAACACCCTAAAGCATGAGTTTTCAAAACTATGCTAAGAATTCCGAACACTTGTAATCAGTGTAATTTGGAAATTCGTCAGAATTTCAGTTGAAAGACACGAAAGTCTGAAATTAAAAATTCAGATAAATTGCAATTGCAGAATTTAAAATCATGAGAATTTTGAAATTCTGAATATGACATGAAGTTCTGAGGAACTAGATACACGTGGTAATATTAAGGATACCCTCTCAATGTGGGGGATACGAATCCTAAAATTCATTGATGATATGAATTTTGAAAGACTATCTCGGAGAGAAGAGTTATCATTCTCGACCCATGGGTATAAATCCATATTCTTGGTTCATGGTTGAACTGGAAGTCGTTAGAAATGATCAAGCGATGTGGGGGCGGAAGCCGATATGTTGGCTGGCGATATTTTAAATAAGATATTCAAAAGGAGAATAAAACTCTTTATGGTGTAGAGTCATCATATACATTTCTTCAAATGTGGGGGTTGACGTCTTACAAGGATAGTAAAGCAATTGTATCTTTACTAGATATGCACAATATAATGATGCTTGTCGATATCCTAAATATATATTTTATGGAAATATTGAAATGACATCTTCATCTATCCTAAAATGAACTTTTAAGTCTACGGATTAAATCAATGATGGTCCTGGATTGACCTAAATGAAACAAATACGATAGGACATGGTTTTGTGCCTTATTTGCTTTAAGGTTTAATCTAAAATCTTTCCTGAAATTGGAATTTCCAAGAATTGTGTTTATGAAATTCGTTGATCAATGGAGAATTTGATCTATGCCTTATTTTCTTTAAGGTTGAATCTAAAGCTTTCATGAAACTAGAATTTCGATGGTCCTGGATTGACCTAAACGAAGCAAATACGATAGGACATGGTTTTGTGCCTTATTTGCTTTAAGGTTGAATCTAAAAGCTTTCATGAAACTGGAATTTCCAAGAACTTTGTTTATGAAATTCGTTGATCAATAGAGAATTTGATCAATCTGATTGCGGTAAGTCACTAGAGTTCTAGTAGATTTCAACAATTAGTAAGTATATGTGTATACTTGAGGGTCATTCTCTTGACATTGAGAATGAGTCCTATAATGATTGTACTTGCTATTGAGGCTTTTGTAAAAGTTACAAGTAAATCAAATGGACCTAAGTGGTTAATGGGAGATTTAGACAGTCAAATCTAAACATGACAATATATATATATATAAAGCCACCGCTCCATACTAATGGTTCATAAGCCGATAAACTAATTGTTGTTTTGCCAAAGAGTATGATAATTGTTTACGTTAAAGGACACGAAAAATGACCGTGTCATTTGCGTCTTGAAATGATGGTTATTGCTCATTGTTGGTAACAATATGCCGTAGTCAGGGAAAGAACTCTATAATTGTGTTAAACTACCTATGATAGGTATGTCTTTCTCAAACTGAAAGAGTATTAGAGTCATTGCCACTGCTTAAGTTGTAAGCAGATGGATGAGCAATCCTAGTGACTCACACTAGAAGGGAAGCAAGATTATTGAGAGATATTCGTTTCATTCTAGTGTATATACTTCAATTTACTAGTTATCCACTAGTGATTATTTTACACTAGGTGGTGGACTGGGCTCACAGAAATCCTACAAACAAACTGCAATAACTCTAGATCCACGATGGAATCGGAGTTGTCACCTTAAATAAGGTTGTGAAGAAACATATTGTTTCGTCGGTTTGTAGAGGACAGTCATGGTGGCAGAAGTCTAAACTAGTATTTTGCATTGCAACAACTTCTCTCAACTAGAGTGATCACAACTGTTTATGTAAAGTCGAGAGACGACATAGCAGATCCCTTAACTAAAGGGTTGAATTGAGAGATAGTTGAATCATCGAGAGGAATAGGACTTATGTCCATTAAATGGTGTGGTTAAGTATGTGGATACCCAACCTATGCGATTGGAGATCCCATGGTCTAGGTTCAAAGGGACAACTAAACTGCAAAGACCCACCGACGCTTACTGTGGGGTTTTTTTTTACACCTCCCGTCCTATTCCTAAGATGAACAAACAGTGAGTGGTTTTAGAGGATAAGCATTCAACATGCTTTTAATGATTCACGGCCTCAAAGTATGGATTACTTGAGTGGAGTTATATAAAAAGTTCAACGAACTTCTCCTCAGCAAAGAATCACCTATGTAAGTGAGAAGTTTGGCCGCTTCGAAAGGGGATTGTCGGGACGCAATTTCTTAGAAACCTTACAGAATAGGGCGTGTCCATGACCGTAAAATGGACACAACCGAGGAAAGCGCACGAGGTAGGAAAGGGTGTTGTGGGAACTGCACTGAAATTCCACACAAGAGGTTCGCGGAAGTTCAAAAACGTCAAGTTCATACTTCCTAACCAGTGGAATAAGGTGTACGACTCAAGGGAAAGTTCAAAGGGGACAACCTACTTATCCTATGCAACATCCTAAGCCGTCGATAACGAATCTATCACACAGTCAAATTCCGCGTCTGTCGTCTGTTGCGAATTGTTCTGATTCCTACATCAATATCTGATTCATGTGGGGGATTGTTGGAAGTGAGAAAAGTTGAGGGGTGAAATGCAATTATTTCGTCAAATTTTGGGCTGAGATTTGAGTGTGACCCATAATGATTTGGATGAATTGAGAAGTATATTTATATTCTCCTCCACGAGTACTATAAAATTGATTACTTAAACACTCAAATCGGACCAATGAGATATCGATGCTCAAAGTTGGTTGGTTGAACTTGAAAAAATTGATGAATCTAAATTCGTTTATTTTAAAGTTTGGAAAGTGTGAAAGACTTCCAATTAAGTTTGGACTTTCTAAAAGACTTTCTGAAGAGCCCACATTCAAAAGTGATTTATGATAATGAATGTTTCATATTTATGTTCATGAATACATAACGTTCCAATAATCAAATTCTCATATTTATGAGAATGAATTCAGGCAATTCAATTCAGCCTAGAGCACCACTATATAAACAACCATAGAGCCATTTAGATGAATCCAATACGAGTCAGTCTTATGCCTAAAACACCATTCACATTCTCTCTCATATTCATAAGTCTGGCTCTGTCTTTTCGTGCTCTTGAGTCTCCTGTTTTCAGGTCAGTTCTGCGTGATAGATTGCATTCGGACTGTGCGCCGGTACGGGGTTTTGCTACAGGTTAGCATAACCCTTGATGGTTTTACCCTTGAAACGGGGACCAATCCGGTTGGCCTAAATCGTTTCAAGGGCAGCGTCCGCCACGACTCCATCTAATTGCAACTTTGATATTTATTTCAGTTGTGGAGCATGCTACTTGTATTAATTTATTCTAATATTTTGATACAAGTATAATTTGATTTTGCATGTTGATACTTTGATTTATTGTTAATTAATTTTTGCACTGTTTAGAAAATATAGTTCCTACATCAGCTTAGTCCAACGAATTTTAGCAGTTAGCAGCTCCAAACGGTTTAAACAATTTCATGTAGATCAATTAGCTCCAACCAGGTCAAACAATTTTAGCAGTTTTACCAACTGAATTCATCTGACTTGCATTTTTTAAAACAAAATAAAATATTTTGAAACTTAGGTACCAAAAAGATTATTTTAATTGTTGTCAATGAAATATTATTTACTTTAACTTGTCTAATTACAAATATTTAAACCACATACGAATATTCATCAATGAAAATAAAATAATCCAAGCAGTATCAGTTCCAAGAAACTCCAAATAGATCAGTTCTACCAGGTAGCAACCAGTTCAAGCAGGTCAACTGTACTAGTCCCGAGAGTCCTTAAATTAAATTTCAGTAATTATACATGCACGTCTATGTTTACTAATGCAGGTCTAAAAGACACAATATGTGACCCTGAATTGTCCTAGTACACTCAAAATATTATATTTTGCAAACCTGTATCAGTAAACATAACCTGCATGTATCATCACTCTTAAATTTTGATCGATTGATTCAGTTAATTTTTTTATTTGACTATGAATTTTGGCCCTTTATTCTGGTAGCGTGTAAGTTGTTTTTCACATCTTAGAAAATTTCAAAGTCACTTTCACTGTGCACTGAGACGGGGAAAGTATATAAACAAATATATATGAACAAGTTGGGGTTTTTTATACATAAGAGATTGGTTGGTTACAAATTTCTTATAAACTCTCACATGAATATAATCTCTCTCACAAGACTCTTGTTTGTTGCTCGTATCTCCTCCTCCTGAAGATCAGTCCAAAGCACAAGCACCCCAAGTCCAAATTCAAATTCGTCACCGGAGTCATCACCCTCTGGTTTTCCGGCCGGGCATGTAGGATATGGAAGGCGGCGGCAACAACGATGTCATTGCGCCGTTCGTGATGAAGACTTACCAGATGGTGAACGACCCCTCCACCGACTCCCTCATCGGCTGGGGCTCCGCCAACAACAGCTTCCTCGTTCTCGACCCCCTCGATTTCTCCCAGCGGATCCTCCCCATCTATTTCAAGCACAACAATTTCTCCAGCTTCGTTCGCCAATTAAACACCTACGTGAGACTCAATTTCACAACTTGATCATCATTCCATTTCCTCCATGTTATTGAGTTTCTGATTGTTGATTTAAACGCAGGGCTTCAGAAAAGTGGATCCGGACAAGTGGGCTTTCGCCAACGAGTGGTTCCTGCGAGGGCAGATTCATTTGCTGAAGAACATCGCGCGGCGGAAGCACGGCGGCGCCCGGAGTTCAGAAGCTGAAGAAGAAGGGATCGTGATGGAGATTGCAGCGCTGAGGCAAGAGCAGAAGGATCTTGAAGAGGTGGTTTTGAGGATGAACAAGCGGCTCGAGGCTACTGAGAGAAGACCCCAGCAAATGATGGCCTTCTTGTCCAGAGTTGCAGAGGACCCCCAGTTTATACCTCGCGTCATCTTTGAAAAGGTTCAGAGTAAGAAACTGAACCCAATAATCACCGGAGATAAAAAGCGGAGGTTAATCGCCTCGCCGTCGCCGTCGCCGTCTGCCGCCTCATCCTCCGGGAGAGGCTCCTCTCTGAAGAGCGAGGAGGAGGAGGAATATAATTTTCCCCGGAGCTCTCCCTCGCCGGAGATGGAGTCTCCGCCGTGGTTTAACGGAGAAACACCGGTCGCCGGCGGACAGTCTCTGAATGTTTTTCAGTTTTCCAACGGAAGCGGTGGATTCGCGGCGTCTCCGTCACCTTCGCTGCCGTACGAGAATAATTACTGCTATAGGGATTTGAGTTACATAGGCGGCGTAGGGGTTGTGATAGGGGAGGCGGCGGCGGTGGAGGAGAGCGGCCGTGCGGCGCCACCGTCTTATCCGTTCTCACTGTTGGGTTAAAGGTCTCTAGCATTTTATATTTCGATTATGCAAACAGAAACAGGTTATCTTTTGACTAATAATAATATTATTATAATTTATCTAGTCGTGTTATTTTTTGTGGTAGCTTTATTATTGTATTGCTAGCCTTGTTAACCCATGATACTTTTTATACTAGCATATTAGGACACGTATTGTAGATGTCCTAGTTTTTTAGTTTACTTGTTTTGCAGACGCAGATTTGAACTAAATATTGCTGGTGTAACCTGGCAAACTAGGTTAAGACTTAAGAAGTGTTACTTGTGAAGTATGACACACAACTTTTCTTTATATAAAAAAGTTGAACTACTATAGTGGAGAGTATTTATAACTTCTCAAATTGATGGATTTCTTGGATGTTTCGGACATGTGATATGTCCTCGTCGAGTTTACGAACTGTGACATGCAAAATAGATTCCGGAGTGGTTGGGGGTAAACACTTCGATGGTTAAGTCAATGACAGTTTTATGAAAAAATAAACACAAAAGCGTAGTGTATGTAAGATAGATAGAGACGCGTACCATGCCCTTGTATTTATAATGCCATGGTCTTTTAATAGAAATGGTTTGTAATTGTAGTACGATCGTATTATACATGGCAAAAATAATTGTATTCCCATAATTACTGGAATTGTATTCCATATGTGTTAACTAGAATGTACATAAGTCATATTTAAACTAGACCGGTGGATTCCCAAGCCCACCTTCCATGTATATGTCACAATTGGGCTTATAATACAAGGGCATACGGTCTTTGCACCATGAAGAGCTACGTTTAGACTGTTGGAAACTTGGAGGTAGTTACATGAGTCATGTTTTGGATATTGTAATTCCATCTGAAAAGATGATCTCTCGATCCCCAATTCTCTTTTGTTTCTCCCCCAATCCCCAATATTCTTGAACTCATATTGTAATTTGAACAACTCGGTTAAGCTCAATTTGCTTATCATTTTAACAGTCCAGATCAAAACATTTGGTATTAGAACTATCGATTCTCTGATCGAATCGATTGCGGAAACACGGTTGCGAGCTCTGGAAGCACAGATGAAGCGCAAATTTCACGAGCTATCACAAAAGCTTAGTGATGATATTTACAGCGCAATCGGTCAGGATTTGAACGCGAAACTAGAAGCGGTTGGTCTTGATCTGGAGAAGAAGACCGATGCAGATCGCGAAGGCGATGAAGGATCAGACCGAGCAGCTAAGAAGGATGATCTTAGAAGCGGTTCAACTTAAATCGCAGATCGACGGTGCAACGGCGGGGCCAACTCCGATCACCGTCTCAGATCAATCCACCGGCAAGAAAGAAGCTGAGGTTGAACAACGAGGAGATCTCATCACTCTCGGAGATTGAGAACTAAGATCGACCAACGATTTTCACGCCAGAACTGAGCTTCCTTGCTTTTTAGGTAAAAATCCGAAGGAATGGTTGAGACGTTGCCTGAAATTCTTTGCTTACCAAAGAATTGGTGAAGACAGAAAGGTAGCAGCTGCAAAATTGTATCAAGAAGGCATAACAGAGATATGGTTCCAGACTGAGAAACTGTCATGAACTGAATGGAGTTGGAATGACTTCTAGTTTGCTGTTCTAGCAAGGTTTACTGAGTTGGTGAATTGGATGAATTTGAAGCTTTCAATAAGATGTATCAGAAGGGATCAATGAGAGCTTTCCAGGAAAATTTTGAAGATCTTAAGACCATGGTTTTGGGTAAGGATCCTAGACTTCTAATCCTATTTCATTTCCAGTTTAATAAGTGGATTAAAGGATGAACTGAAGCCAAAAGTTAAAATGTTTCAACCTAATTACATTAAAGCAACTGTGCAATTGGCTCTACTCCAAGAAAAGAATCTGGACTTGATTAGGAGAAGGTCTAGAAAGGTGAATAATGTTTGTACCAGCATGAACCCTTACCCTAGAACTGTTGGAAACCAAAACTCCATTACTTACGCTAGGCCTAATCAAGACAAAGGCAACTGGAAATATAATGCTAACAAAGTAGATAAAGGTAATGGTTCTAGTGTTGCTAAAATATCTCCACAAGCAGTACGGTACATGAGGGAAAATGGCATTTGTTATAAAAATGTGGGGACAAGTATGGACTAGAGAACATCTGTAAATACAGACATGTCAACATGATTAAGGGATTTGAAGAAGTAGAGGATGAATATGGGGAGATAGTGGTGGTGGAAACAGTAGAGCTAGCCCCTTTAGTGGAGGAACTTGATCTGTTTACTTTGAAGTCTATTAGAAGTGGCTAGCTACCTCAAACAAAAAATCATTTCTAGTCATGGCTGGGTTGGAAATCAGAAGCTGAGAATCCTATTTGATCATGCCGGTGATGAGAGTTTGATTAATGAAGAATTGCTTAAGATCTTATGTTTGTAGGGGTGCTAACCAAGCCATTTGCAGTGGAGGTAGCTGATGGAGCAGTGGTGAGAGGATACAGTTTATGTCCCCAAGTAAGGTGGGAAGTGTAAGGCCACCACTCCATATATGATCTCATAATTTTGAAGCTAGGAGATGTGCATATGATACTAGGAACTGACTTCATATCACTATTCAGTCCCATCATATTTGACTTCACCTATTACTGCATCACATTGCATGATGAGCAAGGAGGATGGACCTTCCAAGGTGCTCCTGATGAAGCTATAATGAAGTTGGTTAGGGGGCAGGAGGCTAAGAGGTTGTCTGAACATAAGAGAAGGAGAGTTTGCCAGTTGACTATTCTGCCATTGGGAAACAGTGATTCTGATGATGAAGATTGTGAGGATCAGCTGCAGTGCAGAATGACCAATAAGGGAAAAGGAATGGGAGCTGCTGATCAAGACCTTTCCACTCTGGAAGCCACTCTGGGCATTATGAGTTCCTAGTTATTCCCTTTGGGTTGACTAAAGCCCCTGCTACATTTCAAGCCTTGATGAATCAAGTTTTTAGATAGCATCTTAGAGATTTTGTGCTAGTCTTTTTTGATGACATTATTGTTTAAAGTAAAACACTTTCTGATCATATCAAGCTTCTTTTTGTTGTCTTGAATCTTCTCTCTCAATACCAACTGTTTGCCAAGTTGTCTAAGTGTCAAATTGCTAAACCTTAGGTGGAATACTTAGGCCACATTATTTCTGAAATTGGTGTTGCAATGGATCAGAAAAAGGTACGATATGTAAAGGAATGGCCCATACCTAAATATTTGAAGGAGTTGAGTGGATTTTAGGAATTGGATGGGTATTATAGGAGATTTATACCTAGATTTAGTCAACACAGGATCTATTAAAGAAGGATGCATTCAACTGGAACATGTCTGCAACAGAAGCTTTTGAATCTCTGATATTAGCCATCACCAATGTTTCTGTTTTGAAGATACCAGAACGCGACGAGGTTTTTGTCATGGAAATTGATGCTAGTGGGTTGGGAAGGGGAACTGTACTTATGCAAAACCAGCAACCTAATTCCTTCTTAAGGAAGGCTTTCTGCCAGAAGAATAGAAGGTTGTCAACATATGAAAAAGAGTTTCTAGCCATTATCATGGAAGTAAATAAGTGGAAACACTATCCTTCTGGGTAGCTATTTTATCATTTGGACTGGCCATCAGTCCCTCAACTTTTTAATTGACCAGAAGTTGAACCATGTTTTACAACACAAATGGATCACTAAGCTGTTGGGGTTAAACTTTGAGATTCAGTATAAGAGGGGTACTAACAACATGGCTGTAGATTCTCTTTCCAGGAATCCCTTGCATAAAGAAGAGGAACCAACTACCAAGATTAGGGCATTAAATTATTACACCAATGTGGCTAGTGCAATAGGAGAACAACTACCTAGATGATGCTGTTTCACAAGATTTAATTGCTCAGGCTACTCTTGATTCCACCACTGTTGCTGAGATTACTTATGTAAGTGGATTTTTGAAGAAGGGGTTGAAGATTTATGTGGGCAGTTCTGGACTAATTAGACAGCAGATTCTGAATACTATGCATGTTTTCTCCATTAGGAGCCACTCTAGTCAGTCTGCCACCATCAAAAGATTGTTGGTGCAGTCTTTTATTGACTTGACATCAAACGGCATGTGACCCACTTCATTCAACACTGCACAGGTTGTCAACAGAATAAATCTAAGCATTGTCACTCTCCGGGTTTATTGCAACTGTAAAGACTATTTTCCAAACTGATTTCCATTAGGATCTACATAAGTATTTATACTACATACATGGGTGTAATAATAATTACCAAAACTATCTAAACCCTAATTATATAACTGCAATATACAATAAATACAATAAACACAAACAAAACCCTAATCAGATTCTTCTTCTATTGTCACACCCTCCCTCAAGCGAAGCGTCGGATTGATGGAGACGCAAAGCTTGGACCGGAAAAAAATCAAACAAGGTATGATTGAGACCCTTGGTAAAAATATCTACCACCTGAAGAGATGTAGGAACATGACCAACACGATGCTTGCCTCCAGCAACCAGCTCCCGCACAAAATGATAATCAATATCAATATGCTTAGCCCTCTTATGTGCAACATGATTCTCCGCAAAAAAGATAGCACTGTTATTGTCACAGAGAAGTAAGGGAGAACCCTGTAGAGGAAAACGCAGATCACGAAAATGATGCATAAGCCAGACAACTTCCGAAACTGTATTGGCCAGAGCACGATACTCCGACTCCGAACTCGATCTAAAGACAGTAGGTTGCTTCTTAGCACTCCAAGCAACTAGATTTCCACCCATAAAAACAGCATATCCATATGTAGAACGTCGAGTCTCTAAGCACCGAGCCCAGTCCGCATTCGAGTAAGCAAGTACCTCCGAAACACCACCAGCAGAAAAGGTCAAACCACAATGCTGCGTACCAAGAACATACCGAAGTATCCGAGTCACTGCCGAGAAGTGATCATCACAAGGATCCTGAAGAAACTGACTCACTGAGTTAACCGCAAACCACAAATCCGGACGAGTGATAGTCAGATACTGAAGAGCTCCAACAAGTGAACGATACAACTTAGGATTATGAAAAGGACCACTCGTACTGCTATGAAGCTGAGACAAAGGTAAAAACGGGGTAGAAACAGGTGTAGCATCCAACATCCCAACTCGCTGAAGTATGTCTCTGGCATACTTGGCCTGCCCCAAAAACAAACCAGTGGAGGTGGGAGTCACTTCCAGATCAAGAAAATAGCTAAGAGAGCCAAGATCCTTGACCGAGAATTCACGATCAGCTCGGGCAATGAATTGGCGAATAGCTGTACTGCTGTTCCTTGTGAGAATGATGTCATCAACGTAGACAAGTAGGTAGAGAATAACATCATCACGAGTGAACACAAACAAAGACGGATCCGAGAGACTCCCAACAAAGCCAAGATCCCGAACAAACGCACTAAACCTATCAAACCATGCCCTGGGAGCCTGTTTCAGTCCATAGATAGCCTTCCGAAGAAGAAACACATGATGAGGACGAGCTGGATCCTGATAACCCGCTGGCTGTGCCATATAAACTGGAGTATCAAGAATGCCATTGAGAATAGCGTTCTTGACATCCAACTGATGGAGCGGCCAGTTCCTCATGGTTGCAATGGGAAGAACAGTGCGAACAGTGTCAGCCTTGACTACCGGACTGAAGGTGTGATCGAAATCAAAACCCAGAATCTGAGAAAAACCCTGAGCAACCAGACGAGCCTTGTAGCGATCAATGGATCCATCCTGTCGATACTTGAGGTGATAGACCCGTTTGGAGCCAACAACGTTAACCTGTGGAGGACACGGAACCAGATCCCACGTGTGCTGATGACGAAGTGCAGCAATCTCCTCATCCATAGCAGCCACCCATCGAGAGTCCTTAGCATCAGTACGATAAGTGCGAGGTTCCTTCTAAGCAACCAGCTCAGCAACTAGTCCAGTGACAACAAAGTCGGGGCCAAGATCACGAGGCACACGTGTCCCATCCTGATGACGAGTGATCATCCTATGAGCCTGAGGAGCAGGAGGAGTCGAAGCTGAAGTCGAGGATGCAGGAGCCGAGGACTCAGGCGACGACACCGAGGGTGTAGGCGAACGAGAAGGAGTAACAGGTTCACCAACAGTAATAGGATCATCCAAAACAGCTGTAGGTGGCGCTGGCTCAGAAGAAACAAGAGGCTCAGGACACACAAGGCAAGGAGCAGATGACACTGCTGGAGAAGACCCAACGAAAGGTATTTCCAAGTCTTGAGTGGTGGGATCCAAGAACGACGAGACATCCAGTGAAGTAAACTGAGCCTCCGAAGTAGCACCCGAGAAAGGAAAATGAGTCTCATCAAATCTGGCATGGCGAGTCATATAAACGTGACCTGTAGCTGTGTCCAAGCACTTAAACCCCTTGTACTGTGCACTGTAGCCTATAAAAACACATGGAAGACTACGAGGAGCCAGCTTATGAGCTGCTGTAGGGCGAACATATGGAAATACTCGACAACCAAAAGGATGAAAGTTGGAGTATTCTGAAGAGCGACCAAACAAAACCTCAAAAGGAGATACATTACCTAGAACAGGAGTAGGTAGACGATTAATGTTGAACACTGCAGTGTTGAAAGCATCATCCCAGTGAGAAAGAGGTAAGTGTGAGTGGAACAACATGGAGAACCCCATCTCCGTGATGTGTCTGTGCTTCTGTTCAGCCTTACCATTCTGCTCTGGCGTGTAAGGACAAGACATCTGATGATGAATGCCTCGAGTACTAAAGTGAGTCTGTAATCGAGTGTTGGTAAACTCAGTTCCACCATCGCTCTGAAAGACTTTGATCCTGGATGAAAATTGATTCTCAACCAGTGCTTCAAACTGGAGATATATGTCAACAAAATTTGACTTCCGACGTAAGGGATAAAACCAGGAAAAACGCGAGTGATCATTCACAAAACGCAGCATAATAAGCAAAGCCATTACCAGATAAAACCGGAGAAGGTCCCTATAAATCACAATGAATTAAATCAAGAACGTGATCAGCACGTTTAGAATTCTCAACAAAAGATAATTTCTGTCCCTTAGCCATAGCACAAGGCTCACAAATACCAGGTCTAGGGAGCAAAGAAGTAAGCGACAAACAACCAGTCTTATTCAAAAGAGAAATAACACTAGGAGACACATGTCCCAGACGAGCATGCCAAATCTCAAACGATGCTCTATTTTTATTCTTCACCACAAAGGACAGAAATGCCTCCTCACCACGGTCCAAAACATAGAGACCATCCTCACATCTGCCCCACCCCAGAATTGCCCTGGTGGCCTTGTGCTGAATAAGAAAAGACTGATCATCAAATGCAATAACAGCACCAAGCGCACGAGTGAGCTTACTGATACTCAACAAGTTCTTAGTAATAGCAGGCACAACCAACACATCAGATAAATGGAAAGAAGGACTAACACGAGCATCACCAATACCAGTAATAGAAATACCCGCACCATTACCAACAGAGACAAGAGTGTTACCGTTATAAGGTGTGATGCTGGACAAATTCGACGCAGAGGAGCTCATGTGATTCGTGCTTCCAGAGTCCATGTACCAGTCTGTAGTAGTGGATGATGAAGCAGCAAAGGAGGGCTAAGTAGGATACGTCAAGTATTGCTGGTGTTGCTGAGGAGCATACATGACATACTGAGGCGCTGGCTGCTGAGGAACTGCATATGTCTGCATCTGAATAAGATTAGCCTGAGAAGTCCGCGGAATTTGACTTGGCTGAGCTACAAAAAGGCAGAAACTGCGGCTGAGCATATGGCTGGATATAGGGCTGAGCATAGGGCTGAACATAGGGCTGAGACTTCTGAGACGCCGGACGAGGAGTGGACGACGGACACTGTTTGGACACATGACCATAACCCTCGCAGGTTTAGCACTGAATCAGACCACCATGACCATGACCAGAAGCCCCTGACTGACCTGCCGAACGCCGCTGACCGGACCGGCCAGAACCGGCGGTGGCGGCAGTCTCTTCCTGAGGTTGAGAGCTCGCTAAAAATGCTACTGGGGTTGGATTTGGACTAGCAGAACCCCTCAAATTGGCCAAAAACGCTTCATGAGCTTGTGCCTCATCAGCAACCTGTTGATACAAGGGGGCAGGATCTCTAGAGGCAATAGGGGCACTAAAGGAACTAAATTCAAGTCCCAGAGAATTCAAGAACCAAATTAACTTCTCCCGGTTATCAACCGGATCACCCATAGCATTCAACTTTTAAAAAATTGACATAAAAGAAAGATGTAGCTCATGAACGGTACCCGACTTCTTGAGTGAGGCAGCCTGTTGGCGGAGGCTGAATTTGGCAACCGCAGATCCATGTTGATAGGCCTTCGCAAAGGCATCCCACATTGCCTTGGCAGTGTGACACTGAGAGGCTTCATTCTTCGCTTCTGGGGTAAGCGAGGAGTACAAAACACCACAAATCGCCTGATCATCATCCATCAAGGCATCATACGCCACCTTGGCAGCATCATAGGCCTCATTGGCCTTCAACTTAGCAGCATCATCGGGAGGAACGATGGAGAAGGACGGTGGCACAGGCACCGGAAGTTCAGGACAGGGAGAGGAGCCATCAAGATGGCCAAACAAACCTTGGGGATGAAGAACATACTGAACATGTTGCTTACACTGTAGATACGTAGTAACATCAAGTTTGGTATTAAGCATATGGATCATTGTATTGATGGACAACTTCTCATGACGTCCACTAGAAGCCATCGTAGAGCAGGAAAAATACAAAAAAGCAAAGATTTTGATGAGGGAGGGGAGGGAGGGAGGAAGCCGGCAGCGGCTAGAGGAAGAAGAGGTGGGCGAAAACCCTAGAGAGAAAAAAAAGAGGATCGATAAAAGGCGATACCATGTAAAGACTATTTCCCAAACTGATTTCCATTAGGATTTACATAAGTATTTATACTACATACATGGGAGTAATAATAATTACCAAAACTATTTAAACCCTAAGTACATAACTGCAATATACGATAAATACAATAAACACAAACAAAACCCTAATCGATTTCTTCTTCTATTGTCACAGAAACCTTTGCCCATTCCTACTCAATCTTGGAGACAAATTTTCATGGACTTGATTGAGAGTCTCCCTATCCCTAATAGTCATGACACTATATTGGTGGTCATTGATAGAATGACCAAATATGGTCAGTTTGTGATTCTGACACATCCTTTTTACTGCCCATTAAGTTACTGATAATTATTTGATGATGTTTTCAAGTTACATTGACTTCCAGAGACTATTGTGTCAGACACAGACAAGATTTTCTTGAGTCACTTTTGGAGGGAATTGTTTGGTAAGATGGGAGTGACACTAAGCTACAACTCAACTTATCATCCTCAATCTTATGGATAAATAGAGAGGCTCAATCAAGTTCTGGAAACCTACCTCGGATTCTTTTGTGGTGATAAGCCAGATACTTGGTCTAGCTGGTTGAGTGCTGCTGAGTGGTGGTATAACACTACACACCATTCCAGCCTGGGTATGACACCATACGAAGCACTTTATGGTGTAAAACCCATATCTTTACCTTTATGCCAGTTGACAGATTCTATGATTCCTGCTATGGTAGACCTTGCTGCTCAAAGAAATAAGGTCCATTAGTATTGCATCATCATCTTGCTAAAGATCAGGAGAGGATGAAGACTTTTACTGATCTCAAGAGGTCTGATGGGTGTTCATAGAAGGTGACCGGGTATAGATGAAGCTCCAAAAGTACAAACAGTCTACTTTGAAGGACAAACTCACAAGCTTGTAGCTAGCTCCAAAACAATTTGGTCCATTTCAAATTATTCAAATGAGCTGTGACCTACACGCTTAAATTACCAGCTCATGCAAAGATACACCATGTCTTTCATGTGTCTTTGCTAAAAAAAACGTGTGAGAGCCCCTCATTCCCATGTTTCTGTTTTACCACCTTCTGACTTTGATGCCAGTGAGACTTTTGCTCTAAAAAGAATCTTGCAAAGAAGGTTGGTGAACATGAATGGTCTCCAAGTGATTTAGTGGTTGGTTGAGTCGGTTGATCTATCTAATGAGGATGCTTCATGGGAGGACCGTGACACTATCACACAACAGTCACTGCTTTTGCTACCTAGGCTTACTCTACTACTCAGCTGGCATCACACAGAAGTTCCAGTTTTTGCTACATGAGCTTGCTCACTGCTCATGTGAAGAACCACTTTAATAGCTAGTTACCATGAAAATATAAAATGATAATAATCACAAAAAATAAAATTAACATCTTTAGTAAAGGCATATTGAAGCAGTCTGTTGAAGGGGCTAAACTTGGGGGAATTTCGAGTTTGATCTGTCTAATGGAAGCTATGTAACTCTAGTTTCTAATGGTTCAAGTTTCATATTTTTTAGAGTTAGGTATAATTACTTAAACATATTTTAGTACATAGTGGTCAAGCAGTAACATTTTCTGTTTTCAGTTCATTCTGGTGGATTGCATGTCAAATGTAATTATGCAAAACATAGTAAATAGAGTTGTTGTTTTGTTATTACTGAGGATATAATGAACATGTTTATTTGGAAATATATATAAATTGTGAGAACCAGAGGAAAGGTACGAGTTACATTAGGAAAATTTAAAACGGTTGCAAGTAAGTTTATGATGGAGTGATTAAATAAATATACCTAGATTGATTAGTAAGATGATGCTTATATGAAAATATGAATGCTCGGATAAATTATAAAGGTAGGATTGGTTTGGAGTTAATATAATCGAGTGAAAATATATTTTTGAACTAAATCATAGATAGATTAAAAAATATTAATAATAAATAAAGTAAAAGGGAAGATGGTAATTTAAATTTTGATAATATCTGAAAAACTAATACGTGCAGTTTAAAGAAAGTAGAGAAGGTGGGTGGGTGAATTGAAAAAAAAAATAATAACAAAAAAAAAAGAGGGAAATATATGTGGGGAGGATAGGATTTAATCTCTAAATCTATAAAGGGGGAATGTGTTAGGAATAGTAAATGGTCGTCGTAATAAAATATTGATTTTGCATCCACGCGTCAGCACCTTCTCTCTTCTAATAGCACAGAACCTTCTATGCAGAATTCTCTTGGGGTGTGTTTGGTTGGGCAAGTTTTTGCAAAATTTGGACTATCCAAGTCCAGTTTTGTAAAATCTTGTTTGATTCACCAAGTTTCTCAAAATCCAGACTTGCAAAATCCTAAAAACCAATCAAAAGTTTTGTTTCATACTCACAAAATCCAACCCAACCAAACAAGGATTTTGCAAAACCAGACTTTCAAAATCCCAAACAAAAACCAGACTCTCAAAAACCAAAAACGAAAACCAGACTCTCAAAAAGCTGACGAACCAAACACACCCTTGGATTTTCATTAGCTTTCTAGATCCTTTCTAATGTTCCCTCTTATCTTTACCTCGAAAACAAACAGGGCGACTCAATGATTGCTAATTCCTCTCCGCCCCTTATCGTACGCCGCTTAAACCTGAACCCCACTTGGTTACGCTGCTGGCAAGGTCATACTTGTCGAGATCTCTGTATTTACCGTCGTTGTGTTCACTTCGGATGTCGATTAACTTTGTCAGGCATGTCCACAAATTTACCGGTTTGTGAATTCTATTTTCGCCTCTTTTGTTTTACTTATATTTTCATTTGGTAGAATCTATTTTCATCGTATTCTGGAGCATATTTCATGTCTAAAATTTATGTTTTCATCTGGAGAAGTTTCTTTCTCTTCTCTTTTAGATTTGTTTATAATTTTCGTATGGTCTTCTCTTGCATGCAAGGTGTTCGATGATTCACCAAAGATTACTTATTCGCTGCTATGTCCTACGCAAAGAATGCTCCACCACTTGTAGCTCCATTGATGGTCTGCCATGTTCTTTTTTCATGTTTTCTGATTTGGGGTTCTATGTTTTATTCATATTTTTCTGTCATGTTTCTGCAGAGATTGATAATTATTATGAATTGGCAAGGAAAAAAGCAGATTACAATGAAGAGTTGTACTAAACATTCGAAGCCCCCAAATTTGTTCATTTCCCTATATGTCATGTAGGTTGGATCAATGGAAGGCAGGGTCGGTATGCATCATCTCGATGATTCTCAGCAATCTAAGAATTTCACTTTCAAGTGCCATAGAGAGTTAAATGAGATATGCTCTGTGAATTTTCTGAATTTCCATCCAGTAAGTAACATTTTACATTGGCCGTCTCTATTGGTTTGATATTCTGTATTTCTTGCAAGTCTTGACAACAATCTGTCGCAGGTTCATGGCACATTTGCAACTGCTGGCTCTGATGGTGCTTACAACTTCTGGGATAAGGATAGTAAACAGAGACTAAAGGTAGTTTCTGTCCTCAAATTATGCTTCTAAAATTTGTTCAATTGAAGTAGCTTACTTTCTTTATTGTAGCAGTCTTTCATTTTCATATCTACTTTCCCATGTTTCTGTGCTCAGTTTATGTACTCAGTTTATCTTATTCTCGGTTAGGCTTTTACGAGGATCAATTAGCCCATCCCTTGTAGCGCCTTCAATAGTGATGGCTCAATATATGCATATGCGGTAAGGTTAAAATAATTGTTTTATGATAATCATAGACCCCTGCGGTCCTCAATTAGCACTATCCTTTAAGGGTTTATTTGGCCATTTATTGTTACCGAGTGGCAATGCTCATTCAGAAATTTGAATTGATTGTGTTCAAGCGTTTACAAAGAGGTTAGTTACTGTAAAAGTTACTCTTTTGTAAATGCTTCCGTTGTCAGGTGTTAGAGGAGTCTTGCGAAACAACTACAGGGACGAAAGGTATTGGTTGTAACATGGTTATATTTGTCATGTGTACACATGACTTGACTCAAAGAAGAGTAAGTTTTTTTAACTTTATCATTGTGGCATATTATGTGATATCTCTAAAATATTTAAATCCTAGCCTTGCTCAGGGATGAAGGGCTGTTTTTAAGAGAGATTGTAGACTTTATATGCAGCTTTTGAGGATGTGACAGAAGCCAGATATGGTGGTCGATTCCCGACAGCCAGCATAGGGAAGATCTTCGAATCTCGACTTCTCTTAAGGTAATTCCGGCATACATGACATGTGTTGGGAGGCATGTGAACTACATTAGTGAAAAGCACATAAACTACAATGCTGATGATTTGGAGGATCTTATCCTGGATCTGTTTGAAGGATCTCCCAAATCTTTACACCATAGGAAATGAGTTTGAACATGTTATTCTTGCTTCTTTTTCTCTATGTATCCCACTGATTTTCATCAACAGTGAAGAATTTCAGTTTTGTAACATGTATTTTGGGTTATTGTGATTCTTATATGAGTATGGTGATGTACAAGTTTCTAAATTGTAAGTTAGGGTTGTTCATTTGGACGAATGTATAGAGACATTTATCACTGATCCGTTTATGTGAGACTTATCTATATATATGGATGACTGGTTCGGTAATAGTGAATATGGTTTTGTAGAGCTAGAAGTTAATATATTTGATATGGTTCAGTAATTAGTGAATGTGGATATTCAAGTTTTTGTTATTTATATATTTAGAGTTGATTTACAATTGAATTCCTTCTGCTTCACATGATTTACAGTTTGGATGCGACTTAGTTACCTAAAATAATGTTAAGTAAACTCCATGCACATAATGTTTCTGCTACGGCTTTGCACAGACGGAAAGTTTCTGCTATGGCTTTGCACAGACGAAAAGTCAACAACTCCATGCACAGACGCATGAAGCCTCCAACCGAGTATCTGTCTCAGGAGCTCAAACTACACCACCTGCTGATTCTACTCAACAACGGAGACTCCTCAATGATTTATCTAAGGATCTACCGCCTTATAATACTCAGAGCAGTCTGCCACCACCTCCTAATCCATCTAATTACCAGAGTGAAGGAGTAGGATTAAGTAGGGAGGAAGTGCGGAGGATGCGCATCATCAACATCGAAGAAAAGCTCAGACGCGAGAAAAGGGAGCGAACTCGGAGCGAATGACAAAATAGTGCCGATCGGTCTTTCACCCAAGATGGAGCCTACCCTACCCGAGGAAAATACGAGGTTGATCAAGAGATCACGTGTATTCTCGGACCTAGAGGACAATTTGCTCGTTACCCCTTTTCGCGGCATAATATAAACCTCCCCTCGATAGTAACAAGAAAGTCCCAGAGCACCTGCTCACATATGATGGAACCAGTGATCCTAGAGAATTTCTTTCGGTCTTCTTCAAGACTCTGGAAACCAGGAATTTCCATGAACTGGAAACATGTAAAATCGTCCCCAGCTACCTCCGAAGGAAGGCACAAACATGGTTTACTCAGACAAAACCAGAAAGTTTATTCGATTACTGGGATTTCGCTGAGTTCCTTCTCCACGCTTTCTTCCAGAAGAAGAAGTTTACCAAGTCCCTCGGAGATCTGGGATATGTGGCCCGCCTTGAAGGAGAAACTGGGATACATGGATCTAGCTACCGAATGCTATGATCGAGATGAACTCCTCCTGATCAATATGTACCGAATGAGCGTAGATGATGACATTTTGAGAATGAAGCTGGCAACAAAAAATCCAACAACCATTCAGCATCTCCAAGCCATCATGGAAAAATACGCTAGCAAATCAAATGTCGTGACGGGCAAAAGACCCCCAGACTTCTTTATGGACAGAAAAGAATCCAGGGCGAAGATATCGAAGGTCGAGAAGACTGATAACGCTTCCAAGCCTACCTTCGAGTCATACACTCCTCTGGCTAGATCTCGGGCTGAAATTCTATCCATTCACAGGCACCTTTTGAAGGACCCGCCGGCCATGAAGGATTCAGCCGAGCGCCAAAGGTCACCAAAGTTCTGTCAATATCACCGAGATCGCAGGCATGATACCGAGGAGTGCTATCAACTCAAGAACGAGATCGAGAAGCTGATTCGCCAGGGAATTGTGCAACAAATTGCACCGTCAACAACCAGCGATAATCAGGGTACCCAGAGGAGATATGGGGGAAAGCCCTGGAAGAAGAAGAAGGATGGCTCCCGTAACAACAATAACAATAATAACAACCATGGTGGCGGAGGCAACAATCCTCAAGATCCTCCTCCCCCACTGCCTAATGGAGCCAACCGAGTCATCAACGGCATCAATGGTTATACAGGAGAAGCAATTTCTTTGGCCAAGCTGAAGGATAGTGTGCGAGCCATACCCCACACCGAGCTTGTCAACAAGAGGCTCCGCCCCGAGGAAATCATTACCTTCTCGGACGCGGACGCCGTGCCAAATCAGATGCCCCACTCGGACCCTCTCATCATCTCGGCAACCATACAAAATTCCTGACGCAGCTGAGATATCAGTAAAGATCCGCCAGCACGAATCTGAATTAGTAAAAAGTCGCCAACGCTGTCTTCTTGTCCAATTATTGTTGAAATCCACCAAATAAGAGATAACATTCTTGAAAGTATATATTATTGATAATTGAAAGTTATTAATTAATGAATACAAAATCCCTATAAATACTAAGAAGAATTCTCAAAGAAATCCTAACCTAAATCTAGAACGGAATATTATAAACTTATTTCTAAAACTGAAAGGGAAAATAATAAACTAATTCTGAAAGCCTTGATAATCGATTCCTTTGAGGAAAGGGATTTGGCGTTAGACGAACAATGACAATGATCGTGAATTCGTCCTACATCAGTCACTTCCACTTCAAAAGAACTCGTACCGAGTTCAATTCCTGTACCATCAAGAGCCTCAATCTGCATTGAGAATTCAGTTGATGTAAAAGCGACATGTAACAGCTGAACCTTTATGTCGATTGTTGTCGCTCCATTTATTGTATAAAATTCTCCTGCATCATTCTCCTCTACTTTAAAAGAACTCATCCTCGAGTTATCCTCTGGATAAAGAAACGCAATAGCTGGGAGTCTCTCCTCAATAAAATTTATCATGCTAAAGCTCATTGACTCAAATCCAGAATCAGCTAAATGGATACATGTTGCACGAGGATGTCCTTTCCAATGAACAAGATACTTCCAACGCATACCACATTTATGAGCTAGTACTTGTTTTGGTGGTTTGGTAGAACGTAGAATATTTATGACAAAGGAATCAACTTTAGTTCGTATATTATATATTCCTTCATCATTCTCCTCCACTTTTAAAAGAACTCGACCCGAGTTCCCCGCTTCACCATCCAGAGTTTTGACTGCAAGTTTATTAAATATGGGAACATCAATAACACCATCTCCAAATCCAACTCCATACTTCATCTTCATATTTTCGTCCTTATCTCTCAAAGGAACAATCTCATCAATATATTCCTCACCAGTCTGAAAATCAACCTTAAAATCTTCATAAACTTCAATAGGATCTTTCAAAGGAACGTGCAAATCTTGTTCAAGATACGAATGTTTTATATCAGTATCAAGGGTAAGACCAACTTTAATTTGATTATCATCTTCAACCTCAAACTCTATCTTTGCATTTTCTTTATCGCATATTTCAAACCCTCTTTCAAGATCTTCACCATAATTTAAACCATTGTTATCAGTATGAGCAACAGACAAAACTTCTATAGAACATACTTGAGATTCCTCAACAAAACTTTCACAATTCTGGGATGATATAAAGTCCACCTCTGAAGAATTTTGCATTGATTGAAATTCTATAAACTCATTCTCCATCATGCTCATAGGATATTGTGGAAGGTTTAGTAAAATAGATTTTTTAATCAAGTCATTGTCATGTGGAGTAGCTAGAGGTAGTTCGTTTGATAATTCATCACCAATTAATGAATTAGAATTCATCAAAATATGTTGTGGCTCTCCTGGGATCACTGTCTCCACCTCTTTCTCCATAACTAACTTTTTACTTGCGGAAAGAGGCTCAAAATTTGGAATAGATACCATTTTAATCTTATGTGTATCCCATGTAAAAACCATTACCTCACCACCATTCCTATACTTACTCTCATGGTTATACTGCCAACTTTTTCCCAATAAAATATGACATGCATCCATATCAAGAACGTCACATATCACACTCTCTCTATAATGTTTTCCAATAGAGATAGGTACATTGCAAGTCCGTGAAACCTTTACATTATTACCTGATTATCCCAACCTAGGGTGTAGGGTTTTGCATGCGGTTCGGAGGTCAAATTCAAATAATCAACCACTTTCTGGGATATGATATTTTCGAAGCTACCATTATCCACAATCAAGTTGAAAACTTTTTTGTTGATCGTACAATAACTTCTGAAAATATTCACATGTTGCACTTCTTCCTTGGGTGATAATAGAATTTTCCGCAATTCAAATTCCACCTTCTCAGTTGACACGTATTCTTCTTTATTTGAAGGAAACTTGTCCCTGTCTCTAGCCTCATTGTTTCTGCAGCAAAGGATTTCTTCATAGTTATAATGTAGAAATTCATCTCGCATGTAACGCTTCATATTTTTCCAGGTTTTAATCGGCGCCTTGTTTAATGCTTTCCTAGAGAAAGAAAGACGTTCCCACCATACATTAGCTTTACCTTTCAGCTTTAATGCTACATTCTTTGCTTGATTTTCTTCAAGCAAATCATACGTATCAAAGAAGTTATCAACATCAATCTCCCAATCCATGAATTCCTCTTCTCCTCCATAGAAAAATGGAATTACTCTTTCCTTATGATTATGATAATCATCATTGGATACGTTTTTCTTGAAACTAACTTTTTCAAGGGTTGAGGTTAATTCCACATCCCACTTGTTAAAGTTTGATTTGTTAACACGATGATCTCCCCTCATGAATCAAATAATAAGAACGGGAGAAAACCACGCTCCGATACCACTTGACGCAGCTGAGATATCAGTAAAGATCCGCCAGCACGAATCTGAATTAGTAAAAAGTCGCCAACGCTGCCTTCTTGTCCAATTATTGTTGGAATCCACCAAATAAGAGATAACACTCTTGAAAGTATATATTATTGATAATTGAAAGTTATTAATTAATGAATACAAAATCCCTATAAATACTAAGAAGAATTCTCAAAGAAATCCTAACCTAAATCTAGAACGGAATATTATAAACTTATTTCTAAAACTGAAAGGGAAAATAATAAACTAATTCTGAAAGCCTTGATAATCGATTCCTTCGAGGAAAGGGATTTGGCTTTAGACGAACAATGACAATGATCGTGAATTCGTCCTACATCAATTCCCTGGTAAAAAGAATCTTCATAGACGATGGGAGTGGGGTAGAAGTAATGTTCCAAGACTGCTTCCAGAAGCTGGGATTCACCAAAGATGACCTCAAATCTACGGGTCCGATCTCGGGGTTCACAGGAAATCCAGTAATACCTCTCGGGGAAATCACACTCCCCGTCACAGTAGCAGACGGAGCAAAGAGCCTAACCTTATACTGCATGTTTATGGTAGTAGACACCGTCGCACCTTTCAACATTATCCTTGGCAGACCTTGGATGTGCCAAGCTAAAGCCGTATGGTCTCCCTACCATCTGATGCTGAAGTTTCCGACACCACAAGGAGTAGTTTCAATCAAAGGAGACCAAGAGTGGCGCGTTCTTGCATGATCACGGCCATCCGTGACGCCAGAAAAGTGAGCAATATTTCGACCGTAAACACTATCCTAGGGGAATATGGTCCCCGATCATGATCTCGAACAACCTATGGTGTTCCATTTCGAAGAAGAGGCCTACAACGAGATGACTGCATTATGACATAAACGCCGCCACCAAACCTTCCAAGTGGGGGAACTGGTAATGCCAGTTGGCCCGTGGTGCACTAACAAGCTAGGAGGAGCGCTGGAGCTAAGGACCAAAGGACCATACAAAATCTCCGTACCACAATCCGGTGGATTCTACCTCTTGCAAACACGCGAAGGAGAACACTTGGACCCCGTCATCATGGCGCCCTTCCTACGCAGGTACCTCGAAGCTAAAACCAAGTAGACCTTCTCCATATAAGGAGAAACTACTTCAATAAGGCCTACGGGCCAAGCTTCTTTTCTTTTCATCTTTTTATTTTTTCATACCCGAGCTCCCGAACTCGGGGTTGTCTTTCATGATTTTACCGAGCTCTCAAGTTCGAAGAATATAATTTTTTTTCGATATATATCTCCTATTTTATTTTGAAGCAGTCTATACTCTCTAAATACAAAGAGAAACTATGCCTTATAAAGCATAAGTAAAGACTGCTGCCTAAGATCCATACGCTTATAAGTTTATTTTGATGCTTATCTAATATGAGCTGTTCAGACTACGTGTCCGAACTACAATCATCTTAGGCCAAAATAAAATAAAATACTTATAAAAAGTATATGGTGAAAGACCAACACGATACGGGTCATACAAACTCACAAAGTTTGTAACTCGACTCTCCACGTGATACTCCGATTAAGGTCACATCGCTATTTATTAAGGCTATTCATAAGCCTAAAGAAGTCAATCTTCTCAAGGATTGCAATATAAAGACCATTGTAAAGGCAAAATCAAAAAGTGTTATTACACTACGAAACTTCTTACACCTCGTGAAGGTATTTAAATACAGGGGTACGACCCCGACCACGAGAAGAAGTAGAGGCACGACCTCGAACACTTTGGAGGCCACGACCCCAATTACTTTCTTCTGCCACCCTCATCAGTTGAGAGGGGTAGGAGATCCCCTTCTATTTCCTACAATTACAGGTCGAGCAGGAGAGTCAATTGAGCCACGAGCTCTAGGAGTAGGTGTTGCCTCTCTGCCCCTTCCGCATGGGATCCACCGAGATACACCATCTTGGACATGAGACCTTATCAACGGTCCTGAATAGGGAGCATACGAAGGACCACCTATCTCCCTCCTTGAAGAACCTGAAGGTGTGACAAACACACCTTGAGTTTCCAGTTCCTTTATTTGGAACCTGCAAGCATTCAGCTCGGCCTGACACATCCTCAACTCATCTATTTTGGAGGCAATCTTATGGTTCACGGTGATATTTTCATCCCGAAGGGTAGAAATACGAAGGTCCTTCTCGTGACTTTCACCCTTGATCATAATTAAGTCACTCTTGACTTTCCTCCATTCTTGGTCGTACTCCTTATTGGCAGCCAAGGATTTGCTGTGTTTATCTTCCAGATCCTTATACTTATTCTGAAGATCACTCAACTGCTGATTCAGTTCAGCTCTCCGCTTCATAGCCTCCTAGAGCCCGCCGCAAAGACTCTCACATTCTTCCCGCACGATGCTAAAGCAGCCCTTGGAGTCACCCAGATCTTCCTCCAGTTCTTTGTTCTTTTGAAGGACAGCTTCATACTGAACTTGCAAGTCAGCACAAGCTACTACGCAACACTGGACATAAAGGAAGACAGGGCACTATAAAATTTATGAAAGAAGCACATTATTCGGAGTACACGGCTATCAAAAGACTGGATAATATAGTAATTCCTAAATAAAGAGAGAAGGCTCTAAGGAATTACAATCTTAGGTTCCTCTTTCCGAGTCTCAGGATTCTCAGTGGATGCTTCCATAGCTGGCTTCTCCACCAAGTGTGCCAACTCAGGATACAGACTGACCACTTTATCCTGGAATTCCTCAAGAGTTAACGCCTTCTTCAAGGATTCCAAACTAGTCAATAGACTAGTCTCAAAACCCCCAACTTGACTGAACTCTGCTCGGAAATTTTTCAGTTTCTTTTGTACTTCCGGCCAAGTATAAGCAGAAGCCCCACATCCCTGAACCTCCTCGCTGAGAAATCCCTTGAGATGAATCCACATCTTTGAAAGCTCGGACTTATGGTAGAAATCGGCATACTGTTAGCGATGGGCCTCCATTTCTGGACAGTTAAGGCAGAAATCCATTATCAGCCGGACTAGTCGCCTCTGACAAGTGGGATCGGTATATCGATCTCTCTCTGCTTCCAACACAGCCATGCTCTTCTTCAGCTCCGAGAAGGAACCATCCACCAACCTCTTCTCCCTCTTGATAGCTCGATTCTCATCCTCCAAGGCCTCCCTCTTGGCCTTCTCCTGTGCCACTTCATCCTGGAGGCGCTTTACCACATCATAAGGCTCCTTCGACCTCCTGGACATCTCTTCCTTCACCAGTTCTCGCTCAGATTCTCGCCCTTGACAACGGTCATATAAGGTCCGAAGGGAATTGTACATATGCTTCATCTGATTGAAGGACTGAGAAAGAAAATAAGGAACGGTGAAATAACTATACCTACAATTCTGTTAAAGACCAAGTTGATCATACCTGGTTAAGTCCAGGACATCCTGGAAACAGTTTGAGCAGTGCCTCGGAGGGAGGAGGTGACACATATTTCTCGAACTCTTCTAGTGGTCCGAGCTCGAGCCTTATTTTCTTTGGAGACTTGTTGGAAGAATCCCCAGAAGTCTCAAAATCTCTCTTCTTATCATTACTTCCTGGCAGCCCTCTCGATCGTGCTAGTTTAGCAAGCATCTTTGCTGCACTTTTTTCCTTCGGAGCACCCACTACATGAAGAAGGAATGGAGTCAGCATTGGAGAAAATAAAATAATACATGCGAGAATGATTGACCATATCAGACACTACTATAGAAGTTAAAGATTATTCATCCTTGGTCCTACCACACAAGGCTTGCGGAGAATCAGCAGACCGAGGCATCTCCTTTCTCGGACATCGAACTAGGGCAGAACCCTCATCCTCTTCCTCATCTGATGGATCTAGAGCCACCGGAACAAATGGGCAATTTGCCTCTTCAATCACCTTAGGTCCTTGAACCAATCTTTTGAACCGACGCCCATGTCGAGCATCCTTCATCAGACCCGATATTTCCATATCTACTTCTTTCTCGGATATCTCATCTCGAGCAGTTCTCTCTTCTAGTGCTGTAGTGGCCAGCAACGCCCTAACTGCACCAAACGGATCCTGTTCCACAGACAGGAGGATTTCATACCAGTCAATATCAACACCATTTGGCTGATCAAAATGTGTCAACCTCAAGTAACTACTATTTTGAAGGGTCCGGCCAGATAGTTGATCCAACTAGCTATACGTCTCAATAGGCCACTGCCAACCCATCTGATGATCTCCTGATACAAACTTACCCTCTCTAAGTTTGATCTTATCTCTCACTAACTCTTCAACTATATTTAGCAGTTTACGGGAGGACTCAACTTCATGCCAGATCTCATTTTTGACCTCTCCGTTCCAATGAGGAACTTCATACTTTATTCGATCAAAGGTTAGTTTTACCTTATCCCACTTCCCGCAGTTCACATGCAAAACAAAAAGCTTACCTAAAGAGGTATCCCGAGAGGTCAAGGTCACATTTTGTTTAACAAGGGAAACCTTATACATAGTTCGCAACAAGGGGAGACTGGGATTGTAACCTTTACAAGCACACCAAGTTATTAAGGCCATTATGATTACTATCACATTGGCATGTAGCTGCCCTGGAAAAGGAAAATCATTCAACAATGGGGGAAAAGGAAAGGCTAACCCATGCTGCAGAAATCTCCCATATATGACCCCTCGGGTTGGAGTTACTAATTCAAATGCAGACTTGTCTTCTCCAAAATACATGAGATCAGCATCAGAAGGAATCGAAAAGGGACAACCTTCTATGAAGATAGCAGCGTCAGCGCGTGCTTTATCCTCCTTCATCGACTTTTTACTACTACCTTCGCCATCCATGGATATCCTACCTCCGGATGCATGCACTACCATAGGGCTATTCCCCTCTATCCGAGTCCTCCTGGTCATTGCCCTCAACCTCTTCTCTTCCTTAGAGGCTTTCTTCTTCAGAATTACAGGTTTTTTCCCACTCGCTACCTCAGCTCTGCGGCGTTCACGGGAGCTACTCTCCTCGGCCTGAGCTTGTACATACTCTCCCTCATCATGGCGGGGGAAGGAATTTGTTTTACTACTATTACTCATGATTTTAAAGAGTATGGGAGGAAATACACACACAGAGAGAAAAGGAAAAAATAGACACAAACAATTGTGCAGAGAAAGAAGATTGCACTTACTAAGGATGGAAGCAGAAAGCAGAAATTTGGAGCTTCAGAAATTGATGAAGTGCTGATACGTCTTCTGAACTTGGAAGGAAGAAATTTTCCAATAAGAGAAGACAATGGGAATGATTTGGGAAATTTAATCCAAACCCAGACAACATTGAAGACGAGCAATTACCTCGATTTTGTTTCCGATGCAAGTAATTGGAGAGACGGGGGACAGACCGTCTCTACTTTCCAATGAAGACACGCCACGTGTATCTACCATCTGGATTTCAAAGGAAGCTAATCTCAGCCGTCCATATATTTGATGGAATACGAAAGAACTTTAAACTAGATATTCAGAAGGGTAAGTTCGAGAGGATAGTCCTAGAAGGACACCCCGAGCTTAACACCCCGAGTTAGTCTCCCTCGAGTTATTGGTCTTCCCTCGAGAAGCAGGTCTCTCCTTCGAGATGGAGTACTCTATATTCTAAAGATCTACCTTGGGGCTACTGATAAGTCCATGTTTCGTATTCGGGCCTCATTCATACTCGGACCAGGGCCCGAGAAGGGTCATGGGCTCGAGATACGCGGAAGGTGGATCCACAGGTCCATTAATCCTAATCCTTATAAGGAATGCGTATATTATGAATGTTCTACAAGGAATATACACCTTTCAAAGATGGTAATATAGCCATCCTAAACATGGTAACACAACCATGTCCGAAATATACTTCTGTTATACATGGTAATACAACTACTATTCCCATAAGAGTTGTATTCATACCATAAATACATATCTTGGTGATCTACGGATTGTAGCCATATAAATACCCTAAAGGTTTGGTAGACCCCTCCATCTAATCTCATACTACATACTTTACGCCTTAAGCAAATATACTGACTTGAGCGTCGGAGTGTCTATCCCCGGGACACCCGGGGCCTTTGTTTTGCAGATCAGTTCGTAAGCCTGGTTCGTCGTTGAAGTGTTGGTGTCCGGCATACATCAAACTTGGAGTTGGATTTTCTGTTGTTTGCAAAACTTGTTGTATGAATTTCTATGTGAACTAAGGTTTATCTGAGCTGTCTTATTTGCACAATCTTTAGATTAGTTTGCTTGATATTATTGATGATAATGGGTGATTGAAATCTGAATTTCTTGGCTACTGATGTACGTAGCTGCACAATGCGTTTTATCGCACTTGACTGTTTATTTGTTAAATCGTGGTGTGATTATGTTCTGGAGAGATGGAGTATATTGGCGTGGCATGTGGATTAAAATCCTGCAATAAAGATGATGATGTATTGGCGTGGCAGGTGGATTAAAATCCTGCGATAAAGATGATGATGTATTGGCGTGGCAGGTGGATTAAAATCCTGCAATGCTGATGATGTATTGGCGTGCAAGTGGATTAATATCTTACTATGATGTGTAATGGCGTGACAGGTGGATTAAAATCCTGTAATGGCATGGCAGGTGGATTATAATCCTGCAATGATGTTACGTGTTTGAAAAATCTTGCTTGACTTGGAGTGATTCTAGATGTGAATAATCTTACTTTGCTTGACTTGCTGGAAGTGTTTTCTTGTTAATACATGTTAGTCAAATTTGATGCTTTTATGAGTCATCCTTGTTAATGGCATGTTACTGCATTGTTTGGTTTTCTGAATTTAAATGGCATCCTTTGATGCATTCATGTATGTGTGCATATAGATGTCCTTTCTAGTTTCGTTTCAATGTTTCTGCTATGGCTTTGCATGTACAGAAAGTTAGTGAGTTATTATGTTAAATGTAGTGTCTTGTGTGCATATGCTCTCATGATGAGCTTCTGTATTGCCATTAAAATTGTGAGAAGTAAATATAAAATGTTGTTGTCTCTTTGTTTGTTAGTTTATTGCAGTACTACTTATTCTCTTGATTTAATGATTTCAGGATTGGTGTGTCTTATAATTTAACTCTTGAGTATAGAAATACGTGCATCTTATGTGTTTTCTTAATTTTTAAAGTGGGAGAATGGTGTTATTTTTGTGCTCTCGTGACTATGCTAGATATTCTTTATTTCTTATTTAAATAAGAGTTGGTCTTGTGTGCCATCATTTGGTCACTGCTGATTTGCTTCGAATGAATTTTAATATGATAGTAAATGCATGCAAATTTAGGTTGCTGAATTAGCTGGCAAAAATGTGAATCTGGGAATAAGTCGGTCTTGGGTAAAGAATGTATTATGCATGACTTATCAAGGTGCTTGCATACTGCTCTTAATTACAAATTGTCATATATACTTAAATTTCCTGGACAATTCTTTACGTTGAAAGGCTGAGTTGTGTGAAATGTGTTTTAATCGTTTTTAAGATGTATTATCTGAGCTACAAAAATTTCTTTGATGTGTTTGTGATCATTTAGTTCAACGTAGTTAAGATTATATGCTATCTGAGGACGCCGTGGTTTACACTTCATGCTTGAACTTAAAAGTGTCTGATAGTAATAGAAAATGTTAATTTAAATGTTTAGAGTATATATATTCATAATATTATATTACATTTTATTTTACGGAGAACTTCACTGAGCGAAAGCTCATTATGTGTATTGTGTGTGGTATGGCAGTACTATGGTATTAAGAGGCTAACCAGAGGTGAGAATCAACATTATCAACGATCATTGCAACTTTTCTACACCTGCAACTACCTTGAGTAAATATAGGGAGAGATAAAAGTCTGTGAGCTGTATATCTTTAGATCGTTTGGAGTTGATCACTAAGCATTTGTAATAATATTTTTTAAAAAAAATGTATGCACATATATATAGAAATATACAAATTCTGTTAGATTATATATTATGTTTTTTTCGTACGTCAGTCCTGGGCGAACCAGGAAGACACTTCAACTAAACCCGGTGATTCGGTATTTATGTTTTATTGGGGTGTTACAGCTCAACTTCAAGATTGCCATTTCTAGTTGTTATTTTGAGTTTATGCCACTGCTCAACTTGAGAACAAGCTATTTTCCAAGGGGAAGGGAATGTCACAATTGGGCTTATAATACAAGGGAATTAAAGTCTTTGCACCATGAAGAGCTGTAGTTAGACAGCTGAAGCTAGATGCGTTGATTGATCGGAATAACTGATTCAGCTATCTAGTTTTTATTCTGTTGGAGGTAGTTAGATGAGTCATGTTTTGGACACTATAATTCTATCTGAAAATATGATCTTCCAATCCCCAATTCTCTTTTGTTCTCCCCCAATCCCCAAGAATTAATATTCTTGAACTCATATTGTAATTTGAATAGCTCGGTTGAGTTCAATTTGCAATAATATCCTTTTGACAGTTCTTATCACAACAGTATCTTGAGCCGAGACCTTTCAATGAATTAAGAAAGCCCAAATGAAGCTCGTATGCACGAGCAATGGACTTATCACCAATCTTTTAATAATCAAGTGCATATTGAATCCAGAATTAAGTGTTAACTGGCATGTGAACTTTCTTCATAAAAAAGACTACAACAAAATATCCATGATATAGCCCGAAAGGGTATAACCGTTGATAAGTCCATGGTTCGCACTCGTGCGCTTCGTTCGGACTCGGACCAAGGCCCGAGAATGGTCAGGGGCTCGAGATATGCGGGAGATAGATTTACGGGTGCATCGGTCCAATCATTATAAGGATTGCGTATATTCTGAATTGCTTATAAGGAATACACTTCCTCTAATTATGGGAGTACAACTGTTATCAACATAAGAGTTGCATACTTACTCTAATTACAAACCCTGCCAATCTACGGATTGGAACTCTACAAATACAAAGGTTTGGTATACCTCTCTATTCATCTTACATACACTACGCCTTACGCTTAAAAGGTTCTCAATGCTGTCACTAACTTAAGCATCAGAGTGTCTACCCCTGGTCACCTTAGGGCTCTATCTTGCAGATCAATTTGCAAGCTCGATTTGTGGCCAACCGCAGGTTCATGACATCTATCCATTTGGCACGCTCGATGGGACCCATATGTTTATTTTGATCTAACCAATCTCGATCTCATGACTGATCCGGCTAAGAACCCTCGCAGGAGTATGCGAGTCTGTTCTCTAGTCCCGACAGAAATTGGAAGCGTCAACGGCAGGCCTCTCCGCAACGACGGTGAGATGTGCACAACAACCAACCACCGATGGATCACAGGGACAAGATCCGAGATAGATCCCCCCGCAGGAGATCTGCCTCGGACCTCAGCAACTAACCACAGAGCAAGTAGGAGAATATATGGCGTGCACCTAGCACCCGAAGAATCTTCTCCTTGGGAGTTGGAAAGTAAAATATTTCGTCTGGATGGAACAATTGTTTTTTCACAAGAATATGCAGTTCCTTTCCAGATTTCCCATTCCTTTGGTCATATCCATTGTTATTAACCACAACATGGTTAAACGGGTTCTAATGGATGGGGAAAATGAAATTGAAATCATGTTTCTCAGTTGCTATGAGTGTTTAGGATTACATAAAAGTGATCTCGCCCCTACAAATCCGATCTCGTGATTCGTAGGCGATCTCATAACACCTTTAGGAGAGGTCATGCCTACGCAGCTTGGAGAATCTGGAACCGTCGAGGTGGGTATGTTCCTAACCCCCGAGATAAAGACGCGGCTTTGATATCTTCTTAACCAGTACATAGACGTCTTCTCGTGGGACACCAATGACTTAGTAAGAGCACTGGCCCGGCTAGCAGAACATTTGTAGGATATAACCTCTCAATATTTATATCCTAAGAAACACACAATATATATTTATGTAACACAACAATAACACCAACACACAGCGGAAACTATCTCAACAAACAATGAACTCTTTATTTATCTTAACTATATTGGAGGAGACGATCACACAACAACCACGACGTCGCAAACCCGACGTATGTTCAACATGGCAAGTTCTACTAGACTTAAACCCCCAAACTAGACATCAATGTCTCTCTCTCTAACACTCTCTATTTGTTTTTCTTTAACTCTGAATCTTGCCTCTGCCTCTCTCACCTAAAATCAATCTCTACATCTTTTTATATAGAGACTACATCAAACCTAATCCATAATGGAATCAAACTTCCTAATCGTTAACTACAAAATAAAACATGCAATATCAAAATATCTCATATCCTAATTAAGTTTGGTTTAATATCCAACAACATTTCCTAAACTTAGATCCAGCATAGAAGCCCGTGAAGCAGAAATGCTGCATCTTTGCCCTAGATCGATTTGAAACCATTCGAGAAGAAGTACAAAAGCTACTCGAAGCTGACGTGATTAAAGATGTGCAATACTCCGAGTGGATAGCCAACCCGGTGCTGGTCAGAAATCCTGACCGGAAGTTGAGAATGTGCATCGATTTCACTAACTTGAATGATTTCTGTCCCAAAGAAAGCTATCCCCTACCATCAATCGATCGACTGGTCGAGGCGATTGTTGGATATCAAGTGTTAGCTTTTTTCGATGCCCACCGAGGATATCATCAAATTCCAATGGCGGAGAAGGATAAGGAGAAAGGAGGACACTGCAGAGTCGCTGATCTTCAATCATTCAGGCATCATAGACAGACTTGGCAACTTCATAAATTTCCCGCGCCGCCTTAACAGCCGCAAACATTCGGTGGTGAGGAGGACGAGGGAGCGAGTACCGGCATCAGTGAACAATGGGGTAAGTAGAAGAGCCATCAAGATGGCCAAACAACCCCTAGGGTTTGAACACATAGGTCACCTGCTGCTTCCATTGCAAGTACGTGGATGCATCCAACTTCGTATTGAGCAAGGGGATCATCATATTGAGAGAGAATCTGTCATCACTCTTCTTATCAGTCACAACGAATCAAAAATCAAAAACACTAAGGAAAACATTTTGTGTGGAGAAAAATTTGGGCGGCGGTGTGCGCACAGAGATGAGATGCGGCGGAAAAAGAAAGAAAAAGAGGGAGAGAAGGTTTGGAATCCTATTAGATTATTGGAAGAGAATCCTTTAGGCAACTGATATTATGTAAAAGGAATTTCCTAAACTATTTTGTATTGAGATATTCACAATTATTTATACATACAAGTAGGTCCTATAACTAAGTAACTAAATCCTAGGAGCATATATGTAAAATACAAAAGACATAATTAATTATCATATAATTCTTCTATTGTCATAAAGATGATGCAGATTGGATGATCAGAAACGCATTGCAAGCTCGAATTTATGATGAACAAATGAATGCAGACACAAACCTTATTACTTATAGGAGAGAGAAATATTTTTAGTTTATTTTTGTACAAGATAATTCCCCAAAATATCACAAGAGGGTTTTCAATAGTAAAACATGACATAAAGAGGGTAAAAATGGAATTAAAAAAAAACTCAAAAATACAGTAGATGGTTGTTTTGAGGTTTAAGCGGTCTCAGATAAATATAAAACGGTGTCATTGACCCCGTTTGGAACAAGCTGTTAGCGGATTGTATTAACTGTTAGCTGTTAGCGGATTGTATGAGCTGTTTTGACTAGCTGTTTGTAGATGAGTGTTTGGTAATTAATGAATAGCTGATAGCTGTTTTATTAGGTTAAAAGACGGAAATGGACATTAGATCGGCGATCATTTTTACGAATTTTTGATTACGATAAAACTGACCTAAGAATGTATCCGAGAGTTGTGCCCAAGAGCAATTTCTTCCTTTAGGCAATCCCTCAAACCAAATGATTGCCGGATCTGTAACAAAGATGGGAAAGGCTTTGCATACTAACGGTAGGAGAACATTTCTAAACCGCATGCTATTACGATATGAGTGAAGGAAGTCTTTTGTATTTGAACTACCATCATATATTTTCACATGTAATGGTTGTTTGAAGTTTTCTGGCATGGGATATTGTTGTATTTCTATCGACAAAGGTGAAAAATCACCTTCGTCTTCTGCCACGATGTTTTTCAGTTCATCTCCATACTTTAATCCTTCTTCCTCTCGTAAAAGCTGCTTGTCCTTTTTCCGTTCAACAGTTGGTGATTCACCTTTATTTTCATCATTTTTCGGCACGAATGCTTGCAAAAATTGTGCGTACAAGGTCTCTTTCTGAGTTTCAAGGAAGGCTTCAAACGCTATTCTACGTTGCTGATCATCTAGGGAGGATTCAGCCCCATCTTCCCGTTCACTCTCCCTAGAATTTTCTTCCCGTTCGCTCATAGCATGATGGCGATTAGGAGTATTCCTAGTTGCTTGTTGCTGTGTATGATTACCGCTACGTCCGCTCCTGGTAACCACCATAATCAATGAAAAACAAGATCCCCACAGACGGCGCCACTGAAGTGGGACCTCCCTTCTCCTTGACTACGGATGTCTTCCAGGTTCCGATGTTGAACGCTTCCTACAAGAAAAGTCCCCGGAGGTTTCCGGGGATAGAAACTCCGACGATCAAGTCAGTAGAGATTATGAGTGTTCTGTATATTTTCCGACTAGAGAGCTTACCCCTTTCTTCATTGTTCTCCTCTAGTTATAGAGGCGGAGTGTTGGAGTCATGTCCGACATTCTTGGATCGTGGAGTCCTGAATTCGTGGCGTCATGCCTTGCTCCACTAGACCACGTACTCAGTTGAGTCTAAACTGCTTTGCATTACAAGTGACAAGTGTTCACTTGTAACTGTTCTACAATACGAGTGTTCAGTTGGGTCTGGGCTATTTTTGATATAATTATGATCAGTTGGGTCTAAACCACTCTATTCAGTTGGACTTAGGCCTGTATATATACCAATAACGTTTTAGAAATTAGAGTTTTCATCAAAATAACTTATTGAAAAAAGTTTTCTTCCAAACACATCATATAGCGTTTTGACCAGTCAAAATCTATTTTTGACAAAAAAAAATGCAAAACTCTCTACTAAAATGCTATTGCGAATCGGGCCATTATGTTAAGATTGTTTCGGTGTCATCAGAATCACCTTGTTTCGACATCTTAGACAAAATTTATAATTGAAACAATTTTATATCTCCTCTGGAGTGCACCAACACGTCTTTAATTCTCACTAGCTGCACAAATATTATTATAAAAACTATAAAATTCATGATATTTAATTGCATGTAGGAAATATGGCCTTGCGTTAAATTTTAACATGAAGTTATAAAAATTAGATTTCTCATATGATGTGAAGTTACATTTTGAAGGAAATATTGTGAAGATCGAGAGGATTCTATTCTACATTCTCAACGACTAACAACTTTTGACGTTAAGCTTCACCATGAATTTCATTTTTTATAAACATTATAATGTTTAAAGATTATTTTGAATTATGTGGTTACATCCTCCCGTACTGTTTTTTGTTAAACAAACTAATATAATTTAAAGAAGTGAAAAAGGCGATATAAATATTTTGTCATAATAGGATTTTTAAAGAGACGCGGTTACAAAATTGTTGCACTTATGAAATATATAGTTTTACCGTTCTTCTTCCCATAATGTTTAATTGGATAAGAAATGTGCCGATGTTAGATGGAGCATTTTGGAAAAATACAAATCACGGATTAGATTCATGGAAAATTACATGAGTGACCATATCGTTAAGAAGTCATTCATGCAATGCACTTTCCTTCTTTTCCTTTGAATACAAAAGCAATGACATGCTCTAAAGGACTGCTAGCAATTGCAATGCAGGTATCTGAACTGTCAGTTTATATTGACTCCTTAGTACTCCGGCAACTGATGATGGATGAGCCAAAGATACCTCCATGGAAGAACACGTACTGATTTTATATATTAGAGCAATTAAAACAGCCTTTTCTACTTTTGAATGTAAGAAAATATCTAGAGATGCAATAGAACACGATTAGGTCATGGTTAATGGACTTGAATGTAGTATGTTCTCTTATTTAATATAATGTAAGCATGGTTCTCTTCAAAAAAAAAAAAAATACAAAGAATAATAGCTGGGCTTTATAATCTTCTTCAAGTCTAGCAATGAACGGGCTGAGGTTTTTTTTTGTGCTTGAAAATAAAGTAAATGCACAAAAAGGTTTCCCGTGCTAACGAGCTGGGCTTCTATAGTACGCGTCTAAACAAAAGCTTGAGAAACCAAATCCATTCATATATTTGGAATTGCATCGAATTTCTTTTTTTTAGAAGAAAAATATTATATTTCAAACATTTGAAAAACGTTCAGAATCGTTTGAAAGAAATTACATTGCATTCTATGATAACCAGGGATTTCATTAAATTAATTAAAATTAGTGCTATCTGATATTCCAAATTCTACTAATTCTAATTTCTGTATTTTTTATAATTTACTCAACAATAATATATACATCTATTTTTGAAAGGTTACAATATAATTCATCTAATAAATCAAATTTGTAATGTAATGGGGAAATAATTTGCATTAGTTATTACATCTTTGATTAGAAGAAGACTTGTCACAGTTTTCTGAATTTCACAAATGCTCTCTTCTCTCTCCTACTTTCCCCTTCCCAATACACCCGACAACAACTGTTATTGACCGTTTGCCACCATTAACGGACAAAAACGGTCACAATGAAGCCGGAACCGCCGCCTAACCGCGGCGGAGCCACCCCCAATCTCAACTTTCTACAAGCCCTCACTGCAAAACCAACCCCTCTCGCCACTTCCTTACCATCCAACCCAACAATCAGCCCCATCCCAGAGTATAAGGGGAAGATAGCCTGCATAATTTCGCCGGAGGAGGGCGCCGTCCTATCGGAACATTATAGCAATGCACTGATCGGCAAGTTCTCAAGGCTGAAACCTTCGATGGATTTTCTCAATGAATCGTTCAAATCACTTGGTTTTAAGGGCAGGTACCAATTAGGCTCAATTGATTACAGACATGTTTTGATTAGATTTGATGATGCTGAAGATCTGCAGAGATGCTGGATGAAATCTGTGTGGTCATTTAAAGGCTCCCTCATGAGAGTGTTTAAATGGACACCCAATTTCACACTAGATACTGAAACTTCTATAATGCCTATATGGATCACTCTGCACAACATTCCAATTTTTTGGTACAACACTGCAATGTTGGAATCAATAGGTAATAGAGTTGGGAGATTTATCAAAATGGATGCAGCCACCTCTAGTTTAACTAGGCCTTCAGCAGTTAAACTGTGTGTAGAAATCGATATGTTGGCAAAGTTTCATAACACAGTTACTCTTATAATCAATATGGAAGGAGATGTTGCTGATATTGCTATAAAGTATGAAATGCTCCCTCTTTATTGTAGACATTGTAAGAAGTTAGGACATGAGGTGAATGAATGCAGAGTTCTAAATCCAGATCTGAGACCTCAACCTTGAAAAACCCATCCACCCTTTAATCTAGCACAGCCTAAACCAGACAATGGTAAGAAGGCTGCTGCAGCTATACCTGGCCCCTCATGTATAGATAAAAGGCCTCAACACCCCACTCACCAAATGAAGTATGTGCCAAAACCAGTGGAGACTGGATTGAATACCCAGCTGAAAAGAAAGGAGCCTATGATTGACTTAACTCCACACCTCCCCCCCCCCCTTACTTCCCCCAAATCACAAACTCCCCAACCTATTAGCCTTCCTACTCCTGTACTCCTCTCTCAGTCTCCTATTCAGATTACATCAGATGCTGATGAGGTTCAAGAAATGCCAACTCAGGAATCTGACCTCTCTACACATCAAGAACCAGAAGCTGCTCAAAACAATGATGCATCAAATGAGGAATTTCCCACTGCCAGTCATGGCTCCAAACAACCTTCACCTTCACCAATCATAGGCAGTCATGCCAAGTCAGATCAAGGAAAATAATGGAGTACCCCCAAAAAGCCAAGGAACTATGCTAAAGATGATATGCTTGTACACACAGGTAACCATTTTAATTCTTCACAGATTACAGTACCTAACAGAGTTTCCTTCTATTCTCAGCCAAGACATGCCAGTAACAGATTCCTTCCACTAATGATGGAGGAGGACAGTCTCAGTGAACCTGCTACCAACAGAGAGGAACTACAACCACAAGAAGCCAGGCTCACTGGGAATCAAAATTTTGAGATTAAAGATACACCTCCAGAGTCCTCTCATAATAAAGAAGCAGACAACTCAGAGGACCAAGCAACTCAGGTAACTAACCTAACTTATGCAGATGCTGTATCTTCTACTGCTAATAACCCTCATATTGTTCCTGATCAAAATACAGTACCATCTTATTTTGCTCAGGTCAATAAGATTGTTACTAGAACAACAACTAAAAGTATTAAAGCTCGTAAATGATTAATACAACCATAGGAATTAATACTCTAGTCTGGAATATTAGAGGGATGGAAACATCCATGCTAAGACTGTCTAGACTAATCTCCAACCATAAGATAGATTTACTATGCATTATTGAGTCTCAGCATGATAATTCAGAATGTGAATCTTACAAAAATAAATTACACTTCCAAAATTGCATGTCTTCCAAACTGTGTAATATTTGGCTTATGTGGAACTGTTAGGTAGATATTTCTTTAATTTTAGACCATAATCAATTCCTACAAGTACATGTTTCAATAAATGCACTAAATCAATCTACAGAGATTTTTTTTGTGTATGGATTGAGAACTAGGAAAGAAAGAGTGGAACTGTGGTCTGATTTTAAAAATTTATCTACCCCTGAAGCAATTTATATAGGGGATTTTAATGCCATGGCTTCCATTTCAGAGTATAAAGGTCATTCCAACACCAGTGTTAGAAGTATTAGAGAGTTTAGTGCTTTTATTGATAACATGCCTCTCTTCCCTGTACATACAGTAGGTAATTTCTTTACATGGTCAAATGGTAGGATTAAGGAACAAGGTAGAAGGTTAACTGTTGAGAGATTGGATAGGGGACTGTGTACTCAAGATTTGAGTTTAAAATTTCCACAGTCCTCTATACAAGTGCTCAACAAAGACACCTCAGATCACTGTCCTCTTTTACTTAGAATAGGCAGTAGTGTAACCTCAGTTCCCAGGCCTTTCAAGTTCATAAATACCTGGTTTAAAAGGAAAAATTTCATGGAGGTAATTAATCTTCACTGGAATGACCAATCATAAGGCAATGGAATGTATAAATTCTTTCTCAAGCTTAAAAGCCTCAAACCAGTCCTTAAACAATGGAATAGGGACTTTTTTGGCAATATAGATGAGAATGTAATAAAAGCTGAGGAAAAATTAAGTTTTCAAGAAATTGCTTTTGAGACTGATAGTTCAACTGATGAACTAGTCAAGCTTAAACAGGCTAAGGCTCTCTTAGAAATCACTAAAAGAGCAAAACAATTTATGGAAATATAAGGCTAAGGTGAAATGGCTAAATGAGGGTGATGAAAATACCAAATTTTTTCATAACACGTTTATGGAGAAAAGAGGTAGACTGAAAATCATAAAAATAAAAAGTTCTCAGGGAGTGTGGTTGAATGATAATGTAGAAATTGAAAATGAGGCAATTGCTTATTATCAAGATCTACTTACTGACTCACCACACCCTGACCAACACCTCTTCACCTCTCATTTCCTGTCTCAAATACCCTCACTTATCTCACAGGCAGAAAATGATGACCTCATGAAGCCAGTTTCATTACCTGAATTAAAGCAAATAGTTTTCAGCCTTAACAAGTCAAGCAGTCCAGGGCCTGATGGCTATACTGCCCAATTTTTTATTAAGGCATGGAACATAATTTGCTTAGATTTATTGGAGGCATCAAATGACTTTTTAACTAGGTCTCATATCCATAGAGGTATTTCTAGCACTTGGATAACCACCATCCCTAAAAAAGAAATACCTATCTCTTTCAGTGACTACAGACCTATCAGTCTTTCGAATGTAACCAATAAATTTTTTTCTAAAATCATGATGGAAAGACTGAAACCTTTGATGCCCAAATTAATATCCTCTAACCAGTCAACTTTTCTTCAAAATAGAGATATATCTGATAATGTCATCTAATTAAAAGAAATGGTTAGATTCCTCAATAGGAAGGCCAGAGAACCAAATTGTATCCTAAAATTGGATCTAATGAAAGCTTTTGATAAAGTTAATTGGCATTTCCTTACAAACATTCTCCTGAAATTTGGTTTTAATGTCAGATTTGTGGATTGTATTATGAAAAACCTGTCTGATCCTTGGTTCTCTATTCTTATAAATGACAAACCTGTTGGCTACTTCCCAGCAACAAGAGGCATTAAACAGGGGGACCCACTGTCCCCTTTTCTGTTCAATATCTTTTCTGAAACTTTTACCGAAAGCTTATCTTATATCTTACATACTGGTAAAATGAAATATTTTTCCCTGCCAAGAAATGCCATCCCAGTTTCTCACTTAAGCTATGCAGATGATACTGTGATTTTTCTCAGTGCTTCTAGGCTTAACTTGATCAAAATGAAAGCCTTCTTAATGAAATTTGAAGAAACTACAGGTCAAAAAATAACTTTGAAAAAAGTGAATTCTTTTTAAGTTCAAAGGCCACTGAGAATAAACTAAGACAGGTTAAAAACATAATGGGCATGAAACAAGGTAATCTGCCATTTAAATATCTAGGAGTACAAATTTTTAGTGGAAAGTCCCTAAACATTCATTCTCAGGCTATTGTTGAGATGATTGATAGGAAAACTTTGAATTGGAAAAATAATTGGCTTTCTGCAGGTGGAAAATTGATCCTCATTCAGTCTTGCCTACAGTCCCTGCCTCAGCACATCTGGGCAGTGATGGAACCAACAAAACACATGATCAAGAAAATTGGTAGAAGACTGGCCATCTTTTTCTGGGGCAGCACAGAAAAAGGTCCCAAAAAAGCCTGGAAAAAATGGAGTGCCCTTTGCCAGGGTGTGACACATATTGGAATTGGGATCAGGGATCTGAGCACCACCCTTCAAGCTTACTCATGCAAGCTCTGGTGGAAATACCAGGAAATGCACCCTGGACTCACTTTGTGGCATCACTGCCACCATCACTCAGAAAGTCCTCAAATTGGAAAAAGATCTGCATAATTGACCATTTTGCTGAATCAATACTAGAGTCCTGCTTGGTGATGGTAGATGTAATTTCTGGGACTCCAACTGGACAGAACATGGTCCACTCAGAAATTTCTATGCGCCTGAGGAAACTGATTCAGCATGTACTGTGGCTGACTTTGTGGACAAAAAGTCTCTCTTGCTCCCACTCTTGTCTCAGATCCTCCCAGAGGAGGTTATCAACTCCATATCAAATAGAAATTACAGAAGGGAAAGAGGACAGGCTGATCTGGACACTGACAAATCAGGGAAATTTCACAATAAAATCAGCCTATCTCAAACTGAAAGTACATTCAGGTAATTTCCCAGTTCTTAAAAAAATTTGGAATCCAGCTGTGCTTAAAAAGATATCTATATTCATGTGGAAGCTCCTAAACTGTTTTTTACCATTTGATGATATTCTGAGCCAATTTGGTTTTCAAAATGTTTCTAAGTGCTGCTTCTGTCCTCACTCTGACTCTCTACATCATTATTTTAATGAGTGTAACATATCAGTACTTCTATGGAAACAAATGCATCATATATGTGGCTCTATGTTCTTTAACTGTCATAATTTATGGGATAGACTGGCCACTGATTGGGCCTTCTCTGGACTGTCAAAATTGCATAATAGACTAAACTACACAGCTTTCATTTTTGTATGTTGGATATTGTGGAAAGCCAGAAACAAGTTTCTTTTTGAGAACTGTCCCCCAGATGTACATTCCATGACCCAGGAGCTCCAAAGCCTTATATATTTCTCACTTATAAGGAAACCTTTATTTATTTCTAATGAGGTTGACAAAGAACTGGCTTCACAGAAATGCATTCCACCTCTAGAAATCCCTCCTAAACCAAATATTACTCCTATCTACTGGTCTAAACCTTCTGTAGGTTATAAGATTTCTGTAGATGATTCTTGGAAACTAGGTAAAACTGGCCTAGCTCTGATTGTCAGGAATAATTTAGGGGAGGTATCCTTTGCTCAAATTGTCTCCAGCTCTGCTGTAACACCCTTAGAGGCTGAACTGAAAGCAATTCTGACTGGTATTAATTGTGCCAAAATGCTACATCTCTCTCCTGTAGAAATTGAAACTGAATGTAAATAAGCAGTGGATATGATTTATAACACTCAGTCTTGGCATTGGAGATTCCATGGCATTCTTAGACTTATACATGATATGAGCCATATTTACAATCTCAGACATATATTTAGGGAAGCAAACCAACCTGCTGATTTTCTCTCTAAATTGTGCATCTCAAATGGCCTATCCCAATCATTTACTTGGATCTCTTTGCCTGCTACTGTCAAAAGTCTTGTCATGCTTGATATAGCAGAAATGCCAGTGATTAGAATCTCTGGATCTGACAACTGATACTGCTAATGAGTTTGCTACTCCCTCACAGGTACAGAAGATCAGCAGCACAACACACACTCTCTGCTACATGATATAAACTACTCAAGTCATTCAAGCTGGTCCTCACTTCAGCACAATATCAGCAACCAGTGATGCAAGCTAAAATGTTTCTTAACTCATTACCTCACTGCTGCAATTTAATATAGTTTTGTACATGTCTTAACTTCTTTACTCTTTAGGTCGCATTGTGTTTTGTTTAACAATTCACTAATAGACTTGAAGGGTTTAAAGTTGCTAGGCTATTCTAGGTAGATTAGTAAATTTTGAGAAGTATTATTATGCTTCTGGGGACTTCTGTCCCTTGTGTCTCTGTATAAACTTGCTATCTAGGCACCTTTTTGGTCTGGGAAGCCAATATATCTCCCCCATCCCATGATGGTTTTTAATTAAAAAAAAAATCTTTGATTAGAAGAACCATGTAGAACCCTTCAGGGAAGTTAGGGAAGTAACGTATTTTTCGATTTTTTTTTGAATAATACAATTATAGGTGGGGGACTTAATAAGGCACCCCAAATCAAAATAAAACAGAAATAAAATGAACTTAATAATTTGCTTAGTTTGCTACACAGAACTTGGTTGTATGAGCAGTGACAGAAGCATTAATATGATGCTTCCAAAAAACTACCTATAGATGACAAAAAAAGTGTCATCCTCACTTTCATGATTTTAAGCTTATAATCTAATTCAAGAAGCATTTTAGCCAACGTCGAAATGAATAGCAAGTTTGCCGCCTGAAAAGTTATAAGTATAGGAGTGGAAAAGGCCAAAAAGAATAGTTATTATACACAGGAGCAATGCAAAAACACCAAACAGGTGCAACTCCTTGTTAAGGAGGTCATACTTCCTCATGCATTAATTGAACAACGAGCTTTAATGGAGGGGACTTGAAGAGCATCCATGCTGATGAGTCCTTTAATGGAGATAGGCAAAGTAGACCATGAGTAAATGGTTGAATCTCTGTGAAGAAGGGCCATCTTTGCTAAGGCATTAGCTGGAGAATTGCCTTCCCTCATAGTGTGACTGAGATGTGAATCTTCAAGGAGGAAATGGATTGAATCCAACAGATTGAGCTTGTTCCAATATCTCTGATATGGATTTTGTATCGTTTTTATTTCCTGCAAGCAATCAGATTCTGGGCAGATTGGAGCTACTGTGAGAAATTCAGTTGTTGTGATGCCAGCCTCAATTGCAAGGATTTCAACTAGCAGTGGTGAGGCAGAATCCATATAGCAGGTTCTTACTTGGATAAGTGAAGCATGTACATCTCTGATAATTATTCCAATGCCAGCTTTGCCATTAACCCAAGTAGCATCAACATTCACTTTAATACCAAGCCGAGGCCTTCTCTAGGCAACATAATGAAAATTTGGTTTTGGAGGAATATAAGGGGCTGGAATAGAACTTGATTCAGCTAACTCCTTGTCTACATCTCTAGAAAGGTGCACTGACTTTCTTATAGAAGAGAGATAGATAGAATCTTTTAATTCCTTTGTTAGTCACTACTGGGAGGAAGCACATTCAACGGCACGTCTGACCCCCCTTATAACGGCGCTACCGACCGCCGTGAGTGGTCACGCCGTATACGCGTTTTCCAGTCACGGTGGTTCTGCAAAACCGCCGTGCATTTCTTTGTTCCGATATTGGAAGTCTCGTAAGATGGGTAGTGGTCAAATGGATGTTCGGCGGAAGTTCGAGGATTTATGTAGTGGGAGGCTCATTCGGTAATTATACGTTACAATAGCAGAAGAATTTAGGAATGATCATGGGCCGGGTCTGGGTCTAATTTAGTTATATCCGGCTCCGATCCGTAAAGAAAATATCGGATCCAAATCCGATCCATATCCACAGGGTCTAAAATTTCAATATCCGTATCCATATCCGCAGGGTCCAACGGGTCTAAGGGTCTTAAACGGGTCATAAATGGGTCTACTAAGAAATCGACAAATTCTTTAAATGGATGTTTGAGATTTTTACAGTGAATACAAATATGCTCAAATTTATTTATTTTTATTACCATAAGCACAAATGTTAGCGTATGTATGAATTATCAATTCACAATACACATCAAGTTGCATCAATTCATTAAAATCGAAATTGTAATTTAGTATAAGAACTTAATAGGTGCAAAAAATGATATCTTCTATGGTAAACTAGCGTAGATTCATCGCGCGCTGCGCGATATTTTGAAAGCACATAATCATAAACAATAACTATTAATAATTCATATTTGAATAGTAATTTTTTTTCTAAAATATACAACATTAAGGGTGTTTAAAAGTAAATAAAACCAAGCAGGACATGAATAGAAATAAGATGTAGTTATATACTTTAAAAATTCCCGTTTGTTACATCATATAATCAATACATTAATTATAATATAAGATACATAAATCAATTAAGATTTAATTTTATAATAAACATTTAAAAAAAATTAAAAGTATCATAATAATTTTAACTAATCAAAGATATAACTAATAGATGACTAACAATTTGATAAGGCGGTATTATGGTGAGTCATGACTTGTTGTATATTTAAAAATAAGTCTAATTAGTAATATGGGCCAAAATATTAAAAATTAGGCGTTTGTCTTACCATAAACCCGCATTACATAAGTATTTTTCTTTAATGATATGAAGATTTGCAATATTTAAAAAGGGTATATTTCATTTATACTAAAATTTGAAATAGGGTATATCTGATTTACATGGGATGTTACCTATTTTAAATATAAAATTTAGATAAGAAACCATCTAAGTCAAATAATAATGAACGGTGATAACTTATAGAAATTCTCAAAAGAGACCGTTTATAATTTAGACAAACCTATTTCTTAACTAGAAAAATACAAAGGACCTTATTTGCAAAATACGGAGGGACTTAATTGCAATTTTTAAAAACTTATTCCACCCAATAAAAATCACGCGATCGCGTATACTGTGGGGCCCACCATATACCGTATTTTCTCTTTCCTGCAAAAATTTCGCCTGCTAAGCTCGATCCTTTGACCTCATTCTAGAGGAATGATAACCTTACCACTACACCAACCCAACTTCAGTGATCCTTTTATGTCAAGATATATATATATAGCTAACATTAGATAAAATCTTATATTTTAACTTTAAAACCTTTGTGTTATTATTTACCATCCATTATTATTTAAATCTTTCCACTTTTAAACTGAAACAATCCATATTTAAAATTCAAACATTTTATTCTAAATTTAAAATTTTTGCATTTTACTCTATAATCAATTTAAAATAAACATCACACTTTTAATTAAAAAACTCCATATTTTAATGTACAACCCGTTAAATAACCAACATTATATTTTAAATTAAAAACCTCCATACTTTAACTGCAATCTATTAAAAATAAAATATATTTAAAAAATAAATAAGCTCCGTGTTTTAATGCACAACATATTAAAAAAAATCAAACATTCTGCTTCTAATTAACAACATTCCTGTTTTAATCCACAATCTATTAAAAATCAAACATTCTAATTTAAATTAACAATCTCTGTGTTTTAATGTACAACATATTTAAAAATCAAACATTATACTTTTTAAGTTAAAACCTACGTGTTTTAATATCTAACATATTAAAATAAATTCTGGGGCGTGAATAGTACTGGGATTTGAATAGTACCGGGTCGTGAATAGTGTTGTTGAATAGTGCGCACATGAATAGTATTGGGTCGCGAATAGTAAGATGTCTTGAATAGTGTGCGTGAATAGTAATTTTTAAAATTACAATTAAGAACCTCCTTGTTTTTATACAACCATACATTTACTTTTTAGTCACCGGTCTATAATATATACGGTTTCTCACAAGACTACCTCGATAACTTATTAGGTACAAGATATTTTAAATTAAAAGATGTACATTTTGATATTATTACTTTTAAAAATGCATAATATATACAACAAAGTTCATGCACATTATGGTACACCAAGATACTTCCGCTCGGTTAATAATACCTTATTTAACCGTTTTGAAATTTTATTTGACTATTGATAAGTTTAGTTACATTCATATAGTAAAATTGTTATATTCTGAATATGTGTTACGAAAAATTCAACACTATATCACATGATTATATCAATATTAATGTAATATTCTAAATTGATGATCAAACATGGTACAGTGAATAGTAAAATAAGACATTTTCAGCCAACGGAGGGAAGTAACATATAACACTTTTAATAAACAATATATTTTAGCAATCACTAACCCAAAATATGGTTAAAAAGAAGTGATTGTAATATGGTTAAATTGATCCTGCTAGTCCAATCAAGTTTCCATCGATTTCTAGGAAATTTATTATGTCCATAATAAATAAATGAAATATCAAATTACCTAGTTGAGTATAATTTCCATATTCGATCAATCAACATTGCTAAAGTAAATCAATAATTAGTGCAAAATTGAATAAGATGCAATCGAACAACTTATAGGTAAAATGTATCTGCTATTTTTGCCCCAAACACTGCTGGATCTTTCCTTACACAGTAAGAGAGACCTAAAGAGTGCAGAATAACTATTTGATCTCCTTCTTACTTTTCCAGAAAAAAATGATGGTATAATGTCAAACTTCTCCAATCAAGTTCTTTGCCAAATAACAAAAATGGCACAAAATCGGTGCGATTAACTTCTTCAACTAACAGTCCAAAATACTATACTCTACAGCTACAAATTCTGAACGAAACCACAATGCAGCAACATCCATCCTTCAGTAATGTACTTTCCAATCCATCAGCACCTAAAAATCCAGAAAAAGGCAACTCTTTTCCAAGCTTAAATCTATTATCCTTAATCCCAATACATTTGTTAAATAAAAAAGGGTGTGACTCCCTTATGGATCCGAACTCTAGGAGGCATTGCATTTTTTAACTCAATAAAAGACAAAAAATGCAAACTTTAGAACACATCAACCAAGAAATCTGGGGAAATGAACAAAATATAAGCAAAAGTATGAGCAGAACTAACTGGGATAAAAGAAATGGTTCGTCCAAGCTATTAATATTGGAAATAACGAAAGAGTTAAAGAAGAATAAATATATATATAAAGTTATATAGTTATATTTGGAATATATTTTACGCATCAGATTGAAGTAATTTTTGATGTGGGATAAATGTATACTAAGTATATTCCTAATATAAATATATAACTCTATATATATATATATATATATATTTATTTTTCTTTATCTCTTTCCATATTCCTAATAATTGAAAACACTGATAATCAAATTCTCATCAGACTGTTATCAAAAAAAAAAAAATCTCATTAGTCACCGACTCAATCTTTGGCCCTGGAAACTGCCCATTTATCAAAATCCCCTACACACTCAAAACCATGCACCACATTAATAAAATTTGACTAAGAAAACCCAACTTCAACAGCCATGCAACAACCTCAACTTCATGTATTTCTCCATTTTAAACAGTGGCATGCAATGGCTTCATTTTATTCGTACCACTCAAAAAGTTTATTACTGCAGTTTGATTTATTAAACAATCTTTCTTGGCTTCATGCATATTTACTCTTGTTCAACTTACCTGTGGAGGACCAATTTTTCCTCATATTGATCAGCCAGTTTCAATTTCTGCTTCAACATCTCATTCTTTCAACTGAGACAGACATTCGTCTTTTTGCTCATCCAGCTTATAACTTACTTCCTTAATGGCATCTTGGAACTTATTCGACATATTTAATCTGACTCTCTGTTGACCCACATCTGCATTCATCCATCAGTACTTTGCTTTGACGTTGCAATTCTCTACATAATGACTCAAGTTTATCTCGTGCATCAACTGTAGAATCTCGTTCGAAGAGGACTTATTGATACTGCAAAGTAAACTCCAAAGACTCTTTCTCTGAGAATGAGCGCTTGCTCTTGCGCTTTCCTTCAGTCGCCTCTGCTTTCTTGTTGCATTCTGATGAAGCCATCTCCTTCACTTCTTCCTTCACTTTTGCATCTTGAGAAGCCACGACTGCAGCAGAAGTTTTTAGGAGCCTCCGACTTCCATCATTTCCAAATGATTTTGGACGCAGATTGGGGTCTACTAATCTCTCCTCTTTATAATCATTCAAGTCAGGATCCTCTTGTCCAGTCTTCGCCGATTTTGGTCACTGGAGCTCTCCACAAACCAATCCGGCAACGAATCCGACTCCGGCAGCTGGATCACGTTGGGGTTCTGGCTCGGGTACTCCATATCACCTTTTGATAAACGTGGTGGCGCAAGTTTGTCTCTGGAAATTGATACTGAAGCCGAGGACAAAGATTCTCCAGTTCTTGAGCCATGTTAAAGCAATAATCACGGTAAATTTCAAACCAATATGCAGTGTTGATTCGACGGTCTACCGCGGTGAATTTGCAGCATAGCCTCACGACCTTGTCTCTTTCAGCGGCCGTCTAATCAAAATAAAATACCAGGGCATAAAACCGAGCTCTTTGATGTAGGATGGGAGGAGTATATATATATATATATATATATATATATATATATTATAAGTAAAAGGCGACTTCGTTTTGGCATTCCAACTGTATATTACTAACATCTAATGAAAGAAATCATAAGTATCATATGATATAACTTAAATAGATCAATATTTGAGATGTAATATATACCAAGTGCCATATATAGATATACACAGAATATATGAAATCAAACAAAAAATACGTGATACAAATATACATGAAGGAAAAAGAATATTTATAAATGGCAGGAAGAAACAGTACATGGTACATGAATATTTGTGTGTGTACGTAGTGCAAATATTTGATAGGTGTAAATTATCCAAAAATTATAGGTGGAAGTAAAAAGATGTTATAGGATTTTTTTTATATGTTAGTATATGATATTATAAGAGTTGGAATGAGTTTTTTTTTTTTAGTAAGGAATGAGTTGTATTTTTGTGTAATTTGTGTTAATTATAAATATAGAAGGCGGAAACACATTCGGTAAAAAGAATGAAATTTATAAAAACCAAAAAGAAACATAAAAATTGTAGTCGCGAGAATATAGTGATCTTGCGGTGGCTACGTGGTGGGTTTAGTCAAAATTACGTAGTTTAATGTTTTTTAGTGTTTTTTATTATTTGTATTATTTATTGACCGGGGCAGTAACTCTTCTAGTTCCCTTTAGGAAGAAGTCTAAGCACTCAAATGACGCATTGTGCAACTCCGTCAACAACACACCACACCAAACCATCTCTAATCTGAGTCATTGTCAATATCATCATCAAGATCCTACAAAAAGTTGCATTATGATTTATGAGTTTACCAAATTTGAATCTGAAAAAAAAAACTGGTTGACAAGTGTATATTAAATTTACCATGTCAATGATATCAACCACTTCTTCCTTTTCTGTGTCTGAATCATCATTAGCCGCAGAACAAGCATGTTTATTTTCTGTAGCTGTGTAAGATTGGTCAAGATGAAGATTATTAGAGAGAAGATGAATTAGTATTAGCAATTAAACATTATATTTACTATCACATAGTAATAATATATTATTAATGATATGTTTAATAGGTTAATGGGTTAATGGGTCTGGATATTGATCCGGGTCTGGATCTTAATACCATATATCCGTATCCATACCCGTTTATTAAAACCTAGATCCAGACCCGGCCATATCTGATGGGTCCACAAAAATGGATCCAAACCCGACCCACATGGTCTAAATCCGCAGGATCTGGAGCGGGTCCGAGACCCGTGATCATCCCTAGAAGAATTATATTGAATGCGGTAAAATAAAATAAATAAATTAAATTACATAAAATATTATGTAATAATCATTCACAAATATTACTACCTCTACTTCCAAATCCAAAGTATTTATCTACTGCTACATCTAAAAAAGTAACCGTAAAATTAATGTTGTTCAAGATGAACTACTTCTCAGTTTCTCGAGAATGATTTTGGCAAGTTACTTTCACTTGGGTTTTCACCATTATCACTCGTGCTCATATCGACAAGGTAATCTCCACGAACCTACACAAGTAAAGCAACAAATTCAAGAACATAAAATATCTTCTCTAGATTTCTTATAGATATCAATCTTGTTTGAATCATAAAATTACCAATGCATTTCTATCACATACACAACAAGGAGAGTTCAGAAGCAAGTTCAAAGTTAGAAGAAGCAAAAAAAGAGTTATGTTATTTTTCATCAGCCAAAATCAAGGAGAGTCCATGATTAAGCTAAACATAAAAACGAAACAATCGTTTTCAAAAACAAGGTGAGTACCTTAAAATTACTCAGAAAGAGAGCCAGAGATGTGTTAATAAGCACCGGCCTTTATAATTTCTTCATATTATCTTCATAAACAAAATACTGAATGTTAATTTACTCGATTAAAGATCAACTAGTTAAACAGTGTATAACAGAAAATCTTTTCTAATTCACATAAAATTTGTTCAAAACTTGTGCTCTAATTGATAGCAGTAATGTAGGTCTTCACATAACATTAGAACAATGTGTCCTTTAGAATGCATCAAACCATAAAACTCAGAAAGCCAAATCCAGGAAATATACGCCAAAGTGCTGGTGTTGGTGAAATCAATATATTTCAAGCACAGTTCTAAACATGATTCTTGACAACTAGAATATGAGAAATTGTAGACCAAAACGATATCACTGTCCGAATTTCCAAGTAAGTAGTATTTGTCTAACTGGTCAGTACAACCAATGGCACAACCAAGTATAGAAGAACAAAGTCATAATTTTTGTAGATGCAATTATATAAAAAGAACGAATACCATTATTAAATTTTCAATTCAACCGATAACATGACCGAGCACAATAATCAAGTACGAGTACCTTTGTGGTCTTCAAGAATAAAAACAACGGCAAAGCTATTATTTTGAACCTGAGTAAGCACAAACCAACAATTACAAATAACCGTTAGTACACCAAATTATTACCAACATAAATACTAGCAGCCAAGTGCAACAAAATTCAACTAATCAAGCAAAAAACATATTAACACATCCTAACTATTTAAAGATATACTTTTAACTATATACTTTTCTTGTTTATGACAACATGATTCATATAAACATAATACCCAATTAATTTTTCAAACCCTAGAAAAAATAGAATCTCAAAGTGACAAACTTCACAAAATTTAAATTTGTTCACAATATTAGGACTCAAAATTCTTACATTATGTCTACGACATTTAGCCAAAAGATTACTGGGCAGCTCCGAAGAAACTGACCTGCACAAATAACACCAAGAAAAACCAAAGAATCATACTTTATCCATCTGGGATCCAAAAGAAAAAAACTAAAATCTCTACAAGTTCACAGCTTTATAACTAAAACAAATAAACACAATTATCCCAGAGCAACTATACCGCTATACAACTCACAAACAAGCATATTCATAGACATTTGTAGAGACGTGAGATCTTGGAGTCTGTAGGCGCTGACTACGGGATTCTTGGAGCCTGGAGACGCGGGATATTAAGTGGAGCCAGGAGGTGCTTACCGCGGAGACGCAGAGGACCGGCGTTGGCGTCGCCGTCCTTTTTCGATCCTGGGTAGTGCGGTTGGGTGCTCGGAATTGTAAATGCAGGGACCGGCGTCGGCTTCGCCAGTCTCGATTTAGAGATTTGGGTGAATGTGAGGATTTGATTTTTGTTTGGGGTTTGTTTTGATTTGAGATTTTTTTCTGAGATCTAAATCGAGTGTCGGGTTTCGAATTTTGGGAATTTATCCCAAAATTAGCCTATTTATAATGAGCGAGTATGGTTCCTCAATCGGAATAGTAAATGTATCATTGACCATTAAGGTTCCTCAATTGGAATAGAAACTTTATAGTTGACCATTAAGATTACTCAATAACAATAAATATTTTATAGCTGATCGTTAAGGTTCCTCCATTGGAATTGATGTATGTGTTTTAGTTTATTCCTCAATCAGAATAAATATATTTCCTCAGTCGTAAATGAAACCAAATTTTGAGTATTTATAACGGTCCACAACCATCGGAACTAGGATAGCTTATACACAAACACTGTTCATTAATCAAAACCAAGAAATATTATAACTAAGTTATGATTTTGCCATCGGAAACATAACCAAAATTTTAGGTTTCTAGAACGGGTCCTTATGATTCCTCAATCAGAACTAGAGTAACTTATGCACAAATCAGGTGCCACATTCACAAACACAAAATATTATTACACAGTGTGTTTCTATAACACGAAATACAATTGTATTAGATTTTCAGTTTATGGTAAGATCTTTAAAATTTGTTACTTGAATACGCACTAGGGTTTAGATCCATTTGCTTTCCTACGAAATAAGAAACACTAAGTAATTAACTGTGAATAGACCACGTCCCTCACATCGACCTTTTTTAATCACAAACAAGCTTCACAACGAACATGACTCTATTTAATTTAGACTTTGTTAAAGCACTAGCCGTTCAGTGTTTTGAGTCATTGAGAATTATGATTGATGTCTGGAACCCACGGTTGACCTCGAACCAAGCTCAAGAACTAATCTGCAAGACAAAGCCCCAGGGTGGCCCGGGGGTAGACACTTCGATGCTTAAGTCAGTGACAGCTTTATAAAGCTTATAAGCGTAAGGCGTAGTGTATGTAAGATAATGATCGAGAGGTCTACCAAACCTTTGTATTTATAGAGTTTCAATCCGTACGTAGATTGACAGGGTTTGTAATAAAAGTAAGAACACAACTCTTATGGTGACAGCAATTGTATTTCCATAGTTAGAGTAAGTGTATTCCTCGTAGGACAGATAGACCCGTAAGTCCATCTTTTGCGTGTCTCGAGCCCCAGATCCTCTCGGAACCCCAGAGTATGTGTCGAAAGTTGAGGGACCTACAGAGGATCTGGGTAATGGGCTCGAGTTACACGGAGGATGGATCCACGGGTCCATCAATCCTAATGCTTATAAGGAATGCGTATATTACAAATGTTCTACAAAGAATATACATCCTCCTAAACATGGTAATACAACCATGACCTAAATATACTTCTTCTATACATGGTAATACAACTACTATTCCCATAAGAGTTGTATTCACACCAGAAATACATATCTTGGTGATCTACGGATTGTAACCATATAAATACCCAAAGGTTTGGTACACCTTTTCTATCTGATCCTACATACAATACACCTTACGCATCATAATAACTTGAGCGTCGGAGTGTCTATCCTCGGGACAGCCGAGGCTTTGTTTTACAGATCCGTTCATGAGCTGAGTTCGTCGTCGAGTGCCGGTGTCTGCCATACATCAAGTGGCACGCCCAGTGGGACATCGTGTCAATTGACGACGTCGCCGAACTTTGTCTTCGATCTGATCCTGTGCACCTGCTCAACGAGTTTTCAACACCATGTCTGAAGTTGAATACCCCAGCCGAAGCGCCCGAGTGCAAGGGCAAGGCCCCCGGGACACCCAAGACCTTTGTTTTGCAAATCAGTTCGTGAGTCTGGTTCGTCGTCGAAGTGTTGGTGTCCGGCATACATCAAATATGAAACCCTCATTACGGGGCTAAAACTTGCAAAGGAACCTTGAGGTCGAGAACCTCGAAATCTTTAGTGACTCGCATATCGTGGTTCAACAGGTTAAAGGCGAATACGAAATTCGAGAGTACAGTCTCTGGAAACACCTCGAGATAGTTAAGCCTCTCCTAAATCAATTCCGACATTATGAGCTGAATTATATCCCCCGAGTAGGTAACCATAAGGCTGATGCACTTAGCAAACTTGCCTCCTCGGACCTTAACTTAAGATCTTCTCAAGAATTGCTAATGGAAACCCTGGCGAAGAGAAGTTACGAAGAGAGTAGAATCATGGTTGTTGACATCTCGGACACATGGATGAACCTCTACATTGAATACCTCCAAACGGGTACCCTTCCCGAGGACAAGCACCTAGCACGGAAGGTCCGAGTTAAGGCTCCAAAATATGTCATCCACGGCAGTATCCTATACAAGAAAGGATACCTCCAACCTTTACTCAAGTGTGTTGGGCCTTCCAACGCTGAACACTTAGTACAAGAAGCACATGAAGGAGTCTGCGGTAGCCACCAAGGTCCACGTACCGTCACCCGAAAGCTCCTACAGATGAGTTATTTCCGGCCTACGATTCTACAAGACGCCAAAAGATATATCGATTCTTGTCACCAGTGTCAGAGATTTTCTTAGATGATCCACGTGCCACAGGAGAATATGATTACCATCCAAGAATCCTGGCAATTTGTCCGATGGGGAATAGATCTCGTCGGACCTTTTCCTACGGCCCCTGGTAACTTCAAGTACCTCATTGTGGCCATTGATTATTTCTCAAAATGGGTGGAAGCTGAAGCCTTGACCAACATAACTGGCAAGACAGTTACCAACTTTTGCTGGAAGAATATCGTGTGTCGCTATGGCATCCCAAGATACATAGGGACCGATAATGGAGCACAATTTGCTAATGACCCTTTCAAGAAATGGTGTAAGGAGTATGGCATACACCAGAAGCTCACCTCGGTATATCATCCAGAAGCTAATGGCAAAGTAGAGGTTATGAACCGAACCTTGTGAGTATGTGTCGAAAGTTGAGGGACCCTATCTGATATTTTCCGGCGAACTCCATCGCCTGAAAAGCTTTGTGGATCTGCTCCGATGAAGGCTTGCCGCTGGTGAATTTACCGATGAGGGCATTTGTATAGTAACTGGCAAAGGTCTCAATGGCTTCTGGTGTATATATGCAGGCAATTTTCCAATTAACTCTGTGTGAGATGGGTTTGATCTCAGGATTGGAAGGAAGGGCTGTGGATAGTGGTTGGCTTTTGGGGTCAACGGCGTCGCGGAATGTTTTTCCGGCGATATCGCCACCTTCCCAAGGCGGAGGAGCCGCCATGGGCTAGCCGTTAAACGACCGTTTTTGTGTCAGTTTGCCGATAACGACTAAAACAATAACTGTTTAGGCTTGGATTTCAGTGACCGGATTTATAATTTAAGAGAAAAGTGAGAGCATTTGTATTCTAGATAAAAATAAGTTAATTACTAATTTGGGCCCAAAACATGGAGAATTAGGTCATTGGCTTATCGTAAGACCCCCTTACACAAGTATTTCTCTTATATGTTTAAACAATTAATATTAAAATAACCGGTGTTCTCAATACTGAGTAAAATGTAAAATAAAAAACACTCCGAGTTTAAGGATCGCATTGTGAAACCTAACTCCGTCGACAAGCACGGGAAACAAATACACTATTGCAGTCTAATAAAGACCTAAGTTATGAAGATAACAATGACTATTATAGTCACCATAATCCTTTTTCACATGCAGCAGTTGAAACTGATTTCTTTCGTTGGTGCTTCCCATCCAGTTTGAATAAATTTATTTCTTGTATAGTCCCAATACCTGGCCTTGCGCCTGAAACGTAAACAAAATAATCAGCAGTAACTATACTCTCAAATAGGGAACTCCCTTACAATCCATCGTTACTAGTCCTTTAACTTAACTAGATAGAGGTTCGTGTCTAATAAATGCTATGTCTATCCCTACTTGCAATTCTAGCTAGAGCATCAACCACGGAGTTTGGTTATGTATATATGTGCTCAAAAGAAATAGAAGAAGAAGGGAAATCATTTACAAGCTGCCAGATGTTTATGATTAGGTGTTCTAACTTCCATGGATTTGATACTATTTTGTGAAAAGCCAATCTGAAGTAGAGGTCCGAAAGCAAGGTGAAAAGCATAATAAGTTCAGTAATTTGATTATATAAGCCAAACAAGACTTATTCCTCTCATGTTTTTTACTATGCTAATATTTATACACATTCTTCTGTTTTCACTATCGGAACTCGATTATGATTTCTGCACAACTAACTTGGTCACAACTTCCCCTTCCGGAACAGACATGCGCATAAACGACCACAACATCTGTTGTTCCCGCATCCGGAAAAACTCTAGCATAATGTCGTTCCGCTTGCGGTTCACATAAACATAACATGTTCTACTATCAGAACAGTTATAAGAATACTTAAATTACGATGAACGATCCTAAAGTTCTGGTTAGGATTGTGGAATGTAATCAACATAAAAATTACGGATCCTGAACCTTCATACCAACGTAATTCCTCAACCGGAAATAGTCATGCAATGTAGTTCGGCTCTCGGAAATTTTATACCAGCAAGATAGTATAACGGAACTTTATTATATATGGCGATTTTCAATAACCGCTGTTGGCGATCCGTTGTATATCTCTATCCGCCGTAAAGTATGCGGTGTTTCAGTCCGGTAGCACCGTAATTCAACATTTTACTTGCATTCTCTGAATGTTCCGATATCGGAACCTTCTTATAAACGGCGGTTTTCTGGAACTGCCGTGCTCCAGCGCAGTGGTAGGCTATACCAACACTAGTGAGAGGATCAATTGAAGGAGGAGTGCTGTCAAACAACTTCCTATTTCTTTCCTTCCTTAGAATCCAGCAGACCAGAGATGGAGTAATATGAATTGTTCTTGTATGTGCTTTAGACAGTCCAGAGTAAGCCCAACATGTAGCCATTCTATCCCATAAAGAGCCAGACTTGAAGTATTCATAGTAGCTTATCTGATGCATAAACTTCCAGAGAGAGGTTGTTGTGTGACACTAAGTATAGAAATGGTGAAGTGAGTCAGAGTTGCTGCAGATACAACATTTGGAAGGTAAGTTAAAACTAAACTGGATTGTAATATCATCAAAAGGCAATAGTGCATTGAGCAATTTCCACATAAAATGGAGCGTTTCTTTTGCAGTTCTGATGCCCAAATCTTGCTTATTACTATCAGTGAAGGTTTGGATGTTCCCAGATTGTGATAGGCAGTTTTGAAGGAGAAATTTCCAAGAAAATCAGGCTTTTATATCAATTTATCTTGTTTGTGAGCATGGATGGAAGTTGACTGAAGAATAGCAATGATATATGGTGGAAGGACTTGTTCCAAAATGGAGGAATAAGTTGCAATATTTTGGCCACAGAATCAGCAACTGTGTAGTTAAGCACAGTGATACAATTTGGCTCATATAGGTCAATAAGTGGACCAAAATCATTCCAGTTAGAGGTCCAAAAGTTACACATAACATTTCCATGTATCAATTTGGTGAACGATTATGAAAATAGATTAATATTGCATATCCTTTTCCAAATATGTGATTTTTGGAGGATTCAGGTAAAGAGGCTAGAAATGCTGTCCACGGAGATATCTCTAACTGATATATCCACCATAATTTACAGAGGAAAACTTGAATGATGGTGGAGAGGGACCTGAAACCTTGACCATTTTGAGAGGTGGGGGCAAAGAGAATCCCACTTTCTCCAGGTTTTTTTGGGCCAGATTCAGAAGCACCCTATAAGAAATTAGAAAGCTTCCTTTCAATTCTCTTTATAATATTTTTAGTGGGGTTCATAATTTCCCAAATATGTTGTGGTAACGAGTAGAGGCATGAGTGAATAAGAGTCAATCTGCCACCTGCTGATAACCATAAATTCTTCCAATTTCCGACCCTTTTTTCTATCATCTCCAATATATTTTAGAGATGAATGTTCAGGGTCCTAAATGTATAGATTTGTACTCATAGATATTTGAAAGGCAAGCTACCCTGTTTCATGCCCATTATAGTGTTAATCCGCCTAAGCTTTGTCACAGTCAGCGTTTTTTTCATTAAAAAAATCACTTTTTTCAAAACTAATTTGTTGTCCCGTAATTCCTTCAAACTTAACTAAAAATGCTTTCGTTTTAATCAGTTCAAGTCTTGAGGCTTTCATAATAAGGGCCTGTTTGTCAGAAATTTTCTATAAAGCGGTTCAGTTTAGTTCAATGTTTTTTATATTTTTCAGTTCAGTACAATATTTATATTTTTTCAGTTCTGTTTAGTATTTTTATTTTTATATTTTTCAATCCAGTTCAATATTTTCTTAATTTTTTCAGTTCAGTTCATATATTTATATTTCAGTTTAACAGTTCAGTTCAGTTTAGATAAATATTTTCATATTTTTTCAGTTCAGTTTCATTCAGATAAATATTTTTATAGTTTTTTAGTTCAGTAAATTTCCTCTATATTATTTTAAATTGTAGTTCTCTACATTATCTTCAGTTTATATTCAGTTCAATTAAGATCAGATCAATCAATAAAATATTAAAAACTGTGATTTGAAGCAGTCCAAAATAATTTAGTCGTACTATTTTCAACATATTTACGTTTTGTTCAATTCATAGCGGTACAAATCAGTTTTTTAAAGATCATTGATGCTATTTAATAAACCTTTTCGATTAAATTGATTCAGTTCAGTTCAAATCAGATCAATTAAGTTTTGATTACATATCGTCAGGCTCTACCATAGGTATCCCAAAGATTCCCATCCGCATATAGTTATGAAGCATGATTGTTTCTACTATTATGGCAATTTGCCATTCCTCCTTCATTTGAGACATCGCCTTAAGCATGCACCATCTTTTCTTCAAGTTGCCAAATGACCTTTTCACATTGTTTCGTAGAGAAGATGAACAACGAAGATTTGATGATGAACAATGAAGATTTGATGATGAACGGTGATAATTTGATGACCAAAGATATTTTGATGATTAACGTCGATGATTTGGTAATGAATGTCGATGATTTGATGAGGAATCTGATTTGTTATTGATATAATAAATTGATATGAAGGTAACTATACCATAACAATTACAATTTAACCCCGAAAATTTTGATGATTCATGTGAGTTTCTTTGCCTCACCATATCAGAGAGTTTCTCCCCTAGAAAAAGGTTTTAGATTTGCACCCGACCCCAATGTTAATTTCATCGTACATTTTTCAAAAAAACGTAGAAACCCCCAAGGGACAAGGCACAATGGTCGTCCCATATTTGAAAAAACGACGCCGTTTTCTTCTTTATTTCCTCTCTCTTTCTTCTTCTTCCCTGCCCACATCCCCTTGCCCGAACAGTGATTTTTGCCCGAAAATTCCATGCTCGAGAAGTTGATTGTGGTCGTCTGAAGGGTGACTTTCGACAATTCACCGCCTTTGGTCTAGGCACTGGTCTTGATCGTGTGCCCTACATCTGATTGTCGGTGAAATCCTTCAATCTCAACCGTTGTGTTCGGTTGCGGGTCCACCAAAAGATTGGCCGGTGCGACTTTCAGCCTCCTCGATCGAATATGTATATAATATACACGCATAGTTGTCTATATATATGGGTGGCATGGAATCAGACATTTGAAGCAGTTTAAAGTTTTCCCTCCGTGTTCTTCTACAGCTTTTTCAGCTCTTTTTTCGATGGATTTCTAAAAGAATGTTTAATTTTTTTGTGCTTTCAATGGTTTCTTTTCTGTCCTTTAATTCTAAAAGTATTGGATTTATGAGATGTTAGATGTTTAGTGCAGTCTAGATTATTTATTTATGTGCCTGACAAGTGTTCGATAGAATGTCTCACTCAGTGTTGGTTTTTTTGTGTGTGCAGGTTACAGTTGAAGTGAAGAATAAGGCTCATTTTATTTCCAAACACTGAACCAATTACTCCCATTTCTCAATCTACAAGCTTTCTTGTTCTATACAAGTTATTTTTTGGTTGGAACCGGAATTTAGATCAAAAGGGCTTTTAGCTTGATTTTTTGATCTTCACAAGAGGGCATTTTGATCAGGTTGGTTGGTTTTGGTTCAGTGGCATGTTATAATAAGTGATGTGTTTTAGTGCCTGGTGATTTAAGCACTTCGTATGATAACATGCGAGGATACAGTTGGGCCAAGGATCAGCTGGTTCCGTCACTGCAAATATGCTGAAGAATGCAGGAGCTCTATTAGGTCTGTATACATTCTCACAATTTGATTTTTTCTATGATCCCTGAATGTATTCAATCAGTTTATGTTGATTAAGGTAGAATGAAGGAGTTGGTGCATTCTATAAATATAAAATTTTGTTCATTTGGTCGCAGTTTGAAATCTGCTGACGTGCTGTTCTCAATAGATAGTAGATTTATAAGTGAATTGTTGCTCTCATATGGTAAATTTATAGGTTAAGTCGTCTCAGTAGGCTAATTTCTTGATTGATAATTTCTCTATTTTACAATGTCATAAGTTGAGGACAGTAGCTAGATAGCCGCTTTCTTTCTATCTAGGATTTTTTTTCTTAAAAGTTTTGCCTTTTTTTGTTGGTTGCAGGAATGACTACCTTTATGATTTTGAATTTTGTTCAACCAATTAGTGTAACTTCTTCTTAGGATATGGATGAGGCTGGTAGTTTAGGAACTGAAATTAGTGTGGAACTTCTGCTTTCTTCATTCCATTGGTGTGTTGATTCCTGTGAAAGCAACTTTCATCATTAGTTGGAATTCAGGTTGAGACATAATGTATCACTCTCTTCCTGGTAAACTCCGAAGCCAAAAAGAACAGGCCAAAGACCCTGGTAGTCTGGGTTTTAACACCGGGAAACTCAAAAAATAAAAAATAAAATATAAAAAATAAAGTTTCTGTTGTTTAAAATCCCTTATGCCATGTTTGCTTCTCGTATTTTTTTATGACCTGAGACAGTCGTTTTATTCACAACCTGCAGATTTAAATGACGCGCTCTATTGTATAGAGTGAAATTGAGAGTGAAATGATACTCTCTAAGGAGAGTGAAATTGAGTCAGGGCACGCAGTAAATGTGGCAGAGAAAGGAAAACCTTGTATTAATCTAACTTTCGGGGTGATTTGAAGGTCTGATTTGTGATTTTGTAAGTTATGTGAAGACATTTTCTATATAATTTGCTTATATGCCATACCAAGTCCATTCCATTGGCCTTAGATGAAGCAGTTAGAAGCGGTAAGGTGAAGCCAGGACATGTCATTGAAAATTCTGCTCATTAAAAAGACGAACCAAAGAAAGAGAGATTATATAGAAACGGTTCATATGGCCATTCCATTAGTTGATGCTTCCAGATTTTGTTATAGTGCCATCACTGGGAGGTGCAGAAGTTAAAGAGGAGGGCAACTTGATGTTTGTTCGAGGAAAAGATTTGACTGGGAAGTGGGCGAGAGTCACATTCATGATACTTCTGTCATACCATGGAGGTTTTTTTGATGGCTGGTAGAAACAACCCGGTTTGAATACCGTCCAAGGGTATGATTTTTTCTTTACCACATCTGAGTTCTGTTTTTCAACTCCATGCTAATTATATACTTGCTTGGTCATGTTTGGATGTATAGGAACCGATCCTTTCATGCCAAAATTTGGTCCACATTTTGGCTTATATAATTGTATCTTTACATAATTTGTCCTAATCTTAAACTGCATTTTCATCTCTGTTGTTTATAGAATAATTTAAACATCTATTGGTAAATTCATTGATGAGAGGAAAAGCCAAGTGCTAAAAGAGAAAGGCTGTGCTGCAGTCGCTGGGCGCACTAACAAAGGAGTTACGGCTTTTCAGCAAGTTTGTTCTTTCTGTATGTGATGTGCTTGTATACCTTTTCCTTTCTTATCACTGCATATATGCACATGATCGAACCTATACTGTAATTATGAGTTTTGGCCTAATTGAATATGGTTGGCTTTGTCCCTTTCCCTTTTTTTCTGAACAATACTATGACTAAGAGTTCAATGAAATATTTTAATTATTTTTTTTCTTTTTAATTTACATGACTAGATACTTGACTTAAGGATATTGAACCTCAAGAGATTAAAGATGCCATCAACCGTGCGGGACTAGGGAAGATAATGGTCATTTCCATTGCTGAGGTAATATAGTGCTCAATTGTTTTTTAAATAAAATTATTGTGTTTAGTGACTCACTGGCATGCCTCAAAACTGCTTTAAGTGTTTGCTAGAAGGTTCAACTCATATTTGTACACATTTGCAATCTAAGCTTATCGCAATGGCCATATACTGATAGAAAACTTATCCTAGGTGTCACGTGACTTTCATCCAAATTTCTCATCCAAATGGTGGCGATGCTTGTATATTTTTCCTTTCAATGAAGGTGAGGAATCCGGGTTTTATGAAGGGGTTCAAAGCAATGGTTATGATTCTAGAGAGGTTTATGCACAAAGTCTTCACAGTAATTTAACCGGAGTAGAAGATAATGGGCCTGAAGGTGACCAAGATGAAATTGACACTGGAATCAAGCTTACTTCGTTTGAGTTTGGCAAGGTTGATCGACTTCTAAGAAAACTTGAAGGGAAGTTGCTATCCTACAGGATGTTTGCACGAGACACTAAAGCCTCAAGGAATGTGTAAGTCTCCAAATTCTAGACTATTCAACTCGGGTTTGTTTAAGAAACCATTGTTTTTCATGTGTGTATCTGGAAAACCCTGATTTCACTTAGTGGATCAAATCATTACTTATTCTCTATCTGGCTGTTCTTGATGTTGCAGTGGTCCCCCAACTGAATGTTATTTGTTTCATGCCCGGGCTACTGAATCAAGCTTACCAGTGAAACAGGTGAATATAAAAACTCCTCTTGATTAGCAAAAGCAGTAAAACTTGTCACTATTGAGATCTGCTTAGCATACTATTCTTTATGGTAGTCATAATAGAAGTTTAGTGTTGCTTTGCTTCATGGTGAAATCAATGTATTGCAATCGCAACTTTCTTTTTGTTCTTTCGAATTCTCTCTTAAGACGTTCTTTTATTGAATTGAAGGATGAGACAAGTACAAAAGTTATGTGCATAGAGTTGGTTGGTAACCGCTTCTTGCGAAAGGTAGTTGCTTTCCTCTTTCCTGGAAACTTGAATCTGAATTGGACACTTCGTATATTTCGTCACCCTCTCATATTAATTGGCTATTGTGTTCACAGCAGTTGGTTCGGGTTCTTGTGGCCACATCAGTAAGGGAAGCAGCAGCTGGTGCCGAGGAAGATGCATTGCTAAATACTCGGGGGTCATAGTGCCACCACTGGGAGGGGTTGAACTCTATTCGAATGTCATTTGCAGACACCACGAGGTGTGTACTATTCGGCTAATACTCAGCTACAAAATCCGGCAGAAGCTGGCCCTCAACGTAGTCTGGCAGGAGAGCAACGCTTGCAGACGCAAGCAACACGATTTCGAAATACGGGGGGGGGGGGGGAGAAATTTCAGAGCTCATTCATCGAGCCAAGAACAGTTGCTTCTGAGAGTCTTCACGTGCTCGAAACCGCACCTTTGTAGCTGTTCATACCGGGTGACTGGACCCACTCGAATGAGCGATGAGTTGTACCTCAAATATCATGGGCTGAATTATGAACCTTACAACCCCTTTCTAATGAATGAAAATCAAAATAAAGTAACATATAACTAATTACATTTAAGTTTATGTAGTAAAAATGTTATTGATTCCTCAAAGCATTTTTGACAAGACTGTGCATATATTAATTTCATATTATGGTATCTAACAACTTACCCATATTATGTTTTTAGTTATTTTTGGCAGCATGTTTTAAAAGTGTGAATTTTGATAAGAGCGGTATAAGTTTCATCATTTGAAAGTGGGATGTAACTTTTACATAATTTTTAAAAAGTGCGGTAATGTAAACTTTGAATTAAAGACACTTGTACCCTATTTCGTAGTTTAAAATTCATTAGGTTCTAGATCAGGAAATAAGTTTAGCCCATATACTATTAAGTTTAGCCCATGCGTCATATACATCATGTTCTAGATCAAGAAATAAGTTAGCATATTGTGTTGTGGCATGTTATTGAAACTATATTGTAAATATATAGGTTAAATCTCATCCGTGTCCTTTATAGTATAGTCATTGTGCATAGTTAAAAATGTTATAGCTTAGTTTGTTTATTTATGCAAACCTATAATCGGTGCTTATCGAAGTATTTCTCTTTTAAATAGGTAAATAAGCAAGATGTTGCTCTCTATTAAATTTATTTGAAGTAGAAAAAGTAGTAATGATCTAGGCAGAATCACCCTTTTTGGTCATTTTGTTGATTTTTGCCTTTTGCATTTTGTTTAATTTTGTGTTGGAGTGAGTACTTATTTTTTATTCAAGAAAAATTTCGGGGAAAATGCAAGCAATGACTTGCTTCATAGTTGTTTCCCAACTCTGTTATAATATTCATTCAAAACTACTACATGGGTGAAATGTAGTAATTCAACTGATCATAAGTGCATAAAATGAAAAACAACCTTTGTAGTAATTCGACTTGAATGGATAAATGCTCTTTGCTTTGGAAAGTCTATTTCTTTTTTCAATTCATCCTCTCCACCTTAATTCAATTACACATTTCTAAAATGTTTGATTTATGTGGGCGATATGTGACGGAGTAAATTATTGGAGTAAATTATTAAATACTACAATTTAGAGTAAATTATTATGAAATACATATTAATATTCTAAAACATCATTTTAACATATTTTATATGTGAATATCGACACCGTGCAGAGTACAGTGTGCCTCACCTAGTTTAAGTGAATACGAATACATAAACGACTATAGTGCTGTTTAAAAGATTTCATATTTTTATTATTTTTTATTCATCAGAGATTTCCCATTATTTGAAATCTATCGACTGTCCATTAGTAGTAGTGGAGGCTCCATATTCCATGGCATAATAACTAGTAGTTTATTTGTAACTTTGGATTGGCTTTCTATACATGGCAAGAGTTGTCGAATATTAAAATGATGACTACAGGTGGCTCTACAAGCGAATAATACCATTATCAATATGAGCTATAGTGGTATGGTGGGTAGTATATTGGCATATAATTGTTCAAATTAATTTTCATAATATATACCACAAAAGAATACTTTCATTCAAATTGCGTTTCTTATGAATCGAGTGCTTCCAGAAAATGTCATCTTTTAGGTAAATAGATTATGTTTAAACGAACCATTAAAGATGGGAGATGTCCCATTTTGCTAATTGGCATTCTATTATTTGCTTACGTACTTAATTATTCTTAAAATTTCGAAATTGGTGCCCTAATTTAAATCTGTAATCATTTCCCCCCCTAAGCATTAGAGGAATGAAGAAAAGAGAAAAGGAAAAGTACAAAAGAAGAAGTTTGGCATCCCCGTACAACTTGATTTAATTGTTGCTTGTTAATAATTGAGGACAAGAAAGCAGGAGGACAAATATTTAGCTAAACTAATTATTATTCGAATGGTTTTGCCGTTTTTGTTTACCCCACGTCATTTTGAGTTTCTCTGTTTTGAATTTTTGAGAATAGTAATTAGTTCGAGTCTTAATATGTAGTATATGAGCTCATCTGGCACGCCGTAGTGATGAATTTGTCTCACACAATTCATTTGTGTTATCGTTGCTCTACATGAGAATGATTCGGAGGGTACTGGTCAAAAGGGCCGCACAAGATTTATATTAGATTGAACTAGAGTGATCACATTATTAGGCATTCGATTATTCGGCCTTGACTTGCTGTTTCTCTCTCTAGAAAGGAGCTCCCCCTTCTCTCTAGTGCTGAAAATCACGCGCCCCCACTTTTTCAAAGAAAACCACCACATTATAATCGTTACCCACTGAATCTGTCTGATAACGACTTTCTAACGGCTCCCCCAATGGGGGATCCCCCTCCCGTCCCTCCCCAAACCGGCGGCAATGTCGCCGGAAAATCCTTTTCTCAAGCACTCACGGCCAGACCACCCCCCTATCTACACAACTCCCCTCAAATCCAGAAGTCCGACCGATTACACATTTCAACGGCAAACCATCATGCATGTACCCAACCGAATCTATCCCCATCCTAGCTAGCCATTACAAAAACGCCCTTATCGGAAAGTTTCCACGGGTAAAACCCCCAATGCCAGTAATCCAAGCAGCATTCGAAGAACTGGGATTCAACTCCAGGTTCCAAATCGGATCTTTGGATTACAAACATGTTCTGATTAGATTCCAGAACAAGGATGATTATCAGCGCTGCTGGCTGAAATCCGGTTGGAAAATTGGAGGCTCGATCATGAAAGTTCTAAAATGGACGCCGGAATTTTCGCCGGAGCACGAATCGCCAATAGTCCCAGTCTGGGTCAAAGTCAGAGATGTGCCATTGTACTACTGAAACTACTCGATGATAGAAGACCTTGGAAATCAGATTGGAAAATACATCAAACTTGATACAGCCACCAATCTGATTACAAGGCCCTCAGTAGTAAAGATGTGCCTGGAAATTGATGTCACCAAGGAGCTAATGTTTTCAATCCAAATGGGGCACCCTGGTGATTACAGAGATTGTGAAATAGTCTATGATAATCTCCCCCTTTATTGCAAGCATTACAGAAAGATTGGTCACAGTGATGCCAATTATCGAGTTCTCCACCCAGAACTGAAGAAATGGAGGAGCAACTTCACTAGACCACAAAATGCAGGTCCCCAAACTGATGAGTCTCAGGATGGTGCTTCTGCAACACCAGGCCACCAAGGCCCCTCAACAACTGGTCACAATTTCAACAAGCAGAATGCCACACCAGCAAACACTCAACAAAGGCCTCACCAAAACTACAGACATCAATCAGCACAGCCTTCTACATCTGGACTGAATGGACAGGAGAAGGAGCAAATTTTCCAGTGGCAGAAAGTATCTAATGTGAAAAGAAATTTAGACAACTGGAAGATGGTACCATATGTTGCTCCACAGAGAAAGAAATGGTTGAGGGCCTCTGACTTCAAGCATTCTCCAAGGAGTTCCTTTGTATCCTTTTCTCTGGATGATCTAGACATAACTGCTAGGAAAAAACATTTTAAAACTATGAATAACTATATTATGGAGATTCCCAGATCTAACTTGAAAATAGTTCCATATCAATATATGGAAACTACAAACATATTCTCTATTTTGCAGACTCAGGAAGAAGATGGTTACAGCTCTGATGAGTCTCTGGATGATGCACCACAAGAAACAATCATGTCTGAAACTCCAAAAAATAAAGATGGAGAACCTAATATGGTGGAAGACCAGACCACCATACCCACAGACAACAAAAGAGAAGTATCCACAAAGCAGACACTATCTCAATCACAAACATTGGAGTCCTCCAATCAGGTTACATCTGATCCTCCTTTATTAGGTTCTGGCATCTCTGATTCTGTCAGTAGGAAGCTAAGGCCTAAACAAAAAATCTCCTACCGTAAATGATTAGCCATAAATTAATAGGTAATATGTTAGTATGGAACATTAGGGGGTATGGAACTTCTATGGATAGGCTTAGAACATTAATTATTATTCATCATATATCAATACTTTGTATATTGGAACCAATGCATGATAATGACCAAATCCAGGCTTTACAGATTCAGTTGGGGTTTCAGCATTGTATTGCTGCAAGCTCAGCCAAAATCTGGATATTTCACAACAATAACTTCACTATAGAACCTATATCTGAAACTGATTAGTTCATTCAGGTCTTGGTTACTGAATTAGGTTCAATGGAAAAATGGATGACTGTGTTCATTTATGCTAAAATTACTAGAAATCTCAGAAGGGACTTATGGATAGATCTGGCTAATTTACCTCAGGCTCCAACCTTATTTGTGGGTGATTTTTACACTATTGCATCTGTAAATGAGCACAAAGGCACACATTCTCCTCCCTTTGGCAGTATGAGGGATTTTAGGGCTTTCATAGATTCTCTACAATTGCAGGAGGTCACAACAGTGGGTAATATCTTCACCTGGACAAATAATAGGCTTAGAACTGAAAGATTGTTACAGAGATTGGATAGAGCCCTGTGTACAGGTGACTGGAACAATACCTTCCCACATACCTCCTCCCATGTACAAAATAGGAATACTTCTGACCATAATCCACTCCTTATCTCCATCCAAAATGCAGAAGAGCATTTACCTAAACCATTCAGGTTCCAACAGATGTGGCTACACAGACCTGAAATCTTTGAACTTATCAGACAGAATTGGGACCTTCCAACTCAGTACACTGGAATGTATAATATGGTATTTAAGTTGAAGAGATTGAAGATAATGCTCAGAACTTGGAATAAGGAAGTGTTTGGAGATGTCCATAGGAACTTACTAGAGGCTGAGCAAAAAGTTTGCACCATGGAAGAGATACCAGCAGTCTGGAACTGATCAAGATCTTACCAATCTGAAAAGGGAAAGAGCACTTTTGATCAGAGCAGAAAAAGAGGCTACCACTTTTTGGAGGCAGAAATCTAGCTTGAAATGGCTCAAGGAAGGTGATGCCAGCAATAAATTTTTCCACAATTCTGTCAAAGAAAAGAGAAGTAGAGCAAGAATCTCTAAAATTAAATCTGCAGATGGCACTTAGGTAACAGATCCAGTTCATATCAAAGAAGAAGGGGTGCAATTTTTTGAAAAAACTACTAAATGAAGATTCAGCTGATCTCACAGGCCAGTACATAGACCATTTTAAAGCTGTCATCCCAAAAATAATTTCTGATGAAGATAATCAGAAATACTGAAGCAGGTGGACATGGAGGAGCTCAGGAGGGCAGTCTTTGACCTTAATAAAGATGGAGCTCCAGGATCTCATGTATGCAGATGATACTGCTATCTTCCTCAATGCCAAGAGCAAAAATCTCAAAAGATTCAAAGCCTTCTTGCTGGCATATGAAGCAGTGTCAGGTCAAAAAGTCAATTTTACAAAATCAGAGGTATACACTCACCCTCACATCTCAGTAAGTAAGATATTTGATTTAAAGAGAATACTGGAAATGAGGATAGGCAAAATGCCATTCAGTTATCTAGGGGCTCCAATATTCAGAGGAAGAAATAAAGTTCTGTACTATCAACCTCTACTGGAGAGGATGGAACAGGTGGTATCTTATTGGAAAAATTGTTGGTTGACTGCTGGTGGCAAACATGTTCTGATCAATCATGTTCTATTATCAATCCCTATCCACATTTTTGCAGTACTAAAACCACCTATAGCTGTCATGAGGAAAATAGAAAGGATGGCTGCAAAATATTTTTGGGGTGAATCTCAGTTTGGTCAAAGAAAGAGCTGGAAAAAATGGGAACATTTGACACTGCCAAAGGAGGAGAATGGTTTAGGTTTTAGAAATATTAGAGAAATAGTTAAGGCTTTCTCATGCAAGATATGGTGGAAATTACAAAAAAATGAGACTATCTGGTCAAAATTTTTGTGGTCTTTACCTGTCACTTATAAAAAATCACTTACCTGGGCTAGAATATGTAGTATCACTGAACTTGCTAATCAACATTCCCAAATCATTTATGGAAAGGGCTCATGTTTCTTTTGGAATGGGAATTGGCTGGGTACAGGACCCTTATACTACAGTTGGCCTGAAAATGTTAATCTGCCTTTCCCTGACATCTCACTTGCAGATTTTATAGCAGGGAAACATATGTACATTCACACTTTGGAGCCTCACTTGGCTACCAATATTATTTCTAAATTGCAGGTGGTCCAGATCCAATACACACATGATGACAGGCTCATATGGAAACCTGGAATTGATGGGAATTTTACAGTCAAGAGCACCTACAAGTCATGTCTACCTCCAGTCACAACCACCCCTGATCCAGTCTTGACAAAGGTATGGTCTAAACATCTCCCAAATTTTTTTTCAATTTTTATCTGGAGAATGAGGAACAGAATTCTACCTTTTGATGACATACTAGTAAAATTTGGCTTCAACATTACATCCAAATGTCCACTATGCTTTAACTTAGATTCTCTGGAGCATTATTTTAATTGCTGCAATGTCAACTTGGACATCTGGAACCACATTCATACCTTACTGTGTATTCAGCCACCAGTTTTTCACTCAATTAATGCCAGATTGAACTATTATTTGTCACACAAAGGTTTTTCTAAAATCCACTCCAAAGTAATTCAGACAACTACATTTGTAGTTTTTTGGTTTCTGTGGCTGAGGAGGAACAAACTAATGTATGATGATAAGCAGTTTAACACTTTAACACTTGTGCAAATGATTCAGAAATACACATGCACTATTTTCACTGCCCAACCTTTGTCTGGAAATATTGATAGAAATAATTTTTTGATCTTTTCTGGAATGGTCCCTTTCATTAAATTGAAAAGACCTAAAAGAATTCAGATCATTAAATGGCACCCCCCAGATGTTGGATTTAAGATAAATGTTGATGCATCTTTTAAAAATGATCAGTGTGGAGTTGGAATCATTGTCAGAAATCAATGGGGTAATACTAGATTGCTCAGACAGGTTTACACACAAAGCACATCAGCACTACACTCTGAAATGATTGCTATTAGATTAGGATATATGGCAGCCCTGGAACTTGGCCTTCAAAATTACTTGATAGAATCTGATTGTAGCCAGGCTGTCTCTGCTGCTATGAATCCAATGAGTTCCCACTGGAATTTTTATTCCTTGTCTCATGAACTACATGCTTTTCATTGAGCACATAGTGTAACTCATATTCTGAGGGAAGCAAATATCCCAGCTGATTTTTTATCAAAAAGGGCAGTCTCTGATACTATAACTACTGATATTCTATTAGAGCATGCTCCCAACCTGTTAAAAGAACATATTCAACTTGATAAATTGGGAGTTCAGTCTGTTAGAATTTATTCAACTTAGAGAGCCAGTTACTGCTGATTTTTCTTTGGCAGATGCAACAGGGAAGGACAATGACAAAAAGTTTCTGCTCAGGCCACAGGTGCAAAACATTACAGCATCAGAACACTAATCACAGATGCTTACAGGCTTTTTTGAGCCAGTTTTAAGCCATTTTTGAACCATTTCGATGGTTAATAGGCTACTGTAAATACACTGGCTTTGGATTTTTGTCTGTGTATAAATCAGAGAGTGGCAAAGTTGTGCTTCGGTATTTGTTTACTCGATCACTAAAATGCTCCTCTCTTTAGATTTTTACACAGTTTAAACAAAACTAGTGGCTAGAAATTAGAACTAGAATTTTTGGAAGCTTAGATGCTTCAAAGGGAATCCCCCTTCTATCTGATTTGTATTTTAACTATGGCTTTGCATTTTGGTTTGGGGTGCCAATAAATTCCCCCCACTTTAAAGTGGTTTAAAATTAAAAAAAATATATTAGGCATTCGATCAATATCGAATCAGTTAACTTAGACATGAGTTAGTTAAAAGTACACCTAACGACCATCATCCTTTACCACTTAGAGTTTAGACTAGATATATTGTTATCAGCATTTATGATGGTGTTACCATCATGTTTACATAATTGTTGTAATCTAGTTTTTAGATAGATCTAAAAAAATTGCTCTGTAATTTCTATTCAACCAAAAAACTAACATGACGGACCGTGCTTTACGCGGTGTGTTAAAAAAAGTTTGAATATTTCAAAGTGTACTATTATGTCTAAAATAAAAATTAAAGTTCCAAGTGATTATTTTTGACAATGAAAATTCAGTGAAGTATAGATCAGTTCTCTTCCTCTTTTCTCTCCATTCTCTCTAACTTTCACCACTGGACACAGAATCCCATGAGAAATTTGGCCGTTATATTACCGTTTTAGCCGAATCTCCACCACAACGGTCTGATCACAACCAATCAATGGGGGCAACCCCGCCCCTCTCCGGCAGCCCAACTGCCCGGAAATCATACAGTCAGGCACTTTCAGACAGATCCCCACCGCTATCATCCCAACTTCCGTCCAACCCAGAAATTAAACCCATCACAACCTTCAATGGAAAGGCTGCGTGTATGTATGACAAGCAGTCCGTCCAGATATTATCATCCCATTACCAAAATGCCCTGATTGGAAAATTCCAGCGAACTAAGCCGGCTATGGCTAACATTCAGGCAACTTTCCAAGAAATTGGATTTGCCGGCAAATTCCAGTTAGACTCACTGGATTACAAGCACGTTTTGATAAGATTTCAAGATATTGAAGATTATCGACGTTGCTGGTTGAAGCCTTTCTAGAATGTGGCCGGAGCTGCCATGAAAATCCTTAAATGGACACTGGAGTTCTCACCGGAATATGAATCTCCGGTAGTCTCTGTCTGGGCTACTGTGAGAGAAGTCCCTCTTTACTATTACAATAATTCTTTGCTTGCAGATGTAGGAAACCAATTGGGTAAATTCATCAAAGCAGATGCAGCCACAACGGCAATCACTAGGCCTTCATCAATAAAACTCTGCATTGAAGTGGATTTGACCTCAGATCTGCTCAAATCCATCCAGATTGGCTGTCCTGAAGACTATAAAGATTGTGAAGTTGAATACCATTATCTCCCTTTGTATTGCAGGCATTGCAGGAAGCTAGGCCACCAAGACTCAAACTGTATGATGCAGCACCCTGAATTGAGGAAGACCTGGAAAAAGAAGGACCATGTTGTACCAGATAGCCATGCCAAAGTTGGATCCTCAGGCATTACACTAAGTGAGAAGACGCAGGGTAACACCTCTTTCCAACCTCAGAAATGGACCAAGGTTCCATTGGCATCTCAACAAGTCAACCACGAGGTAGCTAACACTGAATCTAGGTTGGTTCCATACCAACCTAGTTATAATATGTCTTACCAAAGCCCCACCTTTAAGCTTGCAGACTTCAAACAAGCACAGAAGAAAAATGTATCCTTTGCACTTGATGATTTGGATTTGACAACTGCAAAATGCATGCTCAAAAACAAAACACACTCACACACACAACCACATAAAAGTAAGGAATTAGCAATAATTCCTTATCATAGGGTTGAACTGTCAAATACATTTACAATTTTGCAGGAAGAATCAGATAATTCCAGCTCAGATGAGTCAATGGAAGCTGCACCAAATGAATATATTCATGAGGAAGGTATCCAACTGGCTCAGCTAAGTGAATCTGAACAGAAGGAGGACACAGGTAAGTCTTCTAAACCAAAAAAGAAAAAGAAAAAAAAGTAATATCAGTGCCTTATCTGACAGTGGAAGTAGGGTACTAAGACCAAAACCAAAGATTAACTATAGTTTTTAATGTCACACAAACTAATAACAAATATGTTAATTTGGAACATTAGAGGTTATGGAACATCAATGGACAGACTTAGGTCACTTATCACCATGTATCACATTTCTTTTCTTTGCATAATTGAACCTATGCATAATATAAATGAAATACAAACATTGCAGCATCAACTAGGTTTTCAACACAGTATTGCTGCAACAAATGCAACAATATGGTTGTTATATAGTTGTTGTTAACATTTTATCTTAAACTAACCAATTTATACAAGCTATAATCACTGACAAAATGTCTAGTGCAACTTGGGAACAGGTGTTTATATATGCTCAGGTCACAAGAACACCAAGAAAAGAACTATGAAGAGATCTGAAAGCACTGAGTAAAGCTGTAACAGTATACACTGGAGATTTCAACACAATTGCCTCAGTCACTGAGCACAAAGGAAAGCACTCACCTCCAATTGGAAGCATGGGAGATTTCAGAGAATTTATGGACAGCATGCAGTTGCACGAGATATAGTCAGTAGGGAACCATTTCACTTGGACAAATAATAGGATGAAGGAGGATAGGTTACTGCAGAGGCTAGATAGAGGAATTTGCAACAGTGATTGGCAAGCTCTTTTTCCACACTCTTCCATTAAAGTTTTAAATAGGACAACATCATACCACAACCCTTTACTACTATCTATTCAAGATGCAACAGAAAGCCTACCTAAATCTTTTAGATTCCAAAGTATGTGGCTACACAGGGCAGAGTTTGAGAAGATGGTTAAAGAGGACTGGGAGCAAGAGACTGGATTCAGAGGGATGTATAACATGGTCTATGAAATGAAGAGGCTGAAAATCAAACTGAAGACATCGAACAGAAACACATTTGGAAATGTACATCAGAATTTGATAGAGGCAGAAAATATAGTCAATGCACTGGAGGAAGCATACCAAAACAGTGGGAGTGAGGAAGATCTTGTCAAGCTTAATGAAGGAAGGGCTCTCCTAATCAGATCAGAGAAAGAAACAACATCCTTTTGGAGACAGAAGTCAAGCCTCAAATGGTTAAAGGAGGAAGATGCCAACTCCTTTTTTTTCCATAATACAGTTAAAGAAAAAAGAAGCAGAGGAAGGATTTCTAAAATCAAAACAGCAGAAGGGATCTGGATTACTGAACCTGACCTAATTAGAGAGGAAGGGGTGAGATTCTATGAAACTTTGCTTAATGATAATGAACAGGACACTTCTGGTCAATACATTGAGCATTTTAAGGGAGTCATACCTAGCCTAATTTCAGAAGAGGATAATAAGGAATTGTTAAAGGAACTGGAACTGGAAGAGCTGAAGGCTGCCACTTTTGGTCTTAACAAAGTAGGAGCTCCAGGATCAGATGAATTCTCTGGCATTTTCTTCACAGCATGCTGGGAGATTATCAAAGGGGACTTGCTAGATGCAGCAAAGGAATTTATGAGTGGAAAAATCCTCCCAAAAGCCATTTCCAGCACATGGCTGGCCCTCATTCCCAAAAAACCAAATCCTTCAAGTTTTGGAAATTACAGGCCCATAAGCCTTTCAAATTTCCTCAACAAAATTTTTTCCAAGGTCCTAATGGGAAGATTAAAACCACTGATGCAGAAGGTTATCTCAGAGGAGCAGTCTGGATTTATGGAGGGCAAAGATATTGCAGACAATGTTATACAGATGATGGAGATGGCTAGAATGGTCAACAAGCAACAGGGCAACAAAAATCTGATAGTGAAACTAGACATGCAGAAGGCCTTTGATAGGGTATCTTGGAGCTTTTTAAACACAGTCATGCTAAAATTTGGTTTTGATGGAAGGTTTGTCAAATTGGTGCTTCAGAACATTGCTGCAGCTCACTTCTCAGTTATTATAAATGGGAGTGCTTCTGGATTTTTTGCAACAACAAGGGGAATTAAGCAAGGAGACCCTCTCTCTCCTTACTTATACAACTTAGTCTCAGAAGGCTTCACAAGAGGATTTAAAGCCTTACTCAGTCAAGGATATCTGGAATATTTTAAGCTGCCAGGAAATGTAACTCCTCTTTCTCATCTGATGTATGCAGATGACACAGCTGTGTTTCTTACCTATGAGAAAAAAAATCTGAAGAGATTTAAGCACTTTCTAAGAGCATATGAGGCAGTTTCAGGACAGATGATAAACTACTCAAAGTCAGACTTTTATGTACACAGGGAGGCCTCAGTTCACAGCAACAGGAGAATTAAGAGAATCTTGGGTATGAAAAAGGGCCAGATGCCATTCACCTACTTAGGAATTCCTATATTCTGTGGGAGGAACTTAGTCAGATATTTTCAGCCTCTTATAGAGAGAACGGAGAAGCCAATTCACAACTGGAAGAACAAATGGTTAACCAGTGCTGGGAAGATCATACTGATAAACTATGTTCTTATGTCTATGCCCACTCATATTTTTTCAGTCTTAAAACCACCAAAAATGGTTATTAAGAAGATGGAAAAAATAGCCTCCAAATTCTTTTGGGGAGAGACAGACCAAGGTCAGAGAAAAAGTTGGAGGAAGTGGTCTAAGATGGCTGTGCCTACTGAGGAAAATGGGCTGGGATTCAGGGACCTAACTGTTGATGCATTCTCATGTAAGATCTGGTGGAAGCTACAGATGAACCAAACAATATAGACAAGATTTTTGTGGAATTTGCCAGCAGCTCACAAGAACTCTCTCACATGGAAGAGGATCTGCAACATCACAGAATTTGTTAACTCACAGACTCAGATTTTGGTTGGACAAGGGGGAAGCTCTTTCGGGAACTCTAACTGGATTGGGACTGGAGCTTTGTTCTACTAATGGCCCCCAAATGTTAAACTGCCATTCCCACACATCAGCATTGCTCAATTCTTTGCTAGGAAAAATTATTACATTAACAAACTGGAGCCTCATTTGGCTACCACCTCAATTTTTCTGTTGCATGAAGCTCAGAAGGAATTCACTCATCCTGATAGGCTAATATGGAAGCCAGGAATTGATGGAAATTTCTCCATCTAGGCTGCATATCAGAGTCTCAGAAATAAAGGCACCAGTGATACACTTCTAAAACAGGTATGGTCCTTAATTCTGCCTGGAAAGATTCCTGTTTTCATTTGGAGACTTACAAACAAGCTTATACCTTTTGATGAAATTCTTGCAAAGTTTGGTTTTCACTTACCATCAAAATGTTTACACTCCATAGACCACTATTATAATAGTTGCTCATACAATCTGGAAGTGTGGAGTCATGTTCATAATATGCTACTCATACAGGCACCTACCTTTTTATCAGCTAGAGCTAGAATTCATTTTTATTTGACATTTGCTGGAATCTCCAAAATTCACACTAAATTTCTAAAAATAACCTGTATGGTTACTCTTTGGAATCTATGGATTAGGAGGAATAATCTAGTATATGACAATAAAATCATGACTTCTAGGGACTTGATTGATAACATAAAGAGAGAGGTGATACTCATATTTACAGCACATCCCCTGACTGGCAATTCAGAAAGGAACAACTTTCTAATTTTGGCAGGATTGGCTCCTTTCTTCAAACAGAAAAGGCCAAGATTGATCAAAATTATAAAATGGGAACCACCTGATCAAGGCTGTAAAATTAATGTAGATGCTTCATATAAAAATGGCAAAACAGGGATTGGAATTGTTTGCTGGAACTCTGCAGGCTATCCAACACTCCTCAGATCCTTACAAATGAACAGTGACTCCCCCTTGTCTGCTGAGCTGATGGCAATCAAGCAAGGATTTCTGGTAGAACAGGAACTAGGGCTACAACACTACAAAATGGAATCTGACTGCATACAGGCTGTGAGATGCATTACAACTCCTTCCAAGGCTCCATGGATACTGTACTCAATATGCACAGAGCTACTACAATCTCACAGCACACACCCTGTCAGACAGATATACAGGGAGGCAAATAGAGTTGCAGATTTTCTAGCCAGATATGGTCTGCAAACATCAAGTCCTAAAAATTTCACATGCCAGAATATGCCAGACTCCTTATCTGGATTGATCTTATTGGATAGGTATGGTACTCCATCTATCAGACCCTATTAAGTTGAATGGATATTTTGACAGTTTGCTATTGTGCAGATAAACAAAGACTGAAAAAAAAGGATTACACCTTCTCACAGGCTGGTTTTTCTTCAGGCATGAAGAACTTCTGGTCAAGCCATCAACTCATGTAAGGAGTTTTGCTCAGTCATGCTGAAACTTCTGCTCAGGCCAAGGGACACAAAATCAAGAACTAGCACTCACAATGATAAAATTGGCCAATTTTTTGATCCATTTCTGGTTTTTTTTGGGCCTTTTGTACATATTTAAGCTTCTGTTGGCATTCAGTGTTTTTAAGAATCAAAGCATGGTTGATTTGTACTTCGGTATTTTGTTTACTCGATCACTAACAAAGTCCCCTTTTAGAGGCTGAATCACTAGAGCCTGTTTTACAGAACTTTTAGAATTAGTAAATTTTGAGAAGCTTACTTGCTTCTGTGAGCTAAGCTCACTTTTGTAACCAACTTTAGGCAAGTCCTATTATGGTTTGGGGTGCCAAATAAATTCCCCCCACCTATGGTGGTTTAATTTTTTTTTTTTAAAAAAAGTTGTATGGCTCTTTCAAATAGATCAAAACTATTCATTTTTTTCAAATAATCTTTTTTTTTGTGAATAATACATTAGAATAGTGTTTACCATATGTGTATAATTATGGTGTATAATTGAGTGTAGATATTGTTAAAATAAACACTAGTATGAATACAATAAGATATCATGTCATCAAAATATGATGATATAGTTTTAGAATCCTACATATTGTAGAAACACCACTCAATGTTATAAATTTCAAAAATTGCATTCCTCAAAAACAAAAACAGATACCAAGTCTCAAGTAGAATAACAAGTAATTTTAATGCACATTAGATAATTTGTTGGTGATAAGTCCATGGTTCGTATTCGGACCTCATTCATATTCGGACCAAGGCCCGAGAAGGGTCATGGGCTCGAGATACGCGGAGGGTGGATCCACAGGTCCATCAATCCTAATCCTTACAAGGAATGCGTATATTATGAATGTTCTACAAGGAATATACATTCTCCTAAACAAGGTAATACAACCATTACCGAAATATACTTCCTCTATACATGGTAATACAACTACTATTCCCATAAGAGTTGTAGTCATACCATAAATACATATCTTGGTGATCTACGGATTGTAGCCATATAAATACCCAAAGGTTTGGTAGATCTCTCTATCTAATCTCATACTACATACACTATGCCTTAAGCAATATACTGGCTTGAGCGTCGGAATGTCTACCCTCGGGACACCCAGGGCTTTGTTTTGCAGATCAGTTCGTCAGAAGGGTTCGTGATCAAGTGCGGGTCGTAGACATCCATCAATTTGGCACGCCCAGTGGGATCCCCTTGCTATTCTTGATCTACACGACCTTCAAACTCATGGCTGATCCGGCTAAAAACCTTCGTGAGAGTACACGAATCCGTTTTTTGGCCCCGACAAGAGCAAGAAGCATTAACACCAACCATGACAACGACGAGATGAGCCACACCACTAACCGGGGAGTAGGAAGGAGCATCAACGGTGTTCACCGGTCGCCCGAAGAAGCCTCTCCCTGGGAGTGGGAGAGCAAAAGATCTTGCCTGGATAGAACCTTCACTTTTTCACCTCAAGATGCGGTCCATAACCAACTCCCTCATTCAAATCCGTTAGTAATCACGGTCGACATAAACCATAATGTGATCAGAAGAGTTCTGGTAGATGGGGGAAGTGAGTTAGAAGTCATGTTTCTCAGCTGTTATGAACAGTTGGGATTAAACAATACCATCTCATACCCACAAACCCCATCTCGGGATTCGCGGGCGATCCTATAACTCCTTTGGGAGAAATCACTTTACCAGTACGAGTGAAAGATGGTCCTCAGAGTATAACCCATCGTTGCACCTTCGTGATCATCAATTCCAGAGCGCCATACAATGTAATCCTCGGACGACCTTGGATGTGCGAAGGCCGTCTGGTCCCCCTACCACTTGACGATGAAGTTTCCCACGAACCAAAGGATAGCAACAGTCCGAGGGGATCAACAATTAGCTAGAATCTGCGCAATCCAAGCTATCCAAGATCCGGATAAGGAGGATCTTGAACCAGCCAAGTACTCCGAATCCGAGCCAATGCAACTCGGAGAGTTAGGAACCATCGAAGTTGGAACTCTCCTACCCCCCGAGATAAAGACCAAACTTCAGGATCTTCTCAATCAATATATAGATGTCTTTTCTTGGGACACCAACGACTGGTAGACAAATTATTCAAATCTCAGATAGGGCGCAACCTCGAGATTTATGTGGATGACATGGTAGTAAAGAGCCGCAGCTACGACGCCTTCTTTGAAGACTTAAGGGAAACCTTCAACACGCTACGGGCATCCAACCTAAAGCTGAACCCTGCTAAATGCACTATTGGTGTTGGAGCAGGAAAATTCCTAGGATATATGGTGTCCAATCGGGGAATTGAGGTAAACACCGAGAAGATAGAGGCTTTGCAAAACATGCAACCTCCGAAGACCGTCAAAGATGTGCAGAAGCTGACAGGATCCCTTGCAGCCCTTATCCGATTCCTCTCCAAAGGAGCGGAAAAACATCCACCGTCCTTCAATATCCTTCAGAAGGCAAACCAGTTTGAGTGGTCAAATGAATGTGGGGAAGCCTTCCAAGCACTTAAAAACCACATTTGACAGGTTTGGACACTGTTGAAACCAGATAAAGGAGAGACTCTCTACCTATACCTATCTGCATCTCAGCTAGACATCTCATCTCACTGCTGTGTTGGTCAAGGAAACGGAAGGATCACAACACCCGATATACTATGTAAGCAGAGCTTTACAGGGGCCCAAGACAAGATATACACCTCTCGAGCGCTTAATATTAGCCCTTGTACATGCCTCTCGACGATTGCGACCATACTTCCAAGCACATACAATAGTCCTCCTAACCAACTACCCGATTAGGCAAATCCTCCAGAAGCCGGACGCCTCGGGACGAATGATGAAGTGGGTCATCGAGTTAGGAGAACATGACATACAGTATAAGTCTCGAACAGCCATAAAGGGCCAGGCCCGTCGGATTTCATAATGGAGTCAGTTGAACCAGTGGAGATCAACCAACAAGAACCAGTTCCAAACACAGGAAGATGGCGGTTATATGTCGATGGATCCTCCAACTCGGGGGAAGTGGTGCTGGAGTTCTACTGACCAGCCCTGAGGGAAAGGACCACCCTTATGTTCTCCATTTCAATTTCCAAGCCACCAATAATGAAGCAGAGTATGAAGCCCTCATACCCGGACTAAAACTGGCTAAAGACTTGGAAGTTAAAGACCTCGAGATCTTTAGTGACTCAAATATCGTGGTTCAGTAGGTCAAAGGCGAATACGAGACCCGAGAGTACAGTCTCCAAAAGTACCTCGAGAGTTAAGCCTCTTCTGAATCAATTCCGACATTACGAGTTAAATCATATCCCCCGAGAAGGCAACCATAAGGCTGATGCACTTAGCAGACTTGCCTCCTCGGACCTCAACATAAGATCTTCTCAAGAATTGCTGATAGAAACCCTGACAAAGAGGAGTTACGAAGAAACTAGCATCATGGTTGTTGACATCTCAGACACATGGATGAACCCCTCATTGAATACCTCCAAACGAGAACCCTTCCCGAGGACAAGCACCTGGCACGGAAGGTCCGAGTTAAAAATCCCAAATATGTCATCCACGAAGGCATCTTATACAAGAAAGGATACCTCCAACCTTTGCAAGTGTGTTGGGCCTTCCGACGCTGAACACTTAGTACAAGAAGCATATGAAGGAGTTTGTGGTAGCCACCAAGGTCCACGCACCGTTACCCGAAAGCTCCTACAGATGGGTTATTACTGGCCTACGATGCTACAAGACGCCAAAAGATATATCGATTCTTGTCACCAGTGTCAGAGATTTGCTAAGATAGTCCATGTGCCACAGGAGAATATGATTACCATCCAAGAAGCCTGGCCATTTGTCCGATGGGGTATAGATCTCGTCGGACCCTTTCCTATGGCCCCTGGTAACTTCAGGTACCTCATTGTGGCCATCGATTACTTCTCGAAGTGGGTGGAAGCTGAAGCCTTGACCAACATAACTGGCAAGATAGTTATCAACTTCTGCTGGAAGAATATTGTGTGTCGCTATGGCATCCCGAGATACATAGTGACAGATAATGGAGCAAGATTTGCTAATGATCCCTTCAAGAAATGGTATAAGGAGTACGGCATACATAAGAAGCTCACCTCGGTATATCATCCGGAAGCTAATGGCCAAGTAGAAGTTACAAACCGAACCTTGGTAAGCGGCATCAAAAGGGCCTCGAAAGGGCTAAAGGAAACTGGATCAAAGAAATACCAAGTGTGATCTGGACCCAAAGAACCACACCAGCCACATCAACAGGAAAGACTCCTTACAGCTTAGTCGATGGGTCCGAAGCGGTCATCCCCATAGAGATTGGAGTCCCCTCTGCCCGTACTTCTCAACCAACGACGAAGATGACACTGCCAACGAGGAAAAACCTTCTTCTCGACCTTGACCTCTTAGAGGAGAAGAGAGCAAATGCTACTATCCACGAGGCCAAGGTGAACGAAAGAGTCAAGCGCTACCATGATAGAAGAGTCCGCTTGGACACTTTCGTTAAAGGAGGCCTTGTAATGAGGTTAAATGAAAAAAGCAAGAAAGAAGTGGAAGGGAAGTTATCCTCGAACTGGGAAGGTCCATATCGAGTCCTAGAATCCCATCCAGGGGGAAGCTACCTCTTGGAAACCATGAAGGGGGAACCTATACCACAAAGATGGATTGTGATTAACTTATGAAAGTATCACAGAAGATAAAAACTCAAGGGAGACCCTCACAAAGGTTCGAGAGCGTCCTAGAGCCTCATCAAGGTCTGAGACAACTCCGCGCTAGCGCAAACGGGTACTCAAACTCAAACTTACTATTTATTTCACTTCTATCCATAAAGTTATAAACTCAGATTGAAGTCATGTTATTTTTTGTACCTATCTTTATAACAAGCAATCTTAAACTCCTTTTCTAAAAAGAGGATTGTTGTCTTAAGTATACCATTGATTGCTATTCAAAACAATATACTTTATAAAGTATATGATTGGTCAATTTATAAGTTGTTTGGATTCAATATTCAAATACCAATTGTTTTGAATAAAAGAGATAGGTTCGAGATAAAGTACTTCAAAAAGTGCTTGATTGAGGTCTATAGACCAAAAGGGCAGACATGCTCGAAAATCAATCATCTCAACATAAAGAGGAAAAACCTCAAAAATAGAAGTTAAAATTCATATCAAAGTTGTTATTACATCAGAATATGATACTTCTAAATTCCCAAAGGGATACAAAAAGGAAAAACCTCGAACACAAATAATTCATATCAAAGGTGTTATTACATCAGAATATGATACTTCTAAATTCTCAAAGGGACACATAGAGGAAAAACCTTGAAGTTCGATACATTACATCAGAATATGATACTTCTAAATATACCCAATAGGGTTTCCTAGAACTTCACCAGGAGTGGCACTTGAGTGATGGGCTATTGTCAACTTTTCTGCATGCTGTGACATTAAAGGCCTTGTCAAAAGATGCCTGAGGAATAAGCCCAGTAACACCAAGCTCGCAGAGTGTTCATCATGGACAACTGCGAAGACCTGATCCCGGAGCATCTCAGCTTCAAGACAGGAGCTCCTTTCCAGTAAATCATGAGACTGAGGTTCATGTGCAAAGGATTTCAAGCCTTGAAGCTGACGAGGAGATGCCAAGATTAGTTTGCCTTATTAATGGAAGAACTAGAAATCACCTCGTCAAGAAAAGATAACTCAGGATACTTGGCTTTAATAAAGCTCAGTAAATCTCCTGTTGTGGTTATCTTCTCGGAGGGATCCAATGGATCCAAAAACTCGGCCCCAGGGACCCATCGTTTAGCAGACAGAGCTGTGAGCTTATCAGCAGCATCTGGATGAGAGAAGATTTCCTTAATCACCTCCACCTCCTTCTCGGATTGACATAGTTGTAGGACTTGATCCAAGATCTCGTGTTGATCCAAGATCCCCATACTCCTCTCTATGGCTATTAAACTCGGGGCTGCTAGCAATAAAGGCACCCCAAATCTTAAGGAGTCATTTAGACTCCTCCGAGTCCTTCTCCGCAGCTTGATTTTTCGACAGCTCCTCCGAAATATCCCGATAAACCCCCAGCTCTTTCTCCTGAGACTTCCTCACCAACAGCAGGTCCTTATTCTCAGACTCCAGCTGTTTCACCCTAGCTTCCAGTTGAGTCACAGCCAATGGAGCCTGAACAGGAGAAGTGGGCGTGATAGGCTTAGTTGTCGCATTCAAGAAGGCAGCCTCCATCTCCTCCTTCTTAGCCTTGAAAGCCCGGCACTTGACATGTAATTCCATCACAGAATCAGACAAATACCGAATCACATCATTAGCTCGACAACCCAGCGTGGATAGATCCGCAATCGGCTGTAAAGTGAAAGACATATAAAAACCTGATATTTGGGAAACCCGTATAGCATAAAGGGAAAGATAATTACCTCAGCGACGAAGGGATACTTCTTAGAAGACCTCCGAGAAGCTGACCATCCTCTTCCTTTGGGTAGTTTAGATAATACTTCAGTTTCTTCAGAGAAGCATCTTCAGATATAACCAGCTCAAGGTCAGATTCATCATCATCTGAGGACTCTCTAACCTCCGGTTCCATCTCCTCTGACCGTACTTCTTCGGACTTCTCCGCTTCCTCATCTATGGCGTGGAGAGTGGCCTTCCCCTTTTGGATCTTTTTCTTTGGGGGAGACGTTATATATAAAGACAAACCTTAGTATATGACACAGAAAAATTATGTTACATAACCACAGTATGAGACTTGAAGAGCTACCTGAAGAAGACCGACTAGAAGAGGATTCACCCTGATTCCGGGGAGATTTTCTCGGACCTCCTTTCCTTGCCTTCTTTTTTCTTCCCTGGATTTTATCAGGGAGGGCCCAATTCCGATCAGGCTTCAAAAAGCTGGAGGTATATTATGACCGAGGAACGTCCAACAGGTACGAGTAAGTAATACCGGGCCACTGCCAGACATAGCCGTGTGCGCCCAAAACAAAATCCCCTCTTTGAAGGGTAATGTCCTCCTTTAGGTTCTCCCCGATGATGCCCTTTAAGTGATCAGGAATGGTGAAACCCCTGTCACGAGCTATAGCATCCTTTGGCTTGGGATGCAAATTAGGGGCCTCGTACTTACTTCGGTCGAAAGTGAAACGGTCGGCCTATCACACACCACTGTTATCAGGAAACGTGATGGGTTTCCTCTTCCTCGGGGTAAGGGTAATGCACTCGTAACTCTCAAAAGAGAATAACTTGTACAAGCTCCCGAATAAATCCAGGCTCGGTTCGTAGTTCTTCCGAGCACACTAAGAAATCACTGTCATGATCAATACCACCATGTTGGAATGTATTTGGTTCGGATGCAGTTGATGATGTTGCCGGAATCATGAAATAAAGGGGGAAAGGAAAAACTTATCCCTTGCTGCAAAAACCTCCCATAAAGTACCCCTCGAGTGGGGGTCACCAGATCTTTAATGGGAACTTCCCCATCCTCGAGCTTCAAGCCAGCATCAAGAGGATATGACAGCCTGCATGACTGCAGATATTGTAGCGTCTTTTCATCGACCACCTTAGTGACTCTCCACGCATCACCAGAAGTTGGAACCCGTTTTTCAACTTGGGGCTCCATATTTGGGTCCGGATTCGACCCTGAGGCACCGTCGTCCACCACCGCAGTCACAGCTTGCAGCAGCGTCGCCATGGTTACCTCCATCAACTCTCCAGACTCAACCTCCAGGAATAGAGTACGCAAGTCACGAGCCACGGGAACTTGTTCGTTGGACACATTCTCTCCATTTCCAAAGGGAATGATGGAGTTTGCTGACGACATGGCAATACAGAGAATGGGGGGAAAAAGGTTATGAGAAGAAGACAATGAAGAAAGACAAGAGTTTTGTTGAGAATTTTTGCAAAGATGGAAAAGATTAAACTTGCTTGGATAAAGATTGATGGTAAACACAAGGAAAAACTACTTGGTTATATAATCAATAATTAGCGTGCATTTAAGTGGAGTAATTACCTCGACTCGCGAAAGGATACAGGCAATTCCTTGGAAGGTTGGTCCTCTTACCGCCAGAAGATACAATGAACGATGGCCACGTGTCAGTCTCTTCAGAATTTAAGAAGGCAGATCCAGATCCAACCGTCCACGTGTCTTGATGGAATACAAAAGAACTTTAAGCTATATACTCAGAAGGGCAAGCCCGAGAGGACAGTCCTAGAAGGATATTCCGAGCTTAACACCCCGAGTTATACTCGCTCGAGTTATTGGTTTTCCCTCGAGAAACAAGCCTTTCCTTCAACCTTCGAGACAGAGCACTCTATATTCTGAAGATCTATCTTGGGGCTACTGATAAATCCATGGTTCATATTCGGACCTCATTCATACTCGGACCAAAGCCCGAGAAGGGTCATGGGCTCGAGATACGCGGAGGGTGGATCCACAGGTCCATCAATCCTAATCCTTACAAGGAATACGTATATTTTGAATGTTCTACAAGGAATATACATTCTCCTAAACATGGTAATACAAGCATGACCGAAATATACTTCCTCTATACATGGTAATACAACTACTATTCCCATAAGAGTTGTAGTCATATCATAAATACATATCTTGGTGATCTACGGATTGTAGCCATATAAATACCCAAAAGTTTGGTAGACATCTCTATCTAATCTCATACTACATACATTACGCCTTAAGTAATATACTGACTTGAGCGTCTGAGTGTCTACCCTCGGGACACTCGGGGCTTTGTTTTGCAGATCAGTTCATGAGAAGGGTTCGTGATCAAGTGCGGGTCGTAGACATCCATCAGTTGGGTTATATACATGAAATTTGTATATAGTATAAATAAATTAACCGAAGTATTAACATAGTTATGTTTGTTTTAGCATAACATGTGATATTTTGTTTTTTTATTAAAAAAAAATAATAACTCAAATGTGCACCCCAATAATTTTCCACCCTTTTCCCATAGTATGTGATATATACACACCTTTAAAAATGTATCAAGGATTCCATAAATTGTAGCACAAGCAATAAAGAAATCAGATTACAAATTTGTGATTATAATCAAAATATAATTAAACTGATACGACAGACTGTGATCATGAAGACGCTATCCCTAGATAATCCCAAGTTGTAATTTAATTTCCATTAACCTTGGAATTCCGGCCTAGACTTATGCTATACAAAAATCCTAAAAATTAAATAAACCCAATTAAATTTTAAAGAAAATTAAATCCCTCGAAAAAATATCAACTGATTCCGAATCTCTAGCAATTCCGAGTAAATTTGAATCACCTTATCTTGGTAAAATTCCTCGTGATATCATATTCCTAATTTCCTATCAACTTTGATCTCATTATGAGCTTAAAATGAGTGTCTAAAGAGAGAAAATTATTGTGAAGGAACGGAAATATTTGCAATAATGTCGTGAAGGAATTAAAATATTGTTACCATATATTCGTAGTTGGTTTTTTAAAAAATCTCTTAAATATTAACTGGCTCCAAATGTTATCCCGAGATATCAGATTCAGAGATGAGGCTCCAAATGTTTCATCAAGAACGCCTGCTAAAAACAGTTTGAATAATCTTCAATCATTAAATTTTCTACCTCTTTTCAATAGATTGGCTTTACCTCAATTAGGAATTTAGGGTTTCAACTGAATTTATTGATTAATTTTTTTGTTTCATTAAATAGGGGGCCATTGATTCCACTGCATATTGTCTGTATCAGAACTGGCGATGGAAAGGTTAGGCTACCGATCTACCAGACGAATTTTCCGATTATAAGGTTAGGGTTTTATTATTGTTCGTTAATGGAATTATATTCTATCTAGAGTACCTTGATTGATGATGTTCACTTCATTGTTGTTTAGAGCAGAATATCGAAATTGTAGCCTCTGAAACAAGGAACAAATAATCTACTTGTCCCTCTAAAACAACATCCAAGGGCCATCTCACTTTGACCTTAATTCATTTACACAAACATATATAAATTGTCAAACCACCAAATTTAAACAGTCATAAAAATTAGCAAACGAAAAGAATATTGAAAATTAAAGAGTATAACAAAATATATTTATTAATGAAATTTTAAAACATATCCCAAAAGGAATGATAAAAATAGTATCCGAAAGATGACAATATGTTGGACATAGTTTCGCATAGTTCCTAGTATTATATGTTGGACATTATGGAAATCTAGAAACTCTATACTATTTGACAATATCTTATGTACTGCTCAGTCCCTTAGAAAATCAGTAATTGATGAGATATATCATATCTACTGTGCCAGACCTATATTTTCTAACCACCCTTTCGGTATAGAATTGTCCTCTCTTGGGTTTTTACCTCTCCACACTAGACCTCCTCAGCCCCAAATCTTCTGCCTTAAATGGCTCCCTCCAGTCTCTGGCCTTAAGATAAATGTTGATGCCTCATTGCATTAACCACACTTTGATGGTTTGAGACTTATTTCTAGAAATAGCACAGGTCATGTGGTAAGGATTAGAACTGTTTTCACACAGGCTGACTCCCCTATGCATTCTGAAATGCTTGCAATTCAACATGCCACTATTTTAGGAACTGAGTTGCAACAAGTCTTTTGCATTGAGTCTGATTGCCTTTCTGCTGTCAAGGTCTCTCTTCATCCTTACTGTGCCCCTTGGCCATTTTTCAACTTAGCATCAGTGATTCATTAGTCTGAAAGCCCAACCATACATGCATATAGAGAGGCTAATACTAGGCTTGCTAATCTTGCTTACTCATCAAGGGCCTCTAGGGATTATACATTGACTGAGCTGCCTAATACTATTACTGGTGCCCTGCACCTTGATAGAATTGGTATACCATCACTCAAAGTGATTGATGCTACTGATAAGTTGTTTCATGTGCAGATCCAACCACAACTCAAGCTGTACCGGGACTGAAGTACCACTCATCCCAATTCCAGACTTGGAGCATTTCCACCAATACATCTTTCTCGGTAGCATCCTATTCTTTTGTAACTTTCGACTTCCACTTGATACCGCATTTGGTTTTGTTTCCCAATTCCCTAATAAGTTTCAGGTGTACAGTTGCTTAGTGTATGTAGGAGCTATAGGGCCCCTCATAGATTTAAACCCTTTTTGATAGCATTCTCATGCTATAGGACTTTAAGTTCGTATTCTTTCATCTTAACTGATGTAAACATTAGCCATTTTATGGCATTTTGATGGCTGAGATGCCTTATCAAATCTCCCCCACCTATGGATGGCTTTAATTATTTTTTAAAAATGCGATTGTCAAATTATTCAAACAACTGAATCAACTTGAAATAATAATCTTGAAATTGGCTTTCACATATGGTCTTCATTTTGCTCCAATTTGTTGCTTCTTTTGTTGATGTGCATTATCTTCTTTTTGGTACCCTTCCTTTGATATGACGAGTTCACTAATTGGTGTATCATCTTCCACATCTAAGGCATGTATGTTCGATGGACCTTCCTTGAAGATAAATTAAGGACCAAGACAAAAAAAATGCAATAATGTTGTTAAGCAATAATTAAAGACAATGTTACTTCACATAATTAAGACAAGACACCAAGAACCTAGAAACTTGGTGGTTTCGGTTTAAGATAGAAAACTGAAACACTAAGGGCAAATCCAACAGAATTGCTAAACTTTTTTCCAAAATAGAGAAAATTAAGTCATATTCTCTATTTAATTTTCATTCCATTCCAACAGATTTTCTATTTTGGAGATTTTTTGGATAAATTTTATATCTCATATTTATTTTTAATTACACTCTCAAATACTCAATAACTACAATTTGGCAAAATAGCTTTTCCCATTAAAATTTATCAGAATTGATTTATTTTTTATATAAGTTCTTAACAATAATTTACCAAAAATAGATTTGCTCACTTGAACATGCTAAAAATAGACAATCTTTGTCTAAATTTCCTAGAATTTAGTTCTCCAAAAGTACTCTCTTTTTCTCTATATATAGCGATCAAAACACTCTCTCTCCTCAGAGCAAGTCCAACAGTTTTGCTATAATAGCAAATTTGCTCAAATATGTAGAATTTGAGCTTTTTTTAAACTCTAACAGATTCTCTATCTCATTCTCTATAATGGGGAAATTGAAGAGAGAGAAGATTTGATTCCCCAAATTTGGAGAATGAAAAATGTTTTTTGGAGAACCAACATTTAATGCTTCTTGGAAAGTTTTTGATTATTTAATTCATTAATTGTTTCTCTTCAATAATTTTAAATGATAATATCTTAAAATAATTACAATAAAATTTTATAAAAAAATACATATTCTAAAAATATGCATAAAAATGATTGTAACAAAATCTCATATGACTATTTTTACATGTACAAATCTATTGTAATTTAATAATCAAATATAATCTATTTTCAATATAAATTTACTAAATTTTAAATTCATAAATATATTTACATTGACGTTTGTTTATAAGTCATAACGTCTAAACTAAAAAAAATTTTTACAAACATTTTATTTTCAATGGTTGAAAAAAAAAACTTTTAATAAACAATTAAAAAGAGATGAGTCTAATTATTCATAATACGTTACAAAAATATACTATTGTAATTCGTAATGTGTTATATATATAAAATATAACTTTATAATTTTATATTATGGAGTAAGTAATGTCAAATATGAAATGTTATTGTAACTTTTATTATAAGTTCATTATTTGTTTGTTCATTATTATTTGGACTTATTAAATATATGAATTTAAAAATAGAAGAAAATTGGATAAGTATGTAGTATTAAATGTTAGTAATAAATTTTAGGGAATGAAAAATGGAGAAACTGTTGGGTTTGAGTTGAAAAAATATGGGGAATATGAGGTTTGCTTCCCTATTATGGAGAATGTGAATGGAGAAACTGTTGGACTTGCTCTCACTTTTCTATTTTAGCAAATGAGTTTAGCAATGCTGTTGGAGCAACAAATGGGTTCAAATATTCTAAATATAGGCATTATCTCTATTTTACAAATCCTATGGGACTTGCCCTAAAGATGGATTATTGAATCCCGCTCTGATAGCTTGTTTCACGTGAGAATAATAAACTTCCAGAGCTTGTTTGAAGAGAGGTTGAGATTGAGATTATATAAATAATCTATACGACATCATTTGGTATCAAAGTATAATATATTCATTCCATAATTATACTACGACGGATGTATGGAACCCGCGGTTGACCTCGAACCAAGCTCATGAACTGATCTGCAAGACAAAACCCAGGGGTGTCCGGGGAAGACACTCTGATGCGTAAATCAGTGAAATCTTTGAAAGCTTTGAGAAGTTTATAAGCGTAAGGCGAAGTGTATACAAGATGATTAGAGAAGTCTAACAAATCTTTGTATTTATAAAGCTCCAATCTGTAGATTTGCAGGGTTTATAATTAGATTAAGAATACAACTTTTATGGTGATAATAGTTGTATTCCCATAATTAGAGGAAGTGTATTCCTTGCAGGCGATTCAGAATATACGCGTTCCTTACAAGGATTGGACCGATGGACCCGTAAGTCCATTTCCCGCGTATCTCAAACCCCCGACCCTTCGATCTTGATCCGAGACTGAACGAAGCCTAAAAGCGCGAACCATGGAGTTATCAGTAGCCCCAAGGTAGATATTCAGAATTTTGAGATCTCCTGTTGAAGGAAGTGTGCGAGACTTGTTACTCGAGGGTAAGGCCAATAACTCGAGTGAGGTGTCTCGGAGCAATAGCTCGGGGCATCCTTTTAGATTGACCACTCAGGCTGACTTTTCTGAATATCTATCTTCAACTTGTTTAGCATTCCATCTGGACATGTAGACGACTGAGTTCAAATCGTCTTTTAATCTCAAGTGGGTGACACGTGTCGCTTGCTCATTAGATGATCTTGGCGGTGCAGAATCACCCTTTCAATTGTCTGCATCGTTTCGCGAGTCGATGTAATTGCCCACTTAAATGCGTTTTAATCATAGGTTATATATCCCAGATAATCTCTTTTGTGCTTATCATTGTTTTCCACTTCAATATGCGATTGCATAAGAATCCCCAAATTGTTATTCTCTATCCTCTTCCAAAACTCTTCTTCTACAACAATATTTCCCCCATTCTCCCTGTGACAATATCCCAATCAAGTTCCAGTGCTCCTCATTGTAGCATGGATAATGCTACGCCGGTGCTTGAGTCGATGATTGAGGAAACATGCGATCAGAAAACCCCCATTGTTAAACATTTGCCGACTAGAAGCCGACAAGCTCCTGATGGGTTGGAAACCCTTTTCTTGGAATCCGATTTGGGGGCCTTTACCGAGGTGACTGTTGCTGTACCTCTGCAGGCTATTCTTGTCTTGCCCTTCTGGTCGAAGGTCCATCCCAAATGGGTTTGGATCAGAATTCAGAGCCCCAAATTGTCAAACGGGTTTACGATGTTGGTGGTTAGAGCGAGGCCACAAAAGAACTGAGGAGTTATTCAAGTTGTGCAGGTTATCATATCCTGCTGACATCGATCTGAGGGTCGAGGATGACTCAGTACCGACCAAGGACCTAGTGACCCCGAGTAGAGGGTTGTATTTGGGAGGTATCTGCAACAAGGTCTTAGCTTTCCTTTTCTTACTTTGTTTTCTGAGTTTCTGAAGCTTCATAAACTTTATTCGAACCGACTGCATTCCAATGTGGTGGTGTCCATCATGGTCGTCATATCTTGGTGCGCTAGGAATAAAGAAGAGCCCAGTTTGGATTTATTCTAAAGTCTTTACAAGCTGTATTCTGCGAAGAAGCAGCCTACACTAACTCTGACTCCTCGATGCCTGAAGCCATTCGATTTCCCCACCAACAGTGGCGCGTGGGATGTTATTCGTCCAACTTTCGATCAGACCAAATACGAGGTGGGTAAAAGCTTCGAGATTCCGTCTCATCTGCAAAAGATCGTAAAGAGGATTCTTGATGCAAAGATAGTCTTCCAGACCAAGGACTGGGTGAAGGAAGCTCATGCTTCGGGGTGGGAATGGTCGGCCGTTACCTATGGTAGTTGAAGGATTTACCCAACAGGTCTCCCTCCAATTTCAGCTACCTGAAGTCGGAGCTCTTCACTGCTTCTCTAGAGGGTAAGGAGGCAGAATCTTTGGGCTTTGATGCGGCCGAGAGTGGGGAGAAACCCAAGAAGCAGAGACGGTGGCGGGCTCGAGATAAGTCCCGTATTAGCCAGTCCTCCAGAGGTACGTCTTCTTGTGTACTCATTTAGATGGTTAGGCTTTCTAGCTTTTGATGTGTTTGATATGAATTTGTGCAATGTCATAAGTTCTTCGCCTAAGAAGAAGCGGGCCAAGAAGGTGGTGCTTCCTGAAGTCGAGCTCGAGGAGGACTTCGAGGAGAGTACCTCCAACACTGAGCAGCCCAGCACAGGGAAAGATCCTTTGAGAGAGCTCAACTACTACCTAACGCAGCCTAAGGAGGAGGATATGGCTCGGACGGCTCTTAAGCCTTATGAGGAGTATCCCCTGATATCCAAGGTAATCTTCATCCCCTGTTTAGAATCCATCAATGAAGCATATTGGAGGAGAAGATCAAGCAATTTCAAGGAAAACAAGATGAAGGTCTTTTGATCTACTTGGCCGAGATCAAGAGGTGCATTGAAATGAGCAGAAAACATTCAACTTTATAGTAAGCATCAGGATATATGATTTAATCAAATACCTTTCTTGTGGTTAAATTGTGTTTCGCATAGCGAGCCCTAAACTAATCTAAGATGTGAGTCATTGTGGCGGCTAATTGGGTTTTACGTAAGAATTCCCTAAAATGTACTACGAGTAGATATCGATTTGTTTTAAAATTCATGAATAAATCAACATCGTGTAAACATTACATTATTTTCTTTGTCATTATTGGTTTTTTTTGAGGGATTGGTGAACTTAATAAATCTCACCCTACTAGTGGTATAAATTTTAAAATATGAGACAAACAGAACGGTAATAGAAATAATTTTTATTTTTCATAATTGGTTTAGGTTTTTTTTGTTATGGATATTTTCCTTCAATTTTGGTATTTTTCGTCCAACTTTCTCCCTAATACTATTTATATTTCATTCAATTTTGGTAATTTTTGTTCCGTTAGTTTTCATATAATGTTAATTCTATTAGGAATTAGAAGAGTTATTGCTCCGGTCAATATATATATTAATAAAAAGAATTAAAATGTATAAAACTACATAGTTTTGATTGAAACCACAACACAACCACCACAAGATCACCATATTCCGGCGCCTACAATTTTTATATATTCCTTATTTGTTAAAAATGCATACATATATTGAACATAATTGATTTTGGTCAATAATAACACTCAAATATTTCACATTCTAATATTTCTCATCATATATCCCATTATCAAAAATTAACCGATATTTAGTACATGTAACAATCTTCAAAAATATTCACAACATTTGTTAATACATTTAAATAACAACACGTGCATTCTCATAGTTTAAATATTAATAGTTTTATTAACACTTTCACATATCAAATCACAATAAACCACAAATCCATTATTACCACAACACACATATTTTATACCTTTCTGCAATGATGATGATCAATTCACCTTTCTGCATATTTTGTTTTTTCAATGAGAGGAAAAATCCATGATTTATCCAATGCAGACAGACCCTGGGTTCGAACAATAACAGTGAAGGAGAAATACGCAGGCACCTATTTCCAACAAAATCAATCCATCTTCAAAAACACAGAAATACATCTTTGAAGACGATGAGGTACATCATCAAACTATATTTAACATATATTGTCATATTTTGTTAATATTACAAAATAATTACTATTTATTTATAACCCGACTTATTATTTAAATTTCAGGAAACCTCGATAAGGTTGATTTCCAGAAGAACCAGAGGGGTCTAAAACCGTCGCAATCTGGCATGGTTGAGGTTGAGTTTCTGATTACCTAAATAATCCTGAGTGCATCTGTCAAAAATATTAAGAACCGTCAACGTTCATGTCGGTCTATTTCATGACAGTAAATTTTAGTGTTTTATGTTACCAAAAATTTAGGTGTAATTGAATTAACCCGACACCCACCGAAATATTTTCAAATGGCACTTTTGTCTTGAACTTTAAAGTTTTTAAACTATTATCCCCATTAATTTTATATATATTAATGGTTTTGCTTGCACCTTTAAGTAGGGTTTGTATTTAATTACATTCAAATATACCGCACAACGTTCGGTCCAACCAAAACTAGTTATTATTTAAAACCTTTGGTACATTTGGTTCAATATTTTCGCTATTGCTCTATCTTTGAAAGATCCATATTGTTATTTATTATTTTGGTCATTTACTAAATTTTCAATCTTGCGGGCTTTTATGTGGAAAAATTGCATCTATTTATTTTTTAAATAATATCTTTCAAAAAGAAAATGTTATTATAATAAAGGTACCTTATTATTAATAATTTCAAATTTTTATATCTGAATTTATTATATTACACTCCATTTCAGCTAAAATTTCATAAATTGATTTTTTTAGATTGACCGGAAATATTTTTGATCATCAATATCTTTATTGTGTGTAATTATGTATGATGAAGTTTTGATTTTGAAATACACACTTTAATGAATCCAACAATTGAGAAACAATTAGATAAGACAGCCTTATGGTAAGACAAAAGTTTTTGTGTCAAATCATAATTATTATATTTTAGTTACTTTCAAATCAATTAATTATAGCAACTAAAAATCATCGTCGCTCATCATCAAATCATAGATATTCATTACCAAATCATCGATATTCATCATCAAATCATCGATGCTCATTAAATTATCACCGTTCATCATCAAATCATCGGTTGTTTATCATCAAATCATCGTCCTCATCATCAATATGTATAAAATTATTATCAATAAAAAATCATCAATCATCAAAACAATATAACTGACATCAATCAAAACTCACCAATCATCAAAAATTAATAATCAATCATCAATATCAAATCATCAATCGATCATTAGATCCACGGTCATCATGATTTTTATTTTTTTTAATTTCAAACCATCCGAGATGGGGGGATTTCTATTAGGCTCCCCAACCATTTGTAACCAAAATTTTGATTTTGGGTTTTGTTTTTTCTACTCCCACTACATGCAGTAGGAGTCAAAAGAGTAAAAAACATAAGAGGCTCACTAAAGTGGCCTGGAAGCATAGACATGCTTCAGAAAATAGCAAGAAACTAGAACCTATTTTTACACTATATATCACTTTGCATAAGTTTGACTGATCATGAAGAGACCTAGAGCCTGTTAGTGAATTGATCTCTCAAAACACAATGCGGCACTAAGTCCGAATGATAGAGTCTGGTGAGCTAGCAGAGAGTGAGTTGGCCTTGCAATCTGGGGATGCTTTGGGTGTCCTCTTAGTGTGAGCAAAGTTCTGAAAGTTCTGAAAGCATTAAGTAACCAGTGGCATCTGTCTTCCAATCTGCTCACCAATAGCTTATGACCTGCATTTGTCAAAGCAATTTATGAGCGTAGCTGCTGTTCTATGGAGGGTGTAATATCAGGGATGGAAATTCAGCTCTATCTAGATTCAGTAGCCCCCTAGTGGCAGCAGGCAGTTGTGAAGCAGATATAAAAGAGAATGGATTTTTAATATGATAGGCATGCTTTGCTAAACTGTCAACTACTTGGTTTGCTTCTCTAGGCACATGTGTTAATCTAATATCAGCTAGATTTTGATGGATATCATCAACCAAATTGTATAGATTCCAGTGTGCTTGACTGGGAGTGTGTATCATTTTAATGGCTTCAGCACAGTCTGATTCTAGTACCACTGTATTGTGAAAATTTGAGCATACTGATAAAGCGAACCCAATAGACAATATTTCAGCGTGAAGTGGTGAGAAAGCATGTGTGTACAGACATCTAGCATGAACAAAATTTCCCAGAGCATCTCTAATAATCATACCCAGACCTGTATCAGAATTTTTCCAAGATGCATCGACATTAACTTTTATACCTTCCCTAGTCTTATTCCACTGAACTATAGTTACATTCTGTTTAGGTGGCTTAAGCAATCTAGGGAAATAACCATTAGCTGCCAAATCAATGTCAAAAGCTGATGTTATGAAGACAGGTTTGGCTGCAAAGGAATGGTAAATCATTGATTTGACCTCTTTAACTATATGCATAATAACTGGAGCTATATTGTCAAATATATATTTATTTCTGGCCTTCCAAAGGCTCCAGCATGCAAAAAGTACCACATTGCGGATAAGAATAGTGTGAATCTGTGAAAGACCAGGTCTAGACAAATAATAACTAATTCTACCCCAAATGGTTGAAAAGTTAGGGGTTTGAATTTGGATGAAAGTATTTATATCAGACAAGACCTGTTTGGCAATATGACAGGTGTTAAAATAATGGTCCAGTGAATCTACTTGAGTACAGAAACAACACTTTGAGGCCAGATTAAAACCATAGTGGATCAACACATTATCGAATGGAAGAATTGAATTCATGGCTTTCCACATAAAAACAGATATTTTTTTCTGCACTCTACCATTCCAGATTTTAGTTAGAGAAAGTGATGTACCTCTCTTAGGCCTGAGAATGTTGTATGTCGATTTAAAGGAGAATTGACCTTTTTTCTCTGGCATCCAGATGAGGTGATCTTCTCTATGAGCCTTTATAGTTGAGTCCTGTAAGAAATTAAGAAGAGAAGCATCAGTGCTTGGGGGCAATTGAGCTATAAATTCCCTTTTGTTTCCTATGAATGAAGCCACTGTGCATTCATCATGAATCAGGGTACTCTCTGGGCTAATGATATCACAGATTGCACCAAAACCCATCCAGTTGGACTTCCAGAAACTACATTTACCCTGTCCATGGATCACTCTTGTGTTAGATTCAGCAAATTCATTTACTGAGTATATGTGTTTCCAGCACTGTGAATTTTGATATGATCCAGGGAGAGAAGCAATAAAGGTAGTCCAAGGTGCTACACCTAATTGATATTTCCACCATAGTTTAACTGAGAAGTTTGTTACTATAGTTGAGATATTTCTAAAGTTCAGACCGTTCTCTGATATTGGGTAGCAAAGATCGTTCCATTTTTTCCAGGTTTTCTTAAGCTTATTTTCTATTGAACCCCAGAAAAATATAGACAATCTTCTTTTGATCAGATTAATAATATGCACAGTAGGCTTCATCACAGCCCAGATGTGTTGTGGCAGCGAGTACAAACAAGAATTTATAAGTGTAATCTTACCTCCCTGGGATAACCATCTATTTTTCCAATTATTCAACCTTTTATCAATCATTTCAATCACAGGTTGGAAAAATATATTTTTTATTCTACCAGAAAAAATTGGCACACCAAGGTACTTGAAAGGAAAGGTTCCATTTTTCATACCCAGCGTATCTTTTATGCATCTGATTCTAGCTTGAGTAACATGCTTACTTATGTAGAATTCACTTTTCTCGTAATTTATTTTTTGGCCAGTCACAGCCTCAAAAACAGAGAGAAATGCTTTCATTTTTATCAAACTATTTTTACATGCTTGCATGAAAATAATGGTTCATCTGCGTATGTTAAGTGTGAAATTTTTGCAGCAGACAAGGGCAAATTGAAATATTGCAAACTCCCATTTTCATATACATATGCCAAACTTCTGGTAAAAACCTCTGAAAAAATGTTAAATAAAAAGGGAGATAATGGATCACTTTGTTTGATGCCCCGTGTTGCAGAAAAAAATCCTACTGGAGCTCCATTTACCAATACCGAAAACCAAGATTGGGAAAGATTTTTAATTACACAATATATGAACTTACCGTGGAATCCAAATTTGAGTAGGACACTGGACAGGAACTTCCAACAGACTCTGTCGAAAGCTTTTCTCAGATCAAGCTTCAGTATGCAATTTGGATTCTTACCTTTCCTGTCAATGAATCTCAACATTTCTTTAACATAGAGCACATTGTCAGTAATATCTCGATTTTTGAGGAAAGCAGTTTGGTGTGGTGAGATTATCTTTTGCATTAAGGGCTTAAGTCTTTCCATCAATATTTTAGAAAAGATTTTATTAAGCACATTGGAAAGACTTATTGGTCTAAAATCACTAAAAGAGGAAGGGGTGTCAATTTTTGGGATGATTGCAATCCATGTGCTAGCTATTCCTTTAGGCATAACTGTACTAGATAAAAAATCATTTGCAGCATATAACAAGTCTGTATGAATAATACCCCAAGCTGTAATGTAGAAATTAGTAGTAAAACCATCTGGACCGGGACTGCCTTGCTTATTCAATGAAAATACCACATTTTTTAACTCAGCTAGAGATACAGGTTTGACTAATTCAATGTTATCCTCATAGCTAATTATCTCTGGGATCTGAGATAGGAAATGAGTATAGAAATCCCTGTGTTCTGGATCACTGTCAGCTGTGAGGAGATTTGAGAAGAAGGTCACAGCCTCCTTCTCAATTTCAGAAGCCTCATCCAGCCACTAACCAGCAGAGTTTTGAATTTTAGTAATGGACATCCTACTCTTCCTCTCATGAATCATGATCATGAATCATCATGAATCATGTCATAACCATCATCAATCATAAATATCAAATCATCAAGTAAATTATACACATAATCAAATTGTGACATTGTGAAACTGAATTCTCGTAGCTACGTTTCTACGAGAATCTAGTCTCCCAATTTGATGATTTTGTATGTGTATATTTTAGTTGATGATTTTATATTTATGATTGAGGATTTTTATTAATGATCGAACGGATTTGACGATCGGATTGATGACGAGGATGAGTAATGTTGGTGACCGAGCTACGTTTCTACAAGAATTTAGTTTCTTGATTTGACGATTTGATTATGTGTATATTTTAGTTGATGATTTTATGTTTATGATTGATGATTATTTATCGATGATCGAACGGAATTGACGATTGGATTGATGTCGAGGATGAGTAATGTTGGTGACCGAGTATATTATATATATATATATATATATATATATATATATATGTTTGTGTGTGTGTGTGTGTGGAAGATGAAAACGAGGTCAATTTGATGATTCGAGCTACATTTCTACTGGAATCTAGTTTCCCGATTTGACGATTTTGTATCATGTGTATATTTTAGTTGATGATTTTATATTTATGATTGATGATTTTTTATTGGTGATCGAACGGATTTGACGATCGGATTGATGATGAGGATGAGTAATGTTGGTGACCGAGCTACGTTTCTACGAGAATCTAGTTTCCCGATTTGATGATTTGATTATGTGTATATTTTAGTTGATGATTCTATGTTTATGATTGATGGTTTATTATCGATGATTGATGGTGACGGTGAATTTGATGATTGATTGATGATTTGATGTTGATGAATGTTGATTTATGTCGGTTTTGATGATTTGATTATTGATAATTTTTTATTGATGATGAATTTATAATAATTTGTCGATTGATGATTGATTACGGTAATGATTAATATGGAGATTAAATGTGTTATACATTCTTATTTCAAAACGGTGCCTGAGTTTCAGTTGGGGCACCAAAAAATTAATGTTTATATTTCAGCCCCAAAATTATTTTGCCCCTTAACCCAAAATCCATTGCCTTATCATAAGGCTGTCTTATCGTTAACTTTCTCCCAACAATATCTCATATGATCATATTTGATTAATAATGATACTTCAATATGAACATTAAAAATACTCAATTTTAACTAAATGAATAGGGATTTAGTGCAGTTTGAAGTGAAATGGTTAAGGAATATTTATGATTAAAATATATTTTATTTAACAGTTAAATATAACTTATGAGTACTATCTTTACAATTTTATATCTTTAACATATTATATTATAATTTTTAATATTGTTAATTAAAAAATATTTATGCACCATATACTCCATGGAGTATAGCGGAACAAAAGAAAGTGAAATTTACACAAGGACGACCGGATGACAATTTTGAATTATAGCTCTGTCCTAGTTTTTTTGTTTCATTTTTTATCAGAACTGTCCTTTAGTTGAAAAGGCTAGTGTAGTTAGTTAGAACTCATAATTGACCAGAAAAGGCTACACAAAAGTAGTTATAATTTACAAATTTTGAGGAGCAACCATCTTCTAATGATTATAATCCACCTATAAAAAACAATTAATTTCAAAATCAAGAGAATATCTGGGAACAGTATTATTCGATTTTTCTAACGTACTCCTATCATTGTATTTTGGGAAAATTCTAAATAAATTGTTCGGTTTCTACAATTCTTTGATCCTGGTCATACAAAATAATTGATATTTAGAACCTTGATATCATATATTATTTTCTTATTTTTATAAAACTTTTTATAACATTATAATACTACCAACCACAGTGTAAATTAGTTCCAAGATATTATTGCATGAATAAACGCATAATTCATTTAATATGTTTAATTTGAATCCATCATCCATCTTAACAGCAATAATTCGTTTTTGGATTTTTGACGTATATATATATTATATATACATTGTATGAACCCAACATTCTCCAACTAAAATCCATCATCCATGTTGGATACGTTCTCATCATATATATACACTCCGTGTTAACGTCTAGCATGGACCAAACATCTTTACGATTTCCTTCAAAATCTGATCATAAGAAAATCCAGGCAGATACAGTGCCGCTTTCATCCAGCCATTGCCCTGGTCCTGGTCCAACGCCTCCGTACCTTCATAACCACTCCTGCACATAATCCACATATTCAAACCAATTGCAGTCTGCATATATATGATTTATTTGGGAGGAGGAATAGGATTTATATATGACCCAATTTCTTAATATATGCTGTTCTGCAGAAGAGATCTTTGTATTTCTATATTGCTGATGGATGATGTTATGCCATAGTGATTAAAACCTTTGTCAAACTTGTTCATTTTTTAACGCAAAATAGTTAAATTTCCGTGAAAGTTAATGCAGTACTGGGGAACTGAAAAATAAAAGGAGAATCATGAATCATCATGTAATGAATGGCAGCCATCTTTTTAGAGCATCTCCAATGGTTGCATTTTGAACTTACTTGGCAATTTTTATAAATTATTAAGCACTAGCTTACCATTGTTTTACTCTACACAAGCACTAGCTTTATCAAGCAACTAGCCTTGGCAAGCAACTAGTTTGAGTCTCATTTAGTAGACCCCACATCAATAATTCAATGTATTTGGTTGTGTATTAGAAATATGTGGGGTCATACAAGCTAATCTATACTATTACTAACCATTGGAGAATTTTGCAACTTGCTAGCAAATTAGGTTGAATTAATGTAAGTTACAATGTAGTGTAGTTTACCGTTGTTGATGCTCTTAGAAGAATATGAACATTTATTTACTTAATCATTGGCTATTCATTCTCATTGCCTATCCATTCTCATTGCCTATCCATAAATCGATGGATTCGACCGTCCAACAATTATTTCTATCATTTTCATTTGCAGATCGATGATCATCAATTCAAATGGACCTCCATTTGATGGTCACTACCTACATCAATACACACTTTGCGTCTATTTACTAGTCACCACTAACCATATATCTAACTTCACTATACTTCTATAATCCAGTTCAATTCCATTAGTTTAATATAAATTAAGACGTGTAGCATGTTAAAAAGAAAAAAGGAATACACATTCCATGTGCATCGGAGAGAATGAGTAAACAAAAACATTGTGACATGAGTTGACACATTTTCCCCTTTCCCTCCCAAACAAAAACCGCAGATCTAGTTTTTTCTTAAAAGGCCGTTGGTGCTTTTACCGGCGGGTGGCCTCCCGCTACACCTTTTCTTTTCCTTCTCCAACCTCCCCACCCTATCCTACATCCGAAACTATTTTATCTTTTGACAAGGTACAGTCCTAGTATCTCAACCCTCGATCCGTCGGTGCGAGCGGATCGCCACCGCCACTGCTCTGTGCCTGACCGTCGATGATACGGCGGTGGTGATCCGAGACGACTGCTACGATCTTCTTGGGATCAACGACCCGAGCCCAGAAGCCCCCAAACAGCAGGATCGCCGACGGCCACAGACCTAGACAGCGCTTCGAGTCGGACGATGGATAGCATCAAATCGGGCAAAAAAACCTCATCTTTCGGCCAGTCCGGTGCAGATCTCAATTGGGCCAAGGAGCGTCACACCGAGGGCGCCACGTGTAAAATTTTGCCTCTTCAAATAGTAGCCATTGACCCATTTGATAATTAGATATTCTTTTTCATGACCATATCCCAAACATGTTTAAGCATCAGTGCTCTCTTAGATGTTGGAGTCCCTCCAACCCCATCCTCTTTGGAGTTTAGCTCTAGTCATGGTGCTCCAAAGTACAAGACAAAGCCTCTTTTTCCCTCTTCTTTCCCCCAGATGATCTACAGATTCTCTTGATTTCTGAGTGAATGCTCTAAGGTTGAAATTGTGAATGTGAAATTCTGAAAAATTTCATTGATACTGAACTATATAATTTATAATACAAGAGAGCTAATATAGACTACTCTAAATAGGAATAAACTCCTCAAGCGAAGCGTTGGATTTTTGGAGACGCAAAGCTTGGAACGAAATAACTCAAAAAGCGGACGAGACAATCATTTTGTGAAGACGCCAATCACTTGAAGAGCAGATGGGACATGACTAACCTGAAAATACTTAGAAGAAACGAGCTCAAAAATAAAGTGATTGTCAATGTCGATATGCTTGGCCAGCTTATGAGCAACCATATTTTGAGCTTAAAAAATCGCACTATTGTTATCACAAAGTAGAACCGGAGTTGAGGATTGAGGAACTCAAAGTTCATGAAGCAGTTGACACAACCAAGAAAGTTCAAGAGCAGTGTTGGCCATGAGAAACAAAAATTGCCACCAAGGAAAATCGCATATGCATAGATGGAGCAGCGAGTCTCAAGACATCTAACCCAATCAGTATCAGAGTTGCCAAGCATGAAAAGACCAGTAGGCGAAGGACAAAATGTTAGACCATCGTGAAGCGTCCCACGAACATACCGCAGAATGCGAGTAACAGCCTGAAAGTGATCATCTTTGGGAGATTGCATAAACTAGCTGATAGAGTTAACAACATAAGATAAATCTGGTCGAGTAATCGTTAAGTATTGTAGTGTACCAACAAGCGAACAGTAAATCTAGGGATTCGAATAATCAGAATTGGAAGAGGTGACAAGCTGCTAACCGGGTATAAGCGGCGTAGAGACAGGTGTAGGATCTGTCATGCGAGCTTGCTGGAGAACCTTCATGGCATACTTTGCTTGCCCCAAAAACATCACAGATGAAGAGCGGGCTACCTCAATTACCAAAAAATGATGAAGGGAACCAAGATCCTTTACAGCAAACATGATCAAACCGAACAACAAACTAGCGGATGAGGTCATAGTTATTCCCGGCAAAGATATTGTCATCAACATACACCAACAAGTACAACGACATTATCGAGGGATTGTCAAGGGACATAGTGGACTGAAAAGCATCAGCAAAATTCGACTCCGGATTAGGGTTGGTGCATGATTTTGCAGTGTGACCAAATTCATCGTAGAGTTGGCATTTGGTATTCTACTTCTTGCGACCACGATGATTGCGACCACCAGAATATTGTCCACCACCACCAAGTTTTCCAGAGCCAGTAGAAGAACCAGAAGTGCCATATCGATCGCGCGTGGTGGTCGATGCGCCAGCCGACAGCGCGCTTGTGCATTGTTAATAAAACTATGTTGGGAGGACGCAGCAAACGTGACCGGAGTGGGATCAGATCTAGAAGTTGCACCATAATCACTAGTAAACACCAGGATCTCATGACTACGTTCCCGATCGACGATTTCAGCGTACGACGGTATCAGAGATTGTGATGATTGCACCGTGACGAATTTTTCGTAGCCGGAGCAGAGACCACGAAGAAACATCACAACCTTGTCCCTATTTGCGATTGAAGCACCGAGAGCGAAAAGACCTTCAACGATGAACTTGAAATGACGGTGATATTCCATCATCATGGAGGAGCCACGGCGAACGATGTGAAGCTCATCATGAAACTGCGTCTCATTGGCATCGGAGGCATTGCCGTAAGCGGCGATCAGAGCCACCCACATGGCCTGAGCCGTCGGGCAGCCGATCGTCTCCATGATAGAGTTTGAGGGACGAGCGATGCAAGACTTGAAGAATCTTGTCCTAAGGAGTCCAAGATTCTGGCGTGATGGAGGATTCCGGCAACGCAAAAGACGAAACTGGTGAAGTAGCTGACGTCGGTGAGAAGGCAGAGTCCAACAATGCAGTAGCCTTAAGAGTAGCAGAAGCATCGGTCGACGAGATCAACATGGCAAGAGCGGAAGCAGCGGTGGGCTTAGCGATGTATTCATCGAGGTAACCAAACTAGCCTATAGATTCGAGCAGAACTTGCACTTGCGATCGCAAGGCCGTGACGTTGCCGGATCCCAACTTGATCGGCAACACACGTATCATGGTAGCATATGTCAATGATTTACCGGCGTCAATTGTGAGAGGGCGGTACACCGATGGCAAGGTTTCAGAGGAAAAGCTCGAGCACCTAGAAAGGCCAGGGTTAGAGAAGAGTGACACCTAGACCGACGAAGGCTATGGTTTAGAAATGATTCACCTAGGGCGGTGGCTAGGGTTTAGAAGTGTTTCACCTAAGGCAGTTAGGGTTTGGATGAAAAACCTTGTAGTAGGGTTAGATTTTGGGAGGTTAGGGTTTTAGGAGCTACACCTAACGAGAAAAGATGGAAAAGCTTTGATATCAAGAACCAAAATTGATACCATGTGAATGTAAAATTCCATATGATTTCATTGATATTGAAGTATACAATTTATAATGCAAGAGAGCTAATCTAGGTTACTTTAAATAGGAATAAATATATACAAAATATATGTACATGTATATCTTGAATGTTCTATTATCCAGTTCATGAATATGGTATTGACTAGCTGGATCCTACTTACATAAGAGAGGCCTTGAGCTCCATATTTTAAGTCTGCCCATAATTTTCTCCAATAATGCTACACATGCATTTTTAACCAATCTTACTCTTGTGATGGGACTACCTAGATATTTCATAGGTAACTCCCCTTGCTGCACCGGTAGAATATGTGTCGAGACCATTTATCTGCCTTCTCCATGATGGAAAGGAAAACCTTGGATTTTTGTGTATTTATGGCCAACCCAGTGGTCTTTTCAAAACTTAGCAGTGCCTCTTTCACATATTTTTCTAATTTATCCTCAGCCTTATTGAAAACCAACAGATAATATCCAAATAGTAGTCAATCTATACTCCAATCTCGTATTCCTAGCTGATGGATGTCTTAAACCCGCACTTGATCACGAATTCGGCTCACGAACTGATCTGCAATACAAGGCCCCAGGTGTAGACACTCTGACGCTCAAGTTAGTATGTGCGTAAGGCGTGTTGTATGTAAGATGATATATTAAGAGGTTTACCAAACATTCGGTATTTATAGAGCTACCATCTGTAGATTGGTAAGAGATATAATTATGGCATGAATAAAAATCTTATGGAGATAACAACTGTATTACCATGTTTAGAGGAAGTGTATTCCTTGTAGGATATTCAGAATATACGCATACCTTATAAGGAGTTGGACCAATGGACCCATGGATCCATCCTCCGCATAACTCGAGCCCACGACCCTATTCGAACCCTGGTCCGAGACTGAATGAGGTCCCAGAATACGAACCATGGATTTATCAGTAGCCCCAAGGTAGATCTTTCGAATTTCGAGGACTCCATCTCGAAAGCTTGATGAGAGACTTGCTTCTCGAGGAAAGGTCAATAACTCGAGGGAGAGTAACTCAGGGCATTAAGCTCGGACTGATCTCTCGGGATGACCCTTCTGAATATCTATTTTCAAGTTGTTTTGTATTCCATCAGGACACGTGGACGGTCAGATTTGAACCCATCCTTTTAATTCTGAGGTAGCTGACACGTGGCATCTACTCATTGTATAATCTGGGGGTGAGAAAGATCAACTTTCCAATTACCTGCATTATTTCGCGAGTCGAGGTAATTACTCGCTTAAATGCGTGTTAATTACTGGTTATATATCCCAAGTACTATTCCTTTGTATTCATCATCATTCTTCATTCTGATTTACGTTTCCAATCTTCAAGAAAACTCTTCTTCTCCTTAAAATTTCTTGTTCTTCTTCATTTATAATTTCTTCCCCCCACTCCCTATATTGCCATGTCGACTTCAAACTCCAGTGTTCCCCCTAGCAATAAAGAGAATGTTGCACCTCTGAAAGAGCTGGAGGTGATAAATGTTGAAGAAGAAGCCCCAACCGCCAGTGACCTAGAAACTTTGTTCCTGGAAGCAGATTCTAGGGAGTTGATGGAAGTGACCATCGTCACTCCTCTGCAAGTTGTAACAGCGGTGCTTGATGAGGGTGCCTCTAGGTCGGGTTTTGACCCAAATATGGAGCCCCAAGTTGATAAACGGGCTCCAGTTTTCGGTGATGTGAATGGCGTCACCAAAGTGATCGAAGAAAGTCTCTTCAATTTCTGAAGTCATGCAGGCTGTCGTACCCCATCAAGGCTGATCTGAGGCTCGAGGATGAGTCCATTCCGGTCCAGGATTTGGTGAGCCCCACCAGAGGGGTTATATATGGGAGGTTCTTGCAGCAGCGGGTGAGTTTCCCTTTCCCCCCTCTGTTGCTTGATTTCTTGCAGTTTCACAAGCTGCACCCGTGCCAAATCCACTCCAACGCGGTGGTGTCGATTATGGCCTTGATATCTTGGTGTGCTCGGAAAAGATATGAGCCGAGCTTGAATATTTTCAGGAGCGTGTACAAGTTATACGCTCAGGAGTGGTACCAGTATATCACACTCACGCCTCGGGGGGGCCAAGCCATTCGTGTTCCCTGACAATAGCGGCGATTAGAAGGTTGTCCGGCTGACATTTGATCGGACTAAATACTAGGTTCCGGACTGGAACTCCAAGCCAAAGGATGCCGTGGTCCTTGATAGGGTCTTCAAGATTCCAGACCACTTGGAGGGCATCGTTAAGAAGCTCTTGGATTGGAAGATTTTTTTTCCAGGAGGGGAAATTCGTGCGGGGAGCTCATGGGTCCATGTTGCAGTGGCCTTCTATCACCTACTCCTATTTGCAGAATGTTCCCCGGTCGAAGTCTACCACCAGTTTCTTGAAGCCAGGGCAGGTTTTGACCCTCCCTAGTAAAATCCAGGTGAAGGGGGACAAGGATAAGACCAGGTTGCGGAGCGCACGAAAATCTCCTAGGAGTCGAGGCGACTCATCTTCGAGCCAGTCTTCCTCAGGTACATTCTTGAGTGTCATATTGTTACATGCTAAATGTTTTATAGATGCTGATGATTTTGGTCAAATAATTAGGGTCTCCTCCGAGAATGAAGGCCATGAAGGGAAAGGCCATTCTCGAGGCGGTAGAGGTAGACGCAGAGGAATCCGAGGAGGAGGAGTCCAAGGAGGGGGAGTCCGAGGAGGTGAGGTCTGAGGCTGAGGGGTCCTCGGATGATGACTCCAAGTTTGAACAGGTGACTCTTGATGATAGCCCTTTGAAGGAGTTAGGGTGTTATCTAGGTCGGCCTGGAGAAAAGGAAGCACAGACGTCTCGGAAGTCATTTAGGATGTACCCTTTTGCTCTCAAGGTAGTAATCTTCAGCTCTCGTAGTGTGATTTCTTGGTATCTCAGGTGTCAAACTCTTACATAAGTTTTGTTGGCAGTTGCCGACAGGTCTGTCCAAGATAAGAGGTCGGGCTACTGCCATGATCAAGTGCCTGTATCACTCTGTTCATGAGCTGCATGCTGGTTGTCAGGCTCTTGAGGCCATGGCCGATGATAAAGATGATCAGATTAGGGCCATGGAGGCTCAGATGGCGACGCCTCCTACGCCTGTTTCTGCACTAGTGAAGGTGACTAAGCTAGAGGGCAGGGTGCAAGGTTGGGATCCTGGCGAAGGAGAGGGACTTCCAGAAGACCGAGCTAGAGGTTTTCAAGGATCTGGCAGATGAGATGACTCAGAGGCAGTCCTCAGACCAGCAATGACTACTTAAGCTTTGGGGCGCTTTTATTGCTTGCAGCCCCGAGTTGAAGAGTCACAGGAAGGAGTATGGGAAGTTATTCCTTAACTCCGAAAAGCATAAGATCTTGGATGCCATCTTGAAGTTGTGTTGGTCCGAGGGGGAAAGGAAGTTAATGACTACCTTCTTTTCTCATCCCGATGCTTATGATAAGTTGGCAGCCTTGACCACTAGTCGCTGGATTCTTGGGTTCGAGTTATTGGATGCATTGGGTCCCTCCATGGAGGTAATGACATCAGGGGATTTGTTGAGGCTTATTGAAGCCAAATACCCCGACTTGTCTTTCCTTGGTGACGTGCTCTCCAGTCCTCCTCCAGCAAGGCAGATTAGCATCGACATGTTTGCTACCTTACTTGCTGGTACCTCTTTCTTGGTCTTCCTGCTCAGTTTAGACATGTATCATGGCTAGAGACCTTGTCTCTATTCAACTGTTACGGTGGGTAGAGTCGATATGTATTCCTTTGATCATGGACTTTGGATCTATTCCTTGGTCTCGTGGTTTACTGGAAAGGAGCCCTTCCTCTATACAACTGTAATAGTTGATGAAGTTGGGGTCTAATCATGGACTCCGGGCTTGTTCCTTGTGCCGAAGAGGTCAAAGGGAGTATGCTTCACTATGAGCCAATACTCTTAACGAAACTGAGGTACTCTGGGATGATTTCTTCGTAGTTATCCATGATGAAGACTCTGCGGACGTACAGCTTGACGTTGTTAAGCTTCTTCCTCAGGCTTGATTGCCATAGCAATTAGCGCTAAGTTTATGGATTTGGGGCCTTATCCCTGATAAGGCCTTTTATGTCAGAGCGTGCAGAGAAGTTAACAGTGGCCCTGATAAGGATCACATTTGGTGAAGTCCCTGATAACCCTTTCGGGTTTGTTTAGAAGTATCATATTATGATATAGTGACACCTTTTATATGACTTTTATATTGAGTTCGAGGTGTTTCCTCTATGTATCCACTTGTGATTTATTTGGAAGTATCATATTCTGATGTAATGGCACCTTTTATATGAATTTTAGCTTTAGTTAGAGGTTTTTCCTCTATTGCATTTCGAGATGATTGATATTCAAGCACGTCTGCCTGTTTTATTAGTTCGTAGACTTTAATTAAATACGCTTTTCAAGTATTTATCTCGAGTTCATCCTCTTTATTTTACTCAAAATGATTTGTCTTTGAATTCATCATCCAAACAACTTATTTTAGATAAGCATGCCAATCGTATACTTATTGAAGCATATTGTTTTGAATGGAAACCAAAGTCATTCTTAGGATAACATTCCCCTTATTAGAAAGGAATTTGTGATTTCCAAAATAAAGATGGATGTATTTGTAAATAGGAAAAGTTCAATTTAAGCTCGTGGCTTTAAGAACAAAGTAAAGGAAGTAATAGTTCGAGTTTTGTACCCGAAATGTTGGAGCATGGTTGTCTCGGACCCTCGTGAGGTTCTTTCTCGAGCTTCATCTTCCATGATACTTTCGTAAGTTAATCACGTTCCATCTTCGTGGAATGGGTTCGCCCTTCATGATTTCCAAGAGGTAGCTTCCCCATGGATGATATTCTAGGACTCGATATGGACCTTTCCAATTCGGGGCTAGCCTCCCTTCCACCTCTTTCTTACTTTTTTCGTTTAACCTCATGACGAGGTCTCCTTTAACGAATGTTTACAAGCGAACCCTTCTGTCGTGGTAGCGTTTGACTCTCTCATTTACTTTAGCCTCGTGGATAGTAGCATAGCCTCTTTTTTCTTCAAGGAGGTCAAGGTCGAGACGAAGGTTTCCTTCATTGGCAGTACCATGTTCATCTTCTGGCTGTGAGGTACGAGCAGAGGGGACTCCAATTTCCATTGGGAAGACTGCTCTGACCCATATACTAAGCTATAGGGAGTTTCTCCTGATGCTGTAGCTGGTGTTATTCAATGGGCCCAGATCACACTCAAAAGTTTTCGGATCCAGTTTCCTTTAACTCCTTATAAGCGCTTTTTGATGCCGTTTACCAGGGTTCGATTCGTGACCTCTACCTGGCCATTAGCTTCTGGATGATATACTGAGGTGAGCTTTTGATGTATGTCGTAGTCCTCACATCATTTTTTGAAGGGGTTATTGGCAAACTGTGATCCGTTATCGGTCACTATGTATCTTGGGATGCCGTAGCGACACACGATATTTTTCCAATATAAATTGATGACTGTTTTGCCGGTTATTTTTGTCAAGGCTTCAACTTCCACCCACTTCAAGAAATAGTCAATGGCCACAACGAGGTACTTGAAGTTTCTGGGGGCCGTGAGGAAAGGTCCAACGAGGTCTATGCCTCATCGGACAAATGGCCAGAATTCTTTAATTGTAATAATGTTCTCTTGGGGTACATGAATCATCTTGGCAAATATCTGGCATTCGCGGCAGGTGCAAGTGTATTTCCAGGAATCTTCCAACATGGTAAGCCAGTAATAATCCATTTGTAGGAGTTTGCGGGCGACGGTGCGTGAACCTTGATGACTACCGCAAACGCCTTCGTGTGCTTCATGTACCAAGTGCTCAGCATCGGAGGGCCCAACACATTTGTGTAAAGGCTGAAGGTATCCTTTCTTGTATAAGTTGCCTTCATGTATGACGTATTTAGGGGCCTTGATTCGACCTTGCGCGCCAAATCCTTTTCCTCCGGGAGGGTTCCCGCTTTTAGGTACTCGATTAGTTGCTCATCCAGGTGTCAAAGGTGCCAATAGTCATGATGCTGCTTTCTTCAGAACTTCTCTTTGCTAGAGTTTCCATCAGCATCTCCTGAGAAGAACGGATATTGAGGTTCGAGGAGCCAAGTCTTAGTGCGTCAGCTTTATGTTGCCTTCTCGAGGAATGTGATTTAATTCGTACTGCTGAAATTGACTCAGGAGAGGCCTGACAATCTCGAGATACTTCTGGAGGCTGTACTCTCTGGTCTCATAGTTGCCTTTGACCTGTTGCACCATAATTTGTGAGTCACTGAAGATTTCAGGGTCCTTGACTTCTAGGTCCTTTGCTAACTACAATCCTGTTATGAGGGTTTCATACTCGGCTTCGTTGTTGGTAGCTCGGAAGTCGAAGTGGAGAACATAGGGATGGTCTTTTCCCTCGGGGCTGGTGAGTAGGACTCCATCACCACTTCCGCCCCCGAGTTGGAGTATCCATCTACATATGGGCGCCAATTTCCAGTTTCAGGAATTTACTCTTGCTGGTTGATCTCCACTGGTTCGACTGACTCCATTATGAAATCAGATAAAACTTGGCCCTTGATGGCCGTTCGAGGCTTGTACTGTATGTCATGCTTCCCCAACTCGATGGCCCATTTCATCATCCATCCGGAGGCATCGGGTTTTTGGAGGATTTGCCTGATCGGATAGTTGGTTAGGAAAACTATGATATGTGTCTGAAAGTATGGTTGCAGCCGTCAAGAATCGTGCTTGAAAGTGTTGGTAGATGTCGGAGGTGATCTTTGAGTGTTTGGAAAGCCTCTCCACAATCGTGTGACCACTCGAACTGGTTGGCCTTCTTAAGGATGTTGAAGAAAAGCAGATGTTTTTCAGCCCCTTTTAAGAGAAATCGGCTAAGGGCCGCGAGGGATCCCGTTAACTTATGTACGTCCTTGACGGTCTTTGGGGGTTGCATATTTTGCAGGGCTTCAATCTTCTTGGGGTTAACCTCAATTCCCCGATTGGATACCATGTATCCTTAGAATTTGCCTGCCCCAACACCAATGGTACATTTAGCGGGGTTCAACTTTAGATTGGATGCCTGTAATGTATCAAAGGTTTCCTTTAAACTTCGAAGAATGTGTCATAGTTGCGGCTATTCATCACCATGTCATCGACATATATCTCCAGGTTGCGTCCTATTTGAGATTTGAATAGCTTGTCCACCAGTCGTTGGTAAGTGGCTCCAGTGTTAATCAATCCAAAGGGCATCATCTTGTAACAAAAGGTCCCTCTGTCAGTTATAAATGAGGTTTACTCCTTGTCCTTCTCAGCCATGGGAATTTGATGATGTCCTTTGAAAGCGTCGAAGAAAGATAGCACCTGATATCCATCAATTTCTTCGACCATGCGGTCTATCGAGGGTAGGGGATAGCTATTTTTAGGACATCAATCATTCAGGTTGGTAAAGTCAATGCACATTCTCCACCTCCTGTCTGGTTTCTTGACCATTACTGGGTTAGCTATCCACTCGGAGTATTGTACTTCCTCGATTATATGAGGTTTGAGTAGTTTGTCTACTTTCTCTCTAATGGTCTCAACTCGGTCTAATGCGAAGATGCGTCGCTTCTGCTTATAGGCTTATGTGCTGGATCGATGTTTAGATACTGCTCCGCCAAACGAGTGGATACTCCTACCAAGTCATCGGTATCCCACGAGAAGACATCTATATATTGATTAAGGAGATCTCAAAGTTTTCTCTTTATCTCGAGGGGTAGGGGAGTTCCAACCTCGACGGTTCCTGATTGTCCGAGTTGCATTGGCTCAGACTCGGAGTACTTGGCTGGTTCAGGATCTTCCTTTTCAGGTTCTCTGATAGCTTGAATGGTGCAAACTCGAGCTAACTGTTAGTCACCTCGCACCGTGGCTATCCCTTGATTTGTGGGAAATTTCATGGCCAGATGGTAGGGGGACCAGATGGCTCTCACTAGACACATCCATGGCCGGCCAAGGATGATGTTGTATGGCACCGTGGAGTCGATTATTGAAAAAGTACAACGGAGGGTTATACTCCGATGGCCATCCTCCACTCGTACTGGCAAGGTAATCTCTCCCAAAGGAATAACGGGATCACCGGCAAACCCCGAGATTAGGTTTATAGGTACGAGATTACTTCTGATTAATCCCAGCTGCTCATAACAGCTGAGAAACATAATGTCCACCTCACTTCTCCCATCTACTAGAACCCTTGTGATTTATGGTGACAGTAATCACTAAAGGATCTGAATGGGGGAAATGGTTAGGAACTGCATCCTCCTGTGAAAAGGCTATAGTTCCATCCATGTGAGATCTTATGCTTTCCCATTCCCAGGGAGAGGTTTCTCCGGGCGATCGGTGTATGCCGTTAATGCTCCTTCCTGCTCCCTGGTGGGCGGTGTTCCTTATCTCGTTGTGGTCGTGGAGATGGTTAGCGTCGGTACTTCCTACTCTTGTCGGGGCCAGAAAATGGGTTCGTGAGGTCCCACAAAGGTTCCCAGCCGGATCAGCCATGAATTTGAAGGTCATTTAGTTCAAGATCGACACGCGGCTCCCACCGGGCTTGCCAAATTGATGGATGTCTGGAATCCGCACTTGATCACAAACTCGGCTCACGAACTGATCTGCAAGATAAGGCCCCGGATGTCCCTGGGGTAGACACTCCGACGCTCAAGTTAGTATGTGTGTAAGGCGTATTGTATGTAAGATGATATATTGAGAGGTTTACCAAACCTTCGGTATTTATAGAGCTACCATTCGTAGATTGGTAAGCGATATAATTATGGTATGAATACAAATCTGATGGAGATAACATTTGTATTACCATGTTTAGAGGAAGTATATTTCTTGTAGTACATTCAGAATATACGCATTTCTTATAAGGAGTTGGACCGATAGACCCGTGGATCCATTCTCCGTGTAACTCGAGCCCACGACCCTTCTCGGGCCCTGGTCCGAGACTGAATGAGATCCCAGAATATGAACCATGGACTTATCACTAGTAAAGTATTCCCTACAGATAACAAACAACAAAGGGGAGTTGCTTATTTGCAATTATAATCAAACCATGTATTCATTACTTATTTGTTATTTAGTTCTCTTATTTGTTTTTATGCTTATTTGGCTCGTTGCCACACTGATAATCCCCTATTTGCACTTAGAATAGAGATAAGAGTAGAAAACAATCCTCGTTCCTTTGGGTTCGACCCTCACTTACCACTTTGCTAGCCTTGTAATATAAATTCGAGTAGATGTTTACAAATATTACTATTATTTGAGTCATTTTATTAAATTTAATATTTTCTTTTCTCAAAATTTTAAAACGATAGAAGACATCAATATGAGTCTACCAGACAAGTTCGGGTCAGACTTAGTGGGTCCGATTCAGTTTATGTTATATGTTTGTATTCATTTTCAGATATTTTCAGGCTTGTTTGGGTATGTTCGGGTGCATGTCTCGTTCGGGTTGTTTGGAAAAAATATGGGCATGGTCAGGTTCGGTTCGAGTACAGTCGTGTTTAAACTTTTTGAACCGGATTTGGATTAAATTTAGATTGAGTTAAACAGTTTTTGTTCGGGTGTAAAATTTTAAGTCGAGTTTGGTTCGAGTTATTTAATTGCACAAGTGTGAATTTTTCATACTTGTACATTTTTTCAATATGGTTAATTGGATCTTATCAATCGAATAATTCCTTTTCACGATGAATTGATTCATTTGGATTGATGATAGCTGATCTCAATATTACATATATTAGATTGATGTATGGTTTTAATCTATTTTACAACTCGTGTTTTAGTTCATGGTTTGTGTTCTTAGATGTTTGACCATGTATATCAGCACGAATCAACGTATTCGCAACAAAAATGGTGTTACAAGGTGACTATGGTGAAAATGTGAATCATTTGCTAAGTGTTCATATTTTTTTAGTAGTTACTAATTCGTTAATATTCTTACTTCTTTTAAACCATTCATGATAATGAGAACTGTGTATTAGCAATTACAGTGTAATTTATATCCAATTTAAATACTCTCAAGTAATTAAATTACATATCAACCAAATTACAGGTTTAGATTTCAAATCCAATAAAAACATAATATCGCTTAGAATTTACACTTGATCTTGAGCATGATCTATATTTTCCAACATTTGAACACTTTGAGAAAAACAAAATAACGACAAAAAATGACTTGTAAAACAAGCTGGCAAAAAATACACGACTTTTCAAATAAACTTTTATTTCGGGTCTTTTTTGGATTTGGGTCTATTTCCAAGTCCATGTTAGGTCCGGATTCGGGTTTGTACGGTTTTCTTTTGGGTCCCCAATCCCTCTGTATAACCCTTCTCTTCACAAAAAAAATTCACACTCCCTAATACACAAAATTGAACAACAATATAGCTATTTACTTCTATTATCGGAAAATAAATGAATGCTATATGTTGTAATGAATCTAACAGTTGAGATTAAACTCACATCGGAAACGGTGTAGTTAAAAGTTCAGTATCTAAGTTTGGTGGACTACACATATTGTCAATTGGTTTTATGATGAAATCTCACTGGACTAGTGTGCCAATCTGATTGGGCTTATGTGCCCGCGTGTATATCCGCACTCTCCCCGTTTTACCCATAATGGGCTCCTCACTCATCAGTCTCGTTCTCCCGCCCGGCATTCTAATACTAACGATATGAAATCTGATAATATTGATTTTTATATAACTATTCAAATATATATTAATTAGTATCTTAAGTCAAACTAGAAAGAGATGGGTGAGACAGATTGATGAGCCCTAAATATACTTTTGTTTTATGACATTTGAGATCTAATTTGGGTAGCATTTAGTTCAAAGTAAGGAGCTTTAAAGCTAAACTTGTCAAAGTTACATTTTGAAGAACAAGTGATGCATTAATATTTTGAAGCTTGATTTTGGAAATGTTTGCAAAGGAATTAGAGCACATGAATCATACCATTGGATTCCTCTCATCAAAAGTTTCGAAATGGACTACTAGAAGATGCAAATCGGATCAACGGTTAAAGTGCGCGGCCCTTCACAAAAGTGCGCAGAGTGCCGCGTGGCCCGTGCACTGCATTCTATAAATACCCCTTATCCCCTCCAAGAGCAAAAACGGCCAACATGATGTAGATCTCCATTTTTCTTCATCTTTCTTTCCCTTTTCTTCCATTCCTTTCCCTTAGATTAGTAGTTTGATTCAATGTATTGTAGTATAGCTTAGTTTGATCCTTGGGAGCATTTGAATTCATTCCCTTGAAACTTTGAGGGCCTTGTATGCTTCAACTTGAGATTTGGATTATCATTTGATGAATTTGAATTCTTGTGCATGAATGTTGTTCAATCTTGCTTAATTTGTTATGAGATTTGTGTTTTATATCAATTGCAGTGTTCTGGCATACTTACTTACACACCCGCGAAAACGAGAGCATACAAATAAGACATTTTATATCAACTGCAATTGCTCTGCTCCTCTGTGATAATAACACTGCCATCTTTTTGGCTGAGAATCCTATTGCGCACAAGAGAGTTAAGCACATTGACATTGATTATCAATTTGTCCGGGAGCTGGTAGCTGGAGGCAAACTTCGTGTTGGTCCTGTTCCTACATCACTGCAAGTTGCTGACATCTTCATAAAAGATCTTAATCGCGCCTTGTTTGACTTTTTCCGGACCAAACTTCACGTTTCGAGTAATCTGACGCTTCGCTTGAGGGGATGTGACAATAGAAAATTTAGATGATAATTAATTTAGTCTTGTATTTTGCATATATACCCTTAGGGTTTAATATATATCTTATTATTGGTCCACTTGTATGTACAAATACATGTGAATATCTCAATGCAAATCAGTTTGGGAAATAGTTTTTACACTTGTCATCATCTTGACCGCTCCATCCAATCATGTCTTTGTCGCCCGTAATTCCGTCCTAACCTCATTATAAAATTAATCTCGTATCTTAAATTTTATTTATTTTACAACTCTCTCCTAATGTTATATTTAATATCAAGTTCTTTTAGTTTTTTATACTATGTATTTCAAAATATTTGTCTTGGAATAGACCGTCTATATTATAGCTATAATATAGACAGCCCATTTCTGCAATTAAAATAGGAAAGACGGCTCCTCTTTTGCAATTAATATTTACACGGGTCCTTTTTAGCAATATAGGGAAATTGCATCACAGACCCTCCTCCATAAATATATATACCAAATTTCTATTATTTAATTTTCTCATTCCTTCTGAAACCTCCGTTTCTAATTCCAAACTTTCGTTCATCACTCGCGTTCCCAATCTGCATCGATTCGGCGCAATCCAACCGGCGCAATCGATTGGGCATTAATCCAATCTCTGATTCAGGTATTAATCCAACTATTCGTGTTATTCGTTGTAGAAGCCAAGCTCCATCTTCTCGGCGTTGCAGTCGAGGGCCCTCCGGATCCAGGATGAAACGAGGGCGGGGCGGCGGTGGTCCGGGAAGTAGTGGAAGGACAGCCAGAACTCGCGCAGAGGGATGGATTTGGAGCAGTAGTGGAAGATCCGGGTGATGCGGTTAGCCATGGCGATGTGCTTTGCTGGGCATCTGTAATTGGATTCGTCGAGGTAGAACTTGAGGATGGGGATGAGATTCTGTCTTGTTATGAAATTTATGTGTTTAGCTTGAAAACTAGACTGCTTAATGTGGTTTTTGTCTGCATATGAAATTTTATGTGTTTAACTTGAAAACTAGGCTTCTTGATTTGTGTTGAAACTTGATTATTTATTGTGAAAACTGTGGTGTTTGTAAAACTTGATTTTTTTATGTGAAAACTGTGATTGTGAAAACTTGGTTGTTAAGGTTGAAAACTACAACGATTGTAGAAACTATATTATTTATTTGTGAAAACTGTGGTTTTTGTGAAACTTGATTGTTTAAGTTGAAAACTGTGACGATTGTGAATTTTTAGGCTGAAAACTTTGGTGAAACTTGACTATACTTAACACAACATTATTTAACCTAAACACCCTAGTTTTTATGTACCTAAAATCTGATGTTTAGAATATGGAAACTTGTCTTTCTAACCTGAATTCTTTTTTGTTTACAAGTGTTTAAAATACATAAATTATATTAACTGATTTGAGTACATATTCTTTGCGTGAACAGTGCCGTGAATAGTGCCGTGAATAGTGCCATGAATAGTACTTTTTCCAAATTTTGCAAACCTCCTTCATTCCATATTTTAATTTAGTCCTTGGTCTATATTATGCTATAATATAGACGGTCACTCCAGAGACCAACTCTATTTCAAAAATTCACATTAAAGTAAAAAAGATCATATCAACTCTTACTTATAATGGAAAATCTCTTGAAAGACCAACTAAATGTTATGAAACTACTACTATGCATTTAAACTCAAATAATATATTTTTGTGTTAAACATTGATTATTGTTAAGTAAATATATAGTAAAACATGTTTTAATGCTAAAAATTCAATAAATTTCATGTGAAATTTAAATTTTTTGAGTAATTAAATTTACAGTTCAAAGTAAAAGTTACTCAGTATAAGTTAAAACGTATTAAAAACTTCCACTGGAAGTCAGGAAAGTTGGAAGTTCGGAGATTTTCTCAATTTTTAAATCATCAAGATATAAAACAGATTATTGTTTAAAGGCGGTCTTGCAGGAAACAATTGATCCCTTATCTTATCTCATACAATTGAGGTAAAAATATGTCCGTCACGATCCTATGTCATTTTATGTGTATTAGTTATAACTAGCAATTGAATATATAGAAGAAAAACAAAACAAAATACAAAGATCAATAATTTGTTTGGTTATTTTCTATCCAGCTTTAGCTAGGGATAATGCTAATTAACTTGACCCTATCCAGCCAGCCAAACCAAGAACTTTAATTTTGTCAAATTTTCAGCAAAAACGACTTGATTTGCACCATTTTAAGTTCAAAATGGACCAAATGAAAATGAACTCTCTGGTATGACTCCGTATGAGTACACATCTGTGCCCATACCATCCATATACACCACCAATGGAGACTTCTTCGAGTTGGATGTAATGCACAAAGACCAAATAGAACTACTTGGAGATCCATCGATTTTTTTTTTTGGGCAAACCACTGTAAAGTGGAAGATATTATATTGGATATCCCAAACCACAAAAAATTGACAATTACAAATTATGATACACCTTTATGCCTCGAGAACAAGTATAGGTGCATGGTGATGCTTTGCAAAATTAGGCCTATGAGCCCTATACAAAATGTAGATATGAGAAAAAATTTCTAGAGTCAATTAGAGAATTGCTAAGCAAAACTCAAGGTGACCCCAAAAAAATCTCAAACTACTATGAATGTATCTGAGTTGATCCCTAAATACTTGTAATCTAAGTGCAGGGGATCAAAATCTCCATTAGTTGTAAGATAATGGCATGGAGTGCCTAGAACCAGAATGCAAGTAGGATGAAGGTCCTATCACTACTAGAATATCAAGCCATCTAAGGCAGTTCATCCTTCACGTGTTAAGGCAGAAACAAATGCCTTCCCTGGTAGTGACTTGAATGAGAAAAATCATCTAAGGCGGTTCCTCTTCCGCCTTAGATGTTTTTGGGTTTAAGGCGTTTGTTTCCGCCTTGGATGTAGGCTTATACGCCTTGCTAAACGCTTACGAACTCGCTAGCGTGAAAGTCTGTATGATATTAATTGGCTCGTTGCGATACCGTAACAAGCAAACGCCTGTCCCAAACAAATAGTTGATTGTTATGTTACGACAGCAGCTTACGGATCGCCAGATGAAATACTAACGATTTCGCTACATTGAAAAGCCTAGACTGTTATGAATGTGTACGAGACTGGTTACGACTTCCACCGTGCGGATCGCTACCAGTAGTTACGAGCTCGTAAGTGAACCTAGTTTGTCATATATTTATCTGCTGACGAGACTGGTTACGACAAACAGAGGCGAATCGCTCGGTCATAGGTAGCGATCTCGTTACAAGCCAAATTAAACAATTCCGGTTAATCAAAACGAGCCAAGTTACGACAGCCACTAGCTACTCGCTAGCAACACCGTAGCGAGGTCGCAACCGAATGATTGTTTTTCATAAAAATGTAAAAATTGTGAAAATGATATTATAAAAATATAATAAAAGTTGTTGGTTCGAGAGAGTTAACGATATCGTAAGTAAAATCGCTTATGTGTGTAATAACGAATTCGCTACTAATCTCGCTACCGTTAAACGACGTCGTTTTAGCTCTGGGTGAGCGAGAAAAAAAATGACGTTACGAGTAAGCTAGACATTCGCCTGGATTTGGCATGTATGGTTACGATCTCGACAGAGATCAGATTGGAGAGGTAGAGAAGAACGAGCGATTGGGTAGCGATGGCGCAAAAACTAAGCTCAGAACCAATAAACGACGACGTTTTACCACCGGGTGAGCGAGAAAAAAAAATGACGTTACGAGTAAGCTAGACATTCGCCTGGTTTTGGCGTGTATTGTTACGACCTCGACAGAGATCAGATTGGAGAGGCAGAAAAGAACGAGCGATTGGGTAGCGAGTGCGCAAAAACTAAGCTCAGAAATATAATCCTGGCGATTGAAGTAGCGATAGTATAAGATGATCGCAAATATTTTAATGTTACGGGCGAGAGAAGTTACGATCTCGCAGGTAAGTCGTAAGTGTCACAAAATTATAGGATTTGAGCCAATTCCACCCATTTCCACTAAAATTGGGTTTCATTTTAATTGTCTAAGCTGTCAATTGCAAGATGCATGGTATCTAAGCACAAAACATGAACATGAAACACTATCAAGCCACACTTTATAAACTAATGCAAGTAATGGAACTCAAAAGTATATGCATCCATTTGACAAAAAAAGAAACTAGCTTTTATTCGGAATGTGAGGCCTAGAGATGTACCGAGATCTAATAAGGACCAAGTGTCTAGCCAATGCATCTCTACCATCCTCCAACTCCTTCTTGGTGTACGGTGCATGATTTTCCTCTATAATCTAAGAATATGAAATGTGTTTTTAATACTATTGAATGTAACGTAGATAGTAATAGGTACAATAAGTAGGTTATAAGAATGCTTACGCGATGTAATTCCAAATTATCTTGAACAAGGCCAGCTACACACTCGCTTGCGTACAACATCATATAGTAACCGCACTCCCAATTTGACAATTGCTTTCGGTGCTGAAAGTGAAGAAGTATAACAAATGATTTGAAATGAAATCATAGTGGAAATAAATGAGCACTGGATTTGTACTGTCACCTGAATCTATATAAGGTTGAAGGGAAGTAGTGTGTCGTCATGTGCACTATGCATAGCAACCTCTAATAAATCTGCAAATTTTGTAGATGGACCTAAGTGTAGCGGGTCCATCCAATACACTCGCTTCAACGATGGTATCATAGCTACAAAACTCCAATGGACGCTACATATTTTAAGAAATGAAAATTTAAGAACCCGTCTCGAAGATTATAATGTTTACGAAGTGCAAATATCCAATTGTAACAAAGAAAACTAACCCCTCTAGATATGGGCCTATGTAAATTGTCTTGGTCTTGTCACTAAGGATCTTAGAGAGATAAACAAGTCGTGATTGATTACTTTCATTCATTTCTTGCAAGCATATTGGGTGCAAAAACCCAATGAAAGTCTTTGCATTTAGAGCAAGGCATTGCATGTACCTAAATAAACAATAGATGGGATATGAACGTATAATAGTGCACAAGTACATGAAAATTCGTAACTTGCAATACGATAGAAGAGATGAGATCAAGTAGCTTACATTTGATGTAGTATAAGGATTGTTTCGGGAAGGGTTTTATAGTGCCAGAAAAGGGCAAAGTCTTCCCATGGAACGACTAATTCCCTCGCTTCGCCGAACACCTGTTTATTGGAGTAGAAATAGTAACAGAATCCCGACTATGGTGGCTCACCAGATCATAAAACGTGCGAAGGAATCCCGGGAGTGATTTTATGAATCCAACTTCTCCCACCGACATCGGTTTCTTAGCTACCAGAAAATCTAGCGGGTCTACGACGGGTGAAGGTGTGTTTTTATTAATTGGGATAGAATTAGAATTCACATCAACTACCAACCATTTGGGCCAAACAAAAAAACGGCCCAAACCTTTACCCACTGTCATGCACTCTTGATCCGCGACCGGTACCAACGCATCCTCGACTAACACATGTAGTATAGAAACCCTAACGAAACCAATAGGTACTTTGGCTTCATGATGTAGTGCCATGTCAGGATATGAATTTCCCATTGCAACGTGGCGGGGTTGAGAATTCATTCCACATTCAGCGTACAACTTGCAAGAATGGGAGTTCTAATATACAAATAAGGCATGTTTAATTAGGTCGAATTAGACATATGCAGGATGAGTATATTTAAAAAATATCAATAATCATGAGTTGTGTAGAATTATTCATTTGATTGAGGTGCAAGTAATTAAACGTACCTTTGGTTTGGGATCGGATGGTTGTATGTGAACTTCCTCTTTGATAGGGGCTGAAGGTGTGCATATTTCCTTGTTGGGTTCAACAATAGGTTGGTCAAAAATAGGTTGGTCAACCTCATGTTGTGGTGGGGAAGGATGTGAACCTCTAGACGAGGGTCCATTGATTGGATCGGTGTCACAAAAATCGGATGGAAGAGGATACTTTATAAAAGAACATATATTGGCCAACATTGTTTTCAATTTCTTGACCTCTTGGTCAGATTTTTTGGCTTGGTTCAATGCTATTTGGAGTTTGGATGGTTTAGGGTCTTTCCCACTACGTTTGATACCAAACGCCTCTATTTGAGTAACATAACCACCAATTCCCTTAGCTCTTCCCGGATAATCGGCCTTCCCAAGTGCCCTACGTAGCACATCGTATTTACCGACAGGGATGAACAAGCCTTCTTCAACTTCACGCTCGACCTCTTCCTAAAAAGGTTGTATAGTAAATGAAAAGTTATTATCGTCATCATTTGTTGTGTTTGATGTTGTGATTGTAGATACTAAAATGGAACATGGTATGGCGTAGTAGGTAAAGCGTACCACTCGATTAGCCACCCTTTTTGCCTCATCACTTGAGTAAGTCCCGTCTTTTTTAATTCTACCCAAGACGAATAATTGTTGTCTACTATATGTTGTAGGGTCTTCGGCAATGACTAGCTTGTTCGCCTATTCCGCGTCCATGCCCCCATCCACAAGCTCTTTCACCTCGGTTTCATGTTTTTTTTGAGGTCTTCCTCCCCACACCCAAGTACCCCGCCCTACCCCCGGTGTAAGGCATAACATTATCAGCACTGGCTTTGCGCTTCCTATCCCCCAAACGCTTTTAAAAATTCTATGTTATTTTAGGAATAAAGCACTAACCGAAACAAAAATATTTGGCTAATTCGCATGAAACTATTATTGCAAGATGTAGTAAGTAAACTAACCTTTGCGTCATTTTCTAACCATCGTTTCTTGAATGCCTCCCAAGTAAGGGTTACAATGTGATTGTAACGCGTACTTGGATCTTGCCCAAACCTCGTGCCCTTCGGTTTGATATAATCCTTGGCAAGGGTATATTTTTGTTCTCGATGAGCTTTTGATGCGATTTGAAGAGCCTTCTTCTTCACTTGATCATAGGATGTTGCCTCGATAATAAAGGGGCGCTACAAATGTGATCATAAAAATAGTCGCACTCACAATTTTCAATTGAAATTAAAAATAACAAGTACCACACTAACCTTGCATTCCTTCCATATATCCTTTTTGATGTCGATGCTTAGTAGCCTCCAATCCGTTGTGTCTAATGGTGTGCATATCCTACCCGTCTTAGCACACCAACTCGACCATCGCGTGGCATCATCGTCGGGTGAAATAGCAACACCAATGTCATTAAACTTGACATGTGTTAGTATTTTGTTATCGATCCTAATCTCTAATTCGCGACAATGTGTGAGGATTTGAGCTTCTTTCGATGCGCGAGTCACTTCTCGTTGTCTTCTAACCTCACTTGAACCGCCAACAACATTTTCCCCCCCACTTGAGTCGGAGTTAACGGAACTTGAAGGGCTCTCCGTTAAGCTTTCCTTTGTATATTTAATTTAGTTAATGACTAACACAATACTAATAAATCAAAGTTGTACTTTGTAGTAAAAACATTATATTTCATAATCCTAACATTTAGGGCTAAGCTAGCTACGGATAATTTTAAACGAAAATCTTGATTTTCGTTCAGGACATGCTTCTGACATGATATTTAGTAATAACATGATAAATGGAGGCACTATGTACAAGAAAATCAAATTTTTAGCATATAAGAATGAAAAAAATCGTACCTTTGGTATATGACAAAGTTGTGTCGGTGGAATTGATTATTTTGGTTGGGGATGGTCTACCTTGTTTGTTCCTCTCCTACCCATAACAAAGGATGTTACCAAATTGAACAAGAACAAATAAAGATTGACATTAATTGCAAAAACTATAGGCAAAAATGTGGTTGAGAATTTATTGCAAAACTTACCAATCTTTTGGATGCAATTAGTGGCTAGTTCCACTTTGTTTTGACACAATTGATGTGTCCAACATGTATGGGATGGGTAATGGAGATTTGATGTGAAGAAAGTTGAGGAGATTTGAGAAGATGTGCAAAAGTTTGAACTTTTGGAGATGAAACCCGTAAGAAGTGATGGATAAGATGCCAAAAGTGTAGGGTTTTTCTGTTCTATAACGTGTTTACTTTATTCTAGCTTACCTTGTTGCGAACTCGGAACTCTCTCGTTACGCCTGACGTGGTTATTTACGAAGTCGTTACGTGCTCATGTGATTGCCTTTTATGCTCTACTTTATCCTTCTAGCGACATCGTACCTGAGAAGCTGACATAAAGTATGTTCCTAGGATGTTGCGAATTCGCTACAAATGCTCGCTAGAACCCTTCTTAAGATTTTTTTTTGTTTTTTAAATGCACTCATACATTTTTAAATCACGATTTAAACGAAATGATGGTATAAGACACTAATCATTCTATTTTAAGATTAATTTTCATTTGTTCCGTCGTATGCTCATGTAGAACGGGATAGGGATTTGGTCACTTAATCTGCAATTACATAATTTGAAAGAGTTTTAAGAAACTTAGTCTTTAATTGTAAGACAATAAGAAACTCTACACATCATGTGTACGCTTGAAAACGCTATCCATCGCTTACCTTTAGAGACGACAGCATAGTAGAGCTTCACACATGAACTACATATATATATATATATGCGCAGTTCAAGTGCATTTCATTAGATATACTTAGTTTATTACAACTCATTTATGTGATTACAAGCACGATTCTTGAATTAAACAAACTATCATGCACACGTTCACTCACCAACTGTCATCACTCATCATACTACCGAGTATCGCTTAATAACATTGCATGCTGATGTACTAACATGTACTCTGTTTGACATAATGTGATGTTCGATATATTCCAAATTGAGTATTATACTGTTTAGATATAAAATGTACATATTTAAGAATATGATATTGCGCTTAAAAATTTAAACCGAATTATTGATGTTTTACATAGAGTTATGTCATACTGCTCATGTACAAAGATGTACTCTACCTGAGTGAATATCATGATGGATATTTAACAAATAGAGTATTGTACTGCATCTATATAAAATATATATATGTTAGAATATGAAAATTCCTAATAAAAAATTAAAAAGTTTGATTTTTTAGTTACAATCTAATTAGCTTGTGTAGTAGCGATATCGCTAGTATACACGTTACCACAGTTAAACCCTAAACCCACAAACCCGCAAACCCACAAACCCACATAACCCAGAAAACCAGTTGGCGACGGGGTTGCGATAGCGCTAGTTAGTAGTTCAATTAAAAAAAAGGCTTTTTGGGTTACGACCTCGCTATTAATTAGAATGATTCTTCCGTAGCGAGTTCGCTACATGATAAGAACCCATCAAAAAATGGTTTTTGGGTTTGGGTCTATATTGGGCGTATAAGTGTTGGGCATTAGCTTGTGTAAGTATTGGGCCATAGCCTATGTAAGTATTGGGCCTCAGCCTTGGTGTTTCATGTTCAGTTTGCGCTGGTCGGCGACTTATCGAACCCTTGTAAAATGTAAGTGTATATAAACTGAAAAATCACCTTCTAATCAGCCGATGTGGGACAAATGTTGGCGATCTTTCTTACGAGATCGCTACTGCACATGATCACATAGAACAACAAAACTTATGAATGGCATAGTAGCGAGGCGCCTCCCTAGCGAAGTCGCTACCTGTGTAACTTATAGTAGCGAACTCGCAACAAGTCGTACTCAGTCGACAGAGCCTTTTGTGAGATACTCTAGCGAGTTCGTAACAACAAAAGCTTCACACAATTGTTAGGCTTGAAGATTAGCGATATCGCTACAGTCCACGGACCCATCAGTAAAAACCTTTGAAATTCCATCAGTAATTATTTTGTTAGGGGGTGTGAATGTGGTCAATGAAAAGGTGTGACTGCCTTTACATTTTTCTTCTTTTAATACAGCAATTACTAATTTCAGTCTAGGAACTCTCACATGTTTTTGACCAATGTAGAACCTCACCCCTATAAAACTCAGCCCCTTCTCCCTTTAGAGCCCCATCAGAGCCTTCATTCTCACATTCCCTTCAATCTTCTCCTATTCTTTGCCATCTTATTCCTATGGATTTGACACTTTTCAGCACCCTCCCAGATGACATGATTCATCTTATAATGATTCGTGTTACGTTCAGACACATTCTTCGTCGGTATGTGAGCTTCCAAGCGACCGATTGGGCTCGACAATGGCTCACCGAGGCTTCTGTAATAGGCCACAGAGAGTCGGCCTATGCCTTGGCTATATTTGCAATCTGCGAAGGTCATGATGCTCAAAGAGGCATGGATGTCATCACCGAGATGAAGAGAACCGACAAGAAAGGCCTCAAGAAAGTTCGGGATCGCGTGCAACTCGAATTGGCTTACGCCTGGGGCAATGCGCACTACACGGGGTACCTCGATGTAGTAGTGCCTCAGCCTAGATGCTGCCAGGAACATGCTGACCTCAATGACGGCTTCAGGTACCGACGCTACACGAGGGTTGATCCAGCGGACATCGAATGTGATGCATGCACTTGCGAGCAGGAAGTGCTTCACATCCTTCTAACCCCTCCGCCACTTTGGATGTTGTAGTGTAGTTTCTTTCTTATTTTATTCCGTTGTTTTTTATGTAAAATTTGTTAGGATTGAATTCGTAACAACAAAGATTGACACATAGAACAACAAAACTTAAATAGCATGTTACACGGCGTCGTTTACTTTTGTGCGTGTATTGTTACGAGATCGTAACCAAGCTGAAGATAAGCTGTCTTGGCAGTTACGATATCGCAAGACACGAACCTTTAAATATCAAATTTGGGGATCTTCTGATTTCAAACATCGATCGAACGTCTCAGAGCTTAGAAAAAATAAACAAACCAAATCTCACATACCCATCCGACAAGAGCAATGGCAAGGACGAAGAATTTGGCACCCAATCCGTTTGTGCAGGGTGCCCGACGTGATGAAGGTCGGGCTTCGGGATCTCAGCCACGGGCGACGGGATCTCAACCACGGGCGACGGTGGGAACAAGTTCAACCAAATATGATAAGCAAAGATTTGTAAGTTTTGATGCATCCCAAGCCTATTCTAATTACATGGAGCATAGTCAATTGCTAGATTGTTATGTTGTTGATTTTGATCAGATAGAAGAACTAGGTTTGGGGAATGTGTTAAAGATATTTCAATTTCATGAGTTGGGTGACTTGTTAGGTTTGAATTATCCGGCACATAAGGATGAGACGTGCCAATTTTATGCTAATTTTCACCAGTTGATTGAGGAAGAAAAGGAGACGGGTAGGTGGTTCACCAGGGTTAATAAGAAGGACTACGAGATTGGGGAGGAGTTTTTTAACAAGGCATTGAACGTGACCTATGCTGTTAACGAGGACTATACACTACTACAAAACTAACGTTTCACTACACCTTAATGACTGCGGTTGTAAAAAACCGTAGTAAAAAATGGTACCACTACGTTATTTCAAAATCCGTAGTTGATTGTTACTTTTAAGTGCGGTTTTTCAAAATCGTAGAAAAATGCATGTAGTAAAAAGTACAAGCGAAGTTGGTTTAATCTCTTGTAATACTTGTTGCATGTTACATAAGTGCCCGGAGTCGGAAGTATTGCAGGGAAATCCTTAACCGAAGTCGGTTCGGTCTCTTTTACAACTTGTAGCATGTTACATAACTACCCGAAGTAGGAAGTCTTGCAGAGAAATCCTTAACCGAAATTGGTTCAGGCATTTGTACAACATATACCATGTTACATAAGTACCTGAAGTCGGAGGTCTTGTAGGGAGACCCGTAACTGAAGTCTTTGAGTATATTCTCTAACTTAAATATGCACTCGAAATCCAATGTCTTTCTGGGAGACCATCAATTGAATTCGGTTCGCTACATAAAACAACCGATATCATATCATATAAGACTCGAAATCCGAAGTCATATTTAGAAACAAAGTTACTAAATTCGGTTCAATTTCCTCTATATTGAATAAGCACCTGAAGTCCGATGTATATCTATAAGATTATCAGCCGGATCCAGTTTTCTATATAATTCAACCAAGTGCATATCAAATACCACCCGAAATCTGAAGTCGTGTTTAGAGACGAAGTTAACGAATTCGATTTAGTATCATCTAAGTTGAATAAGCCCCTGAAGTCTGACAACTTTCTAAGAGATAGTATCATAGTTTGGTTCACTATAAATTACAACCGATAAAAGAATCAAATGAGATCCGTAGTCACAATTCTATTGAGAGAAGGTGATACTTAATTTAGTTCGATATTCTTAACAACAAATAGAATTTTAAATAAGCACTCGAAGTTTGAAGTCCTGATGGGAGACCATTAGTCGAAATTTGTTCAATATCTAATACATACTAATCACTATTATAATATAATCTTTATATATATGGCATACTAAAATTTAAAAACATAAACTTGTATACATATAGATTATTATTAATGATTTATTTTTAATCATTTTAATGTTTAGATTATGCGGTAAATTTAAATAGTTATATAGAATAAGTTATAATATGTTTGTGAGGAAATGAAAAGTGAAGACATGTATTTATAATATTATTTTACAAGTAAGATATGAATATTATTTATTAAGAAATATCAAGTAATGATTTAAAATTTATATTTAATTAAAACATAAATGTACTTATATGTCATTTTAGAATGGTGACTAATCAAACAACTATCATGTAATTTTTTCAAAAAATATTTATATAAATAGTTAATATAATAAGCTAATATAATAAGCTAATCCCAGGCACCCGTATAACTAGTAATCTGCGTTGTTGTGTGAACTGTTTAGTGATCTGCAGTGTTGTATTGTGTTTTGTTTTGTTGTGTTGTGGTGGTCATATTTTGATAAATTGAAAAACACTGATCATGTGTTAATCTGATTGCTAAATAACACCAGGAGTTGAAACATGGATGAAATAAATTTAATTGAACTAATTTGAAATAAGCTAAACTAGATCGACTAGTTTAGTTATTACAACAATATTCTTTCAATCAATGGTACGCATGAATCAAGTTGAATTTTATCAATATATATTTCATAATATACCTAAATAAACTTTAACTAAAGTGAATTAAAAATTCAAATAAATATAATTTATAATGTGCATTACTATATATTGAATTGCTTAAATAAATAACAAAGTTTCAATTCAAGGTACATATAAATCTAGAACAATATTTTTATGAGACAATAGTTAATTAGTAGAACAATCTTTGAAATATTTTTAATAATTTTAGGGTCTACAGTTGGTTAGTTAAAATTTAGTTGTAAGGCTTCATGGTCATTAAAATATCAGTTCACATTTTTATATTCTACAAAAACTTTGCAACATTAGTTTAAATTAAAAATAAGACAAGAGTAAAAAATATACCAAAATTAAAATATGTAAAAGTACTATATTGTTTATACTTTCATAAACATAGACTGTATTCAAATTATAATAATATTAAATTCATCATAGTGTGAAATCTCTTGAAAATTATAAGTATAGCTACATACCAAATGAACGTCCAAATAGTTTTTTTTAAAAGTTAATGAACTTACAAATAAAAAATTCTACTATGAGTTGGGAGTATACAATTTACCGATATGATACTATGTATAAATTTAAGCAAATCTCAATAGCATATTAAATTTTGGATTTTTTTTAAAATAATGGTGATTATGATTGCCAATTATGATTATGACTTACCTTACTGAAAATAACATTCCGTTTACCCTGAAATAAAACCTCTCGTACCAAAATTGTCATCCTCCATATTAAGATGCCCTCTGAATCTCTTAAACCCTACCACACACTCTCCTCGATGAGTAGAACAGAGGAGATCGGAGCGGCGGTCGGTTTTGGTTCAATATTTAAGGTTCGTTCATAACTATTGAATAGAAGATTGGATTGTGTTTATTCTTGGTGTGTTAATTTTATCTCATCCAGAGGATTAATCTGAACTCACAAACACCATGATCGGAGTCGAACCGAGTGTAATCCGAGCGGCGGCCGTTTTTTGGATTGAAATCGAGGATTTGCTCGTAACTTTTGATTGAAATATCGGATTGTGTTGATTCTTGTGACGTTGCATTCATCCCGTCAAGAGGAGTATCCTGATCTAAATAACAACTTGAATCAGAGGTGTTTTTAGGGAGATCGAAAAACCCTAAATTGCTCAAGGTTGTCCCACTCCCTTTAATTGCGTTTCATATGAACCTATAAAGGTTAATTTTTTACCCTTGTATGAGTTATAAAGCGGGTAAGAAGCATAAGTTTCGATTTTTGTATATGCTTTGACATGTATGTATTTAAAATTGCATCATATGTATAGTATTCTATCGTTATATATATGAAGTGTTTGTAGTTATGAATTTGGAGAATATGTTATTGATAAGTTATGGATATGGTGTAGGAAAACTGTCCATGGAAAATAGCGGAAAAATACCAGAAGGGGACAAAGGTCAAGAGAAGATAAAAAAGATGGAACACGAGGAAGTAAGCAAAGGGGAAAAAAGGAAAAAAACGAGAGGCCGATGAAGCACTTATTGTAATGAATGGTTGTGTTTATTTTTTGAAATAATGAATGGTTGTGTTTTAAGTGTTTGATGTAAACTATGTTTTATGATGTCTTTATATAGCTAAAAGTAATTTTATGAACAAAATTTTGGTAAAATGATATCACAGGGTAAAATAGTATCGGTTTCATAAAATGGCTTCAACTTATCACGCACAAATAAACCGTTAACTGTAAAAAGTTACATCATTAACTGCAGATTAGTTGGAAATAACTGATATCAGTTAAAATGTTGCTGTTATTTTAAATAACCAACGCCGGTCCACGTTATAAAATATGCCGATTTCACATGACTCTTTTGGATTCTGAAACTGATCGATTTCAGAATATGATATTTGGTTGTATAATAAAATCTGATATCGGGTCATGATATTTGGTTTACAAAAATAACCAATTTCGGGATATGTTAGTGATTTAAAGAAATAGTCGATATCTGGTGATTTTGTGGATCTATAGAACTAATTGATATCAGGGAAGATTGTTGGTTTATAGATCTAACCGTTATCGGGTGACGTAGTTACTTTATATAATAGAGATGTCGGGTAATTTTGTTGGTTTAAGAAAATAGTGGAATTCGAGTTACTTAACTGGTTTTATGGTGATAATCGATTTCGAGTGTCTATGTTGGTTTACTATAACAGGCGACTTCGGTAGCAGTCCCGGTTATATATTATGACTTCGGTTTTAAAAACCGTAGTAAAAAGATAGTAAATAGGGAATAAAATGTAGTAAATAGGCCAAAATAAACATAGTTAATACTACGTTCTGCACTAGTGATAGCAACCAACCCCCTCCGGGGTTTTACATTAGAGAACAATGGCCTGAGTATGGGGTTTTGGATCGAGCTCAAATTGTAGAGTATGCTAAGAAGTACTTTGATAGAGATGCTGACGATTTAGGGGTGCCTAGATCTTATAAGTTGGATAAACTTAGTGGTGAGGAGAGGAATGTTTATGAGATGGTCGCTAGGAGTGTCGTGCCTAAGGGTTGTTGGATCACCGAGATGAACTATACTACTGTGAGCATATTTTACTGCGTCATGGAGGAGATACAGTTGAACCCGGGCCATGTCATTTTCGAGCACATGAGACAAAGTGTGGTCGAAAATAATAGGACAGTCAAGAAGCTCCCTTACGGTAATTTCATAACCATGTTTCTAACCTCAGTGCATCCCAAGATAAAATTATCTCCAATAGCCCAGGAGTGTTGCTTCTATACGATGTCATATTTTGAGAGGAAAGGTAAGTTTGAGTTGATTGATGGTGTGTGGCAGAAAGTAGCGGATGGATCCAAGAAACCGCTACAGTTGAATCCTGAAGAAGTCAGAGAGAACGTCGAAGGTTAGCCAAACTAAACCCCTACAGTTTATTTTCTGTTTTATACAATTTATTTGCTATACTCACCCTTTTTTTGTTTCACTTACATGAATAGGTGTACCCTCAGAGGCATACTACAAGGGTGTAGAAGAGACAATCGACCTTTTCAGGGATAAAGTGGCCAAAATCAATCAAGAAAACTGGTTAACGGAAAAGGTGATACGTGGCATTGAAAGGGCTAGTGCGAGGAAAAAATCGAAGGGGGATCCACCAGCACCATCACAGACACCACCTCCTAGCAATGATGATTAGATTTGCATTCGTTCATGTTGGCTAGTACTTGTACTCAAATCCAAACAATTTCATTTTCAAATTGTTTTTATCAGTTTCTCTAACAACATTGCAAAGAATATTTGAATTTGAATGTCATCTATTTTATTATGTATATTTGATTATTAAACTTCCATTATTTATTTAGTGTGGCTAAATTTTCAAAATATAACACCACTTTACTAAGGAGTTAAATCTAATTTTTTGGTATGTGGCTTTATACTAGCGATCTCGCCGGTATCAAGTTTCTCACCTGGCGAGATACTAGCGAATTCGCTAGTTTCTAGTTAATCAAATTTATACAAATTTGATCCCATTAAGCGAGATCGTAACCTGTCAGACTCAAGAGACAGAAGCTTATCTGCGAATTGCAGCTTTTTCTTGCGAAAGCGTAACCTGTTCGCCAATGTTGCGAACTCGCAACGCAACAAGTTAACATGCATTGGTTTCTAGCGTGTTTCGCTACGGTATCGCCACGTCTACAGCAGTGTACAAATTTTTTTAAGAATTAGAAGATTTAGTGTACTAACATTAATCAAATCAAAATTTAACTACATGAACCATGAAATACAGCATAATATTCAAAAACAATGGTTATCAAATAGCTACTTTTGTTTTTTACTCTTTTTACTCTTTTTCTTCTTTGGTTGCCTCCCCTTCCTCTTTGTAGTTTTCCCCGCAGGATTAATCCACATGCCTTCCTCATGATCCATTCTGCACACCGACGCGCAAACAATGTCATCATTCTCCTCCAGAGTTTCGTACACCGAGGCGCGGAATGGTGTCGGTAGAAACAGTGGAGTCATCGTCGAACAAACCGTCACCATAGATGAATGTTTTCTTACCATCAACAACGATCTCCCATCGAGCATTAGTTGGATCTTCCACATAGAATACCTGATGAGCTTGAGCTGCCATGATGAATTGATCATCCCTAGACCCGAGAATTCCTCTATTAACTAGAGTGATGCCTAAATTCTCTGTCCGCACCCCTTCACCTTGATCAACCCATTCACATTTCAACAATGCGATTCAGACATGGACAAAGTCCATTTCCCATATATCAGTAATGGTACCAAAAAAACCATTATCACCCTCTCCAGGTACTGATACCCCACTATTTTGGGTTGCAGACCTATCATCACTCCACTTAGTACCAAACGTGTATCCATTGATGTCATACCCGCTAAACGACGTAACTGTGCCTAGGGGTCTCTTGGCAACCCATTTTACAACGTCGGGGTGTTGACCGCCATTCGGCACATGTATTTTCAGCCAACTAGTAAAGTCTCTGCAATGAGCTTCTAGAACTCTAGGTTCCGACCAGCTCGGGTGTGCTGACCTAATATCATTAAGGTGAACATCAACTTAAGGACTCACTGAATGATGGTTGCGCAGAATGTACAGATGTGTTGTAGATATTTCATCGGAAGAAGGACTAAATTTAGACTTATGGCGTAGTCCGACACCATCCAATCTACCATCGTGTCTGGAGACTGGCAGTCCTATAGTAGGTACATCCTGTAAATAGTTGGTACAAAATTCTATTACCTCTTCCGCGACATATCGCTGCACTATAATGACATCCGGTCGAAACGATTCTTAACAAAATGCTTGAAAATGCTCATGTACCTCTCAAATGGGTACATCCATCTCAAGTACACCGGTCCACACAGCTTCACCTCCCGCAGCAAATGAACTATCAAATGAATCATTATGTCAAAAAATGAAGGGGGGAAATACATCTCTAGCCTACACAGTACTTCAACTACCATATCCTGCAATTCATCCAACTTACGACGGCTTACTCTCTTGCGGCATATTTGTTTAAAAAAATAACAAAGCCTTGCAACTGCATCTCCAACGTGAGAAGGCAAGCAACCTCTCAGAGCAATGACATTCAAATCCTGCATCAGGTTGTGGCAATCGTGCGACTTCATTCCCACTAATTTCAACTCGGCGGTAGATACACAACTACTAATGTTCGAACCATATTTAGAAGTCACCTTTACTGATTTTAGAGTTCTACAAAAACTCTCCTTCTCCTCAGATGACAAGGAATAACAAGCAGGTGGTAAGTATGTCGTACCTGCTTCTTCTTGAACGGGAGCAAGTGACGTCCTTATGCCAAGATTGACTAAATCCTTTCTACTTTTCAATCCATCCTTACTCTTGCCCGGTGTATTCAATAGCGTCCCAACCAAAGCTTCGCATACATTCTTCTCTATGTGCATGACATCTAGACAGTGGCGCACATCCAAGTGCTCCCAATAATCGAGCTTGAAAAGAATCGAACATTTCTTCCAAATCGTAGTTTGAGCGCTTTTCTTTTTTCCCTTTCCCAACACAAACTCCATGCCCGCTACCTTTGCCAATATTTCAGTACCTGATAGTGGGACTGGGGCAAAACCATGCTCTTCCTGACTGTTAAACCACTTCTTTGCACTCCTCCACGGATGGCTTCTAGGTAGAAATCATCTATGACCTAGATAAACAGCCTTACCATCGTGCTTTAATTGGCAATGACTATATGGCTCTCACAAACGGGACATGCAAAATGCCCTTTCACAGAACACCCTCCAAGGTTACCCAAAGCAGGGAAATCATTGATGCTACACATCAACATGGCTTTAAGTTGGAATGTCGCGTCCCCTCGACTTCCGTCAGGAATATGAATCCCATGCTTAAACAAGGATTCCAACTCCTCAACAAGAGGTGCTAGATATACATCAATGTCATTGCCAGGTTGCCTAGGCCCCGAGATCATAGTGTTCAAAATTACATACTTTCGTTTCATCATCAACTATGAAGGTAGATTATAAATAACAAGCATCACTGGCCATGAACTGTGGGTGCTGGACATGTTCCCGAAAGGGTTCATTCCGTCAGTAGATAGTCCTAAGCGCACGTGTCTAGGTTCGTCAGCAAATTCTGGGTACATAGCATCCATCTTCTTCCACTGATCACCATCAGAAGCGTGAGATATAATATCATCATCTTCCTCTCGAACCCTATCGGCATGCCATGTTAACAATTTTGCATCAACTGGATTGGCATATAAACGCGTCAATCTCGGTTTCAAGGGCATGTATCACATCACCTTAGCAGGACCTTGCTTTATCGATGTTGTCACTGTTTCTCCACATACCTCGACCTTTCCCTCCTTCTTTTTCCATCTAGACTCACCGCATACCTTGCGATCATCCCTCAAGGAATCAACAATCCCTCTATACAACATACAATCATTCGGGCATGCGTGAATCTTGGTAAACTCCATGCCCATAGGACACAATATCTTCCGCGCAGCATAAACCCTGTCAGGACACAAGTTGTCCTGAGGAAGTAACTCTTTATCCAACTCTAACAATTCCGTCATTCCTTTATCAGAAATACCATGCCTTGCCTTTAGGTTCATTAACAACAATGTTGCTCCCAGTCTAGAATGCTTAGCCCCAACATATAAGATTGTCTTTTTATCGTCATACATTGCCTCCAGCATACTTTTCTTCCCAACAAACTCCATAACAACATCGTCGCACATGTCTGAAAGCTGTTCATTATACTGCAGGATTTCCTCGGCGCTTCCCTCCTCCATCTCCACCTGGTCACTTCCATAATGGCCTTCCCCATGCCAAACCCATTCTGTGTAGGATTTGTCAAAACCTTTACAAATTAAATGTTCACGCACGACAGCAATATCTTCAAATATGGCGTTGTTTCTACACTTTTTGCATGGACATCTGACCCCTCCTATGTTGTTCTGTCTACAATGTCGCAACCCAACATCTAAGAACTGTTCAACCAAATCTAAGTACTCCTTTGATAATCGAGCATTCTCCTTCATTATTCGTTCGTGGTCCATAATTCACAAATCAGACAAACAGCTACACAATACTACTAACCCACTGACTTTAGATGATCAACACATAAACTATACACTGCATTAACAAAACAACCAAGATAAACCAAAATGCAACCAAAAATTATGCATAAAATCAACCAAAATCAAGAGACAAGCTAGTACATTATGCAAGTTAAACCTTACCTACACCAACACGGGAACAATGAGACCTCCGAGAACACTTCAACTGATCACCCTTCAATACCCACCTGTTTAGACCCTTTTAAAGTTTTTGTTTTTGGAGTTAGAACGGCCAGTTAATCTTAAATCTGTGACCCATATAGAGTCTGTTGGAACTCGCTACGCCCTCGCTCACACCTTCGAGTAGCCAGCGATCTCGTAACATTTCAATCACCCTCACATGCACTGTACATTGAGCAATGACAAATTTGACCTTTTAAGAAGCGATGTCGTAACAGCAAACACAATATACTACCGTCCCAGTTACGACATCTCCCATATCCTCACCTGCTAAAATTAGGGTTTAGCAAAGCTTACGATATCACAACGAACAAACCTACGACTACCGAGCTAACCTACGAAATCGCTACAGACACGTTCATATTACTACAAAGGTTGCGAGATCGCAACAACCAATTCAATTTAAGGCGGATACATTTTTTCCGCCTTGGTCAAGTATCTTTTAACGTCAAATCCCATTTCCGCCTTTAACTGCCTCTTTCCGTCTTGAATGTAATTTTTTTTGCTAAGCTTGAAGAGGTAGCGAACTCGCTACTATCAATCAAGGCGTAAAAAAACGCCGTAAAAAAACGCGCCCCCATCAAACGCCTTAAATATGTGCCTTGCATCCACCCCTTTGTAGTAGTGTATCTTTCTTGTGAGCTCCTGCATAAAGTAAGTATCCAGCTTGTCCGAGTCTCTTCTCTGTATGGGAGCTTCTGCAATTGAAAAAAAACCAGAGAAAAATGAGAGTAGTATCATGCTCAGGGTGGATGATATCTCAAAGATGGTGTTCCATCTTTGTCCAGTATATAAAGGCCTAAAGCCGGGTGAGGTAGTGATTGGATAGAAGTAAAAATATTAGACTGTTTAGTTGTAATTGCATGCTTAGCTAGTGCATCTGCCACAGTGTTACCTTCTCTAAAAATATGTTGAATTTCAGAGCCTGAGCATGCACGTGCAATATCATATACCAGAGAGAAAATTTTCCATGGAGAAAGTCTGGTTTTTTGATCATATTGATAGCCAATTTACAGTCAGATTCATAAGAGCATGCAAGATTCATTTCTGTCCCAGTCTTAATTCCTAAACCAATTGCTAGAATTTCTGCATGCAAAGGTGACATTGCCTGAGTATAGACTGTTTTAGCTCTGACTAGTTTCCCATCCCAATCTCTAATAATTACTGCCAATCCTGTAAAATTAGCATGCCAAGATGCATCAGTATTAACTTTAAAATTGACAGGAGGCTTAGACCATAGGATTTTTGAAATTCTGGGCTTTGGGGGTTTTCTGAACTTAGGAAAATAGCCATTATTTGCAAGCTCAATATCATGATCAGATTCAGTGTAGCATGGCTATGCTATGAATGAATCATAAATCATTCCTTTAATCTCATGTAGAATTCCTGTTACAGAAGGAGCCATATTTTCAAAAAGAAATCTGTTTGTAACTTTCCAGAGAATCCAGCATGTGAAAAAAACAATATTATGTATCATTTTAGTTTGAATAGCAGAGAGGCCTGGTCTAGATAGGTAATATGAAATCATGTTCCAAATGGTGGTAAAAATTGGGGTCCTAATTCCTATAAATAGGTTAACCCCTTCCCAGACCTGAACAGCCAATTGACAACTATTAAAGTAATGGTCCAAAGTGTCTAAATTTTCACAGAAGCAACATTTAGATACTATATTAAAACCATAGTATATGAGTACATTGTCAAAAGGCAGAATAGAGTTCATGATTTTCCACATAAATATAGAAACTTTTTTTGGAATTCTAGTATTCCAAAGTTTAGTAAGATATGCAGAGGTACCTCTCTTTGGTCTGATTTGATTATATGTAGATCTGATACTGAACTGTCCAGTTATGGAGGGCTTCCATATTAATTTGTCTTTTCTGTCTTCTTTCACCTCAGCCTCCTGCAAAAATTCCAAAAGGGCAGTATCAATGTGGGGAGAGGTGGAATGCATGTAATCATGCTTCAACACTATAAATTCAGCCACAGTGCATTTTCAGGGATATTTGTGAGGTTATAGTCAATTAAATATGTAATAGGTCCATGGTCTGACCAATTGGAGTTCCAAAAACTACAATGTCCCTGACCATGTATAACTTTAGAGTTTAATTCACAAAAATCATTAACCTCACATATCCTTTTCCATGTGTGTGATGTCTGTGTTGATATAGGGAGTGAAGCTATAAAAACAGTCCATGGTGCAGAAGCATTTTGATACTTCCACCACAATTTAACTGAGAAAGCAGTGACTATAGATTTTAGGTTCCTAAAACCTATCCCATTCTCAGCTATAGGGTAGCACATATCATTCCAATTTCTCCATGATTTTTATGGCTTGTCATTAATTGATCCCCAGAAAAATACAGAGATTCTTCTTCTTATCAATTTAATGATGTGTACAGTTGGTTTCATGACAGACCAATAATGTTGTGGAACAGAATATATGCATGCATTGATCAAAATAAGTTTAGCCCCAGATGAGAGCCATCTATTTTTCAAGTTTAGCAGTCTACTGTCTATCATCTCTATCAGTGGCTGAAAAAAAATGTTTTTTATTCTACCAGAGAAAATGGGTACTCCTAGGTATTTAAATGGAAAATTTCCTTTTTTCATACCTAAAATATTGTTCATATGTCTAATAGTAGCCACAGAAGCATGCTTGCAAATGTAATAGTCACTCTTATCATAATTGATTTTCTGTCCAGAGACAGTTTCAAAAACAGCAAGAAAAGACTTCATTTTAATAATATTGGCTCTACTGGCTAGCATGAATATCACAGTATCATCAGCATAGGACAAATGTGAGATGAGAGAGGAAGATCTAGGCAGATTGTAGTACTTCAGACTCCCAATTTCAAAAATATAAGCTAGGCTTCTTGTGAAAGCCTCAGAAAAGAGATTAAATAGAAAGGGAGAGAGGATCACCTTGTTTGATGCCCCTAGATGCCTGAAAAAATTCAACTGGACTACCATTGACTAAGATTGAAAACCATGCTTGTGAAATATTTTTCATAATGAGATATATAAACTGTCCTTGGAAGCCAAATTTAATGAGTATATTTTTACAAATTTCCAACAAACCCTATCAAAAGCCTTTCTAAGGTCCAATTTTAATATACAGTTAGGGTGTGGTCCTTTTTTATCCAAAAATCTGACCATTTCCTTGAGATAAAGTACATTATCACTAATGTCTCTATTTTTTAAAAATGCAGTCTGGTGTGTAGAGATGATTTTTGACATAAGAGGCTTCAGTCTTTCCATTAAAACCTTTGAAAACATTTTGTTTAAAACATTTGAAAGACTGATAGCCCTGAAGTCACTGAATGAAGAAGGAGTTTGGATTTTTGATATTAAGGCCATCCAAGTACTGGCAATTCCTTTAGGGATGTCAGACTTGGTCATAAAATCATTTACAGCATTTAAAAGATCTACCTGTATAAAATCCCAACCTTTAATGTAGAATTGAGAGGTGAAACCATCTGGTCCAGGACTACTGTGCTTGTTGAGAGAGGTTACAATGTTCTTTAGTTCCTGCATTTTAACTAGTTTAAGCAATTCAACATTTTCCTCTGAGGTAATGAGTTTGGGGATCTGGGATAAAAAATGAGAATAGAATATTCTTTGATCTGGATTGTTGTCTGCTGATAGCAACTTAGAATAATATGAGATGGCTTCAGTTTCAATTTCTGTAAAATTTTCAATCCACAGACCATCTGAATTTTGAATTTTTGTAATATTCATTTTTCCCTTTCTTTCCCTCACTGATTTATGAAATTTTTTTGAATTATCATCACCCTCTTTAAGCCATTTTACTTTAGATTTATGTTTCCAGTAATGGTTCTGTTCTTTAATGGCTCTAGAGAGTTCTGATTTTTCTTGTTTGAGACTGTCCAAAAATATTTCATTTTGATCAGTATCAAATGCAATTTCAGCCTGTCTCAGTTTCTCCTCAGCTAACTTGACATTTTCATGCAAATTACCAAAAATTTCCCTATTCTAGATTTTCAAATGTTTTTTTAGTCTGAGAAGTTTGAGACAAAATCCTAACGTTCCAGAACTACCTATACTAGGTTCCCAGTTATCTTTTAGCACGTCTTTGAATTTATCTCTTTTGAACCATGTGTTAAGAAATCTGAAAGGCCTAGGAGATGATTTAATATCATTACCAACACTCAAAAATAGAGTACAATGGTTACTGGACAATTTATTTAGAACTAAAATTGAAGAGTTAGGGAATCTAACACTCCACTGAGAAGTACATAAACCCTTGTCCAATCTCTGTATAGTGGGTGTTTTTTTCCTCCCACTTGGACTGAGATCTAGAGGGGTTTGGTATCTACCATTGGACCATGTAAACAAATTACCAACTGTATTAATATGCTCTAAAGCCATGGCATTAATAAAAGCAGTAAAGTCTCTAATACTATGCAAACTGGGAGTAGAAGGTCCCTTATATTCTGAGATAGAAATGATAGCATTAAAATCTCCAATAAATATTGTCTCAGGGTTTTTTATTTTTTGAAGATCAATCCAAAGGTTTTCCCTCTCTTTCCTTCTTCTCAGTCCATAGTCAAAAACAGCTTCCATAGAAGCATTTAGTTTCTGACAGTGAACTAAGACATGTAGAAATTGGGGGTGATCCAAAATCAGGTTCAGGTGGATATCATTTCTCCAAAAAATCCAAATTTGTTCATTTAGGGCAAACATACAATTCTGATAGCCTAAAATATTTTTGTAATAGTCACATTTCCGATTTTCATGCATTGGCTCAATCAAACAGATAATGTCAAAATTGTAACTGGCAATTAGTTCCTTCAATCTTTCAAGTGAAGTTTCCATCCCTCTAACATTCCAAACAAGGAATTTATTGTTTAGGGTTGTACTAATCATTTAAAATTTTTTGGGAGGGCTATTTGGAACTGATCCAGCAATAATCTGGTTCATTTGTGTAAAATAAGTTTGCAGCTTGATGACAGGAGGAGGATTTTTAGCTAACAGTCTGGATGATTTCCTCACCTGGGCTGTGTCTACCTGTTTTTCTTTTAATTGAGGAGTTGGAGTGGCTATATCCTGCTGCTGAGAGTTAGGCTGTTGAGAGTTCTCCACCTCAGTTTCCAGTAATTCCTCTTGTTCTTCTTCTGTAATCAAGCCCTGCAATGGTGAGAATCTATTTTCTCTATTTTTTTCCTGAGAGAAGAAAGTGACTTTGTTAGTAGTAACAGGGGAAAATTGTGAGGAGAAATGCTTATCTGCTGGCATTGAGAAATCATCTTTAGCATATTTTTTTGGTTTCTGATTCTGCAAGAGCCATGTATCTTCTTGTATGGGCATTAAAGGGGCCTTTATAGTTGAGTTGAAGGAAGTCTCAGCAGTTGTGACTAAATCCAAAATAGGAGAGGGATTTGATGAGTCTGAGCAGGAGGTGGATACAAGCACCACTTCATTTTGAGGAGAGGAGTTAGCATCATCTGAAACCAAAACCTTTTCCTTTCCTTTGTCTGAGTTAGGAATCTGCGGTGCTACTAGTGCAACTGGCTGAGGTTTCTTCTCATACATCATCTGACCCTTTGCTTTAAATAGTCTGTCCTTCTCCTTAATAGTTAAACCAGTTCCACCCTCTTTAAACTTTGGTGGCTGAGCTAATTTGGGAGGAGGGTTTGGGACCTTATAACTAGGGTCAGATACAATATGTCTGGTCTGGCTTTTAAAGGTGATCAGTTCAGGGTTAGCCTTCTTACATAGGTCAATTGAGTGGCCTAATTTTTGGCAGTGTGGGCAGTAGTAGGGGATCTGCTCATATATAATTTCTAGATCAGCAAGTAGACCTGGCATGCCAATAGTTATCTCATTATGCAACTTTTTCTGTAAATCAATCTCAATGCATAATTTCACAGCTGATGGCCTAGTCAATGTAGAAGTAGCATAATCCATCTTGATGAATTTACCAATCCTATTTCCAATGAATTCTAACATGGCCACATTATAAAAGAAGATAGGTACATTAGGGATCGATACCCAAATGGGGACAACTGAAGATTTAGTGCCTGGGATGAACTCAGTAGACCATTTGAGCACTTTCATTGGAACCTCTTTGAAGCTCCAGATTCCTTTAAGCCAGCATCTTTGATAGTCTTCAGACTCTTGCAATCTTACTCTTGAACTCGCCGATTGGTTGAATTTCGGGATTGGAAGGGAGGAGGGGTGAGATAGGTGGTGGTTTATCAGTCACAGCCTGCGCAAAAGATCGGTAAGGGGCGTTGCCACCGCGGAGATGCGGTGGCACCGCCATAAAATTGGCCGTTATGTGACCGTTTCAGGGCAGAGTGTGTGTCGGCAACGGCAATAAATGTCACTGTTTTGGGAAAAGCATGTGTTTAGGAAATAAAGGTAGAGAGAAGGAGGAGAGAAGTGTGGTAGAGGGAGAAGCGTGCAAAAATGAACTTCAAGGAGATCCATCGAACAACGACACAAATGAAAGAATAAGGGACATGTGAAATATTTGGATGAAAACTGGAACAAGCCATATGATCGAGTAGTTTCACGGTGAATTAAAATGAAAAGAAAGAATCTTAAGGAGTGAATATTTATACATATTTGAACAAAATATAGCTATATATTCACCAATCATATTGTTACGACTTGCTTTAAATTTAAGATCTAATGAAATTGTGATTCCACGTAATCTCGAATCAATAATACTAGCCTAATTGGATCGCGCGTTGCACAATTTTTTTAATGTATTTTTGAAATTTCTCATTGAATATATATAAATTTAGAAACTATTTGATTTTTTATTTACATGTAATTTTTCTAAGACATGATATCAATATTCGATTATATTAATCATTAATTATATTAAGACATTAAAAATATTTCAAAGTATATATGCGAAAAAAATAATGAGTATCAGTATAATAATATAATAAGTATTAAAATAAGTATCGATTTAAAGTTGATAAATAAATTTTTGATAGTAAGAATCAGTTCTGATATGTCAAAAATGAACCATGCAACAAAACATGATGGAGTCAGATGTCAAAAAAACTTGCAGAAAACAATGGATTTCACAAAATCAAATATTTATTCAGTAAACACTCGGAAATTTTTCTGTCACATATCTGGAATATTCGAAGATTCAATTTCAAAACTAAAAAAAAAGTTAGGACATGAATGAAAGTCATTTAAAATAACATCTATAATGACAAAAACCATAAAATTAAGTGGGCGTAGTAGATATAGTAAGTATATGAAAATCGAGTTCGATTTCCATAAGAAATAACATATAAATTGTGCTAGACATATTCTATACAATTAAACTTACTAAATATATCATAAAAAATTTCAAACTGAACTAACATAATTTTATCGATTACTATACAATCTATTTTACAGACGGTTGTACAATATTATCTTGACTATAAAGTCTCTATACTATTGTTTTCTATAAGAAATATTTTATGATATATTTTCAGTATAAATATTTTAGAGATGCTATTCAACTTTATAAATCATTAAGTAAGCCAAACTATAATTAATAAATAATATAATTTGATATATTATATAAGAATTTAAAAAGAATAACATGTGATGATTGAGCCAAACTACTAAGTAAATTATCATGTGAATGTGTGATTAAGTTATCTTTACTTTCTTTTTATAGGTCAATGAAAGATTAAAACAAAAATTTATCCAAAACCAAGCCTTTCATGTTAATTGCTTATCAACACAAACAAAAGTCTTAGAAGATGCCTGTCTTCAAGAATCAAAAAATCGGACATGGTTTTTCTGCTATGATGGCTAAATCGACATTTACAAGGAAAATTCGGAAACCGTACCACAGCAAGAATGGCCATTGGCACTGTCCGAAAGTGAGCGACATGACATACTGCATAATCTTGCACTGCTTGCTCAAATCTTGGAGTAACCAAAGCCCATTCGTAAAGACTATTATGAATTGGAGTAGCAGTTATCACGTGCATGAAATACACCTCTAAAAAACTACTCCTAGATTTTAAAGAACGTGCATAACCATAACAAATCTCAAAGTACCTGGAACAACTTCCACCAAATGCCGTTTCTTTGCAGTTTCATCTCAAAACTGACAGAAACAAATTTTTCCAATCAATCAACAAAATTTGTGCCATTGAAGGGATCACGTAGATTGCCCAAGGCCAACTACAGTTGTTTGGAAAACCTGGAATCCAAATTGCATAGGTTGACATGCATATTCAACTTGACCCAGAAAGAGACGTCCTGAAATTTGCTTAAAACACTAGTAGAAACAAGGCGGAACATGGCGCCTAAAGACGGCGGTTCCGCGTGAAAATAAGGGAACCGCCGTGCAAGCCATCCGGCTAAGTTTCCAAATAAACGGCAGTTCCGCATTACTTTTAAGAAACCTCCGTTTATTGAGTTCCGGCTAAGTTTCCGAGTTTGGAAACTTAGCCGGATGGCTATTTCTTTCCTTCTCCTTATCCCTCTCTATCTTCTTCTCCTTCTCCCTCTCTCCTTCTCCCCATATCCCTCTCCATCTTCTTCTCCTTCTCTCTCTCTCCTTCTCCCCATATCTCTCTCCATCTTCTTATTAACCTTCTCACTCTCCTTCATCTTCTCCTTCTCCCTCTCCCTTTCCCTATTCTTATTATCCCTCTCTCTCTCTCTCTCTCCTTCTTCTTCTCCTTCTCCATCTCCATCTCCATCTCCTTCTTCTCACTCCCTCTCCCTCTCCCTCTCATTCTTCCTCTCCTCTCCCTCCCTCTCCCTCTCCTTCTTATTCTTCTCCTTCTCTTTCTCCCTCTCCCTCTCCCCTCCTTCTTATAGCAAAAGGTTGACATTAAATTTAATGTGTTCTTCATATGATTTAGGCCGAAAATCAATAGATTAGGATGATAGTTTGTGTTTTTGTGATTTCGGGGTACGATCTAATCGATCCACAAGTACCCATGATTTGGGGATAAAACTGTTTTTATGCTGGTTTTGATTTCGCCGGCCAAATTGGCCGGCGTTTTTTTTGTTCTATCCGGCTAAGTTTCCGAACTCTTAAACTTAGCCGGACCTATAGACATCCGGATAAATTTACGAACTCGGAAACTTAGCCGGAACAATACACGGCGGTTATGACCGCCGTGCAACGGTGGCGCCAATTGCACGGCGCCACCATGGACGGCGGTTTTGCCGTCCTTCCAACTGAACCGCCGTGTTCTGCGTGGTATTCCACTATTGAAAATTCAAACTTTCTCTCCCAGAAAACACTCATATAATCATCTGCATGTGGAGTGGAGTAGAATAGAGAGAAGAATAATAAGAAGATCACCGTCCCCCAAGCCATACAAAATATATAACCACTAAACGCTTGCGGTGAAGAAGATCTCTGTGGACCTAGTCTGAAATCCAAAACCTCGAAACTGAAATCTGCTGGAAAGCAAATCAATAATAAACCGATCAATCACAAAACGACAAAACCTGAAGATCAGTCCCTACCTGTTGCGTATGGTTAGTTTTTATTATACAACAAAAAACAATACATTATTACCTTAAAACAAATATACTAATACCATCTTTAATTACATTTGTTGCCATATTTAATGCCATATTCAAAATGCATTAGCGGAGCTTGCCAAAAGATTTTAAATGGGTATATGTATTATTTCTATATAAGTACTTAACATTGCAAGAATAACAATTAACATAAGATTCGCCTATTTTGATAAGTAAATAATAGAATGACCAATTGAATATAAATTTATGGTAACAGTATATTGATAATTATAAATTTATGGTTATAGTATCTTAGTAATAAAGTACAGACGTTAATTGATATATATAAAAAATTGTATATGAAAAACGACATGGTTATAGTAATGAAACCGTCATACATGGAATTATATAAAAATTGGAAAACGGCCGCCGATACATCTATATATTTCCATCTAAAACGGCCGCCGATATATATATAAAATTGGAATTATGGAATAATTAATCAAAACGACCGATGTTAACAAAACGCACCGTTTTATGTTTTAGATAATTATTGCGGTGTTTTTTTTATATACCGCCGCTCTCTTCTTCTTAATATATACATGGTAGAAAGATAAAATATACACAACTAATAATAGTTAACAAAATATATGTATATTTATAATATATTAATATATGAAGAATAAAATGTTCATACCATGTAGAACTGAATAATCACCTGCAGAAATTAACTACTATTTTTTAGAAAATATTATTATATATGGTAATATTATGGGTTGAGATTATGTACTACTTTATATATTTATTAATATTTTAGTAGCATATGTATAATATATGGAAATATAATATTCATACCATGTAAAACTGAATAATCCCCTACGGAAATTAACTATTATCTATTAGGAAAGATTATTATGAATAATAACATTATGGGTGGAGGTTATATACCTTGTTTAAATATTTATTTTCCTAATAAAAAGTTGTCACCGGAAAATCAAAATACAACTATGATACTACCTAGTTTTGGTTATAAACCACCACTTTACCGCTATAATACCACGTAGTTTTAACTATAAATACATTAGAAATATTTTATTTATACCGTCACTCTCTACTTTTTAATATATACCTATTAAAAAGATGAATCGGTCGACGACCATGACCACAAAATTAATTTGATTAGATTTAAAACAAAATATTAATTAATTTGAACAATCCCTCTCTACACGAGGAACGTACAAAAGAAAAATAGCGAAAAAAGTAGGAGAAATTCTCTGATAAGGAAACCTTATGGTAAGGCAAAGGGACCTCATATGGTTCATACAAAATTTTTGGGGTCAAATCATAATTATTATATTTTAGTTACCTAATTTATTATATCAACTACAAATCATCGTCGCGCATCATCAAATCATCGATGTTAATTACCAAATCATTGACGTTCATCATCAAATCATCGTTGTTCATCAAATTATCAATGTTCATCATCAAATCTTCATTGTTCATCATCAAATCATCGACGTTCATCATCAAATCTTCGTTGGTCATCATCAAATCATCAAATCTTCGTCATTCATCGTCAAATATTATCGTCAAATCATCGTCATTCATTGTCAAATCACCAAATCTTCGTCGTTCATTGTCAAATCTTCATCGTTAATCATCAAATCATAGTCGTTCATCATTAAATCATCGTCGTTCATCATCAAATCATCGTCGTTCATCATCAAATCTTCATCGTTCATCGACAAATCATCGTTGTTAATCATCAAATCATAGTTGTTCATCATCAAATCATCGTTGTTAATCGTCAAATCATAGTCTTTCATCATCAATCATCGTTGTTCATCATCAAATCATCGTTGTTAATCGTCAAATCATCGTCATTCATCATCGTCGTTCATCATCAAATCTTTGTCGTTCATCGTAAAATTTTCATCGTTAATCATCAAATCATCGTCGCTCATCATCAAATCATCGACGCTCGATCATAAATACGTTCGATCAACGATCCTTCACAGCAATATCATGATCATCAATATTACAGCTAGCTATACACCATAATATGCCACTCTGACCATGGCTAAGCTTTGAACTCTAATTAGACCGAAAACCACAAGCAGAATTCCAACCCCAACCATCTCAAATGTATACAATTTCCAGTATACTAGCTAGCAATAAATTATAATTTGAAACTCAGGCTAGCATTAAAATTAAGCAAAGCTTCTGGCAATATAAACGAAACACCGCGAATTCGCAGCTCTCCAGCAGACCCGACCCGACCCGGAAATCCGCCGCGCTCTCATTCACCTAGTTCACCAGAAACTCACCGTTTTTCGGCGGCACCCCGTTTTCCGGCAGCGCCCCGTTTTCCCACGTCGAGGCAACTATTATCACCACGGTTTCTTTACACAGGTCCTTTGGCTCGTAGTCTCTGGGGTCGACGAGATCGAATGGGGCGAATTGATGACGAATCAACGGCAAATCGACAGTGATTCGACTGGGGAGCAACGATGGGAATGACAAGCAGAAAGGTTTTAATTTGGGGATAAAGTTTTTAGAATTTTTACTTTAGTCCCTGAATGTTTGTGCTATTTATATTATGGCACCGAGAAAAAACTAATTAGTCTTTTACCCCAAAACGTAAGAAAATAGGGGTTTTAATGCTCCTTACCTTACCATAAGGCTGCCTTATCTAATTGTTTCTCAAAAAGTAGTACTCTAGATTTTCTTTTTAGGTAGAGAGTTCTTTGGAAAAATATCAAATTATATAATTTTTTTTTGATCATTAGTAACTTTTATCACTATAATTCCAAATCCCGTAATTCAAACCGAACATACCTAATCTAAAGGATCTATATATCCTACATGATCGATCGAGTTCCAAAAATAAAATCTTTGGAGTTCAGCTGTAGGTCATGATAATAGTAAAAGTCATAAAAGTAGAGCATGCATGGATGGTTTAGAAGGAGTCCAAAAAATCAGATGGCTGGGAAGAAGTGATGGGATTGGAATCGTGCATGCTAGGGATTCTCTCATATCATATGATTATGATCATACCAAAGGGCATAGGCTAGCGCTCTGCCATCGTGGTACTGCTGTGAGCTGCCCCTCTGCTTCACATTTCAGGACCATTGATACCACCAGTACATGGACCAATCAACAGGATTACATTGATGGGGATCTCGAATATTATTCATATAATATTCCACTTCAATTTCAGCTGATAGCAGGCTAGCACTACTACTTCCTTAGATCATTGGCTTCTCTCATAGAGGATGTTTGACTACAAGTGGTTAAAGCCTTAACGGTTAGCCGTGCATGCATGGTTGCTGTTTAACGATTTTAGCCTTTTGTTAATCCTGACTTGGACTAGTTAAGGCATGTTCATTTAGCTACTTTGAAGTGATTTGAATTACCTGAATGAAAATTTATGAATTGAAAAGTGGTTACAACTTTTAATATAGGATTGTGTCTATGTTTGTCAGTTTTAATCAAAGTTTAACTTAAAATAATTTCTGAAGTTGATATTGGAATATGGGATCTGAAGTTGATATTCCAATATCGAAAGTGTAGTGCAAAAAGTTAAAGAACACAAAAAGTTGTTTACACAGTTCGGTGTGAGGAACAACTACGTTTGCGGAGCACCTCTAATCTTCGGTAGAGTAATAGCTTAGCCTACAATGGATTCCTCTTATTGTATCTAACTTTATTCTAACATGCAAACGTTATCTTGCCGTCAACACTTTGATTTCTACTTAATACCGCAGTATGTCTTGTAGATTTAAGGTTGCGTCCTCTGAGCAGTTCTAAACACATGTCGTTCTGGTCTATTTATCTCTTGATGACTTGAAATTCAGAACTTTTGCTTCCGGCTCAACTTCTCCTCGATTCTCCTCGCAAAACTTCAAAGATGATTTCTTCTGCTTTTAAATGGTCGCAGAATCGATGTTGAATATTGCCGATGGTCCTTTTGCTTTTATAGAACTGGTTGCACGTAATCCTTTTCTTGTGGAACAATTATAATTTCTTTTCTACTTGGATTATTAAAAGACTATTCTAATTCTGTATAGGAAAAATCACATCAACCCTATTTTTCCTTTTATATATGTAATCGAATTACAACAGAAATAGGAATAGCATGGCTAATCTCAAGTGTACCATAATTAGAACTTTCAGCCATATTTACTTGGACGTTTTCCTGGTTCTTCAGTTCTGAATCTCATATTCAAATATGAGTTTCTGATGCAGCTAACTGATTGTTACTCCAATAATAAAACTGCACTTCACAAAAATTCGCCAATCTGACATCACTTTACTTTCAATCTCCCCCTTTGACATTTTTATGAACCCTACACATTGGATCTTCAAAAAACTTCATGGCTCAAGCCTAGAATTACTCCCCTGAATTCCAAAAACTTAGCTTGATGTTTGAAATACAAAAATCTAAATTCTATTACAAACCAAGCAGTGATATTGGAATAACAAGTTATCATCAGAAAATATTACAGAAAAATATCTAGAAGTCCGATTTCTCCCCTTGGGATCATAGGAATGCCAAAAGCCACTTCAATCCTTCACGGAATAAGCATGAAAGACTTCAAAAGGTGCAAATGAATCCTCAAAAATCTGCAAGGCTGAGCAAGTCATCCCATACTGCAAATTCCTTCAAACTACAGGGACAAATTCCTAATTGGAACATCAAAATAAGATACTGCACAGTTGTGTAATTTGACCACCAAAAACTGCAGAATCGTCACACCCCCAGGTATCAACTCAATCAAATTCAGTACCAGAAGAATATTTTTCCTCATCTTGAGTGTCTTTATCCCCATCTTCTTCCTTATTCTGAACTTCTTCCTGACTCACTTTTGAACTAGTCACCACTTTTTAATTTGTACAATTAAATGGTCAAAAATTAAACCAACATGCTTAAATATAATTACACCAAGGATTCCTATGGCTTTTAACCTTTTTAAGGTGTTGGGAGCCTATAAAACATCAACCACCATTCATGGTTTTAAATTTGAAATATAATAAAAATTGACCAAATATTTCAAAATGTCACAAACTCATATATTATTCTCCAATTCTTATACCATATCACGGGTGTACATACACCCACCTTTACTATGTGTTTTAACTTAATAATTATGTATTTCATTGATAACAATCTACACATACTATTTACAGAAATTATAAGTTAAAAGATTTACAATTATTCACATTAAAATGCACATAGTTGAATGTTAGAATGCACTTGGGGATACATACCCCAGGCGTATGGTATAATTTGTGATTATTCTCTCCCGTCACAAAAAAGTTGCATGATAAAATGACATGTATTGACTATATATGTGGGAGATATTCATAGGCACTGGAGATGCTTAAGAGCAAGTTCAGTAGATGCTCTAAAAATATCTCTAAAATAGAGTATGAAATTGGGCAATTTCTATGATATTTTTTATCAATTACTTTTTTTAAAAATTAAACCATAATTAGTGGAGGGAAATATTATTGGACTCCATAAACCCTTTAAAAAATCAAATTAATTGGTAAAGTGTTACAATTGCCCAAAACTGATGATGGTGAACAATAAGGGTGCTAAAGACTCGAAGCATGATAATGCTCCCAATAAATAGGCTATATGGAGTGGAAAAACACATCTCCACTATACAAAAGAATGTGGTCATATTCTTTATCATATAAAGGAAGTCTATTAGCGAATTGTAAGCAAAACACAAGCCAGTCTTCTAATAAGATGAAGAAGACCCTATGTATAATAGTAGTACTGCCAAGATTGAGACAGACTGTCCATATCATTAAAGAGGAGATTTTCAAGGTGGATGAGTCCCAGACCCGTCCATCCAGATTATAGTTGAGTTGCTCTTGGGAATGAAATTGCACCATGCACTATATAAATAGGAATCAGTAGCATCTAGAATGATGTGATCTAATAGAAGGTACTCCAATTTTATTTAGGAGTAACAGACCTTTTATATTCTGAGGAAGATCTTGATATTGTATTTGTGAATTGAGATTGGATGATGATCCATACTTAGCAATGGCATCAGCTGGGAGATTCTCTTCTCTGTGAGTATGAATGATTTGCATCCCTGGAGTGATTGAAATTGAGTAGGCCATAGTAAACAAAGGCGATGGGGCTTTGTATGGATCCTGGATAGCTACAACAACCAATAAGCAGTCTGTCTCTATCAAGTAAGGCAGATTCAGTCCAGTGGTATGAGTTGCACCTGTTTGTATAGCTAGCAATTCAGCCTGCAAAGGAGAGTCAGCACCAACAATAGAGCAGAAACCAGAGATAAAATCTCCATTAGAGTCTCTTATCAGAACAGCAGTTCTTGTTCCTGTCAGGTTGTGTGGGTGCCAATACCTAAAGATGTTTTATTTGGCATACTCCAGCATTTATTAGTACAATAATGAATATATTAATTAATTCATAAAATTAATTTTAACCACTCTAAAATAAGATTTGTGCATACATTATACAACAAGTTTTTTTTTAATTATAAGAGAATTATTCATGACTCCTCATACCCGAAAATAACCAATAAGATATATCATGAAGTTCAATACTCCTGATTTGGAGACAATTTGTTAGATAACAGGGAATTCTATAGCTCAAACATTACAATACACTTCCCTGTATCAAATCCACCACAAGTAGAGGCCATTCTGGCTTAAACTAAACACTGGATCATACAAGATCAAGGGTGAAACCAAAGGAAATAGTAACAAATCCATCCGGTAAATATTGGTTTCTGACGCTCTAATTTTGCAATCACTCCCCGGATCATCTAATTAAAAATTATTCGCTTCTCCTCTCAGAGGCAGTAAGAAATATGCAAGTTTGCTTTTACAACATTAAAGCATTACAAGAGCTCATCTAACACGACACAAGCTAACTAATCAAAGATTAGTATGTTATCACTTCCCAGTCAATCTCATTAAACGTTATTTGCTTTTCCACTCGGAGGTAGTAAGAGATTTTCCAAATTGCTTTCACATATAAACAATGACTAATCAGTCCGCTCGGTCTAAAAATCTGATGTACAGACCCGTCAAAAGTAAGTGTTGAAACTACTTTTGATTCGGATTTCTCCTTGCCGTACGGGAGCAGATTACTACGGAAGCGCCAGAAATAAGTATTTAAACTAGTCTAACTTGTATTTCTCTTTTACCGCCATACCACTAAGAATCAGATTTGAATCCAATCACAGTTTAACCTAGTAAGGAAAAACAAGTGATGAAAGACAAAACTCCCAAACAATATTTAATTGAACCCAAGATTAAGCAATTACCCAGTATTTACCCATGAACTAGAAAAAAATAAAAAAGAACAAAACTATGTTTTAACAGTGAAATAGCGACGGTGATTCACTGACCATCTAATTTGGCTGATACCCTTTGACTCCCGTGACTATCTGGTCCATTCTTAACGAGGGACGAGCATTGTCCGGTGATGAATTGGAGATCCAATGTGCAGACTCCGAGTGGACGAATTATTGAAAGGCATACATCTCGATTAGTATTGAATTTGGGGATCTCCGTTTTCAGGCAATCCCAAACCAATCAAGGTCCTGCTCGGGACCCGATTATGCCCGTGACTGGCTTTGTGGATCACTTCTAGTCGGCATCAATCATGATAGAGAAGCTAGTCGGTAGCGATCCGTCTGGCGGTGTCTCGCGGCAGTGGCAATCCGGCGAGATCTCTCCGAAGTTGATATTATGACTGCGAAAACCGAGAGGAAGGTAAAGAGATCGTAGTTGGTCGACGGCGGTAACATAAATTTTGGGCCAGAGATTAGGAGGGTGGTATAGATCTACGTTTAGGTGTTTGGGGTGGAAGGTCACCGGGCAGTCAAAACACCGGCGGCCTCCGATCAGAAGCATGGAAAATATTCGCAGAGAAAAGGGTTTTGGGGGCGACATAGACGTCTTATACAACAAGTTAACATTCATATGTTATTGAATATAATTATTCGTAATAATATTAACATTCACAATCACGATTTTTATAATAACGTCTAATTTCAACACGATTTTTAAAATTAAAAATAAATCGATCAATTGTTTAAAAGCATTAATGGCTTAAATTTAAAATGTAAAAGAAACATACTTTATTTGAAAGAAATTTGAAAATATTTTCCATCACTAATTAAAAAAATTGTATTAATGTATAAACTCTTATTTTTGTTCAAGTGCAATATATACATATTATGTAGATGAAATTGATAAGAGTATGATTAACAATAAGATAAAATACTTTTGGGATAAATAAGGAATGAAAGTGGTAGCATTCCCATTGACTGAATGATAGTCGAATTGAAGAAATAGAACGGTAACTTGTGGATGGTGCCCTAAACTGGCACAATGGAAAACTTAGCTTCAGGCGAAAAATTGATGGTCCACTTGAGAACTTTCATCTCAGCACCGGCAAAGATCCAGTAGCCTTTCAGCCAACTACGCTGGTGTTAAGGAATATGATGGAGATATTTAATTATGGACATTAGGTCCTTTGTAGTGTAGGAAGTAATCCTTTTCCTGTTGTAATCTGTATTGTAGTTATCCCACATCGGTTACGGATAGCCTAGAGGCTGCTGTCTAGAATTATAAATATTGTAATCATCTTCTAGTAATTATTGCCTTTGATAATATATTTGAAGTGCCTATTATATATATTATTTTTTATTTTACATGATATCAAGAGTTGGTTCAATCCCGGAACCCTGATCGACTTCTCCTTAAACGACGACTTCTCCCGGAACCCTGGTCGACTTCTCCCTGTACCTTGATCGACTTCTCCCCGAACCCTGATCGACTTCTTCCCGGACTAGAACCCTGATCGACTTCTCCCGGGATCCTGATTGACTTCCCCCTTATTAATGCCATCCACTTTTAACTGTCATCGTCACTGCTATGGATTCATGTCCTCGCCATTGCCTTCTACTTCAAGCCGTTGCCACTATGAATTCTTGACGAACTCTTCCGGTTTCGACCGAAATCCGGTCCTTGACTCTATCATTATTTTTTCTGCCGAACTCTTCCGACCTTCTCAGTCGGACGAACTCTTCCGGCTTATTTTGTTCTAGTGCAATTGCCTCCAGCCTGTACCTTACACTTGCGGAGGCGAGATGGACTACGATGATTGCAGCTCGTTCACTCGGACCACCGACTCCCTCTGATGGCTGGAATCTACTAATTTTTCTTCTATTTATTTCGATTTCTACTCTTGAAACTTATGAATGGAGCTACACTATACTCTTTTTCTCACTTAGATTTTTGATGAGATTGTGTCCTCTTTCTGATAGATATTTCATGATCTTCTTTACAAGTTGGGCATTCTTGACCATCATGCTCCAACTTGAAGGAGGGTGTTAAGAAATATGATAGAGATATTTAATTATAGACATTAGGTCCATTCTAGTGTAGAAAGTAATCCTTTTTCTAGTTGTAATCTGTATTGTAGTTATCCCACATCGGTTACAGACAGCCTAGAGGCTGCTGTCCAAAACTATAAATATTGTAATCATCCTCTTGTAATTATTGCCTTTGATAATGTATTTGAAGTGCCTATTATATATATTATTATTTATTTTACAGCTAGTAATCGTGCAGCTCTTCGACTCTGATCAGTACACTACTACAAAGGGGTGGATGCAAGGCACATATTTAAGGCGTTTGATGGGTTCGCGTTATTTTCCGCCTTGCTACATACTTGCGAGTTCGCAAGCCTCGCTAGCAAGGAAAAAATATATATATTTAAGACGTAAATCACAGATTAAAGGCGGAAGTGGGTTGTGTCGTAAATAAATATGAAATTAAGGCGGAAAAAGATCTTCCGCCTTAAAGGTAATAGGTCGTCACGACATCGCCACCAATACAGAAAGACAAACGATGTTGTAGCGAACTCGGAACCAATAGTCGCCAGTAAAATGATTCAATACTTTGTTTATTGCGATATCGTTACTTATGTGACTCATAATTTAGGTAGGCTTGTAAATGTTTGCCTGTCGCAACTGGGTCGGAAGTGGATGACCGAGAAGGTAGCGTTATCGTGACTTGACACGCCAGTTTTGAACTACAGTGCAAGTTTGTGTGCTTGAGTTGTAGCGAACTCACAAGTTACACTGAAGAGTCAGCGGAATAGTGGCGATATCTGAAGGCATCTGGTTGCAGTCGCAGTTTTTTTAAGGATTGGCCTTTCAAACTAAAAAGAAACAGATTCTATCAAGTACTTTTGAGGTGGGTATTTTCGGATTCACAAATGGATGATTAATTCATATTGGTTGGAGGTATGACTGTTGCCTTCTTGGATTAGGTACGTAATACCCTCGTAATTTGTTGGTTTTTGTCTTGGTTTTGGTTGGTTTTATTTTATAATTTCTTTGTCGTTTGGTTGATTTTGTTCTTTGTGTTATTTCAGTGTGTAGTTTATGATAGGAAGTCAGTGGGTTTGTATAATTGTTGAAGGTTCTACGCAGTTGAGTAGCTTTTTGAAGGATTTGTGAATTATGGACCGCGAAAGAATAATGAACGAGAATGCTCGATTGTCGAAGGAGTATTTAGATTTGGTCGAAAATTTCTTAGATGTTGGGTTGCGACATTCTAGGCAGAATAGCATAGGAGGGGTTAGATGTCCATGCAACAAGTGTAGAAACAACGCCATATTTGAAGATATTGTTGTAGTGCGTGAACATTTAATTTGTAAAGGTTTTGACAAATCCTACACAGAATGGGTTTGGCATGGGGAAGGACATTATGGAAGTGACCAGGTTGAGATGGAGGAGGGTAGCGCTGAGGAAATCCTGCAGTATAATGAACAACTTTCAGACATGTGCGACGATGTTGTAATGGAGTTTGTTGGGAAGAAAAGTATGATGGAGGCAATGTATGACGATAAACAGACAAGCTTATATGTTGGGGCTAGGCATTCTAGACTGGGCGCAACATTGTTGTTAATGAACCTAAAGGCAAGGCATGGTATTTCAGATAAAGGAATGACAGAATTGCTAGAGTTGGTTAAGGAGTTACTTCCTCAGGACAACTTATGTCCTGACAGGGTTTATGCTGCGCGCAAGATATTGTGTCCTATGGGCATGGACTTTACTAAGATTCACGCATGCCCGAATGATTGTATGTTGTATGGGGGGAGTGTTGATTTTTTGAGGGATGATTGCAAGGTATGCGGTGAGTCTAGATGGAAAAAGAAGGAGGGAAAGGTCGAGGTATGTGGAGAAACAGTGACAACATTGACAAAGCAAGGTCCTGCTAAGGTGATGTGGTACATGCCCTTGAAACTGATCAGGCGTATTTTATGCATCTAATTATATGATTTTATATATCTCTTTTGCCATTTGATGTGCACGAAGGTGTTTTTGGTGCAGGAATTATAAGAAAAATGGTGGAATACAATCAAATGGAGAAGTGCTGAAAAAGATGCAAAATCAAGCACTTGGAGCCATGGAGAGGAGCTAGACACTACACTCTTTTTTCCGAAAGGTTTTTTTAATGAGGTGGTGTGCTCCAACGGATAATGGATCATCATTTTCATTATTCCGGGAAGAAGAAGACGCCTGTGAGTTGAAGATGTAATTCTATTACTAGTTTTTTCTACGGGCGGCTAAGTTGTGCTTCGACATGTCGATCACTAATCAGCTATACGTTCTTGAAGATATCAGTATTGGGCTAAATTGTTGCAGTCGCGGACTTAATAAATTGGGCTTAATTGGACTACATGGAGAAGACAATGAAGATTTATTTGAAGGCCCAATTATTTTATAATTTATTAATCAAATTCCTTGTAATATTCGGATTAGGGTTTTGTTTACCCTAAAACCTATATATACTTAGACATTATATTATTTTGGGGGTTCGGGAGTTTGGAGGCCATCCGTAGGCTTTGGAGCCAACCAACACAACGTTTTTCATCATTGATCAAAAATAAGTTTTCTTTTACTTTTCTTTATAATTATTTTCGTGTTTAATTGTTTGATTGTTTTGAATATGTTTAGTAGCTAGGTTAGTTTCCGGTAAGGGTTTTGAAGCATTAACTATGTTTCATATGTGAGGCCTAAATGTGCTTTATAATTATGATGTGTGGATTCCTTGTTATTCTCTGTGTATCCTGTTTATTTCTGAATTGCTTGAGATCTTATCAGTCTTCTGTTATTTGGAATAGTGCCAATTGAGTTCCTCTATTTATCTGTATCTAGGGGGTAGATTCAATTAGTGGCGAAACTATACGCCAATAGTTGGGAATACAGGGTAGATAATTTGTGACAGTTGTTCTGATTATAAATTATCTGAATCGGGTTTCTTTGGTGCTTAATGCTTTTGAGGTATTAAATCTAGGTAGACTATTCCGGCTAGGTTGTATCTTGATTAGAGAAATAGTCAGTTTAGCTATTCTTGCCGGCTATCGACAAAGTAAGAAGAAATTGGATTGGGTGTGCTATTCTCGAAGGTCTATAACTGATTGGTTTATACAACTTAATAAATTACTGAGCCAGTGATCGAATGAATTGTTAATGTGGATTTACCCGTAACCGGATTGCATTGTTTGAGTGTCTTCGTGTTATTTGCATTGTTTATTTTAATTGTTATTTGCTTCTTAGTTTAGTTTAATTTAGTTCTTAGATAGTTAATAGAAACTCTTTCAATATAAAAGGTGGTTTCTAACCAAAAGCTGTATCTTTAGATATAAGAATCTGATTACACTGTTCCTCGTGGGATCGACCCTGCTTACTCTATACTTGAATTTAAACCGAATTGTTTGCAGGTTTATTTGGTAGAAAAACGACTATCAGAAACCGAGATTGACGCATTTGTATGCCAATCCAGTTGATGCAAAATTGTTAACATGGCATTCCGATAGGGTTCGAGAGGAAGATGATGATATTATATCTCACGCTTCTGATGGTGATCAGTGGAAGAAGATGGATGCTATGTTCCCAGAATTTGCAGACGAACCTAGACAATCTACTGACGGAATGAACCCTTTCGGGAACATGTCCAGCACCCACAGTTCATGGCCAGTGATGCTTGTTATTTATAATCTACCTTCATGGTTGATGATGAAACGAAAGTATGTGCTTTTGAACACTATGATCTCGGGGCCTAAGCAGCCTGGTAATGACATTGACGTATATCTAGCGCCTCTTGTTGAGGAGTTGGAATCCTTATTTAAGCATGGGATTCATATTCCTGACGGAAGTCGAGGGGACGCGAAATTCAAGCTTAAAGTCATGTTGATGTGCAGCATCAATGATTTCCCTGCGTTGGGTAACCTTGGAGGGTGTTCTGTGAAAGGTCATTTTGCATGTCCAGTATGTGAGAGCAATACCAGCCATTGTCAATTAAAGCACGGTGGTAAGCCTGTGTGTCTAGGTCATAGACGATTTCTACCTAGGAGTCATCCGTGGAGGAGTGCTAAGAAGTGGTTTAACGGTCAGGAAGAGCATGGCGTTGCCCCCGTCCCATTATCAGGTTCTGAAATATTTGCAAAAGTATCGGGCATGGATAACGTGTTGGGAAAGGGAAAAAATAAAAGCACACAAACTACGATTTGGAAGAAATGTTCGATATTTTTCAAACTTGGTTATTGGGAGCACTTGGATGTGCGCCACTGTCTAGATGTCATGCATATAGATAAGAATGTATGTGAAGCTTTGGTTGGGACGCTCTTGAATACTCCAGGGAAGAGTAAGGATGGATTGAAAACTAGAAAGGATCTAGTTAATCTTGGCATAAGGACGTCACTTGCTCCCGTGCAAGAAGAAGTAGGCACGACATACTTACCACCTGCTTGTTATTCCTTGTCATCTGAGGAGAAGGAGAGTTTTTGTAAGACTTTGAAATCAGTGAAGATGCCTTCTAAATATGATTCTAATATTAGTAGTTGTGTATCTACTACTGAGCTGAAATTGGTGGGAATGAAGTTGCACGATTGCCACAATCTGATGCAGGATTTGAACGTAATTGCTTTGAGAGGTTGCTTGCCTTCTCGCGTTGGAGACGCGGTTGCAAGACTCTGTTATTTTTTTAAACAGATATGTCGCAAGAAAGTGAGTCGGCGTAAGTTGGATGAATTGCAGGATATGGTAATTGAAGTATTGTGCAGGCTAGAGATGTATTTTCCCCCTTCCTGTTTTGACATAATGATTCATTTGATAGTTCATTTGGTGCGGGAGGTGAAGCTTTGCGGACCAGTATACTTGGGATGGATGTATCCATCCGAGCAGTACATGAGCATTTTCAAGCATTTTGTTAAGAATCGTTACCGACCAGATGCCAGTATAGTGCAGCAATATGTCGCGGAAGAGGTAATAGAATTTTGTACCAACTATTTACAGGATGTACCTACTATAGGATTGCCGGTCTAGACACGATGGTAGATTGGATGGTGTCGGACTACGCCCTAACTCTAAATTTGGCCCTTCTTCCAATGAAATCTCTATAGCCCATCTCTACATTCTGCGCAACCATCATGAAGTGAGTCCTTATGTTGATGTTCACCTTAATGAGATTAGGTCAACACACCCGAGCTGGTTGGAACCTAGGATTCTTGAAACTCATTGCAGCGACTTTACTAGTTGGCTCAAAATACATGTGCAGAATGGCGGTGAACACCCTGATGTTGTAAATTGGGTTGCAAAGAGACCCCTCGGCACAGTCACGTCGTTTAACGGGTATGACATCAATGGATACACGATTGGTACTAAATGGAGTGATGATAGATCTGCAACCCAAAATAGTGGCGTATCAGTACCTGGAGAGGGCGATAATGGTTTTTTTGGTACCATTACTGATATATGGGAAATGGACTTTGTTCATATCCGAATCGCACTGTTTAAATGTGAATGGGTAGATCAAGCTGAAGGGGTGCGCTTAGAGGATTTAGGCATGACTGTAGTCAATAGGGGAATTCTTGGGTCTAGAGAAGATCCATTCATCATGGCGGCTCAAGTTCATCAGGTATTCTATGTGGAAGATCCAATTGATCCTCTTTGGGAGATCGTTGTTGATGGAAAGAAAACATTCATCTATGGTGACGGCTTGTTCAATGATGACTACACCGTTTCTAAAGACACCATTCCGCCCTTTGTGTACGAAATTCTAGAGGAAGATGATGACATTGTTTGTGCGTCGGTGTGCAGAATGGATCATGAAGAAGGCATGTGGATTAATCATGCAGGGAAACCTACAAAGAGGAAGGGGCGGCAACCAAAGAAGAAGAAGACCAAAAAGAGTAAAAAACACAAGTAGCATATTTGATTATCATTGGTTTTGAATACTGTGTTTCTATCAAATGTTTGTTTTAATTCATGGTAATTATAATTAAAGTTCATTTGTGATTGAATTTAGGATAATAATTCATGTAATTCATGTAATTCAAACAAAAAAGAACCCTGCTTTAGCATTAGCGATATCGTAACACCCGTCGCTCAATACCAATGTAACTGAACTTGCTCCGTAGCGAACTCGTAACGGGAGCGTGTTTGTTACGAACTCGCTACAACCGGCTTCAAATCGCAGATTAGTTTCTGTCTCTCCATTCTGATTGGTTACGATATCGCTAGGTCCCTTTTTTATTAATTTTATTTGCTAACTTGACTGTTGCGACATCGCAAGTAAGTCGTCACTTCAGAAGAATTTAAATTTAACTCATTTGTAAAGATTATTAATATGAAACAAAGCACAATATTATTACTAATATAAGTACATATATTAAAATAGAAATATTATTCAACATATATAAGAAAGAATTATTCGATACTAATTTGTTGGAGACACAAAAATTTTGAAACCCTAAATTCGAGAATTTAGTACAAGTACTAGCCAACATAGAATGCTAATCTAATCATCCTTGCTAGGAGGTGGGGTCTGTTTTGGAGCTTGTGGATCGACCTTTGTCTTTTTCTTGGCATGCGCCCTCTCAATTCCACGTATCACCTTCTCCGTTATCCAGCAATTTTGATTTATTTTGGCCACACGCTGCCTCATAAGGTCGACAGTGTCTTCTAGCCCCTTGTAGTACGCCACCGAGGGTACAGCTGTTCATGGAAGCAAATCAAATTGAAGAATTATGTACTAAATAACATGTGATAAACCAAAGAACAAGAAATGTAGTGAGGCGTACCTTCGACAGTTTCTCTTACTTCTTCTGGATCAAATTCAAGTGGTTTTTTGGATCCCGCCCCTGTTTTCTCCCACTTGCCGTCAACCAACTCACATTTCCCTTTCCTCTCAAAGTAGGACATTGTGTAGAAGCAACACTCTACCACATTAGGAGACAGTTTCATCTTAGGGTGCTCGTTGGTCAAAAATCTGGTAATGAAATTACCATATGGTAGCTTCTTCACTGTTCTACCATTTTCGACAACACTGCGTCGCATGTGCTCGAATATCACATGCCCCGGGTTCAACCTTATCCCCTCTACCACGCAGTAAACCATGCTTACCGTTGTGTAGTTCATCTCGGTGATCCATCCTCCCTTTGAAACCACAGACCTAGCAACCATCTCATATATTATCCTATCCTCACAACTAAGCTTATAAATCTTAAAATCCCTAGGCTTCCCTAAATTGTCCTTTTGCCTACCAAAAGACTTCTCCGCAAATTCTGCCACTTGCTCCAGGTCGAGAATGGCATTGTCGGGCCATTGTTCCCTACAATAAAAACCAGGGGTAGGAGGATCGCTGAAATCTTCCTCTACAGTATAAGACACATTTAATACCTTGTTAAACATTTCCTCCCCGATCTCAAAGTCCTTCTTATTTACCCTAGTAAACCACCTACCGTTTCCTTTTCTTCCTCGATAAGTTGGTGAAAATTAGCATAAAACTGGCACGTTTCATCTTTATGTGCCGCGTAATTCAAACCTAACAGCTCACCCATGTCGTGGCTTTGAAAGATTTGCATCACTTTTTCTAACCCTAAGTCTTTAATTTGATTGAAATCTACCACATAACATTCTAGCAAGTCACTATGCTCCATGAAATTATAATAGGCTTCGGAAGCATCAAAACTTAAGAATTTGGCCTTGTCAAATTTGGTAGACCTTGAACCAGCAGCCTGAGTCTTGGTTGCCGGTGCCTGAGATGAACCCGCCTGTGCCGGTGGTCGCCGAGCAGGTACAAACGGATTGTGTGCAAGCTGCTTAGTCCTAGCCATTGTTGTTGGGAGATTTAAGCGTGAGGGTGTTTGTGTTTGGGTTGGATTCAATTGATTTTCTCGCGTTTTGATTTCTGAAGATCCCCAATTTTTTTATTTATATAACAGACAATAGCGAGCTCGTAACTTCCGAGCTTGGGGTATAACAATATAGCTTACGATAACGCAACTCACTCGTTAGAGTATAAAACGACAGCGTATCAATTCAAAAAATCCCCAATTTTTGTAACTATATACCAGAAAGTAGCGAAATCGTAACTGCGTAGCTGGGGGTACAATTATGTATTTGCGAGTTCGTAATCCACTCGTTACTATGTAAAACGACAGCGTATCATCAGTAACAAGGACAGGATTAATTCAACTAGGTTACGAACTCGCTACTTAATTGCTTCCTAGTCACGAGATCGTTGTCTCTCGTGCTAGGCTCTGTTGAAGTTTTACGGGTCTTAGCGAGCTTGCAAGAGACAAGGAAGGGTAGGCGATTTGGTAACGATATCGCAAGTGAATCGCGTGCTAGGCTCTGTTAAAGTTTTACGGGTCTTAGCGAGATCGCAAGACGCACGGAAGGTTAGGCGATCGTGTAACGATCTCGCAAGACTCATTTCAGTTTCATTTTGGTAGTAGGCGAGTTACCTGCGTTATCGCTAGAACCTAGTTCACACTAGCAAAATGTACATTCTCACAATTATAACCTTGTTTCCAGTTAACATGTTAACATGAAATGCTCCTAGTCTTAATTATGACCTTTGCATCACCATAAACAAACTAAAAAGTCTATTAAACTTGAATGCATATAGAAATATCTTAACAAACAAAACATGTTGAATCATCCCTATTAAGTCTAGTACATCACAGGCCTGCCACTAAAACGGCGTGCAAATCATCGGTCGAATTATCTTCTACGCCATCTAGCTTCTCCACTGGAGCGTCTTGAACACCCTTCTCCTGGTCATCTTGTGGCTTGCCTTGGTCATTTTCTTCCTTCTCTTGGCCAATTGGAGTCGTATCATCTTGTGTTTCTTAGCATGTCTTCTCAGAATGGACTTCACTTGATTCCTCGGCGAACTCGGGTTCACCAATCAATCTCTCCTTCCTCTTCATCTCATACTTTTCCACATCGTCTTCTCCATCAGACCCGTCACTATCCACATCGGCTTCTCCATCACTATCGTCTTCCTCTTCGTCAGTACCAATTTCAGATGAGCCCTTTGCAGGCAACGGGTCCTTGGCGCTCTCTTTCGGCTGTTGCACACTTGGCCCGGTAGAGTCGGTGTTCTTGGGCAATGTAGTTAGAAAATCCGGTACCTTCTCGTCATCGCTCAACTCGCAGTCTATCAACCCACTTGCCACCAGCTTGTTGAGATACTCGTTGTTTGCATTGGACCTCTTCTCGGCCATTTCAATCTCATTCACCAATTCACCCAGAGACACTACTAGCTGACCACGGGCATCAAATACAGCATCTACAATACATACAAAACTTACGATGTGAGCATTATAATACCTGTGAGCACTATCAACTCCCTTATACAAAAACAAAAAAAATATGTAAAGATGTGAGCATTATCATACCTGATACACCACCACGTGCCCTTCTAGCAGCCTCTTCAGATTCTTTCTTTTTCCCGTACTTACCATCAGCCTTCATCTCCAATCTCTTGTGTTTTAGCCACTCCTTGTCGTACTTGCCAAGCGGCATCGGACGGCCTCTTTGGAAAATTCCCGCTTTCCTGATCAAGGCTGTAATCAAACCGCCGTATGGAAGCGCCGCGGTCTTGTGCCTCGTCATCTTCATCATCTGTGTCAGAATAGTGTAGCCGGGGTTGATTGGAATCTTCTCCATGATGTGGTAGAACACAATGAGGCTGCAAACTGTTGGCTCCCAGGCATGACCAAGAGATGGCAACACATTCCCGCAGATTAGTTCAAACACTAATCGCTGCTCCTCGGTTAGCCTGTGGATCGGGTATCTCCTAGTTGTACCAGGCCTATTTGATTTTCTCCCAAACCACTTCATACCCATCTCACCCGCCTTCAACGGCTTTTTGGGGCTAACAGCTGGAAAGCATTGTTCATAATGAACCTCGTACGGCCCATCTTTCTTGGTAGGCCTGAGATAGTCACGACTCTTGTAGGGACATTTGAGCACACTGTTTATCATAAACTTATCTACTTTAAACTTCACCCCTCTCATAATAGTAGTGATATCATCCAAACCCTCCTCTAACCCTAGGTTTGCATAAAACTGTAAGAGCTCCTCTAGGTAAATGGGCTCGGGGAGTTGTAGTAAATAGTCTAGATGTTGTTCCCTAAAGTGGTCTAGCACATAATCGATTTGCAAAGTTGGCACAACACAACTGTCAAACACATTGTTATTGACTATTTTCCGAGAAGAACAGCAAGCATACCTAGCCCTGGCGGCGTCATTGAAGAATTCTGGAGTCTCTGCCTCTTCAGTGGCAGTGGCATCGTTGGCAGCGCCATCAACATCAGCTCCGGCATCTCCGGCGGGTGGCTGAACAACATCACCCCTCTCCTTGTCGTACTTTCCAAGCGGCATCGGACGACCTCTTTGGAAAATTCCCGCTTTCCTGATCAAGGCTGTAATCAAACCGCCGTATGGAAGCGCCGCGGTCTTGTGCCTCGTCATCTTCATCATCTGTGTCAGAATAGTGTAGCCGGGGTTGATTGGAATCTTCTCCATGATGTGGTAGAACACAATGAGGCTGCAAACTGTTGGCTCCCAGGCATGACCAAGAGATGGCAACACATTCCCGCAGATTAGTTCAAACACTAATCGCTGCTCCTCGGTTAGCCTATGGATCGGGTATCTCCTAGTTGTACCAGGCCTATTTGATTTTCTCCCAAACCACTTCATACCCATCTCACCCGCCTTCAACGGCTTTTTGGGGCTAACAGCTGGAAAGCGTTGTTCATAATGAACCTCGTACGGCCCATCTTTCTTGGTAGGCCTGAGATAGTCACGACTCTTGTAGGGACATTTGAGCACACTGTTTATCATAAACTTATCTACTTTAAACTTCACCCCTCTCATAATAGTAGTGATATTATCCGAACCCTCCTCTAACCCTAGGTTTGCATAAAACTGTAAGAGCTCCTCTAGGTAAATGGGCTCGGGGAGTTGTAGTAAATAGTCTAGATGTTGTTCCCTAAAGTGGTCTAGCACATAATCGATTTGCAAAGTTGGCACAACACAACTGTCAAACACATTGTTATTGACTATTTTCCGAGAAGAACAGCGAGCATACCTAGCCTTGGCGGCATCATTGAAGAATTCTGGAGTCTCTGCCTCTTCAGTGGCAGTGGCAACGTTGGCAGCGCCATCAACATTAGCTCCGGCGTCTCCGGCGGGTGGCTGAACAAGAACTTCTTGTGCCGCCGGCGGGTGAACCTCCTCATTCTCGTACTCAGTCCGGTGGCGCTTGTTTCCGGCTGATCCCCGTCCCCTACCACTACTAGAACCCGACCGGCATCTTCCACTGCCAGAACCCCTGGTTTTTGGCGGCATAACGTCGGCTAGATTGCTGGGATTTAGGCCGGATTTGTCTGTGTCATCTGCTTTCTCTCGGTTTCAATTTGGGGCTAATTAATTTTAGCCCCGATCCCTAATTTTTTTTTATACTCAGTTATGTAGCGATGTCGCTACCTCACACGTTAGTAGCTACCTAAACCTACTAGCGATATCGTAAGTAAGTCTCTCATACCTACAGTTTCAGTTACGAGATCTTTAATATGCTCGCCAGTCAAGCGTGTCATTAGCGATATCGCTACAAGCTCTATTCATAATTTTATCAAATTTAATTAAACCTGTAGCGATATCGCTAGTAGCCAAAAACCCTTTTTTTATATACTTATTGACTAGCGATATCGCAACAAGAATTTTGGGGTTTCATGGGTTTGTGGGTCTGTGGGTTTAGGGTTTAACTATGTTAACTTGTAAAGTAGCGATTTCGCAAGTAAACAAGCTAGTTTGAAGATAACTAAAACAATATTAATTTTTTTTTTTTTGAAGCACTTTAAAAGTCTGAAATATATACATTTTTAAAAGAGAGAGTATAATACCATTTTTTGGAAAATATCGGTCATGAGATTATCTCAAGTAGAGTACGTCTTTGTACATCAGCATGAAAATGTACATAAGCAATATAACACAACTCAATGTAAAACCAACATAATTCAGTTTCAATTTTGTTAAGAACAATCATATTCTAAAATATTTTCATTTTTTATATAGACGGTATAATACTAAATTTGGAAGATATCGATCATAATATTATGTCTATCAGAGCACATCTTAGTACATCAACATGCAATATTATGAAGCGATAATCGTTAGTATGATGTGTGATCACAATTGGTGAGTGTATGTGTGCATGATACTTTGTTTACTTCATGAATTGTACTTGTAATCACAGACATGAGTTACAGTAAACCAAGTTTCTCTAATCAAAAGCAAGTGAACTGCGCATATATGTAGTTCATGTGTGAACAACAACTCTGCTGTTGTCTTTAAAGGTAATCGCCGGACATCGTTTACAAGCGTACACGTGATTTGTAGAGTTTCTTAATGTCTTACAATTACAGATTTAGATTCTGAAACGCTTTATATAGTGTAAGTGCACATTAAGTCAACCAATCCCTATACTGTTATACATCAACTTATGACGGAACAAATAAAAATTATTTTTACAATAGAAGAATTTGAGTTTTATTCCATAACATCATATTGTTTATATCGTGATCCAAGCATGTATGAGTGCGTTGTAAAAAAAGTCAGATTATGTTATGTAGCTTTGACGATCATAGGTAGCGAAATCGCAACTACCAAGTCACAAAATTTTTTGTGGCTTTTCAGTTACGATATCGCTAGAAAGATAAAGTACACCATAAAAAAGTTATTACATGAGCATGTAACGAAATCGTAACAACCCTAGTCAGCTGTAACGAGAGAGTTCCGAGTTCGCAACAAGGTAAGCTACAATAAAATGAATACGTTAAAGAACAGAAAAACACAACACTTTTGGCATCTTTTCCATCACATCTTACGGGTTTCATCTCCAAAAATCAAACTTTTACACATCTTCTCAAATCTCCTCACCTTTCTTCACATAAAATCTCCATATCCCATCCCATACATGTTCAAAACATCTATTGTGTCAAAACAAAGTGGAACTAGCCACTAATTGAATGCAAAAGATTGGTAAGTTTTGCAATGAATACCCAACTACATTTTTCTCTATATTCTTGCAATTAATGTCAATCTTTAGTTGTGCTTCTTCAATTTGATAACATCCTTTGTTGTGGGTAGGAGAGGGACAAACAAGGTAGACCATCCCCAACCAACATAATCAATTCTCCCGACACAACCTTGTCATATACCAAAGGTACGATTTCTTTCATTCTTATTTGCTAAAAATTTGATTTTCTTGTACATAGTGCCTCCATTAATCAAATTATTACTAAATATCATGTCAGAAGCATGTCCCGAACGAAAATCAAGATTTTATTTTAATGCTGTCACTTGCAAGTTTAGCCCTAAATTTTAGGATTATATTTCATAAGGTTTGACTTAGAAGTACAGCTTTGACTTATTAGCGTTGTATTAGGCATTAACTAATTATACTATGCAAGGGAAAGCTTAATGGATAGCCCAACAAGTTCCGGTAATTCCGACTCAAGTGGGGGGGAAATGTTGTTGGCGGTTCAAGTGAGGTTAAAAGACAACGAGAATTGATTCGCGCATCGAAAGAAGCTCAACTCCTCACACATTATCGAGAATTAGAGATTAGGATCGATAACAAAATACTAACACATGTCAAGTTTAATGACATTGGTGTTGCTATTTAGCACGACGATGATGCCGCCCGATGGTCGAGTTGGTGTGCTAAGACGGGTAGGATACGCACACCATTAGACACAAAGGATTGGAGGCTACTAAGCATCGACATAAAGAAGGATATATGGAAGGAATGCAAGGTTAGTGTGGCATTTGTTATTTTTAATTACAATTGAAAATTGTGAATGTGACTAAGTTTTGATTTCATTTGTAGCGCCCCTTTATTATCGAGGCAACATCTTATGATCAAGTGAAGAAGAAGACTCTTCAAATCGCATCAAAGGCTCATCGAGAACACAAATATACCCAAGCCGAGGATTATATCAAACCAAAGGGCACGAGGTTAGGGCAAGTTCCAAGTACGCGTTACGATCACATTGTACCCCTTACTTGGGAGGCATTCAAGAAGCGATGGTTAGAAAATGACGCAAAGGTTAGTTTACTTACTAGATCTTGCAATAATAGTTTCATGCCAATTAGCCAAATATTTTTGTTTCCATTAGTGCTTTATTCCTAAAATAACATAGACCTTTTAAAAGGGTTTGGGGGATAAGAAGCGCAAAGCAACTGTTGATAATGTTATGCCTTACACCGGGGGTAGGGCGGGGTACTTGGGTGTGGGGAGGAAGACCTAAAAAAAAAAGGGAAACCGAGGTAAAAGAGCTTGTGGATGGGGGCATGGACGCAGAAGATGCGAACAAGCTAGTCATTGCCGAAGACCCTACAACATATAGTAGACAGCAATTAGTCGTCTTTGGTAGAATTAAAAAAGACGGGACTTTCTCAAGTGATGAGGCAAAAAGGGTGGCTAATCGAGTGGTACGCTTTACCTACTACGCCATACCATGTTCCATTTTAGTACTACAATCAAACAATCAAACACAACAATTGATGACGATAATAAATTTTATTTTACAATACTACCTTTTTAGGACGAGGTCGAGCGTGAAGTTGAAGAAGGCTTGTTCATCCCAGTCGGTAAACACGATGTGCTACGTAGGGCACTTGGGAAGGCCGAGCATCCGGGAAGAGCTAAGGGAATTGGTGGTTATGTTACTCAAATAGAGGCGTTTGGTATCAAACCTAGTAGTAAAGACCCTAAACCATCCAAACTCCAAATAGCATTGAACCAAGCCAAAAAATCCGACCAAGAGGTCAAGAAATTGAAAACAATGTTGGCCAATATATGTTCTTTTATAAAGTATCCTCTTCCATCCGATTTTTGTGACACCGATCCAATCAATGGACCCTCGTCTAGAGGTTCACATCCTTCCCCACAACAACATGAGGTTGACCAACTTATTTTTGACCAACCTACTTTTGACCAACCTATTGTTGAAACCAACAAGGAAATATGCACACCTTCGGCCCCTATCAAAGAGCAAGTTCACATACAACCATCCGATCCCAAACCAAAGGTACGTTAAATTCTTGCACCTCAATGAAATGAATAATTCTACACAACTCATTATTATTGATATTTTATAAATATACTCTTCTTACATATGTCTAATTCGACCTAATTAAACATGCCTTATTTGTATATTAGAACTCCCCTTCTTGCAAGTTATACGCTGAATGTGGGATGAATTCTCAACCCCGCCACGTTGCAATGGGAAATTCATATCCTAACATGGCACTACATCATGAAGTCAAAGTCCCTATTGGTTTCGTTAGGGTTTCTATACTACATGTGTTAGTGGAGGATGCGTTGGTATCGGTCGCGGATCAAGAGTACACGACAGTGGGTAAAGGTTTGGGCCGTTTGTTTTGTGGCCCAAATGGTTGGTCGTTGATGTGAATTCTAATTCTATCCCAATTAATAGAAACACACCTTCACCCGTCGTAGACCCACTAGATTTCACGGTAGCTAAGAAGCCGATGTCGGCGGGAGAAGTTGGATTCATAAAATCACTCCCGGGATTCCTTCGCACGTTTTATAATCTGGTGGGCCACCATAGTCGGGATTCTGTTTACTATATCTACTCCAATAAACAGGTGTTCAGCGAAGCGAGGGAATTAGTCGTTCCATGGGAAGACTTTGCCCTTTTCTGGCACTATAAAACCCTTCCCGAAACAATCCTTATACTACATCAAATGTAAGCTACTTGATCTCATCTCTTCTATCGTATTGCAAGTTACGAATTTTCATGTACTTATGCACTATTATACGTTCATATCTCATCTATTGTTTATTTAGGTACATGCAATGCCTTGCTCTAAACGCAAAGACTTTCATTAGGTTTTTGCACCCAATATGCTTGCAAGAAATGAATGAAAGTAATCAATCACGACTTGCTTATCTCTCTAAAATCCTTAGTGACAAGACCAAGACAATTTACATAGGCCAATATCTAGATAGGTTAGTTTTCTTTGTTTCAATTGGATATTTGCCTTCGTAAACATATTAATCTTCGAGACGGGTTCTTACATTTTCATTTCTTAAAATATGTAGTGGCCATTGGATTTTTGTAGCTATGATACCATCGTTGAAGCGAGTGTATTGGATGGACCCGCTACACTTTGGTCCATCTACAAAATTTGCAGATTTATTAGAGGTTGCTATGCATAGTGCACATGATGACACACTACTTCCCTTCAACCTTATACAGATTCAGGTGACATTACAAATCCAATGCTCATTTATTTCCACTATGATTTCATTTCAAATCATTTGTTATACTTCTTCACTTTCAGCACCGAAAGCAATTGTCAAATTGGGAGTGCGGTTACTATATGATGTTGTACGCAAGCGAGTGTGTAGTTGGCCTTGTTCAAGATAATTTGGAATTACATCGCGTAAGCATTCTTATAACCTACTTATTGTACCTATTACTATCTACGTTGCATTTAATAGTATTAAAAAAACATTTCATATTCTTAGATTATCGAGGAAAATCATGCACCATACACCAAGAAGGAGTTGGAGAATGGTAGAGATGCATTGGCTAGACACTTGGTCCTTATTAGATCTCGGTACATCTCTAGGCCTCACATTCCCAATAAAAGCTAGTTTATTTTTTTGTCAAATGGATGCATGTACTTTTGAGTTCCATTACTTCCATTAGTTTATAAAGTGTGGCTTGATAGTGTTTCATGTTCATGTTTTGTGCTTACATACCATGCATCTTGCAATTGACAGCTTAGACAATTAAAATGAAACCCAATTTTAGTGGAAATGGGTGGAAATGGCTCAAATCCTATAATTTTGTGACACTTACGAATTCACTGCGATATCGTTACTTCTCTCGCCAGTGACATTAAAATTGTTGCGACCATCTTGTATTGTCGCTACATCACTCGGCAGGATTAAATTTCTGAGCTTAGTTTTTGCGCCATCGCTACCCAATCGCTCGTTCTTCTCTGCCTCTCCAATCTGATCTCTGTCGAGCTCGTAACTATTCACGCTAACACCAGGCGAATATCTAGCTTAGTCGTAACGTCATCTGTTTTTCTTGCTCACCCAATGCTCAAACGACGTCGTTTAAATGAAGCGAGATTAGTAGCGAGTCCGTAACTATGCACATAAGTGATTTTCTTATGACATCGTTATCTCTCTCGAACCAACAATTTTAATTATATTTTTATAATTTAATTTTTAAAAATTTTATATTCTTACAATTTTTATTATATACAATTTTTCTGTTGCGATGTCGCTACGGTATTACTAGCGAGTAGCACGTTGCTCTCGTAACCTGTCTCGTGTTGTTTAACCCTAAATGTTTACTTAGCCTTGTAACGATTTCGCTACTTTAGACCCAGCGAATCGCCTCTGTTTCTCGTAACTAGTCTCGTCAGCAGACGAATATATGACAAGCTAGGATACCTTACGGAGTCGTAACTACTGTTAGCGATCCGCAAGGTTAAAGTCGCAACCAATCTCGCACACATTTATAACAGTCTAGGCTTTCCAGTGTTGCGATATTGTTAGTATTTCATCTGGCGATCCGTAAGCTTCTGTCGTAACAAAACAATCAACCATTTGTTTAGTATTAGCGTTGGCTAGTTACGAACTCGCAAAGAGTCAATTCATATCATCAAGACGTGCATGCTAGTGAGTTCGTAAGTACTGAGCAAGGCGGATAACCCTTCATCTAAGGCGGAAACAAACGCCTTAAATCCAAAAACATCTAAGGCGGAAGAGGAACCGCCTTAGATGATTTTTCTCATTTAAGTCACTACCAGGGAAGGCATTTGTTTTCTTCCTTAACACATGAAAGATGAACTGCCTTAGATGGCTTGATATTCTAGTAGTGGTATATGCCTATAATAAATAGCTCCAATTTGGTACTTGTCTTTGAACCCGACCGATTGAAAAGCTTCATGGAGCCTATCCATTGACAGTTTGCCCCTTGAAAACTTACCAATTAAAGCATTTTTGTAGTGTGATGCAACTGTTTCGGCCTGAGATCGAGTGACAATACACGTCATTTCCTCTTTGTGCTGGGTGATTAGAGAGATTTAGGGATTTGAGGGAAGCGTGGTTGTAAGTGAAGTGGATCTGTTTGTCAGTGCTTGAATGAAACTCTTTCCAATGGCAGAACCACCAAGTGGGGGTGGTGGCTTCGCCATGGGCACTGTTGCAGTAGCCGTTGTGACTATCCATTGACGGTGGGGCAGGGGCTTAACGATTGGAAAAAGAGTCGTTGCGGTGGTGTTGGTTTCTTGGGGAAAGAGAATGAAGATAGAAGAGAGAGCATTCACGATGAGAGAGAAAGTTTTTTAGTAGATCTTAATTGAATTGATGGACGCTGCAACAGCAGCCCTCACTAGACCCAGCATTGTTAAAATCTGTGTTGAGGTAGACCTAAGAAAAAATCTCAAATCAACTATCAAGCTAGCAATTAGGGGGGAATATTCTTAGATATACAGTAGAATTAATAAGTCCATGGTTCGCACTCTGGGATTTCGTTCTGACTTGGACCAGGGCCCGAGAAGGGTAAGGGGCTCGAGATACGCGGGACACGGACTCACGGGTCCATCGGCCCAAATTCTTATAAGGAACGCGTATAGTCTGAATGTCATATAAGGAATACACATCCTCTACTTATGGGAATACAATTGTTATCACCATAACAGTTGTATTCTTACTATAATTACATATCTCACCGATCTACACGTTTGAGTCCTATAAATACAAAGGTTGGTTGCCTCTCTATTCATTATCTGATACACACTACGCCTTACGCTTACAAGTTTCTCAAAATTGTCACTGACTTAAGCATCAGAGTGTCTACCCATGGGCCACCCAGGGCTTTTTCTTGCAGGTCAGTTCGTGAGCTTGATCGTGATCAAGCGCGGGTTCCAGACATCCATCAAGAATATGAGGATCTGCCCCAGTATTGTACTAAATGTTGTATGCTTGGTCACTGTGATGATAACTGCACCATTCTCCACCCAGAGCTTAAACAAAAATTGAAACCACTGTCGAATACCAACCCTAAGCCCAACCTCCCTACAAAGGTTACACTACCAGAATCAGGTCTGAAGAATGACCAGTTCATAGACCTAAAATATTATGTTGCGTCACCACAAAAGGAAGATGAGCAGGCCATACTAATGTAAGTTCAAGACACCTTAGTCTCCTCTGCAATAAGTGAACATAAGAACACTACTGAAGTTTTCGAAAATCACATGGAGGCAGGTCCTTCTGGAGTTACAGCCAAAGATGAGCAAGCTAAAAATCCTAAAGTCTGGACTAAGGCAAAGAAAAAGAACCATTCCCCTTCACTCAACCTACTCCCACTCCTCTCAGCCCCTCACCAGACCATCCAACACTCATTGTTTATGCTCCTAGCCTCAAATCAAAAGGTCAACCTTTACATGATCAAGAGCTACTCAGAAATATTACTACTCCAACAAAGAAGGGCATCTATACATAAGATGATCTCCAAGTTGGAGCTGGTAAGCATACTAAATTATTTCATTATTTTTCCCCAAACAGAAAAACTTCTGTCTTATGATCACAACAGGAATAGGTTCTCTATCTTAAGGGATATAAATCCTGATGAGGAGGATGATGATCCACTGCCAAATCATGATATGGAATCCTCAGGGGATGACAACCTGATTGACTCAGGTCAGGTAAACACTTCACTTACTGATTTGAGAGAAGAAATTGATACTCTTGATAATCCTATGATGGAAAAATCAAAACTAGCCAATTTATTCACTCAAATTATTAAGAAATTTACTCCAAAGAAAAGAGCAAAAAATCCATCACCTAACATTGTGTTGACTAGATCAAAAGGCACTAAACAACAATTTTAATGTTAAACACAACTCTAAAAATCCAATGTTTAGTCTGGAATATAAGAGGGATAATAATCTTTATAGATAGACTCGCTGACATGATTAGAGTACATAGAATAGAAATTTTATGTCTAATTGAACCGCTACATAGAAGCACAAGATAGAAAAATACAGAAGAATTCTGAATTTTTCAAACTCTATGTGTGCTGACAGTGGAAACATATGGCTTTTCTGGAATAATCAGGTCCAGATCACTTTAAACATTGATCATCTGCAATTTCTCTCTATCAATTTGTTCAGTCCAAAAATGAATACTTCAATTTGAAAGGAGTATTCATATATGAACCGAGAACAGTTCCTGGCAGAGTTTTATTGTGGCAAGCTATCAAAACAAAATAATTGGATAACTCTTTCTTAATTGGAGCATTTAATACAATAAAATCACCACATGAGTACAGAGGTCCTGCAAATCCAAGCTTGAGGAGTACGGCTAAATTTAAAGAGTTCATATCCTCAATAGTACTGTCTGAAATCAACACAATGGGCAGCCTCTTTACTTGGTCAAAAATTGGCTAAGAGGTCCTACTACTCAAAAATTCGACAGAGGTTTAGCCACTCAAAGCTGGAAAGCTCAGTTTCCCACATCATCCATACACATATTAAGTAGAGACACATCTGACCATGCACCCATGCTTTTTTGTTATAGGTAGCTCCATCCTATCTACACCTAGTTCATTTAGGTTCATCAATACATGGTTCAATAGAGAGGAATTCTTGGATATCATTTCCAATGATTGGAATTCCCCACTGAAATCTAGTATGCTTGGCTTCTTCATGAAACCGAAGAGGCTGAAGCTAACCATTAAATCATGGAATAAATCATCATTTGGCAACATTGATAACAATGTTACTCAAGCTGCTGAAACCCTCGGGTTGCAAGAAATAGTGTTTGATAATGACAATTCAATTAATGAATTGATCGAACTCAAACAACTGAAAGCAATGCATCTAAGAGCTCTAAAAGAACAGAAAAAATTCAAAACATAAATCTAGATTTACTTGGCTCAAAGAGGGAGATGATAACACTATATTCTTTCATAACACTGTGTAAGAAAAGAGAGCCGGTGTTAGTATCAATTAGGTAAAAACTCTCAAGGGATATGGCTGGAAAATATGGCTGAAATAGAGTTAGAAGCAGTTTCATACTGATCTGAACTCTTAACCGCACCTCCAAATCTATTAAATGGAGAATTCTATGGCCAATTTGTAAGCCAAATCCCCAAAATAATTACTGATCCTGACAATCTTGATTTAATCAGACCAGTAGACATGGAAGAGTTCAAGGCAACTGTTTTTAATCTTAATAAAAACAGTAGCCCTGGCCCTAATTGGTACTCCTCAAATTCTTTATAAAAGTGTGGGAAATAATTAAATACGACCTGCTTAATGTAGTTCATGATTTTATGAGCTCTAATGACATCCCAATTGGCATTGCTACGACCTGGATTGCATTAATTCCCAAGAAAGATGTAATATCTTCTTTTGATGATTTTGGGCCTTTAAACCTTTCCAATTTTATCAATAAATTTTTTTCAAAGCTTTGATGGAAAGACTTAAACCTTATATGCCTAAAAACATATCACCACACCAAACTTCTTTTGTGGAAAACAGAGATATTGCAGACAACATTATTTATCTCAAGGAAATGATAAGATTCCTTGATAAAAAATACAGAAACCCCAACTGTATTATCACATTAGATTTGAGAAAAGCTTTTGACATGGTTAACTGCGGATTTTTAAAAAGCATTTTAATTACTACATTTTGGTATTCATGGAAAATTTGTGCACTGCATTATGAAAAATCTTAAAATTGCACAATTTTCAGCTTTAATCAATGGAAAACCAAATGATTTTTCAAACCAACTAGGGGCATTAAATAGGGAGACCCCCTCTTCTTTTTTTAATTTTTTTTTCTTAGTCCTTTACAAGAGAACTAGTCTACTTGTTTTCCTGGTTCACTACACTATTATGATCTTCCTGCTGGTCCTGCTCCAATTTCCCATCTGAGCTATGCAGACGATACAATAATATTTCTAAAATCCTCAAAGTCCAACCTTGTCAAACTAAATTCTTTCCTTGTGGATTTTGAACAAACCATAGTATAAAAGATAATTTTTTACAAGAGTTAGTATTTTCTGGGTAAGTCTGTCACCACGGATAAGATAAGAATGGTTCATGAGGTATTACATATGAAAAAAAAAGATCTTTTCCATTTAAATATCTTGGTGTCCCAATTTTCAAAGGGACGGTGCTTACAGAATATCTTTTACCTCTTATTCAAAGTTTGGAAAATAAAATTCCCAATTGGAAAAATATTTGGTTATCTCCTGGTGGAAAAATAACCTTGATAAATTCTTGTTTATTTTCCATTCCTCAACATGTATGGGATGTTATGAAACCCCCTGTGTGTGTGATTAGAAGAATTGAAAAAAATCTTTTTAGATTTTTCTGGGGTGAAACAGACCTTAAAACAAAAAATGTCTGGAAAAAATGGTCAGATTTGTGTTACCCTGTTGAACAAAATGGAATAGGTCTTAGATCCATCCAGTCTATAGTTACTGCATGCTCCCTTAAACTATGGTGGAAAATTTCAATTGGGGAAACTTTGTGGGCTAAATTCTTATGGACCCTTCCTAGGTCATATAGAATTTCTCCTAATTGGAAAAGAACTATGGAAGTAAACATTGTTGCTAAGTAGCTTACTAGAGTCATTCATGGTCAGGGAACTAGTAATTTTTGGAACTCTAATTAGACACCTTATGGTGCTAGCTCTGATCTCTGTAATACTCAAATGAGTGATATCGCCACTGATTTCTCCATTCATGATTTATGCATTAACAAATACATTATAATTGCCTCCGTTACAACCATTGGTGCCTCCCTCTCTTATTCAACTTTTACAGGTTGCGTCATGTTTTCAAACCAGAGGGAACATATTAGTCTGGATTCCAGATGAGAAGGGACATTTCACTTTCAAATCTGCATACATGGCCATAGCAAACACTAGAGGTACCACTGATACTTTATCAAACATTTGAAATTCGAGATTGCAGAAAAGAGTCAGTATTTTCATGTGGAAATTGGTTAATGATTTTCTCCTTTTTTCAGACATCCTTATGAGAATGGGTTTTCACTTACCATCCAAATGTTTTGCAGGCAATAATTCTGATTCTATAGACAATTGCTTTAATGATTGCATTATTGCTCAGTCATTGTGGAAACAATTTCATTATATGTTTGGAACTGTACCGATGTCTTTTGATAGTACCTGGGATAGAATATCATATCATCCCTCATCATAGTGAAAAACCAAACTCAATACTGCTCTATTTAAATTGAATCCATCAATGATATGTTGGATGATTAGGAAGGCTAGGTATTCATTTATCGTTAAGGAGTTGAAACCAAATGCTGAATCCCTTAAAAAGGCAATTTCTAACCTTGCATTTCTCACTTTTAGTGCTAAACCCATACTGTCAAACTCGGCCTTTGATATCGAGTTATTTAATTTGGGTTTCCTGCCACTGCATGCTAGACCACCCCAACCACTCATTAGATCCATTATCTGGAATCCACCCTTACATGGCTTCAAAATGAATGTTGATGCATCCTGGCATAACAATAACACTTATGGCATAACTGTTATAATGAGGAACCTCTCTGAATCTTTTGTTCATACTAATTGTTACTTTATTAGAGCTTTACCTCCCTTGGAAGCAGAGATACTAGCTATCTAATTAAGTTGCAATTAACCTTGCAAACAGTATGCAATCTCCATGTACCATAGAGACAAACTGCCTGGGGGCTGTTAGTGCTATTTCTCAACCTCCCCATGGAAACTATATGACCTTGTCTCTAGAATGCAACTAGGCCCAACTACTGTATTAGCACATATTTACAGGAAAACTAATTTAGTTGCTGATGCTTTGGCAAAGCTGACCTTCGCACTTAAATGTGGCACTGATTACTCCTATGCTCAATTATCTGATAAAATCAAAGGCTTGATTATCTTAGAAAAACAAGGTACTCCATCTTTTAAAACCTTTTAAAGCTTTTAGATGTTGCTTATAGGTTTACTCTGTCATTGCAGAAGTCCACTGCAAATATGCTACAAGTCAGCAAACCTGAGTCCTCAAACAAGGTAGATGTACTACAGCCAACAAGCATCACCCTATTCAGATGGAGGCCTTAACTATCTCAACTTTGTCTGTATAGAGCTAGGAAAATTTCATATCAAATTTGGGTGCCGCTTTGTGTTTTGTATTCACAATTCACTAATAGACTCTCATATTTTGGTCTCGTTTTTGTTTCCTCGGCTCTCTTGTATAATATAGACTAGAACATAGTCTCAGGTAGTTTAAATCCCATTTTAGAAGCATATGCTATGCTTCGGGGTATTTTTGCTCCACAATCCGAAAGGAAATTTATGATACTATGCCTTTGAAAGGCTTTTTTACGGTCAAGGGAATCTAATACAAATCCCCACCACCTCACAAGTGTGATTTGTAATTTTAAAAAATGGTAGCATTCAATTTTAGAGAACAAAGTTATTTCATCCGATATAGAGTACCAGATATTCTCTCTCCTCAAAATCTCTGTTTTATAGTACATATAGAACATCTGTTAGATTTCAAAAATGACCAAAAAGTCTATATTTTTCTAAATTCTCTATTTAGAGCATCTGTTGGACTTGCTCTAAGGCATTCTTCTCATGAAATTTTGTTAAAATCAGTTTAGTTAATTATCTTTTTTAGTTTTTAGTTTAGGTTAATATATTTAAAATTTTCAGTTCAGTTCGGATGAATATGTTTAATTATTTATTTAAATTTGTTATAAGTCTACCACATACAATGATATATGAAAAAATAAAATTATTTCAATTTATTTCACTTATTTAGTTTTTTTTTAATGAAGTCCACACTAGGTGGGGGGATATTCATTTGGCTCCCCTAACCATCAGCAAGAATAAATGACCTAGGTCATATTTTAGTACACAGTGGTTAATCACCTCTATACACAGCCATGAAAGGCTCAAAAAATGGGATGGATCATAGCCAATGTTGGCTCAAAAAATGAAGTAATATCTAAGACTGACAAAATATATGGCCTCAAAACTCAACTTAACCTCCGAGCATGTTAGTGAATCATTAAATGAAACACAAATCTTCCAAGAGGAAGTCAGAATGGCCAAAAAACAATCAAAAAGAGTCTGTGAAGGGTCAGTGCAGAAATGTGCCAACTCTGAGTGCCAAGTGCTTCCCTTTGATGTTTGACTGCTCCTTGTATCCCACTGATCACTTATCAGTGGGTATTCATCACCTGCATAGTGAGAGATTCAGTAGTCTCTGCTTCTTCTAACAATTATGAAGTTCTAAGATTAGGCACACCCATTTTTTCTAGTGTAATAGAGTTCCTTATGTGGAGGGGTGCATCACTTATTTGAATTGGACTAGTGATATTTTGAGAATAGGCATATTTGGCAAGGAAATATGCCACTTGATTTCCTTCCCTATATACATGTTTTAGTACTACACCCTGCAGCTGTGCATGGATATCTGAGCATGTGCTAAATAATTTCCAGTTCCCTAGCTCAGGGTTATGGATAGATTTGACAGCTTGAAGACAATCACTCTCCAAAATAAAGGATGGCTGGATGGTTCTACCTAGTTGAATGCCAAACTGTATTGCCAACAGTTCAGCAAAGGGGAGTTGGCAATGCAGTGATTCATGAACATTGATATTACCTGTCCTAAGTTATCTCTAAATATAATACCTATTCCAACTGCACCATTTAAAAATGAAGCATCAACATTTATTTTTATACCTAGATCAGGGGGAATCCACCTAATTGCTCTAATCAATTTTGGCTTTTTTTGTCTCAGAAAGGGAACCAGACCAATGAGCAGAAGATCCCCATGCGTTACAGCACTGCCAACTAGTGGATAGGCTGTGAAGATGAGAGACACTTTTTTAGCAATTAGCATCAAGGTTTCAGTGTGAGTTTGTAACTGGTCTTTAAATAGTAAATTATTCCTTCTGCACCACAAGAACCATATGCTTGTAATAACATTAGGAGCACAGCAAAGTAATGGATTGGCACTGAGAGAAAAACATAATTTAATAAGATGACCCTTCCTGCAAAAGTTAACCATCTGTTCTTCCAACCAGTAAGCATCCCTCCATTCTCTCAAGTAAGGGTTGGTAGTAGCAGATCTTGTTTCTACCACTGAATATTGGGACCCCCAGATACAGGAAAGGCAGCTTACCCTTTTTCATCCCTGTTTTTCTTTTGATCATCCTAGTTCTGATTTTAGTGGCATTTCTGTGCACATAAAATTCAGACTTTTCAAAATTTATTTTCTGACAAGAAGTTACCTCATATGCATGCATGAATTTTTTGATCCTTCTCAGATTCCTTTTGGAGGCCTTAGAAAAAATAACGTATCATCAGCATACATCAAGTGTGAGCTGATCTGAATGCCCCTTGGCATGATGAATGGTTCAATGTATTGCAGTTGCATTAATTTTCTGAGACCTTTGGAGAAAGCTTCAGTAGCTATGTTGTATAGAAATGGTGATAGGGGATCACCCTGCTTGATTCCTCCTGTGGATGAGAAAAATCCAATTGCAACACCATTAATGAGTACAGAAAACCATGATGCTTTTATATTCTGAAGAATAACCTTGACTGTGAGGCCATTGAGTCCAAAATCCAGTAAAATTGAATTTAAAAAGCTCCATGAGATCCTATCAAAACCTTTCTTCATGTCAAGCTTGAAAATTATGTTGTTACTGTCAACTTTCTTATTCAAGATTCTTACCACTTCTTGCATATGCAATATGTTATTAGAAATGTCCCTCCCTTTCATGAATGTAGACTGCTCCTGAGAGATCATTTTCTCCATCAGTGGCTTTGTTCTTTCCATCATTATTTTTTAGAACACTTTGCTATCAAAGTTTTGGTCTAAACTCTTAAAAGGTGCTAGGGTTTTGGACTTTTGGTATTAGAGTGAGCTATGTGCTTGCCATAGCCCTTGGCATTTCTAAACCTGTAAAAAATTCTTGTGCTGCAGACAACATATCATACTGAATCACCTCCCAGCAATGAGTAAAAAAATGCCCATTGTATCCATCAGATCCAGGGGCTCCATTCTTATTTAGGGCAAAGACTGCCTGATTTAGTTCATCACCATCAACTGTTCTTAGCAACCTTGCATTATCCTCTTCACCTGTAATCTTTGGAATGAGATCCATGAAATAGTGAAGATACCTCCAAGAATAGTCCACTGAGTCATCATTGAGTAAATTTTGGAAAAAATTAACTCCCTCAGTACTAATCTGCTCAGGATCTGAGATCCAGTTTCCCCGATTGTCCTTAGTCTTGGTGATTCTACCTCTCATTTTCTTTTCTCTGTCCACCTTGTGGAAGAACTTTGTATTGGTATCCCCTTCTCTTAGTCACTTCACATTTCTCTTTGCTTCCAAAAAGTTGCATGCTCCTTCTGTGCCTTAATCAGATTGGCCATATTTCTGTTGAGTTCTATTCTGTCATTATCTTCACCTGAATCCTGGTATCTGATTTCAAGTAGACTAACTTCATGTTCTGCCTTTTCCATGTTATTGTTCACATCACCAAAGTGTTCCCAGTTCCAACTTTTTAGCACTAATTTTAACCTCTTTAGCTTACTGACAATCCTTCTCATACCTGTTTCTGTACAGTCTAGATTCCAACTTGTCTCCACTAGGTTCATGAAGTCACCTCTAGAGGTCCACATATCCTGAAATCTGAAAGATTTTTGGGCATGTATTTCTGAGGTTTGAATTGATAGGATAGGGGGTTATGATCAGATGTGGTTCTATTCTTCACATGGATTGAGCTGTGTGGGAAAAGGTCATTCCAATCTCCATTGCTGAGACCCCTATCTAATCTCTGAAGCAGCCTATCTCTTCTAGATCTATTATTTCTCCAGGTGAATCTGTTGCCCACTGTTTTGATTTCCACCAGATCTTTGCTAGATATAAAACTATTAAAGTCCCTAATGCTTCTGGCGGGGGGGGGGGGGGGGGGGTGAGGGTTCCTGCCCTTCATTTCACTAGTTGCTGTGATAAAATTAAAATCACCAATAAATATAGTAGGGTGACTAGTTAAGAGTTTTAAGTCTTCCCATAGTTCCTCCCTAAGGATTCTGGTAACCTTTGCATAAACAAAACAAAAATTTCAAATAAGACTACACATAGATTCTTGTACAGAGACCAGCAGAAATTGATCAGATTGTTGAATAAAATAAACATTTCGATTATTGTTCCAGAATATCCATATTTTAGCATGCTGAGCAGATATTGCATGATTAAACTGTAAGTCAACTGTAATTGGGCTAAATCAGAACTAAGGTGCATTGGCTCTATTATACAAACTAGATCAATTGGCAATTTTTCAACTGGTACGGTACCATTGCCAGTTTATTGGCAATTTCTGGGATGGAGTGTATGGGGGAGGCTCTGTGTATATTTATATCATCAAAGGAATAAAATGGAGGCGTAGAGGGGTTTTTGATAAGGGATAGTAGATCAGTTGGATGAGCTTGACTTTGTATCAGTGGCATGGGGGGCTTTATAGAGTTAGTTGTGCTGGCCAGGGTGGGTGGTTTTGGTGAGGTCACAGTCTCCAGCTCCTGAGAGGTGGCAATTATCAAGTGTTGTTCAGTGGGATTTTGGATTGCCTGCTCATGAGAACTGGAACCCTCAGTTGTGGTTTGAGCTAGCAAGACTTTATTCTTCTGTGGTCTAGTAAGACCAGAGCTGTTGGCATGGGGGGCTTTCCTCCATTCCCGTCCATTAGTAGCTTCCTTGTGTACCTTTCTACCATGAGATTTCTTCAATTCAGGGTGGAGGAAGCCACATTTTTTATCCTCATGACCAATACGTTTGCAGTATGTACAATAATAATTAGGAACATTCTCATACTCAATTTCACACTCCACATATTTATTAGGCGCACCTACAATAATTGATGGTTGAAGTGGCTGCAACAGGTCCACTTCCACAGATATCTTGATTGCTGAAGGTCGAGATAATGAGGCAGTGGCAGCATCCATGTTCATAAACGTACCAATCTGGTTGCCAAGATCCTCTATGGCCGAGCTATTGTAATGCAAGATTGGGGCTTTATGTATGGTAGCCCGAACCGGCACAACTAATGACTCCGTGTCGGTGGAGAAATCAGGCGACCACTTAAGGATTTTCATGGGCTTGCCGTGGATGCTACAGACACCACGCATCCAAAATTTGTGATAATCCTCCTTCTCCTCCAGGTGGATGTGTCTGTAATCCAAGGATCCAATCTGATATTTCCCTGCAATACCCATAGCCTGAAATGCTTTGTGAACGAGCTCCATTCCTGGTTTCCCGTTGGTGAATTTCCCGATCAGGGCGTTGCCGTAGTGAGCAGCGAAGGTTTCAATGGCTTCAGAGGCATAGATACAAGCTATCTTGCCATTAACTCTATACGAGGTTGGCCAGATTTCAGGGTTAGAGGTAGAGTAGATGAAAGGGGCTGGCTTTTGGGTGCTAGTGTGTCCCGGAAAGATTTTCCGGCGACATCTCCGCCGTCCCCAGGCGGTGGAGCCGCCATGGGAGAGACGTTAGAGAGTCGTTATTGGTGTCAGCAGTCTGATAACGGTTTGATTTGAGAGTGAGAGAAGTTATTAATGGTGGCGCGTGAGGCACAGATTATGAGAGAAGGGAGAGCATATATTTTAGAGACATAGAGCGTTTTGACACGCGAGTCGAAGGGTCACTTATTTAGTTATATATTTTCAATCATGTTTATTAAATATAAATTTTTTCAGTTCAATGCAGTGTATTTAAATTCATTTCAGTTGCATGCAATATATTTAAATTCATTTCAATTCAGTTGTATAATAATAAGTTCAGGCTTATGTTTACGATTTTTTTAAAAAAAATATCTCAGCAATTCTTAAGAACTCAGATATGTTTATGACAGTTTTTTCTTGATTCTAGTGATCGAACAATAAAATGATAACTGACCTTATACTTTAGTTTCATCTCACAATCGCACGTATTCATCAATTAGTAAGAGCATTCACAATGGCCAGCTACATGAATGTGTAGCTTAAATTGCCATGTCACATTTTAAGCAAATGATTTGGCAAGCTACAATCTCACAAATGGTAAGCAACAATCATTTATTTTTTGGAAGGATCCCATGTATATGTATGACGTGAATTTGAATTGGAAAAATGGTAATATCAAGTAAACATTGTACGTAAATGATTTCAAATTGGATTGGAATCAGTGTGTATTTATGGCAGCATGCCTGCTTGGGTGAGCAGTGATGCTAGACGAGAGCAGTATACGTGGCAAGGTGCAATGGTGAGCAGTACTGCTACAACTATTAAAATATTACAAGCAGGTACACTTTTAGCACCATTGCATATGCTCTAATACATTTAAATGATTTCTTATATTATAAATGATATTAATTATATAAAATAAAAAGAAAGATATTGTGTTTCACAGTCACAACTATCATGATTATGAAATAAGACTCACCACTGGGTTTCGAAAATAACAAAAAAGCATTCATTGATTTAGTTAATAGTCGTTGTTACAACATAATTCGTCCAACATTAATAAAAATATTAATTAATTCAAGCATGTGCCCACTTCTAATATCGTACTGTGTGCTATGTATGCCACTTGTTCCACCAGCCAAATGTTTCTACCAAAACGAGTCATTCAAATACAAACACTATGTTGATAAATATCTCCACCGTGAAAAAAAATAATCTATCTTCTTTTATTAGTTCACGTGTTAAAAATCTTTGTTAATTGTTAAATTTTTAAAAGTGTTAGCATAGTATATGTCTAACATTGTATAATTTTATGAGATTTAGTAAAGTTAAGTTTTAAATGACTTCGCAAAATATATATGTGATCCTGTCCAGTTCAACTTATTGCAGTACATTTCAGTACAACATAACACTGGTCAGCACAGCACAACAACTCATCAGTACAGCACAACACTCATCAGCACAACACTATTCAGCTCAGCACATTTAAGTTCTAATGGACACTATTTTTATGTTTCATAAAAACAATATTAATTAAGTAAACTTGTTATTTCTTGAGTAATAAATATGATATTTTTTCTTCAAGTCAAATGAACAATATTAAGCACTTTCAGCACTATTCACCATAAGATCAGCACAACACAACACTGATAAGCACAGCACAACACCAAATTAATTGAACTGGACAGGGGTATGTAACAATTGGAATAATAATACAATCAGACAAAAAATTAAAATACATAAACATTCGAACTATTCTCTAATATATATAAACAGCTGAGCTGAATTTACAAATACATATATTTTGGTTAAATAAAACAAATTAAAATTTAGTGATTATATAATAGTTGTATTTTTTTCCAATTCGTTAGTGAAAAAGTAGCGGTGAAGTTGAGGGGAGGAGCTACTATTATATAAATGCAAAACACTATAAATATGGGATTTTGCTAAGTCTTCAGGTGAATCTTCTCCTCTCACTCTTTCATCTCCAAAACTATATTCTTGTTTTCCCAAAGGATTCCCGATCCTCCCGCTCTCTTCACAAGGGATATTCTATTCTCCAACTAATCCTTGTATTTTGGATAAGTCCCTTCAAATCCTTTCCAATAATCTAGGATCTCAAATCCAATATCCCCATGTTTTTGATAACGTTCGTTTTAAACTGCTGATCCATATATTCATCAGTTAATTAATCCCCAGATACCTGAAATTAATGGAAGTCAAACTACCCGGAATTATTCTATTCCTCTTTGCATGAATCCAATAGTATATACTACTATGGGTTCTGATCAAGTAGCTCTGCAAATGGAAGTGGAAGGTAAGAGGATACACGACCTTGCTTTCTTCAAATCACCAATAACCGCGTCGTCGACAAATATGAGGCGGCGGTTATGGGTGCCCGGCCCTGTGATAGTGGGCGCGGGCCCGTCAGGCCTGGCGGTGGCGGCGTGCCTGAAAGATAGGAAGATTCCGAGCTTGATACTGGAAAGGGCTAATTGCATTGCTTCGTTATGGCAGCTCAGAACGTACGACAGGCTACGACTTCACCTTCCCAAGAGTTTCTGCGAGCTCCCGCTTTTTCCTTTCCCGCCAGATTTCCCCACCTATCCCACAAAGCAGCACTTCATCTCCTACCTCGAATCCTACGCTCAGCATTTCGGGCTCGGCCCGGTCTTCAACCAGGAGGTTGTGTCTGCCGGGTTCGACCCGGCCTGCGGGCTCTGGCGGGTTCGGACCCTGGGCCTGAAACTAGGGGAGGAAACGGAGTATCTTACTAAATGGCTTGTTGTAGCAACCGGAGAAAATGCGGAGGAGGTTGTTCCACGGTTCGAAGGTATGGGCCAGTTTTCAGGCCCGATTATCCACACGAGCGCTTACCGGAGCGGCGAGAGTTTCCGGGGGAAATCCGTCCTGGTGGTCGGATGTGGGAACTCCGGCATGGAGGTTGGTTTGGACCTTTGCAATCATCAAGCTCGCCCATCCCTTGTAGTTAGGGGTTCGGTAAGTTCTAAACCCTCTCTTTCATATATGCACGACATGTGTATCAGCTCCTCATTTCAGATCATCCGTCCGATAACTTATCGATGATCTGAAATGATTTTTGTTTCATCTCTCGTTGTACCAAGTGTTCATGATATTATTTTAATTTAATTGTACTCCAACATATACTTGTTCTCTAAAATGTAAATTGGAAATTGTTTTTCCCTTTCTCTTTTTGACCAAAAAATTAGTGAACGATCATACTTTTCATAATTGGTTAGACATCATGATTTCGTGAATGGTATTTAGAGGGTTTAAATAGGTTGTTTATGTGTAAATGTAGGCCTAAAGATCATAACACAATCGCTTTCGATTTGGGATTTGGGAATGAGCACTACATTACCATAGGATTGTGTACTATGCATATATAGCATGCGTTGTTGTACTTTGCCAATTTCAATAGTCACGCTTGATATTCTTACAGTATATTTTGTACCATTATTCTTGGAAACACTTTATTTTCTTTCCAGAAGAACTTTATTGACATGAGTATTATTTTTTTTGCAGGTGCACGTTTTGCCTCATGAGATGCTTGGAAGATCTACTTTTGGACTGTCAATGCAGTTGCTCAAATGGCTGCCCGTGCGGATCGTGGATCAGATCTTGCTGCTTTTGTCTCGGTTTACCCTCGGCGACACGGCCCAGCTCGGCTTAGACCGCCCGAAGATTGGCCCCCTTGAGCTCAAAAACATCACCGGAAAGACACCTGTGTTGGACGTCGGCACTCTTGAGATGATCAGGAACGGAACCATAAAGGTTAGATCTCACACAAAAGGGCCTAATATCTGATCTTTCCAACTTGTCTTATTTCTCTTCATTAGTTTCTCAAATGAAATGTTACTATTTTTAATACATATATTTTTTTCAGTTAAACATATAAAAACCATCCCTAAATTAGTATTAATTTTATTTGAATATATGTTGACATTCTTTCATTTATTATAGGTGGTCCGTGGAATAAAGAGGGTAGCGAGTAACGCAGTCGAATTCGTTGATGGAAAAATTGAAAATTTCGACGCAATCATTTTAGCGACCGGTTACCAAAGTAATGTACCGACCTGGCTGAAGGTATATCAATTTCTTCCATTATCATTTCTGAACCCTATGATAATTAAATTAACATTAATTAACAGGAATATGGTCTGGAATCATTTCAGGAGAATGAGTTCTTCTCAGCCAAAAATGGATTTCCGACTCAACCCTTTCCAGAGGGATGGAGAGGCCAAAACGGGCTGTACGCTGCCGGTTTCACTCGGCGGGGGCTGCTCGGAACCTCCCTCGATGCACGGAGGATTGCCGAGGACATATTTGATCAGAAGCAGAAGATGGTTCCTGAGTATGCAGTGCCGCAACCAATAGTTATATTTGATCGTTAAAGTGGTTTGAATGAGGCAAGTGCGTAAATACAAGTATGCGTGTACATATCTGGATTTAGGTTGACTCTTAGCCTAGAAAAGTTGGGCTAGTTAGTTGATTAGGAGATGAGTATTGGTATTCATTCTTCTTAGGAGAAAACAGCGCTAGCTATAGAGCTAGATTCCTTTGTTTTGTTTTGTTTTGTTTTGTTTAAGCTTTATATATGAATGGTTTAGTATGATGCAGCTGTTTGTATGATGCAGCGCTAGCTATAGGTCTTTTGTAGAATATAAATTTACACCAGCCATCATCAATCATGTATAACATAAATTTACAGCTCAAATGCATAACATCTGAAACATTTATAAGTGGGAATTAGTTAAATTCGGACAGTATATAAGATCTGAAGCATTTATAAGTGGAAATTGGTTAAAGATGGGTGAAGCAAAGCGATATAAAGTTCTTAGTAGGACCGAATTTCCCTTACATATATGTATCTCTTTTACAGAAATACATGGTGGGATTGAAAAGCAAAAAGGCTGGAGAATGAATTTGTTCCAATATTAGGTCCCCGGAAATATCTAACAAATCTACGATTGCCTGCCATGACCAGCAACTTTAACGGTTCAGAGGAGAGTATTTCTTGGTAGTTACGGTATAGTCCAACTTATTTCAATACATTTTAATCACTGATCACCATAATATAACATTTTTTGTTGGGACTGTTGAGCCCACCACAATTCAAACTAGTATGATATTATCCGCTTTGTAGCGGCTGCAAAGCCTGGACGGTTTTAAACAATGGGTAAATTCCCAAAATGCCTAATACTAGTGTGGTGAGACTATTCCTTATAAGGAGATGAATGACACTCTCCATCTCCGATGTGGAACTTGATCTGAGCATACCCAACAATCTCCCCCTCAAACCAAGGACCACCTGAACAAGTGTCTTTCACCTTGGACCGTCTTGCACCGCTGCCAAACAGTTGCGGGACATGCCGCCTAACAAACCCTTGTCCAGACAGACTTTTGATACAAGAGACAAATTTGCCTCTCCAAGGAAATAAATGAGGGTTTTCCTCCACATCAGGGAACAAAGACAGTCCCGTCCCGAGCGTAACCAAGCTCTGATACCATTTGTTGGGACTGCAAAACCCACCACAGTTCAATCTAGTATGATATTGTCCGGTTTGGGCCGGCTGCAAAGCCTGCACGGTTTTAAACAATGGGTCAATCCCCAAAAGGTCACATACTAGTGTGGTGGGACTATTCTTTATAAGGAGAGGAATAACACTCTCCATTTCAGATGTGGGACTTGGGTTGAGCATACCCAACATTTTTAGTACTATACAACATATTTATGTACATTTCAATTTATCTAAGTATCAAGACAAAATAAATAAATACATATATTTATATATATATATATATACATATATATACATATATGTATATATTCACTATAATGTCACTTTTATAATAACTTTAGTATTATGTTTTATTGAATAATTAAATTGAACATAATTTAAATGAAAATTATGCAAAATAAACTAAAATTTAGCGAGCTTTTAACAAAAAAAATTCATTTAACCTAGTAACATTGTTTAGTTGAATTCAAAAAGTGTACTTGAGTTTATTTCATCATGTTTCAACTTATCTCATCAATTTTCAACTGATATAACTATTTCATACTATTTAGCACCTTTAAATACAAGATCAACACTCTTCAGCACAACACGTCACTAATTAACACAACACATCACCACACAGTAATGACCAGCATAACACAACACTGGCCAATACAACACAACACTAATGAATACAACACAATTCAGCACAATGCCATATAAGTTCAACGGCACAAGTCCTATACAAGTTTAAAGATAAAATCCCTCATGTACACCCTGATATTTTTAAAATTTTCTTTTGAGTGAAATAGTTTCTCGACTATTTGACCCGTTCATGACTACGAGAGAGTTTTGGATTGGACGGTCTCATCATAAACTTATGATAGGACCGTTATTATTTCTCATGTTTATGAGATAAGTTTGTATGTTTTAATTATTATATTCTGTTAATGTTACTTTTAATTATTTATTTCAAGAAAGAATTCATTCAACTGTTGTAATTCTGATGATATAGTTAGTTCAAGTGTTTCTGTCAATATTTGAATTTTAATGTATTTTTTCCATTTACTAAGTTTTTTAATATATTCAAATATTGTAAATGTATTAATTGAGTTAGAACGACGAACAAAAGTTGTAAAACATGCAAATTAATTCAAAAAATATATGAGAAATCATATTTCCTACCATAAAGTTACGGTAGGACGGTCTAATCCAAAAAGTTTATACATGAGTATTACTCCTTCTATCCTAAAAATTAAATTGGAAAAGATTTGACTACAATCACATCTATAATTAAATTTATGTGTTACGACACACAAATTTTTAATATTTGAACTAATATATCTCACATTAAATTTTATGGTATCACATATGATAACGTATCCTTTCAAATATAATTTCAAAGTTTAAAAGTAAATAATGTCAAGAAGACACTCATGCAGTTTAGTATGAGACAAGAGTAGCTTTTTTTAATATAAGAGCATATAATTAACTTAAACAAAAACAATTTAATCTCAATAACAAGTTTAAACGTGGAAACAAAAGAAGTATTGTATAAAATGTGGAATGTACACGTTATAAATACATTGCTGAAATAAAGATGCAGAATATATAATCTGAAAAATATGAATTATGAAAACTCGATTTTATATAGATGTGGATTCTGAATGTGAAATTATATACTAGGACTATATTTATAAGAGATTAATGTCAAATGATTATAAACAAGGTATACTCTACCATTTCACTGATTGGATACATATTAGTTAATGTGTATATAGTTTCACTAGTATCAAATTACTAGAATTTCTAGGGTTTTGAGGAGGACAAGTCGAATGGTAGGATTTATGCCGACCGATTGGACTTTTGTGACACATTGCAATCGAATCTGGGCTTGTTTTTGTGATTGTCAATTTGCTCAGAAGGAAATATGTAAGAGGATGGCCGTCGCATCAGCAACGTCAACATTGAAGCATATTGTACGTATGGACCCAGAATTCTTTCTTCATACTAAAACCTACAGAAGAGTCCATTTATAAAATAGGACCATCCACAATGCCCTACCAATAATTGACTGGACCATGCGGGATCAATCTATATCCCACTGTAACCAGCATAACCTTGATCCCGTAGTTGCAGTTTTTCTTAATTTTTGTTAAAATGTTTTTTTTTTTTTTTTTGTGGAGCAGCTTTTTGCAGTTTTTTTTGTTAATTTTTGTTGAAGGGACTGTATTTGCTATTGAGCTCATCTACATTACGTACTCAAAATTAGGCAGTGGAGCAAATCCTTAGTTTCATTCCCCATAATCTTATTTTTACTGGTCTAAAATGCATGTAACTAATTAATTAAAATTTTCAGATTATAATAAATTTTCATGAAAATAAAATGCATACCAAACACTATTTAATAACTTTGATTATAATGATTCATCCTATTTTCATTATCACCGTTTCATCATTGGGAAATTTTTTCTTGTACCCGCCTTACTAAATACATCTCATTTAATATAATCTTGTTGAACTCACAGAACTACCAAAAAATGATATATATGGAGAAAAAGGTTTATGGATATCCAAACATACGCGGGCCCGTTCACAAAAATTAAATTTCCATGTACCCAAAATAGCGGTTGAAAAAATATTATAAATACTACTCTTAATAAGATGATAAAATGTGTTTCTTATGCCGACTACCCGTAGAAATTGTAAATGTATGTATTTTTTGTTTATTATTCTAAAATTTTTGGATAATGCACTTTTTTCATGTAATTCTCAAATATAAACTTTAATTATTATCTAGGATCATGATGGATGTCTGAAATCCGAGGATGATCTCGAACCGGCCGACTCACGAACTGATCTGCAAAACAGACTCTGGGATGGCTGAGGGTAGACACCCCCCGCTTCTTAAGTTAGTAGACTGTCTTGAGAAGCTATAAGCATAAAAGTATAGTGTGTCTTAGATAGATAGAGAGGCGTACCAAGCCTTCATATATATAGCACGTCAATCTGTAGATTGAAAGGGTTTGTAATTCAAGTAAGAATACAATTCTATGCTAACAACAATTGTATTTCCATAATTAGAGAAAGTGTATAATTTGTAGACAATTCCAAATATACGCAGTCCATATTTGGATTTAGGTCGATGGACCCGTAAGCCCATCTTCAGTGTATCTCGAGTCCGGATCCTCTCGGACCTCGGTCCGAGTCCGAACGAATCCTCAGAGTGCGAACCATGGACTTATCAGTTGCCCCAAGGTAGATGTTAAGAATTTCGAGGTCTCCTCTCGAGAGTGTAATGTGAGGCTTTTTGCTCAAGGGTAAAGCCAAGGACTCGAGGGATATGTCTTGGAGCGGTAACTCGCGGCATCATCTAGGATTGACCGGTCCTGTTGACTTTTCTGAATATCTATCTTCAAGTTGTGTCGCATTCCATCTAGACACGTGGACAACTGAGTTCAAATCGGCTTTTAATTTGAAGTGGGTGACACATGTCACTCTTTCATTGGATGGCCTGCGGTGCAAAACCACCATTCCACCTGCCTGCATCGTTTTGCGAGTCGATGTAACTACCCGCTTAAATGCTTTTTAATCATGGGTTGTATATCCCAAATAATCTCCTTTGCGCTTATCATTGTTCTCAACTCAAATTTGTGAATTCCTTTTGTAGAAGATTCCACAAATTGTTATTCCTTGACAAATTTTCATCTCCATTTCTTCTTTCACCACCTTATTTTCCCCCATTCTCTCTGCGATCATGTCGCAATCAAGTTCCAGTGAATATAAGAGTAGCGGAGATAATGCCGCATCAAAGTATGAAGATGTGGTCGAAGAATTGGAGAGCTACAAAGCCTTTGTCGCTAACAGCTTGCCGACAGTGAATCTTCAGGCCCAAAGTCGGGGCAAAAGTCGCACCTCAGTGGAGTCGTTGCTCCTACCATCTGTGTCGAAGCCTTTCACCGAAGTGACCATGGCCATCCCCTACAAACCGTTCCTTTCCAGGAGGGTGAAGGTTCCTCTGAAGCGGGTATGGATCCATTGTAGAGCCCCACATTGAGAGATGGATCCCCCGATAGGTGGTTCGAGCGAGGCCCAGAAGGCTATAGCAACAAGCCGCGAGAGGGCCGATGAGTTTGTAAATGTGTGCCGGGTGTCGTATCATGCTGATGCCGATCTAAGGCTCGAGTATGATGAGGTATCGACGCAAAAGTTGGTTACAACAAGTAGATGAGTGCTGTTTGGGAGGTTTCTTCAGCATGGTTTCACCTTTCCCTTTCCCTCTTTCTTCTCGGCGTTTCTGAAGCATTATGAGCTTCATCCTGACCAAATTCACTCCAATATGGTGGTATCCATCATGGCTGTCATTACATGGGGTGCGCAGGATAATGTAAAGCCGACTCAAGATTTTTTTCCGTAGTCTATACATGCTCTACTTTGCTGATTCTTCGATCACCTTGACTCCTCGGATATAGAAGCCATTCGACTTTCCCACCAATAGCCGGGATTGGACAGTTACCCGTATGACTTTTGATCGGGTTAAAATGAGCTTTCTAACTGGAACCTTGAACCCAAAAGGGAACTGAAGAAGGATTTCGTGCCTCAACCTCACCTAAAGGAGGCTGTAATGAAGATACTCGGGCTGGACATATCTTTCCAATCCAAGAAGTGGGTGACAGGAGCTCATGCCTCGGGTTGGCGATGCCAGTTGCAACCTATGGGTATCTGGAGAATGTGCCCAATAGGTCTCTGGCAAATTGTAGTTATATGAAGCTGGAGCACTTTGTTTCCTCAGAGGAAGGTAAGAAGGTCGAAGCTTCGGGCTTTTTTTCTGCTGAGGGCAAGGAAAAGTCAAAGAAGCGGATCCGACTTAGGACTCGGGGAAAGTCTCCTATTAGCCAGTCGTCTAGAGGTATGCGTCGGTATTTGTTTAATTTTTGTAGTCACACTTACTAGTTTTCAGTGTGATAATTCGCATCTATGAAATGCTATAGGCCCTTCACCTAGGAAGAAGCGGGTCAAGAAAGAGGTCCCGAGGGCGAACTAGAGGATGACCATAGTAGCTAGTTATAAAGAAAGGTCCTTTGAAGGAGCTCAACTACTATTTGGTGGAACTGGAGAAAGAGGTCATGCCACAAAAGACACTCGAGCCTTATGACGAGTATCCCATGATGTCCTAGGTAACTGTTCACCCCAATTAAGGCATTTCCATTGTGTGCAGTAGGGTATGGAATATCTTGGTGAAGTTGCTGACCGGTTTGACTAAGGTGAATAGCCAGACTGTAGCCAAGCCGTTGCGCTAATATGACTCCACCTCCGAGTTACATGCTCGCTGCCCAGCTCTCGAAGGTTTGCTAGAGGAAAGGGATGTTCTCCAAGATCAGGTCGACGCCTTCAAGGCCAAAGCAGAGGAGCCACCAGTTCTTTCTACGGCTTCTGTGGAATTCAGCCGCTTAGAGGTCAAGGTTGCGAAGCTCAAAGAGGACTTGAAGGCAATTAATTTAGCCAAGGAATCAGGCCAGTCGAAACCGACATCTGAAGAGGTTACTATTGAGAGACATGCTCTTCAAGTTTAGGAGCTAATTCAGGAGAAAGTTTCGCTTGGCGATCCCTTGGAGCAGCAACAACTACTTAAGCTGTGGAATTAATTCTGCATCTACAGCCCCAAGATGAATGGTCATCGAGAGAAGTATGCATGGCTGCTCCATCGCTCTTAGCTAGAAAAGCTGTGCACGGCTGTCATCAGACTATGCGTGAATGATGTAGAGAGGGTTGATGCCGCTAAGACTTTCAGTCACCCCACTGCATCGGAAAAGCTAGCTGCTTTCATAGCCGATCCTCAACAGCATGGAGTCTCCGAGACGGAACTCTTGGCTCGTCTAGGGTCCACTGGGAAGGTAATGACATCAAAAGATTTATTAGGCATGATTATAGCCATATATCTTGATTTGTCTTTCCTTGGTGACACTTGTGAGAAGCAACCTCTGTTGGAGATACCTCATCCTCTCTCCAAAATAAGGCGAACGAATAAAAAATGTCCGAGTCTCCGAACAAAGTGGCCGTCGAAGAAAAAGGACCCACTCCCGAGTTGAAAATTCTTGAGCTCTAATATCAAATGCTCGAGGGGCTCTGCGACGTGCCAAGTTTAAGTTCCCTAGAAGGCAAAAGATCATTATCTGCGGGAAGTGGGGATTCACTAAGTTCAGGAGGCTCATTGGCGTATCTATAGTTTATCTGAAAAGATGTTCATATAAGGTTACTCGAGTTATTACACTTGTATGCAACAACTCATTATTTTTTAGAATAAGTTTCTCTTATGTACTCAAGGTTCTTTCTCGAGGGTTGGCTCAGGGCACCCTTTCGGACTAGCCTCTCGGGTCAATTTAGTATAGGCAGAGTATCAAATTTTTGATGTAATGACACCTTTGATATGACTATATCAATGAACTCGAGGGTTACCTCGGGGCATCCTCTTGGGCCAATGTTGTTTAGGAAGAGTATCATATTTTCGATGTAATGACACATTTGATATGACTAAATTGAAGAACTCGAGGGTTACCTCAGGGCATCCTCTTGGGCCAATGTAGTTTAGGCAGAGTATCATATTTTCAATGTAATGACACCTTTGATATGACCTTTAGTCTGTTATAGACTTTGCCTTGTTTTACTTAGAGATGATTGATATTCAAACTCATTTGTTCAAATTACTTGGCCCGTAGGCTTCAATCAAATACCCTTTTCAATTATTTTAGCTCGAATTCTGTTCTTTCTTTATTAAACTCAAAGTGACTGACATTTGAATTCTTCATCCAAACGACCTATTTTATATAAGCTTCAATCGTATACTTTTCTCAATTATACTACTTATGAGTAGCAATCAAGGTTATACTTAGGATAACATTCCCCTTATTGGAAAATGAATTTTGACTGCTTAAAATAAAGGTAAAGATAGAAGTAAATAGAATGCATTTTATTCAAGCTCGTGGCTTAGAGTAAAAAAAAAAGAGGTTAAGCCTTCAAGTGTTATACTCAAGCTTAAAGATATGAAGTAGTACTCATGCTACTTTATTTGAGATTGCCTTGGACTGTTCCTTGACTGCGCCGCATGCCTTATCTTCTTTGGTACCTTCGTAGGTTTACAATGTTCCATCTTCTTGGTATGAGTTCATCCTTCATTATTTCCAAGAGGTAACTTCCTCTTAGATGTGATTCTAGGACTCGATGAGGACCTTCCTAGTTCGGGGCTAGCTTCCCTTCCATTTCTTTCTTGCTCTTTTTATTCAACCTCATTACTAGATCTCCTTTAGAAAATGTTGCCAATCGAACCCTTCTGTCGTGGTAGCATTTGACTATCTCTTTGACCTTGGCCTGATGTATTGTAGTATTAACTCTCTTTTCCTCAAAGAGGTCAAGGTCGAGATGAAAGTTTTCTTGGTTTTTGTTGCCATGTGGTCCTTCTTTTGAGAAGTTCTAGCCGAGGAGATCCTGATTTCAATTAGGATTACTGCATCGGCCCTATATACCAAATTGTAAGGGGTTTCCCCAGTAGACGTAGCTGGTTTGGTTCTATGGGCCCATATGACACTTGGGAGTTCATGTATCAAGTTTCCTTTTGCACCTTGCAGTCGTTCTTTGATGCCATTTACAATTGTGCGATTGGTGACCTCCACTTGGCCATTGGCTTGAGATTGATACACCGATTAATTTTGCTGAATCTCATAGTCTTTGCACCAATTCTTAAAGGGGTTGTTGACGAACTGAGATCCGTTGTCTGTGACTATATATTTGGGGATTCCATACTGGCTTATGATGTTTCTCCAGAAAAAGTTGATGACTGTTTTGCCATTGATATTCGTCAGAGGTTCAGCTTCCACCCACTTCCAGAATTAGTCAATGAAAACTATGATGTATTTAAAATTTCTAGGGGCTAAAAGGACCTACTGATGAGGATGGTGTGTGAGAAGATCAGACTAATTAGTTGGATGATTGATCGGAGATTTGATATGAGGGATTTGATTTGATTTTGATATGTTTTATATGCTTTCCTATTATAAGTATTTTATTTCTGGTAGGATTAGATTTCTTTTAGTCTATATATTTTAGTTTGTTTTATGTAATCAGACAGTTTTTGAGGAATTAATATTTTGAGAGCTTTTACTCTATTCCGAACTTGTCTCTTACGAGAGAATGTTTGAGCCTAAACCCTAGTATTCTCAGAATAATAGGATTTAGAAGAGGATCATACCTATGTATTCTAAGAATCAATAGGTTGAACCTTTTGCTACACTTTAGGCTGCATCAGTTGGTATCAGATTCCAAATCAATCCTAAGTTTTGCCGCCTTCCCTGTTGAGGAACCCGCAACGGATCATGGGTGTGATGCTGAGAAAAGATGAAGCTGTTTCTATGCGACGACAGCTCAAATTTTTGACCCAGCGACTGGATGCTCTTGTTTGTCAGAGAAAACTTCATGTCAAATTCAGTGAGATCGTTGATGATGAAGATGAAGATTATATCTTTGTTGCTCCAGTGTCTCACAATCCCATGTATGACGATGTTGATGATGACAACTTTGCTGCTCCAGTGTTTGATGTTCCAGTGTTTGGCGACTATCTAGAATATGATGATTTTAAAGATGGCGATGTTGCTACTCCACTATATGGAGTTCCAGTATATGACGATGTCAACCTTGAGGATGAAGTTAAGGATGTGATGGTTGAAGGTGAAATCATTCCAGCAAGTCAAGAGGAAAATATGAGCCATGTGAAAGTTGGTGATGTGGTGAAGATTGATGAACATGCGGAAAAGTTTCTTCTCTGCTCAAATTTTGAGTTTGAGAAACCACACCATGGAGGTACGAATCCAATATTAGTGGAACTTCAATTAGAATATGATTTTGTTATTACTAAATATGACGATAGTGGTGATGGTAAAGACACTAATGCAGAAGTATCAAGTCGGCTCATTTTACAAATTATTTTACATCAAAAGAAGAGGGTGAAGATGAAGAACATTGACATATTTCACACAAACATGATTCTTCAAATTCGAGGACGAATTTTCTCTTCCGAGGAGAGAATGATGAGGATGGTGTGTGAGAAGATCAGACCAATTAGTTGGATGATTGATAGGAGATTTGATATGAGGGACTTGATTTGATTTTGATATGTTTTATATGCTTTCCTATTATAAGTTTTTTATTTCTGGTAGGATTAGATTTCTTTTAGCCTATATACTTTAGTTTGTTTTATGTATTCAGACAGTTTTTGATGAAATAATATTTTGAGAGCTTTTACTCTATTCCGAACTTGTCTCTTGCGAGAGAATGTTTGAGCCTAAACCCTAGTGTTCTCAGAATAATAGGATTTAGAAGAGGATCATACCTATGTATTCTAAGAATCAATAGGTTGAACCTTTTGCTACACTTCAGGCTGCATCAGTTGGTATCAGATTCCAAATCAATCCTAAGTTTTGCCGCATTCCCTGATGAGGAACCCGCAACGGATCATGGGTGCGATGCTGAGAAAAGATGAAGCTGTTGCTATGCGACGACAACTCAAATTTTTGACCCAGCGACTGGATGCTCTTGTTTGTCAGAGAAAACTTCATGTCAAATTCAGTGAGATCATTGATGATGAGGATGAAGATGATATCTTTGTTGCTCCAGTGTCTCACGATCCCATGTATGACGATGTTGATGATGACAACTTTGCTGCTCCAGTGTTTGATGTTCCAGTGTATGGCGACTATCTAGAATATGATGATTTTGAAGATGGCGATGTTGCTACTCCACTATATGGAGTTCCAGTATATGACGATGTCAACCTTGAGGATGAAGTTAAGAATGTGATGGTTGAAGGTGAAATCATTCCAGCAAGTCAAGAGGAAAATATGAGCCATGTGAAAGTTGGTGATGTGGTGAAGATTGATGAACATGCTGAAAAGTTTCTTCTCTGCTCAAATTTTGAGTTTGAGAAAACACACCATGGAGGTACGAATCCAATATTAGTGGAAGTCCAATTAGAATATGATTTTGTTATTACTAAATATGGTGATAGTGGTGATGGTAAAGACACTAATGCAGAAGTATCAAGTCGGCTCATTTTACAAATTATTTTACTTCAAAAGAAGAGGGTGAAGATGAAGAACATTGACATATTTCACACAAAGATGATTCTTCAAATTTGAAGACGAATTTTCTCTTCCGAGGAGAGAATGATGAGGATGGTGTGTGAGAATATCAGACCAATTAGTTGGATGATTGCTAGGAGATTTGATATGAGGGACTTGATTTGATTTTGATATGTTTTATATGCTTTCCTATTATAAGTATTTTATTTCTGGTAGGATTAGATTTCTTTTAGTCTATATATTTTAGTTTGTTTTATGTATTCAGACAGTTTTTGATGAAATAATATTTTGAGAGCTTTTACTCTATTCCGAACTTGTCTCTTGCGAGAGAATGTTTGAGCCTAAACCCTAGTATTCTCAGAATAATATGATATAGAAGAGGATCATACCTAGGTATTCTAAGAATCAATAGGTTGAACCTTTTGGTACGCTTCAGGCTGCATAACCTACAAGATCTATTCCTCGTCTGACGAAAGGCCAAGATTGAATTCTATTCATGCTTTCCCACGGCACATGGATCATCTTGGTTTATCTTTGGCACTGATGGCAAGTTTGGATGTACTTCATGGAGTGTTCTAGCATAGTAGGCCATTTACAGGAGCCGTCGAGAAACCGTTCGCGAGCCTTGGTAAATTCCACAAATGCCTTTGTGCGCTTCTCTAATGAGGTGTTCTGCATCGGATGGTCCAACGCATTTGAGGAATGGTTGCAAATATCCCTTTGTATAAGCTACCTTTATGTATGACATATCTCGGGGTCTTCACTCGGATTTTACGAGCCAATTTTTTTCCTCTGGGAGATTTCCTTTTGTGAATATTCTATGAAAGGGCTAATCCAAGTGTTCGAGATGCTTACATCCATTATGCTGCTTTCTTCATAGCTTCATTTTTCCAATGTCTCGATCAGTAGTAACTGAGAGGAGCGAATGTTGAGGTCCGAGGAGGCGAGTTTTCTCAAAGCATTTGCTTTATGGTTGCTTTCTCGGTGAATGTGATTCAGCTCGTAGTTTTAAATTGGCTTAACTATCTAGAGGTACATTTGCAGACTATACTCTCTAATTTCGTACTCACCTTTGACTTGTTGTACCACGATTTGTGAATCACCAAAGTTCTGCAAATCTTTAACTTTAAGGTCCTTCGCCAACTTTAACCCCATGATTAGGACTTCATTGTTTGTGGTTCAGAAGTTGACGTGGTCGACGTACGGATGGTCTTTTCCCTCGGGGCTAGTTAACAAAACACTAGCGCCACTACCCCTCGAGTTGGAGGATCCATCGATGTATATGCGTTATTTTCCCGTGGTTACAGGCGGTTCCTGCTAGTTGACTTCCACTGGCTCCACCGACTCCATTATGAAATCTACAAGGGCTTGGCCCTTGATGGATGTTTGAGACTTTTATTGTATGTCATGTTCTCCCAACTCGATGGCCTACTTCATCATTTGCCCTGAGACATCGGGTTTTTGCAGGATTTGTCTGATCGGATAGTTGGTTAAAAGTATTATAGTGAGTGCCTGAAAATAGGGACGTAATCGTCTCGAGGCATGTACTAAGGCTAAGATTAAGCTTTCAAAGGGGGCATATCTTGTGTCGGGCCCTACTCACATATTATATGGGGTTTTGAGAACCCTCCTTTTCCTTTACCAACGCAACGCTAATGGCCAATTGTGAGGCAAATATGTATAAGTAGAGAATGTCCCCCTTATTGGGCTTCAATAGCGTAGGCAAGTGTTTGAGATGATCTTTTAGGTCTTGGAAAGCTACTTCACACTCGTGGGACCACTCGAAATTTTTGGCCTTCTTTAATATATTGAAGAAAGGGAGATGCTTTTCTAACCCCTATGAAAGAAAATGACTTAAGGGCTCGAGAGATCCTGTCAGCTTCTCTACGTCTTTCACTATTCTTAGGGGTTGCATATTCTGCAGGGCTTCCATCTCTAGGGGTTAACTTTGATCCCTCGATTGTATACCATGTATCCTAAGAATTTGTCAGCCCCGATGCCAATGGTAGACTTAACTGGATTTAATTTCAGATTGGCAATTCAAAGTTTATGAAAGGTTTCATTTAAGTCTTTAAAGAATATGGCGTAACTGCGGCTCTTCACCACCATATTGTCGACAAATATTTCCATATTTCGGCCGATTTGAGACTTTAATAGCTTGTCAACCAGTCGCTGGTAGGTAGCTCCAGCATTCTTCAATCCGAAGGGCATCTTCTTGTAACAGAAAGTTCCCTTGTCTGTGATAAAGGAGGTTTTCTCCTTGTCCTTCTTCGCCATTGGGATTTGATGATATCCTCTGTGGGAATCGAAGAAGGCTAACACTTGATACCCGGTGATTTCCGCGACATGTCGGTCTATTAATGGTAGGGGTAGCTGTGTTTGGGTTGGACTCCATTGGTGAAGTTGATGCACATTCACCACTTCCCGTCGGGTTTTCTGACAAGCACCGGGTTGGCTATCCATTTGGGATATTGCACCTCTTCAATCACGGTGGCTTCAAGTAGTTTGTCTACTTCTTCTCTAATGGTTTGAATTCGATTTAGGGAAAAGATGCGGCGTTTCTGCTTTACAAGCTTTTACACTGGTTCGATGTTTAGATAATGCTTTGCTAGTAGGGTGGATACTCTCACCAAATCATTGGTGTTCCACGAGAAGACGTCCATGTATTGGTTGAGAAGATCTTGAAGCTGCGTCTTTATCTCGGGGGGGTATGAATATACCCACTTCTACTCTTCCAGATTCTCCAAGCTACATGGGCTCGGATACATGCTTGGGCGTCGAATTTTTGGTGCTTTCTCGCATTGCCTCCTAAATGGCTACGATGGTACATATTAGTGCCACTCATTGATTTCCTCTTATCATGGTCATCCCTCGATTTGTAGAGATAATCATGGCGAGGTGGTATGGAGACCATATGGCTTTAGGGCCTGTACGCCAGAGTTTTTCTGTAAAGCAGTTTAGTATTTTTTTATTTTTTTCAGTTCATTTTAGTATTTTTTTTCAGTTTAGTTCAGTATTTTTTTATTTTTCTCAGTTCATTTCACTATTTTGATATTTTTTCAGTTCAGTTCGATATATATTTTTCAGTTGAGTTCAGTATTTTAAGTATTTTTTAGTTCAGTCCAGTTCAGTTCAGTTCAATATATTCATATTTTTTTCAGTTCAGTTCAAGTAAATATTTTTATATATTTTTCTATTTAATAAATTCTCTATATATATATATATTTTATTATTGCTCTCCACGGTTTTTTTGATTCAGTTCAGTTTATATCAATTCAATTCAGATCAGATCAGAAAATTAATTTTTTTGAAAAAGCTTTTTTTAAAAAATTAAACCACCATTGGTGGAGGGAATTTTATTAGGCACCCCAAACCTATATAAACAATGTTTGTTACATATGAAAAGCCTGTGAGGCTAAGCCTGTGAAGCAGATTGCTTCCAAAAGCTAAAAGAATGGCCAAACAGTGCCTATTCTAAGGGCCTTGCAGATGGATATAGGTACATTCTAAAATCATAGCACAAACGAGGAGCAACTTAGTGATCGAGTCAACAAAGACCGAAGCACAACTTAGCCACCCGAAGGAATGAAAATTTAGAATGTTTCCATCTGCAAGGTAATATTTACACAAAAACTAGTTGTATCAAAAACCATGGTGACCAGTAGACTGTGAGTGTCATAATCCAATCTGTGAGTGTCTGGTTTGTCTCTGAGAAGACTCTTATTCTGATGAAGACATAGTCCATCTTTCCTGCACATTTAGCATACCATTTAGTAGCATCTGTATACTTGTAATCTGACAGAGGCAATGCCAAGTCTGTCTAATCTAACTAAACCTTTAAGGATGTCAGGAGCATGTGAAAAAGATAGGGATTCAGTTAGGCACAAAGATAGGCTCCTTTTTGCCAGAAAATCTGCAGGTTGATTACTCTCTCTGAAGATGTGTGTGATATTGTGTGCGTGTATTTGCAGCACATGACAAATGGAAAAAAATGGCCAATCAATTTTCAGTGAATTAGAGGTACCTTTAACAGCTTTGGAGTAGTCAGATTCTATACAAAAATGGCTGGAATTCCAGTGAAGTGCCTCTGTGACTCCCTCTTGAATGGCCAAGATCTCAGCATGCAATGGTGATTGTGATGTGCAGTATTTCATCCTGATAGATAATGTATCTCCTAGCACATTTCTAAAAATAATGCCTATCCAACAATGTCCATTTTTAAATGCAGCATCTACATTAACTTTAATGCCCTTATCTGGTGGAAACCACTTGATAATTTTAATCAATTTTGATCTTTTATGTCTAATAAAAGGGATCAATTTTGAACTAATCAAGAAGTGGTTCCTGTCAGAATTCCCAACCAGTGGGTGTGCAGTGAAGATAAGTGAGACATATTTAACTATTAAAGTGTACATGTCAGAGGTGGATAAATGACAGTTATCATACAAGGATTTATTTCTCCTAAGCCAAAGATGCCAGAAAATCACTAGTGCGGAAATTCTAATGACCTGAGTGTGTGCTTTTGAAAATCCTTGGAATGACAAGTAATAATTAAGTCTAGCTCTAAAGTTCAGAAATGTGGAAGGATTGATAAGCAACAGAGAATGCATTTGTGCCCATATTTGGCCATTTACCAGACAGCTGTTAAAATAGTGCTCTACAGTGTCCTGATTACTACAAAAAATGCATTTTGATGGAAGATGGAACCCAAATTTGACCAGAACTTTAGGAAATGGGAGTAAATTATTTCTCAGTCTCCAAATAAAAATTGATACCTTTTTTGGAAGGCATCTATCCCATGTCTTGGATATCAGGTCTGTATTTTGGTGATTTCTTTCTATGAATGCTTGATAAGCAGAACTGATTGAGAAATTTCCATTGGCTCCAGGCTTCCAGATCAATCTGTCTGGGTGATGGAATTTCAGCTCAGCAACCTGCAAAAGTTGAATCAAATTGGTAGCCAAATGTGGCTCCAGAAGGTTAGTATAGTAGGGTTTCCTACTAAAGAACTCAACAACAGTGATCTGGGGGAAGGGAATGTCAATATGCTGTGGCCATTTGTAGTACAAAGCACCAACACCCAACCAATTGGCATCCCAGAAGGGGTTTCTGCCAGTACCAACCAAAACCTGAGAGTGTGAGTTTGCTAGTTCAGTTACAGAACAAATTCTATTCCAAGTCAAGGAGGATTTATATGTCTGTGGTAGGGACCATATGTGTCTTGTCCAAATGACTAAGTTTTGCTGCATCTTCCACCAGAGTTTGCTAGAGAATGCAGTAATAACTGTTCTGATATCCCTGATTCCCAGGCCATTTTCTGCAGTGGGTAAACACAAGCCAGACCATTTCCTCCAGCTTTTCCTCTGACCATGCTCAGACTCACCCCAAAAAAACTTAGAACAAATCCTTTCCATCCTTTTAACCACCTGTATTGGTGGTTTAAGGACTAAGATTGTGTGAGTAGGGATTGCCAACATCACATAGTTTATCAGCACCAGTCTACCAGCACTGGAAACCCAGTGGTTCTTCCAGTTTACAGTGGGCTTCTCCATTCTCTCCAGAAGTGGGAAATAATGTCTCACTAGGTTCCTCCCTCTGAAAACTGGCACTCCGAGGTAGGAAAAGGCATTTTTCCCAATCTCATTCCAAGTATTCTCCTTGTGACTCTGATTCTATCATTGACAGTGCTGTACTTAATAAAGAACTCAGACTTGGAGTAATTTATTTTTTGGCCAGAAACTAGCTCATAAGCCTGGAGAAATGATCTCAGCCTTCTCAGTTTTTTTTTCCCACTGACCAAAATGGCAGTGTCATCAGCATACATGAGGTGGGAGATGGTGCTTACATTTCTAGGCATTTTAAAATTGTCAAGGTATTGGATCCTCACTAGTTCTTTAATTCCTCTTGAAAAAGCCTCAGTTATGATATGTAGAGGAATGGGGAGAGTGGATCCCCTTGTTTGATCCCCCTTGTTGAGGGGAAGAAGCCAGTTGCAGCTCCGTTGATCAGTACAGAGAACCAGGCATCTTCTATGTTTTGGAGAATAATCTTGACAAAAGAGCCATGAAAACCAATCCTAAGCATGACTAAGTTGAGGAAGGACCATGAAACCCTATCAAAAGCCTTCTGCATGTCAAGCTTTACAATAAGATTCTCTGAGCAACTGCCTACATTTAGTAACTTAATCATTTCCATCATCTGCAATATGTTGTCAGGTATATCCCTGCTCTGCAAGAAACCAGACTGCTCATCTGAAATGATACCATTCATAAGAGGCTTCATTCTGTCCATCAGTACCTTAGAGAATATTTTATTCAGGTAATTAGACAAGCTAATTGGCCTAAATTCTCCAAAATTGGCTGGATTGGCTTTTTTTGGAATTAAACTAACCAGGTACTAGAAATAGCTCTTGGTAGTTTTTTTTCCAGACAAGAACTCAGAGGCTTAGGATAGTAGATCCTCCTTAATAATCTCCCAGCATGAAGTGTAGAAATGTCCAGAGAATCCATCTGAGCCAGGAGTGCCATCTCTATTAAGGCCAAAAGTTGCTGCCTTTAGTTCCTCCATATCAATTTCCTTCAGTAGGCCTTGATTATCAGTTTCAGTTATGATTTTAGGAATGACATTCATGAAATGCTGATGATATTGCCCAGTGAGGTCTGATTCCTCCACTTTTTCATTTAATAGCTCCTCAAAAAATCTGGATCCCTCCTGTCTGATTGCCTCAGGTTCAGATAACCAGACTCCTGTGCCATCCTTGATCTTTGTAATCCTTGCCTTGCATCTTTTCTCTTTAACTGTATTGTGGAAGTAGCTGGAATTTGCATCACCCTCACTTAACCACTTGACCTTAGCCTTTTGTCTCCAAAAAGTTGAAACCTCTTTTTCTGATCTGATTAAGATTGCTCTCTCCCTATTCAGGTTCACCAGGTCATTCTCATTCCCAGACTGGTTGTAAATCTCCTCTAGAGCAGCCACATTATTCTCAACATCAATTAAATTCTGGTAGACATTGCCAAAAGAGTCTCTATTCCACTGTCTCAGTCTGATTTTAAGCCTCTTGAGTTTGAAAACCATGTTGTTTAGCCCAATGAAGTGTGTAGGTTCCTCCCAGTTCTGCCTAACCATCTCTGAAAAATCTTGTCTTCCTATCCACATTTCTTGGAATCTGAAGGGTTTGGGGTTTGTTCCTATCCACAATTTTTTTCAAAATGTGATTTGATGCAATCCAAAATAATTTAGTCATATTATTTTATGTATATTTACTTTTTCTTCATTACATAGCAGTTCAAATTAGTTTTTTTAAAGTTCTTTGAGGCTATTCAACCTAATCTAGTTTTAATTTTATTAGATTATGAATTGGAATATGGGTTGGATTTTATCAATACTAAAATTATAAATAGATGTTATAACCCATATTTTCAAATACAAAAACTTTAATTTAGAAACAACAAAATCAACCTGTCCTGTTCAGCTTCTTGCAAGCAGCTCCAAGCAGCTCCAACAGTATTTAACATCAAACTCATCCAACTCGTATTTTTTAAAAAGAGAGAAAATGTTTTGAAATTTAGGTACTAAAAAAATTATTTTAATTGTTATCAATGAAATATTGTTTATTTTTTTAGGTATATGATATTTAACATTTCAAATTAACTGTTTTCGTTTTGTTCATAGAGAATTTGATAAAATTCATCCACACTTGAATATAATTGTATGTCGCTTAGTGCTATTTAATTCAGTGAAATATATATTGAATGTAACATTAGTATCGTTTTCCAAAAAAAAAATCAAAATGAAAACTTAACTTTTAACTTGTCTAATTAAACTTAAACCACATACGAATATTCATCAATGATAAATAAACTTATACATACATATAAGTGATAATAATAATATAACAGTACCCGCTACTTAATCACTTTCATCTGATAGTTCAATTTCTTTAGCATTACCACCTACTGAGTTCCAAATCTGTTCTGCTATACTTTCACGCACTTGTGCCATAGTCCGTTTCCGATGCTCATCAAATATTGTCACGTCACTAACTCCTTGTGTACTCTCGTGTTTTGTAATTCATTTGTATAAGTTATTCTGAACTTTAGTAAAGCTATTCGGAACATACTAAACATTTATGAATTTGTTGGTATCATATTTCAACTGAAATATTATAATTAAAACAATTTCAGTTCAATGCAGTTAACTTTCAGTTAGCTCCAAGAAGCTCCAAACAGTTCCAAGCAGCTCCAAACAGTTACAAGCAGCTCAAGCAGCTCCGAGCAGCTCAAGCAGTTCCGAGTAGGTTTAACAGCTAGCAAGCAGTTCCCAGCAGTTTAAAGGGACAGGGCCTAAAGGAACTTGATTCTCTTACTTTTTATTTTTTAGATCATTTTCAAAACATTTCATCATACTTGATTCCCAGCAACTTTTTGAAAATTTTGACTTCATAATTGTTTTTTTTTGCTTTGGTTAATTCTCCAAATATGTCGAAGAGGAAACAAGAAGATATCACTAAATTCTACCAACCAAAGAAAAATGACAAGATTACTGAACATGATGCAGACCGTACTATTCTTTTTTTAAAAAAAAATAATTAAATCACCTTAGGGTGAGATGTATTTATTAGACACCCCAAACCTTGAAATAAAAACCATTAAAGGCTGATAGTTTGATTATTACAAGTACATAAGTCAGTAATCCTAGAGAAGATATTATGTAGATGTCTAGAAAATCTCATTCCTCTATCATGATCACCGAGCATGTTATTTGATAAGTCCATGGCTTGTATTCTAGGAGCTCATCCAGTCTCGGACCAGGACGCGAGAAGGGTCGTGGGCTCGAGTTACGTGGAGGATGGATCTACAGATTCATCAATCCAAATCCTTATCAGGAATGCGTGTATTCTGAATGTTCTACAAGGAATGCATTTCTTCCTAAACATGGTAATACAACCATGACCGAAATACACTTCTTCTATACATGGTAATACAACTATTATCTCCATAAGAGTTGTATTCATACCATAGTTACATATCTTGGCAATCTATGGATTGTATCCCTATAAATACCAAAGGTTTGGTAGACCTTTTCTATCTCATAATTCATACAATACGCCTTACGCACATACTAACTTGAGCGTCAGAGTGTCTATCCTTGGGAAACCCGGGGCTTTGTTTTGCAGATCCGTTCATGAGTCAAGTTCGTCGTCAAGCGCGGGTGCCACACATTCATCAAGTGGCACGCCCAGTGGGACACTGCGTGTTAATTGACGATGTCGCCGAACTTTGTCTCTGATCTGATCGTAACCGTCTGCTCAGCAAACTTGCGACATCATGTCGGAAGCCAACAACCCCAGAAGGAGCGCCCGAATGTAAGGAAGGGGCCTACAAGAAAATCCCGACGGGGAACAAGCCCCTCAAGGACGTGGACGTGGACGCGGTCGAGGAAGAGGTGGATCTCAGTCACGTTCTGTATCGGAACCGCCACTAGGCTCTACCGTAGGTGCCGGAAACTCCAACTTTCTGAACACCTCCGGTCCAAACCCTACTACGTCTGGAGCACCGACCTCCTGTTCAAACCCTTCTTCAACAAAAAGCACTGACCTCTGGTCCAAACCCTACTACGTCCAGAGCACCGACCTACGGCCTGAAGCATACTGCATCCGGAGCACCGACCTTCGGTCCGATTCCTATCGTGTCTAGAGCACCAAACTCGGGCCCTGGACCATCCAACGGTCGATCAAACCCAAGAGTCTAGATTCAGACCGATATAAGTTATAGTGACTTCATGAACGAACGAGATGGGCAAATCGTCGAGAATGAGTTTGGATACATCGGAGCCGATTCGATCCTTACCGAGGACGAGAGGAGGTTGAGAGGTGATCAAATTCTCGAACAGAGGCGCGAGGAACAGTTAAGAAGGAGCCGCCAAGCCGCGGCTTCAAATCGTACCTCGAGCCCCGCATGTTCTCAACATCCAATCTCAAACCAGCCTCGCACAAACCCCGTCTCGGACCATCCCTCGAGAAAGATTCCGAAAGTTGTCCGAACTCTGATGAGGAACTTACAAGCCCAGTATCCCGCTTTTGTAGCGTCTCTGCTGAAACCTAATCAGCACCCCTGCGCCCAGATGCATGACGCCCCGGGCCGGATGTCAATCCTAGAGACCCCGCTCCAAGGAGCTAGAAATACACCACTCTCAAACACTGCTCAAGAGCAGAGATTTTTGGACGACATAGCTCAGAGTCTGCCCCCACATGTTAGTCAACAACAGCTGCCGCCGCCTCCAGACCCAACAAACTACCGTAACGACGGTCTAAACCTAAATAGGGAGGAGGTACGTTGAATGCGCATTCAAAGCGTCCAAGAGGAACTAAGGCAGCAGATGAGAGAACGGACCCAGAACGACTGGGAATCAAACCTCTTCCGATCTGAGAACCAGGAAGGGACATATAAAACTCGGGAAAAGTATGAAATCGATCGAGAGTTGGATCGCATCCTCGGATCTAGAGGACAAACCGCCCGCTCTCCTTTCTCGCGACATATCACGAACCTTCCTTTTGACAATGCCAAGAAGGTCCCTAAACACCTTCCCACTTATGTTGGTACCAGTGATCCCCGAGAATTCCTGGCGGTTTAAAACTATGGAGACCAGAAAGTTCCACGAGATGGAAATATGCAAGATCATTCCTAGCTATGTCCGAGGGAAAGCACAAACGTGGTTCAATCAGAAGGTGTCCGAGAGCCTGTTTGACTATCGGGATTTTGCTGAATTTCTTCTCTTGGCGTTCTTCCGAAAGAAAACATTCACCAAATCTTTAGGTGACCTGGGTTCCCCGCCGAGAAGGAGAAACTGGGGAAGAACACTACCACAGATACATGGATCTAGCGGCCGAATGCTACAATCGGAATGAACTCCTCCTTATCAACATGTGCCGCATGAATGTTAATGATGATACCTTAAGGATGAAGTTGACCACCATGAACCCTACTACCATCCAAACCTAGCTTCGAGTCCTTCACTACTCTCACTCGATCCCGGGCTATAATCATGTCCATTCATAGGCACCTCCTCAAGGACCCACCTGCCATGAAGGAATCAGCCGAAAAGTAGCGTTCTCCAAAATACTGCCAACCACCGGGATCGAGGCCATGATACAGAGAAGTGCTTCCAGTTGATGAATGAGATAGAGAAGCTGATCCGTCAAGGGATCGTACAACAAACTCCTCCCTCGCTAGCTGGAGACAACCAAGGTGCCCAACGGAGATACAAGGAAAACCTTGGCAAAAGAAGAAGGACGGGACTAGGAATAACAATAACAACCATCACAACCAAGTGAATGGAGGGAATAACCCTCAAGACCCTCCTTCGCCGCCGCCGAATGGAGTCAACAGAATTATCAATTGCATTAATGGCTACACCAGCGAAGAAGCCTCTCTCACAAAGCTGAAGGCTAGTGTTCGGGCCATCCCTCACACAGAGCCAATAAATAAGAGACTTCGCCCCAGGGAGACAATTACTTTCTCGGATGAGGACGCCGTACCTAACCAGGTATCTCATTCTGACCCTCTTATCATCTCAGCGACAATCTATGACTTCCTAGTGAAAAGAGTTTTCGTGGATGATGGAAGTGGAGTTGAGGTAATGTTCTATGACTGTTTCGAGAAGCTGGGTTTTTTCGAAGGACAACCTTAAACCTACGAGCCCGATCCCGGGGTTCACAGAAAACCCAGTCATACCCCTGCCTCACCCCATTCAATGTCATCCTCAGCAGACCTTGGATGTGCCAGGCTAAGGCTTTATGGTCTCCCTACCACCTTGTACTGGAGTTTCCAACAGCTCAAGGAGTGGCGTCTATTAGGGGAGACCAAGGAGTGGCACGCTCCTGCATGATCACAGTCATCCGAGACGCTAGGATAGGTAGTAATGTCTCGGCCATCAACACTATCTTAGGGGATCTGTGGCAAGATCCTACACTCGAACAGCCCTTGGTGTTCCACTTTGAGGCCGAGGCACATGAAGAGATGACCTCGCTATGGCACAAACAACGCCACCAAACCTTCAAGGTGGGGGAACTAGTAATGCCATTAGGTCTGTGGTGCACGAGCAAGCTGGAAGAAGCGTTGGAGTCAAAGCCTAAAGGACCGTACAAAATCTCCAAAGCCCAACCAAGGGGATTCTACCTCTTGCAGACCTGCGAAGGAGAACACTTACATCCCGTAAAAATGGCGGCCTTCCTACGCAGGTACCTCAGAGCTAAAACCAAGTAGACCTTCCCCAAATAAGGAGAAACTACTTCAATAAGGCATACAAGCCAAACTTCTTTCCCTATATCTTTTTATTTTTTACCCGAGCCCAAAACTCGGGTGTGTCTTTATACTTTTGCCGAGCTACGAGCTCGAAGAATGCAGTTATTTTTCCTATATCTATCTTATTTTATTTTTAATCAGTCACCATCCCTCTAAAATAAAGAGGCATTATACCTTACAAAGCATAAGCAGGACTTCTGCCTAAGTTAATACGCTTCTAATAAGCGTGTGATTGATGCTTATCTAATATAGGCTGCTCGTATTATGTGTTCGAAACCACAATCACCTTAGGTTAAAATAAAATGAACTCAAGTTAGTATGCTTCTAATAAGCATATGGTTGAGGCCTATCTAACATAGGTTATTCAGACTCATGAAGTTTGATTCTCAATCCCCTTGAGCCTTTCCCGAGAAGGTGTACCTACAAGGTGCATGATTGATGCTTATCTAATATAAAGTAAGTTGAGCTCTAATAGCCTGATAATAAATCTTCTCGAGGATCAAAATACAAAGTCTTTACGAAGGCAAAAATGTAAGTGTTATCACACTATGAGGCCACGGCCCCAGTTACATTCTTCTGCTACCCGCATTAAATTGGAGGATATAAGAGACTCCCCTCTCCCTCCTATGGGCGCAGATCGAGAAGAAGAACCTACTATGCCTCGGGCCCCGGGAAGTCCTTGCCCTATCATCTGCCTCGAGCTCGGAGTGGGGGATGGCGCCCCTCTTCCCCTTCCATGCAAGATCCCTACGGAAGGGTTAGGTGCTCCTCGAGATCTACCACCTCGGACATGATGTCTCATTATTTGCCTCGAGTTTGGGGCTGAGGAAGATTCACCCATCTCCCTCCCTGATGATGGCATTGGATGAGTGATAAACACACCCTGGGCCTCCAGTTCTTTTAGTTGGATTTTATAGGCATCCAACTTGGTCTCACATTGCCTTAATTATTCAGTGACGATCATTATCTAATGATTAACATTATAAGCTTCATTCTGGAGGGCAGAGATACAATATCTTGATTATGGCCCTCGCCTCTAGATTTCTTCAAGCTACCCATGGCTTTCTTCAACTCCTGGTCAAAATATTTATTGGCTGCCAGAATCTTACCATTGATAGCTTGATTATCATTGTATTTCTCTTGGAGATCATCTAGTTGCCTCCTCAACTCAGTCCTCCGATCCAAGCAAACTTTTTGCTAACGGCGAAGAGAATCCCTCTCCTCTTGAGCCGTGCTAAGAAGTACTTGCAGGAAATCTTTCTCATCCTGAAGACACTTATGATTTTGGGAAAGAACCTCATATTTCTTCTGCAAGTCAGCACAAAAGGCAGTACAACACTGGAAAGGAAAGAAGACGAAGAAAAATCAATTCTAAAGGAAAATATGCTGTTTGAAGTACATGAACGCCAAAACAGGGCGGTAAAACAATCTCCTAAATAAGAGTTAAGACTCTAGGGTGTTACATTTTTGCGCTGTTTTTCCTGGCTCTGATCCTAATCAGCCACCGGCTCGTTTACAACAGTTTCCTCCACCAAAAAAGACAGTTCAGGGTACAAAGCATGAATCCTTTCCCTTAGATCCTCTAAGGATAAGGCCTTCTCCAGAGTTTCCAGGACAGTCATCAAACTAGTCTTAAAGCCTCCTACTTGACGCACCTTATCCCTGAGCTCTTTCAAACCTTGAGTGGCATCGGGCCAGTTGTAACAAGGAGCCAAGGCCTCCTGATCAGCCTCGTTGAAGAATTTCTGAAGAGATCTCCACATATCCGGAAGTTGGGACTTGTGAAAGAATTTGTTGCTGCTATTGCGGAACTCCTCCATCTCAGGACAGTTGACACAGAAATCCACTATTAACTGGATAAACTGCCTCTGTTGGACAGGGTCAGCATACTGATCCCTTTCTGCCTTCAAGATAGCCACCTCCTTGTTCAAACCCGAGACGGTTATCCCTATCTATCTGGCCATCGGTTATGGTCTTGACCTCTTCAGCCAAAGCCTCCTTTCTAGCTCTCTCCTGAGCAGCCTCATCTTGGAAGTGCTTGACCAACTCAGGTGACCCATTGGGCCTTTCAGCAACCCGCTCCAAATCTTGGCATTGAGCATGCAACGCCTTGACCGAGCCATACAAAAGCTTCATATGGTTGTCGGACGTCGCGACACCCCTTATGGAGATGAACAAAGACTGCAAGGGAATGTAAATTAGTAAGGAAACTACACACTCAAAGAAGTTGGTGGAATCAAGTTAATAAGCATGAATCGCTAATCTCTGGAAACTCCGAAAATATCTCGGACTCATTCTTCGAGACCTTGGGGGGAGGAAGCACAACATAGTCCTCGAACCGTCCTAACGGTTCGAGATCTAACTTGACCCTCTGGAAGAACTGTCCTCATTTCCAGAAGACCCTCCAATGGCATCCAGCTTCCTCCTCTTCTCCTCTTTCAATTCTCTCTGCTAAAATATCTGATCCATCATATCCGCGATGCTATCTGACTTCGCCCCAGAGGTATCCACTACAGATAGAAAGAAAAATGTCATTAATAAGGAAAAAAATGCAATATGGGCACAAAGGATATGCATTTCGAGAATGGCTACCTTCATTCAACGCATCGGAAACTACTACAGATGTTACACAGCCGTCATCCTCTACCTTACCAAACTTAGTACACCAGTACTCATTAACACTGGTTGTTTGCAGAAAAGAAGACATTCGGGCTACTTCTCTTCTCGGACCACGGGCCAGAGCTAAACTCTCATCTTTTTCCTCATCCGATGGATCTTGTGCAATTGCCACAAACAAGTGCTCTGCCTCACCTGAATCCTCGGCCCTTGATCGAGTTTTCTTTGGTCCCCGAACTAACCTCTTCAAGCTACGCCAAGCGTCCAACATGAATCCGGAATTCTCCCCATCCAAAGAAGTCCGAGACAACAGCTCATTCTCATGAGCTTCTCTCTTCAGCAGCCCTTCGAGCTCGAACCTCTTTCGCTGCTCCGATGGGATCCTGCTCACTAAACAAAGCGGTCTTGTACCACTCAATCTCAATATCTTTGGGCTGATCAAACTAAGCTAACTTCAGATAACTACTGCTCTGGAGGGTTCACCCAGGTATCTCATACAGCCACCCAAAAGTCTCGAGAGGCCATGACCAACCCATCTGGTGGTCCCCTGGCACAAACTTGCCATCCTCAAGTCTTATCTTCTCACCAACCAGCTCTTTTGCTATATTTAGCAACCGGTGAGAAGTTAGAAGGTCGTTCTTAGCTTCATTCCAGAGGTCAGTATTCCAATGGGGTACTTGACACTTTGTTCGATCAAAGACCATCTTCTCCTTGTCCCATTTCTCGCTCTTCAGCGGCAACACGAAGGCCCTACCTATATCAGTATCTCGGACAGCTAAAGTCACCACCTTCTTCACAATTGAGACCTTACACAGGGTCCGCAACAGATTGAGACTTGGTTTATAGCTCTTATGAGCACACCAAGTCATTAAGGCCATCATGATTACTATCACATTGGCATGTAGCTGCCCCGGATGCACCTTAAAGAAATCCCAAAACTGACTCAACATTGGGGGAAAGGGAAAAGACAGAACGTGTTGTATGAACCTCTCATAAATCACTCATCGGGTCGGAGTGACTAGCTCCGATGCAGACTTGTCATCCCTTACATACATGAGATCACAGTCAGACGGGAAGAAACATCAGCAACCATCGACAAATATGGCGGCATCTGCACGCGCCTTATCATCCTTCACCAATCTCTAACTGCTACCCTCACCATGCACATACGGCACACCACTGGCGCACATGCCACCATGGGGCTACTCCTCTCCGTCCGGGCCCGTCTCGCTACAGCCATTAAGCTCTTCTCTTTATCTGATAATTTCTTCTTTAACACTACTGGTTTTTTCCCACTCGCTACCTCGGCTCTACAGCGGTCACGGGGGCTAATCTCCTCAGCCTGAGCATGGGCATACTCTCTCTCATCATGTCGGGAGGTGGAAATCGTTTCACTACTACTAGACATAATAACAGAGAGTATGGGGGAAACAATGAGGAATAAGAGAAGCAGACACAGAGAAAAAACAAGGAAAGATGAAATACTTACTGGCTGTGATGGAGCAGAAATTTGGAGCTTCGGGAAGGAAGAAAGTATAGAAACGCCCTCTACACTCTGATGAAGAAATTGCAAGTGGAGAAGACAATGAGAATGATTTGGAAGATATAACCCAAACCCAGACAACATTAAGGCGAGTAATTACCTTGATCCATGTTCTGATGCAAGCAATTAGAGAGACGCGGGACAAACCGCCTCTACCCCCCAATGAATACGCGACATGTTCATTTTGGTCCTGGATTTCAAAAGGAATTATTCTCCGAGCGTCCTGATAGATTACGAAGCAACTTGAAGATAGATATTCAGAAGGATCAGCCCGAGAAGTTAGTCCTAGTAGGACACCCCGAGCTTAATACCCCGAGTCACTCTCCCTCGAGTTATTGGCCTTTCCTCGAGAAGTTAGCCTCTCATCCAGCCTTCGAGATGAAGCCCTCAAAATTCTGAAGATCTACCTTGGGGCTACTGATAATTCCATGGCTCGTATTCTAGGACCCCATTAGTATCGGACCAGGGCCCGAGAAGGGTCGTGGGCTCGAGTTACGCAGAGGATGGATCTACGGATTCATCAATCCGAATCCTTATAAGGAATCCGTATATTCTGAATGTTCTACAAGGAATACACTTCCTCCTAAACATGGTAATACAACCATGACCAAAATGCACTTCTTCTATAATGGTAATACAACTATTATCTCCTTAAGAGTTGTATTCATACCATAATTACATATGTTGGCCATCTACGGATTGTAGCCATATAAACACCAAAGGTTTGGTAGACCTTTTCTATCTCATAATTCATAAAATAAACTTTACGCACATACTAACTTGAACGTCAGAGTGTCTACCCTCGGGACACTCGGGGCTTTGTTTTGCAGATCCGTTCGTGAGTCAAGTTCATCGTCAAGCGCGGGTGCCACACATTCATCATTATTGATCGATCCACGATGCAAAAATCTTCCAAATGAGTGATAGGGGGAGGAAATATTCTTCATCAATAGAGATATTTCAATGTTTTAAATCCCAGATAGGTGGGAATAAGATTGTGCTGCAATGAATTTTGTCAATTTTGTGGGAAGACTGTGTTGTTTCATCTTTGGACTTCTTTCCTCAAAAATTGTTGCATCTGCTCCCCTTGAGTTGTTCCCCAGTGAACACCTTCCAATGGGGCTTCCTTGTATCTGAAATGAAACAAATCTAAAATTTTGTAAGCCTAACTTCTCCACATTTATCAAACCAAGCAGATAATGGAAGCATCATGTAGTCGAAGGTCCCGTGCTTTTTATAGAGATGCACTCATTTTATTGAGGAAGAATGGAAACAACTATTTTCCAAAACTATTCATGAAACAGTGAATTTTAGTTTGGAAATATTATATTTGTTTTTCCTTTTTTTTATTTATTAATAATCTAACATTTTTTTTAAATCAACTAGCAAAGGTCAAAGTATATATGCAAGTTTAACTGGATGTAACACATCAAAGCCAAAGTGTTGATTCATCTTGAAAATAAGTGTTACTATAACTTTTTTTTTAAGTGGGGTGAAGTTTATTAGGATCACCACTCAAAAAAAAACCCCAAAGGGGAAAAATTCAAAGTATCATACATATAGTTTTAAACACTACCATTTGAAAGAAGCTAATAATTTTGTCTACACCCATGTCGACTACTACAAGCATTTTAGGGATCGCTAAGCGAAGCCCAACTCTGCCGGTAGGAGGACTCATTACTTGCAAGAAAGTTAAGGATCGCTATGTGAAACCTAATTCTGCCGACAAGCACGGGGTTCAACAAAATTATTTTGAAATGCCAAGTTGTTCCTTTGAGAATACTTCCAGAGAATTCAGAGAAAGTGGTCTTTAGTGTTCGAGATGTCTTAGACTGATCTTCTTTTCCAGAAGTGTGTGTTTGCTCATCATCTCTAGTGTAGTTGGATTGATCCAATGCCGCTTACTGGATATCCTCTTTCTTTCAGGTGCATCTGGTCCAGGCCTTGCGCCTACATACAAAAATATAAATGCTAGCAGTAAGATGTTCATAATTTAAGTTCTAATCTAAGGGAACTGTCTAGCATCCAGATTAACCAATCCTTTGATTTCTCTAGGCATGGTTAATTGTGTAAAAGTATAACTGTATTTTTCTTTGCTTGCCATTTTTGCCAATGCATCAGCTATTGAATTAGCTTCCCTATACACATGAGAGAAAGATATAGAGAACTCACTTTGTAGCATCCAAATGGCTCTGATGATATGTTGAATTTTCTAAGGTATTTTATACTCCCTTCTGATCAGCTTGAGCAAGACTAATGAATCTATTTCCACCTCCAGACTTTCTATTTCTTCAAAATAAGCAAGCTCCAATCCTTTTACTAAAGCTAAAGCTTCAGCTTCCAGACTTGTTTGTATGTTGAGGAAGATAGCTTTTGCGATTCTTACTTGTCCAGTTCCATCCTTGAATACAAGACCTGCACCTGCAAAACCAGGGTTACCAAGAGAGGAGCCATCTGAGTTGAGCTTATGTGTATTTCTAGGAACTCTCCATGTAACAATTTGTGTTGTTGGTCTTCTGATAACATCAGATACTGGTGCCAACTGGAGTAAGTCTGGATGTATTGTTCTTGCTTCAGAAGCTTTCCAAGATAACCTGTATACTTTCAAAACCCTTTGCAAATGATCAAGTATCTGCTTTTTCATGATCTGGAATGTTGGTTTGACATTATCATATATGAATTTATTTCTAGCACACCAAACAGTCCAGGTAACAAAAATAGGCATCATTCTGACTATAGTTCTATGCAGCTCATATTTCACCTTAATGTTCCAATAGTGAAACATCCTGTCCCACAAGTTTGTGAAATTTTCAGGAGTTAAATCAAGCAATATGTGCATGAAATTCCAGAGATTCCTAATCATAGGACAGATGTGAAAAACATGTTGTAAATCATCAGCAGCATTTCCACAGAAGCTTTTCCTTTTAGTTTTAGAATAGAATTTGGACATATCATTTTTCCTATTTTTTATTTTCACAGCTGTATATATTGTAACTGTTGTCAGAAAAAGGGGAGAAGAGATTTTGGAGATTAATAAAAATTTTGAGTATGCATTTTAATTCAGTTTTCATGGAGGTGTGATTGGCAAAAGATATTTATATATATTTTTTAGGTGTGACTGCCGAAGAATATTATATATTTTGTTACGAGTTATTTTTCCAACAACTTATTCATCAATGCACGAGTCCTGCATCATTTTTATTATCCGAGACAAAGTTTCAACAGTGACTTTGAAAGATTTTTATGGTAAATTTACCCCTCGAGTATTCAAAGATGGGTCTTTATTAAATCTTAGCAGAAGGATTTTTAGTGCTCCAACAACAAATTTTCTATCTATGGTGAATTGTGGGAGGGAGTACAAATACTCACCATTGATGAAAGTATAGCAATATTAATGTGGTGTCAGAAAGTGCAATTGAGAGACTTCAACTACAAACCAAACCACATCCCTAACCATACAAAGTTGCTTGGATTAAGAATTATCCTGTTATTCTGATAAACTGAAGATGTTTAGTACACCTGAAGAAAGATAGATACTCATATTTTGTTAGTTGTGATGTTGTGCCTACGAGGGTTACTCATATTCTCTTAGGTCATCCTTGGATAGATGATTGGAATGTTTTGCATAATGGTCATGCCAACACTTACTCTTTGGACTTCAACAATGAGTATATTTTTTTAAAATCCTTGAGTTCAGAAGTTATGAAGAAGCTAACAAAGCCAACCAGCACACTGGGGGTAAGGATCGAGAAGGTTAAAGAAGTGAAAGAGGATACAGAGAGCATACAACATTTCGAGCATGCTGTAGAGAATGAGCAGTGTAGTCAAACCTTTGAGCATGTAAAAGTGGCTGAAAACGTTGAAAAGGACAAGAAGTGCAATACAGAAGAAATTACGGTTTACAAGACGGATACCATAAATGAGTGTCATAATCGTGTTCTTACTTCACTACCTGGCGTTCTAAATTCTTGTGTATCTGAAGAATTCTACATGCGATTCGTTAAGGAGCTTAGTTTGGAGCCATTTGCGGAAGTAAATCAGACTACTAACACTCGTGTACTTATGTTGATACATCTTTTTAAGATGCCTAAGGTAGTGTCTTCAGGTTCGCGGAGCAAAGTTAGAGATGTGATTTGCCACCGAAGATTTCCTAAGTTAGCATTTGGTAAGAAATATCTTTTTCGATGAAAGTATCTTGTTCGCTGGAAAGGACATCCAAACTAAGCTCCTTTGCTCCTAAGCTGGAAAGGACATCGAAAGTATCTTATTCGCGAAAAATCTGAACGTAGGGGTGATAACGAGCCGATCCGATCACGATCATCACTCTGTTCATGATCGGATCGTTTAAAATTTAAGGTGATCACGATCGATCGCGATCATAACGATCAAAATAATTCATGATTGTGATCGGCTCGTTTAAGAATCATAATGATCGTGATCGGCTCGTTATCGGCTCGTTATAGATAACCGATCAAATGATCAATGATCAATCATGATCGATCATTTGATCAACTTAAAAGTTAATTTAAAAAAATCAAAAATACATAAATTATCAAATAAATAAAAATACACAACAAACTATAAACATACATATTAAAATTAAAATATTTCCCCATTATTATTATGGATATAATTATATTACCGATTGATCTCGATCACCTTATCGATCGATCATCTTATCGATCTGTTCACGATCATGATCAAGCTTTTATGTTCATGATCGTTGATCGTTCATTTAATAAACGATCATAAAATTTTGATCACGATCAGTTCATTTATTAAATGAACGATCTCGATCCGATCTTTAACCGATCCGATCTCGATCTTTTTAACGAACGCTCGTGATCGTTCTCACCCCTATATCCACGTAATGAATGCAAAATCATTGGTTCAGATTTGCAGAGTTCTTTCGCGAATATTATTTGTTATAACTCGCCGAAGTCGAGTTTTTTCAAGAGGGGGAGAATGATCAAGAATGGAAACAACTATTTTCCAAAACTATTCATGAAAAGTGAATTTTAGTTAGGAAATATTACATTTGTTTTTCCTTTTAGTTTCAGAATAGACCTAGGACATATTATTTTTTCTATTTTTTAATTTCATAGCTGTATATATTGTAACCATTGTCAAAAAAAGGGGAGAAGAGATTTTTGAGATTAATAAAAATTTAGAGTATGAGTTTTACCCCATTTTTCACGGAGGTGTGATTGGCAAAGGATAGTTATATATATTTTCTAGGTGTGATTGCCGAGGAATATTATATACTTTGTTAGAGTTATTTTTCCAACAACTTATTCATCAACGCACGAGTCCTGCGTCATTTTTGGTATCAAAGGCAAGGTTTCGACAATGACTTTGAAAGATTTTGATGGTAAATTTGCCCATCGAGTATTTTAAGATGAGTCTTTATTAAATCTTAGTAGAAGGATTTTTAGTGCTTCAACAACAATTTTTCAATCTACGGTGAATTGTGGGAGGAAGTACAGATACTCACCATTGATGAAAGTATCAATATTAATGTGGTTTTTGTTAAAATAATGCTCTATAGAGTCCTGGGAGTTGCCAAAAGGACATTTTGATGACAGATTAAAACCAAACTTAGTAAGTATATCATCAAAAGGTAGCAAGTCATTTGTGATTCTCCAGATAAAAACAGACATTTTTGGAGGTATATTAAGTGTCCATGCCTTTTTTATTAAGTGTTGATCAAATGAGACTTTTCTGAGTGACTGATGAGCTGATCTTATTGTGAATTTTCCTGTGAGCTCTAGCTTCCATACAATCCTATCTTCATGAGTGAATAATTTCTGTCTCCTGGAATAATTGAATGGTAGTGGTCAGGCCCGGCCCGCGTGCTGAAGCATGTGAAGCCCAAGGTCCAGACCTCCAAATTTTGCAATTTTTTAGGGCCCCCATTTTTAGAATTTTTGTACTGATAATATAAATAAATTGTTTTTAATTTTAATTCTTGCTTCTTCCTAGGCGCGAGTCACAAACAGAAGGCCCCCAAATTTTGCAATTTTTTAGGGCCCCTATTTTTAGAATTTCTTTTACTGATACTATAAATAAATTTTTTTAATTTTAATTCTTGTTTCTTCCCCGACATGAGCGAACAAACATAACCCAAACTCCCAGACGAATAAAAACAGAATAGACGCCGTTCCCACCCCAGATCCGTCCACCGCCCGGACACCGTCGCCGACGATGTCGCCGGACGCCTCCTCTGATGAGCCTCTTTTAGGGCCTCTTTTTTTTATTCTCTTTAGGTCCCCAAATGGCTAGGGCCGGCACTGGTTGTGGTAGCCAAGAAAGGCTCCAAAACAGAGATATATGGAGTCTTATTAGTACAAAAATTAGCAACAGTTTTTGGAAAGGTAGGATGTCATTCTCAGTTAAGGTAGGACTTTAGTTGAATGGCATAGATCCCTTCTTCATTCTTGTCTTTTTCTTAATCATCCTAACCTTAGCTTCAGAGAGGCTGTTGTGTGTGAAAATCTCAGATTTAGAGTAATGTATCTGCTGTCCTGAACAGTTCTCATAAGCTCTCAAAAACCTTCTGAGCCTGGTAAGGTTATGTTTAGTGGCTAAAGTGAAAATTGTTGTATCATCAACATACATAATGTGAGTAACTTGTACTACACTCCTTGGCACTATAAAAATTTACAGATACCCAATTCAAATTGTCTTTTTCAAGCCCCTGGAGACTTCTGTTATGATATTATAAAGATATGGAGATAAAGGATCCTCCTGCTTTATTCCCCCCTCAGACATGAAGAATCTTGTGGCAGCACCATTTATTAAAACTGAAAACCAAGCAGACTGTATGTTCTGCATGGTCACTTTTACCACAGCTCCATGAAATCTAGAATATAAAATTACTGAATTTAAAAAGGACCATGACACCCTGTCAAAAGCCTTCTGTATATCCAATTCGACAATTATATTATTATACCTAGGATTTTTACAAACCAGTCTAGCCATTTTGCATTTGTATGGTATTGGCTGCAATGGCTCTCCCTTGCAGAAATGCAGATTGCTCAACTGATGTAATTCTTGGCATGAGTGGTTTTACTCTTTCCATTAGGGTTTTAGAGAAGACTTTGTTGACAAAGTTGGACAGTCTAATTGGCCTAAATTCTGAGAATTTGCTAGGCAACGATACTTTGGGAATCAATGTTAACCAGGTGTTGGCTATGGCTCTAGGTAGCTTTTCCCCTTTCATGAAGTCTTGTGCTGTAGCTAAGAGTCTTCATTTATAATCTCCCAACAGTGGGTGAAGAACTGTCCAGAAAATCCATCTGCACCTGGTGCACTGGATTATTCAGATAAAAAACAGCATTGTGTAATTTCTCCCATGTAACTGCTTTTCTGAGATTTTCATTATCATCATCTATAATAATTATTGAAATTCCATCCAAAAAATATTGCAGATACCAACCTGTCTTATCTGGCTCAGTATCTTTTAGCAAGGTCAAAAAACTTACACCTTCCTAATTAATTGTGGCAGGGTCAGAAATCCAATTTCCTTCCATGTCTTTGATCTTGGAGATCTTTTCCCTTATCCTTTTCTACTTCACTACATTGTGGAAGTACTCTGTACTTGCATCACCTTCGCAGAGCATACTATTCCAAATGAACTCGTTGAAGATGAAATCGAACTTATAAATCTTGTTGGGTTCAAGCACATAGTCTGCATCTGTAAATATTACAAAAGACAATGAAGAAGATGCCGATAAAGGTATTTATGATTCAAGTACTTTATAGCGTGTTGCTGGATTGTGGAATTAAATTGCAATATACAATCGTGATGAAAATGATATAGTTAGAAGGGCTTATATTGATATTGGGCCTTATCAACTGATACTTGATGATTATCCTCTCTCTGGTTCTCAAACGCATCTACGCCGGTTCAAGATATCTTGGTTTCAAAAATTATTGGTTAGAGTATTCTCCGTCATATTCCCCGACAAATGATGGAGTTTATTGTTTTTATTGCTTCTTATTTGCAACAAGACCAGTTGGAAAGTCTGCTTTAGATACATTCATTATTTCAGAGTATCTTTAGCAGACTTTCCAACTAGTCTTGTTGTAAATAAGAAGCAATAAAAATATTAAACTCCATTATTTGTCAAGGGAATACTCTAACAATGGAAATTTCTGAAACCAAAATTAGGATTCGACGTAGTTACGTTTGAGAATCCAAGAGAGGATAATCATCAAGTATCGGTTGATATGGCCCAACTAGTGAATGTATAGGCTTCTGGAAAACGGAAACAGTCCTTCTATACGCAGTCCGTATTTTATTCATTTGCAATCCGTATATTTTTATAATAATCATATATACAATGATTCTAATATATAACTGAATTGCAAGTGTATGCAATAGAAGTAGTATATATGATGCATATGTCTGATATACATAATTATTGACCATATCATATATCGAATGCGTATTTTTATTTTGGATTTCAAAATAAGTAAAATATAGATTGCATCTAGCATGTCCCAGGGGAAAAGGTGATAGAGAAAATCTCTGGTGAATGGATTTCAGTTAACAATCATAGGTCAATTCTCATGACATTGTTATTATTACTCCATGAATAACGCGATATAGTACAGTAAGTATTTTTCTCCAATAGTAGTTGTGAAGCGTGCAAATGATTAGGATGTTTTAAACTTTGGGGATACGGTACATATTGTGAACGTGTCGGATTACGAGGCGCTGCATGTTTCCAGAGTGCCAGCCAAGTTGTTACGCTATAGTGATCGGCGTGACTATAATTTTCGAGAGCTTTTACAATGATGAAAGTGCCAATACATGCAGCTGCAAATGTATAACAAGTGGAAGAGAGCCCGTTTTTTCATTATATGCTGATTAACAATTCACATTATTTGTAGATCGAAGATCATTCAAAGTTTATGGTCTAAAAATTATTTTCACTTTTTAAATAAAAGTTCTCACTAGACCCTAGTCATTACAAACTTTGAAAGAAAGAAAAACACTGAATTGAAAAGCACAAAACCCAAATTCTATACAACTCCGGTTACAAATATGATTCAAAATTTAAATTATTCCACGAGTTACTGACATGTATTTAAATTAAATTCAGCCAATATTTTGAAGAGAACTATTGAATTTTTGATTGATAAGTGCAGTCCAACATTAATTTTGCAATTCATATTTGTATTTAAACTACCTGATATACCCTTATTTATAAAAATCACATCTACTTTTCAATAAATAATGAGGGTATTAATGTCACTTAATGAATAAATACGGACTGCATAAAAAAAATACTGGACCGCATATAATAATGCCCTTCAATTTTGTACCCCGTAAAATCAAGCATACATGAGTTTTAGATTAAATACTTTAAAATCTTGTTTCCAGGCATTGTAGTGTAGGTGAGGTGAGAACCCCATTGACCTTGGAAAGAAAAGAATCAAATTAAAGGTAGATACTCCAAAGAACATGAGTGATGGACTGCTCACAAGTCATAAAATCCCCATTAAGATCTTTCCTTCAATTTTGTCGTCGGAGATTGGCTGGAGGATCAGCGATGGAGAGAGGACGGGGACCGCCACTTTAGCTGGAGACTGCGTCTCTCGCTTTTTCCGCATTAAGGTTCTGCACTTCTCCATTTCTCCCCTCTCCCCCTTTTTTTCCTGAAGCACTGAAATGTGGTAAAAAAAAAACATGCTTTTACTTTTTCATAATCACGCATTCATTCAGAAGTGTGGTCGGTTTGATTAAGTTTCCTTGGCCATTGGGTGGGAGCTAATTGTTACCCCTTCTATCTTGGAATCAAAGTGTCATTTGGTGTTTGTCCTGAAACAAACATGAATAGAAAGTTTGCCTAACATTCCATTCCTGGCTTGGTGGACTTGCTACCTACATTTGCATGAGAATTGACCACCTTCATGGCTGACTGACATGTGTCCTAATCCATAACTATAACATTGAACCTTAAAAAGCATTAGTTAATATTGGGACAAATCTTGTCAAGAAAACATCAATGGTTTACCTCATAATCCAAGCTACAGTTCAAACACATCCGACTTATATTTATTTTTGAAAAAAATAAAAATACAGAGAAATTTAGCTACTAAAAGGTTATTTTAATTGTTGTCAATGAAATATTATTTATTTTAATTTATCTAATTACATTTAAATCGGATACGAATATTCATCCATAAATAATAAAATAATACAAATAGCTCCAAGCAGTTTCAAACAGTTCAAGCATCTCCAAACAGGTCAAGCAGTTACAAGCATCTCCAACCAGATCAAGCAGATTCAAGCATCTCTAAACAGCTCAAACAGCTCCAAGCAGTTCAAACAGTTTTAGCAGTACTCAGCAAGCAGTTTTAGCAGTTCAATTGGACAGTATCTAAATAAAATGTTCGGAGATGAATCAAACGCTCAACCACTTGGTTTCTACACACTTATTTTTTCAATCAACTAAATAAATTAGTTTTCCTCTCTTCGCTTGATTAGGTGAATTCAACAAAAATGTAAACCTTTCGTACGAAAAGGAGTTGCAACTTTTAATTTACACTTTTGATTGAATCATTAAGCCATGAGTTTAAACCATAAATGGTTTAGCAGTTTGAGTACCAGAAAGCCCTTAAATGAAGACAAACAATACTGTAAACGGAAAGGAATCTTAGACGCAGATGACATAGAGATGAGTCAGTACTCAGTAATGTGGTGGAAATGTTCTTTTTTTGCTGGTGTTAGTTGAATCATTCCTGAAGAGGTAACTTTTATAGTGCACCTGTCTTCTTCACCTGAGAATCTTCGAGGGAATCTTCTCCACAAATCTTGTTGTGCTCTACACCTTTATCAGAATAAGTTGTAAACAACGGTGAATCTCACTTTCTTCTTCTGATGCATCAATGCCCGTGCCACCTTTTTTTGCTGACCAACATTTCTTGCCTTTGATATTGAATTCGTGGTTAATTAATTTGCACATGTTATTTAGGCTTACCAAACTCCGATCCCGTCTTTAAACGCATGCATATTTAATTGTATTATTGGTGCACCAATATTAGCACAGATTTACGTACGGCTGCTGCCACTGTTGGTTTAAATTTTATTTAACCTTCGAAAAATACAAATTAGACTATAAAGTGATGGAGGGGTTTGAAACCCAACACTTTTATAATTTATTTTCTTTAAACGAAATTATTTTTGTAATATTTCACGACACATAAAATGTCAAAATGAGATATTATCAGTTAAAGGGCGAAAGTTAAAACCCTAGCAGAGCGAAAACAAAAACTTCTCTTCATGGATAGGCCTCCGGTGCTTTTATCGGCCAGCGGCCTTCCACCTTAAATCTAAATATATCTAAACACCCTTCTCTGAATTTTCAACCTAAAACTCTTGTTATTACCGTTGACAAATTACAATCTCTAGATCATATCACAACCGTTATACAAGTCGGAATCTCGCATTGGGTCGCTACCCCGCCGATAATCCACTAGACGGTTAACCACACTATTGCTGCAATTTTTAATTCGATGATGCAATGCTAATCGGTGGGGTCTCAGATTCGGTCGAGATCACGGCGCCAGTGATCTTGCACAGACTGATTGAGAACCTCAATGTATATGCCGATCGATCTCATTCTTCGGAATTTTGTCAGCCTCTCGTCGCTGTTTCAACTGAACGACTTCTTAAACCCTAGGGGATGGGCCTTTGTCTGGTCCGGCCATTTTGGGTCCAAACGGGCTTTGGATCGGGCCCACCATTAAAGGATGGGATGGGATGGGCTGGCATGGAAGGTGCACTCAGAGAGAATCGATCCAGATAGACTGCCGGTGATTTTCACAGCTGAACAGGGTTTTGTTCATTTTTATTTTATTTTATTTATGCAAAATAGTGGGTGATGAAATTAATTGAGTTTTGACTAAATATATATCGGAATTTTTATCTGCCAACATTAGTTTTGATAGATGTCTGGAACCCGCACTTGGTCACGAACCCTGCTCACGAACTGATCTGCAAAACAAAGCCCCGGGTGTCTCGAGGGTAGACAACGCTCAAGTTAGTATGTGCGTAAGGCGTATTGTATGCAAGATAGTAGTTAGAGAAGGTCTACCAAACCTTTGGTATTTATATGGCTACAATCCGTAGATCACCAAGATATGTAATTATGGTATGAATACAACTCTTATGGAGATAAAAGTTGTATTACCATGTATAGAAGAAGTGTATTTCGGTAATGGTTGTATTACCAAGTTTAGGAGGAAGTATATTCCATGTAGAACATTCAGAATACACGCATTCCTTATAAGGATTTGGATTGATGGACCCGTGGATCCATCCTCCGTGTAACTCGAGACCATGACCCTTCTCGGGCCTTGGTCCGAGACTGAATGAGGTCCAGAATACGAACCATGGACTTATATGTAGCCCCAAGGTAGATCTTCACAATTTCGAGAACTCTATCTCGAATGCTGGATGAGAGGCTTGCTTCTCGAGAGAATACCAAGAACTTGAGGGAGAGTAACTCAGGGTGTTAAGCTCGGGGATATCCACTTAGAATTGGTCTCTCGGGCTGACCCTTATGAATATCTATTTTCAAGTTGTTTCATGTTCCATCAGGACACGTGGACGGTCAGATTTGAATCCATCCTTGTAATTCTGAGGTAGCTGACATGTGGCGCCTGCTCATTGTATATTCTGGCGGTGAGAAAGACCAACCTTCCAATTTCCTGCATCGTTTCGCGAGTCGAGGTAATTACACGCTTAAATGCGTGTAAAATACTGGTTATATAACCAAGTAATTTTCCTTTGTGTTACCTTCAAATCTTCATCCAAGTAACTTTTTGTTTTTAATCTCAGAAAAAAAGCTCTCATTCTTTTCAATCTTTGTTCTTCTTCATACGCTTTCTTCCCCCCATTCTCTATATTGCTATGTCGTCATCAAACTCCAGCGTTCCCCTTGGTAACATAGAGAATGTTGCATCGGCTGTTGATGAAACAGAGGTGATAGATATTGAAGAAGGAGCCCCGGTCGCTGGTGATCTAAGGACTTTGTTCCTGGAAGCGGATCCTGGAGAGTTGATGGAAGTGACTATCGCCACTCCACTGCAAGTTGTAACATCGGTGGCTGGTGAAGGTGCATCCGGGTCGGGTTTGGACCCAAATGCGGAGCCCCAAGTTGATAAACGGGCTCCAGTTGCTGGTGATGCGAGTGGCGTCACCAAGGTGGTAGATGAAAAGACGCTGCAGTATCTGAAGTCATGCAGGCTATCGTACCCCATTGAGGCTGATCTGAGGCTCGAGGATGAGTCTACCCCGGTCCAGGATCTGGTGAGCCCCACTCGAGGGGTAATTTATGGGAGATTCCTTCAGCAGGAGATAAGGTTTCCTTTTCCCACTCTGTTTCGGGAGTTTTTACAGCACCATCAGCTGCATCCTTGCCAGGTCCACTCCAATGTAGTGGTACTGATTATGGCTGTGATATCCTGGTGTGCTCGAAAAGGATATGAGCCGAGTCTGGATTTATTCAGGAGCTTGTACAAGCTATATTCTTTCGAAAAGCGTGAGCAAATCACACTCACTCTGCGGGGAGCCAAACCTTTTGTGTTTCCTGATAACAGTGGCGTGTGATATGTCGACCGCCTGACTTTTGACCGGAGCAAGTACGAGGTCCCCGACTGGAATCCAAAGCCGAAGAGTGCCGAACCTCTCGACAAGGTCTTCAAGATTCCTGATCTCTTAGAGGGCATTGTTAAGAAGCTTCTGGGCGAAAAGATTGCCCTCCAGAGAGGGGACTTTGTGCGGGGAACTCATGGTTTTGTGTGGCAATGGCCTTCCATCATCTACTCCTACTTGCAGAATGTTTCTCGGTCGAAATCTACCTCTAGCTCCTTGAAGCCAGCTCTGGTTTGGACCCTCCCTGATAAAATCCAAGGGGACAAGGAGAAGGCCGAGAAGCGGGGTGTGCGGAAGTCTTCTAGGGGTCGAGGTGAATCTTCTTCAAGCCGGTCCTCTTCAGGTACAATCTTGCACGTTATATTGTAGTCATGTTGTATATTTCGTACTATAACGTGCTGGTGTTCTCTTTATGTAAACGAGGTCTCCTCTGAAAAACAAGGCTAGAAGGGGGAAGGCCGTCCTCGAGACGAGAGATAAGAAGGCGGAGGAGTCCGAGGAGAGAGAGTCTGAGGCTGAAGGGTCCACAGATGATGACTCCGAGTTTGAACAGGTGACTCCTGATGATGCTCCTTTGAAGGAGCTGGAGTGTTGGTCATCCTGGAGAAGAGGACGCACAGACTTCTCATAAATCATTTAGGAAGTATCATTTTGCTTCCAAGGTAGTGATCTTCAATTTCTTGTTTGTGCGATTTCTTGATGTCTCAAATATCGAACTCTTATATAAGTTTTATTTTCAGCTGCTGAAAGGTCTGTCCCGGCTAGTAGGTCGGGCTACTACCAAGATCAAGTGCCTATACCACTCCATTAGTGAGATGCATGCCAGGTGTCAGGATCTTAAGGCGATGAGTGAGGAGAATGATGGTCAGATTAGGGCTTTGAAGGCCCAACTAGAGATGCCTCCTCCACTTGTCTTGGCACCGGTGGATGTATCTCAGCTGGAAGACATGGTGAAGCAGCTTGAGGGCGAGAATAAGATCATGCTGCAAGAGAGGGAGTTCCATAAGACCGAGCTGGAAGTTTACAAGGACTCCGTGGATGAGTTCACTCGGAAGCAGTCCTCGGAGAGAGATCCCAAGGAACAGCAGCAACATCTTAAGCTTTGGGGTGTATTCGTTGCCTGTGGCCCCAAGTTGAAGAGTCACCGGGAGGAGTATGGGAAATTATTCCATCACTCCGAGCTTCATAAAAGCCTAAAAGCCGTTCCGGGGTTATGCCGGTCTGACGGGGAGAGGAAGTTAATGACTACCTTCTTTGATCATCCTGATGCTTTCGATACGCTTGCAGCCTTGACCGCTAGTCGCTGGATTCCTTGGGCCGAGTTTTTGGATGCATTGGGTACCTCCGAGGAGATAATGACATTAGGGGATTTATTAAGGCTTACTGAGGCCAAATGTCCTGATTTGTCTTTCCTTAGTAATGTGCTCTCCAGTCGCTCCTCTAATAAGGCAGATTAGCCTCAGAAGGTTTGCTACCTTACTTGCTGGCATCTCCTCATCAGCTTTGGGGTCTAGATCCACTCCCTTGAACATGGACATAGAACTTATACATTGGTATCATGGTTTACTGGAAAGGAGCTTTGCCTCTATTACACTGTTATAGGGGATAGGTTCGAGTAGGGTGGCCAACATCCTTGACGAAGTTGAGGTACTCCATAATGAAGACTCTGCGGGCATACAACTAAATGTTGTTCGGCTTCTTCCTTGGGCCTGATTTTCCGTGGCAATTAGCACCAAGTTTGTGAGGTCTTGCCTCTGATAAGGCCTTTTATGTCACAACATGCAGAAAAGTTGACAATAGCCCATCTCTCGATCTTGTCAAGGGTCACACTTGGTAAATTCCTGGATAACCCTGTCGGGTATATTTAGAAGTATCATATTTTGATGTACTGACACCTTTTATATGACCTTTTATGTTGATTTCGATGTTTTTCCTCTATGTATCCACTTGGGATTTGTTTAAAATTATCATATTCTGATGTAATGACACCTTTTATATGAATTTTAACTTCTGTTTGAGGTTTTTCCTCTTTGTACTCCGAGATGATTGATGTTCAAGCACGCCTGCCTGTTTTATTAGTCCGTAGACTTCAATCAAATACTCTTTTCAAGTATTTATCTCGGGTTCATCCCCTTTATATTATTCAAAACGAATGGCCTTTGAATTTTTTATTCAAACAGCTTATTTTAGATAAGCATGCCAATCGTATGCTTGTTGAAAATATACTTGTTTTGAGTGACAATCAAAGCTATACTTAGGATAACATTCCCTTTGTCAGAAAAGGAACTTTGGATTGCCAAAATAAAGATAGATGTAATAAAAAATAAGTTCAATTTAAACTAATGGCTTTTAGAACAAAATAAAGGAAGAAATGGTTCGAGTTTTATACCCGTTTATGCTAGAGCATAGTTTTCTCAGGCCCTCATGAGGTTCTTTCTCGAGCTTTATCTTCCATGATACTTTCATAAGTTAATCAAGTTCCATCTTCGTGGTATGTGTTCGCCTTCATGGTTTCCAAGAGGTAACTTCCCCCTTGATGGGATTCTAGGACTCGATGCGGCCCTTCCCAATTCGGGGCTAGCTTCACTTCCACCGATTTCTTACTTTTTTCATTTAACCTCATGACAAGATCTCCTTTAACGAAGGTAGCCAAGCGAACCCTTCTGTCGTGATAACGCTTGACTCTTTCTTTCACCTTGGCCTCGTGGATGGTAGCATTGGCTCTTTTTTCCTCTAGGAGGTCAAGGTCGAGACGAAGGTTATCTTCATTGGCAGTGCCGTCTTCATCTCCTGGTTGAGAGGTACGGGCAGAGGAGAGTCCAATTTCCACGGGATGACTTCATCGGACCCATAAACTAAACAATAAGGAGTTTTTCCGGTTGCCGTAGCTGGTGTCGTTCTATGGGTCAAGATCACACTCGGAAGTTCTCGGATCCAGTTTCCTTTAGCTCATTCTAGGTGCTTTTTGATACCGTTTACCAGGGTTCGATTTGTAACTTCTACTTGGTTGTTGGCTTCTGGGTGATATACTGGTGTGAGCATTTGATGTATGCCATATTCCTCACACCATTTCTTGAAGGGTTGTTAGCAAATTGTGATTTGTTGTCGGTCATTATGTATCTCGGGATGTCGTAGCGACACACAATATTTTCCAGTAGAAATTTATGATTGTTTTGCCTATTATGTTCGTCAAGGCTTCACCTTCCACCCACTTCAAGAAGTAGTCAATGGCCACAATGAGGTACTAAAAGTTTCCAGGGACCGTGGGAAAGGATCCGACAAGGTCAATACCCCACTGGATGAATGACCAAGATTCTCTGATTGTAATCATGGTTTCTTAGGGTACATAAATCATCTTGGAAAATCTTTGACACTGGTGGCAGGAATCAATATACATCTTGGAGTCTTCCAACATGGTAGGCCAATAATAACCCATTTGTAAGAGTTTTTGGGTAACGGTGTGTGGACCTTGATGACTACCACAAACGCCTTCGTGTGCTTCCTGTACCAAGTGTTCTACATCGGAGGGTCCAACACATTTGAGTAAGGGCTGAAGGTATCCTTTCTTGTATAAGCTGCCTTCATGCATGGCGTAATTGGGGGCCTTGACTCGGATCTTGCACGCCACATCTTTTCCCTCTGGGAGGGTTCCTGTTTGTAGGTATTCGATGTAGGGATTCATCTAGGTGTCCGAGGCACCCACAGTCATCACTACAAGAAAAATCACCTATAACAAAAGGATAAGTGGAAGTAAAAGGTTTTCATATGGTTGTAATAGTTATTCTACAACAATTACTTAAGTGGATGTTATAAGCTCTCTTGTAATTGATGTTACATCAACTTTTGGTGGGTCATTGTAATTTTTCTATTACAAAAACATATAAATGTGATGTAAAAACTTCTATTACAACCACTTTATTTGTTGTTAATAACTACTTCAAATTTTACATTCATTTCATTTACAACCATCAAAGTTATTGTAAGGGCCACAATTACAACATAATTCTATGTTGTAAATGTAACTACCAAAAAATAAATTATAACATAAAATTTAATATTTTAAATGCTACAATGATCATAAATAAAAATAATTAATAATTAATAATTTATCAAAGAAATGCTAATTTACAGTCATGGCAATGTTTGACTACAAAACAATTAGTAGTTTCAACATAATACTCTTCTATATCTAAATGAATCCCCGCCACTTTTCTTTTAAGTATGCCATCCATGTCCCGAAATCGCAACCAGAAATCGCAACGTTTATACTCCGGGTCGAAGAGTAATCGGTAGCAGAATTGGTCAGAATCCGTACATTTAGATTCTGCAGAGTAACGGATATTCACAGTCCCAATTAAATTTCTTCAATCTTTGCAATTGACATTCTCCTTAAAAGCATGAAGCTCCTTAAAGACCTGAAAGATCACAACAAAAGAACAGGAAAATACATTAGCCATAAATTGCAACATCAAATTCGCTACACGCAAATTAGCTAATGAGAAGTATCCAACCAAATTCACCATTAGAAAAGGGACATGTTTGTTTCCCTCAAAAAACCTTAGCAAATACACAAAGAGAGCTCAATCTATAAGAGCATAACAATTACTTCTTAAATTACCACATCTCATCACATTTGATTCGACATAGTTCATTAATCAACAAAACAAACACAATGCAAAAGCACAACCAAAACCAGCACAGTTTTTCAGAATCAATTCAAAATCTCACATTAGATAACTGATTTAGAAATTTTACCGTGTTTGATCCTCAGATGAGCTGCCAGCAGATAAACACACAAAGAAAGAAAGCAATGAAGCATTAACTATTACGTGCATAAGCTGAATTAGGTTGAGGCCTAAAAATCTGGGAACATAACTGACCCATTCACAGTCCCTTCATCTTCAAGCCTGCAGTATCATCATTGAATTGTTCATATTAGCTATATACATGGAGTGACCTGGTAACAGATAGTTACAAATTCTTCAAACTTACTGTAGAATTGATGCATCTAGAATTTTAGGATGGCTCAAAAGCACAGCTTCCAGCTCTGCTGGAGTTACCTGCAATTTGTGTTCATAGAAAAATATTTGTCAGTAGTAAATGATATTCTGCTATGCGCATGTCTATGTTTAAACTTAGTCAGGTTCAACAGCCTATACCTGGTATACAATTTGCTCTTTTGCAGAAGGTTTTCCATGGGAAATTTCAGCAAGCCCCATTCGCTTAATCAAGTCCTACAAACTACTGAACATAAATCAATACCAGCCTGAATTACAAAATTTCACAGCACTTCATAAATTAGACCACTTATGCAATCCTACCTAAGATACCCTGGGCAGCACTTTTCCGGTGTCAAAGTCGACGACTTTAGCTGTGAAAGTCTGGCAGAAGCTCCCCACACACCGCCAGTGAGCCTTGGCCAAGAACCCCTAAATCCCTAAATCAGAATCAATTACCAATCAATGAACTTCCAATAATCAAACCACGCTTACAACAACAAACCACAGAGAATCAATCAATTCAAAGCTATCTCGATTATCAAACCACGCTTACAACAACAAACCACATAGAATAAATCAATTCAAGGTGAGGACGGATCCATTCAAAGCTAAAAACGCAGGTAGATAAGCAAGCTTACGTAGTAGACGAAGGTCCAACAAGCGGATTCTCCTTGAGCGGTTGAAACGCGAACCTCCCAAGCACTCCAGCAGCAAAGCAATTCATCGAATTCTTCGGCCAGTTGTTCAAGAACATGGACACCATGAACATAGCAGTTTTGATCAGCAGGAATGAAAGCATGAGCCCCGGGAGCCCCTTCCTGTACGCCCCGGGAGCTCTGCAGCTCTCCGACCAGATCCGTTTCAGGGATGACGGGATTAACAGGGAGAGTATCACTTGAGGGTGAGTAACTGGGCTCGACCCGGATGTCCCCACCGAGGTACTAAGAGTGGTGGGGCGGCGATGGTTCAGTGAAGAAGGGAACGATCGGAAGAACATTCGAGGGTTTAGTGGTTTAGATTCTTTTCCTTTGCTTTTATATATACAAGAAACTTGGAACGGTTGAGATTTACTTGAAGAAACCAATCGACGGTTCATATCAAATTAAAATAATACATATTTATGATACTTTTTTATTTTCAATTAACACTTAATTTATTATTACAAATACAATTGAATTATTTTTATTTAACAAATCATTTTACGGTATAATCTATGTACTTGATACACATATTAATAAATCATATATTATTATTATATATAATTAAACACAACTCATTATAGCTTAATATATTTAATTACTCAAAAGGTGCACAACATATCATGTACAAATATATATAAACAATGGTAATCACTAAATTTAAAAATCATAAGTCTTTATCACTTATATATTCAAAAGTTTATTGTCTAAACTAAATTTAGTTATTGTATAATAATAATAACAATGTAATAGTTATTATTATTTAAACAATTACACTACATAAAAAATTACGTGAAAATAAAAGTAATTAAAGATTGACATCTAACAAGTACTATAGACAAGAAAAAAAGTTGTAGTTCCTGAAAAAAATAAAGTTGTAGAGTTGAACCACAATTATAGTTACAAGTTATAGACAATCAAAATAAGTAGAACGGTCGAACAGTGAAACTCGTCGTAGTTATTATAATAGCCAATAAGAGTTGGTTATTAATTTCATTTTAGTTTTTAATGTTCATATAAAATCATTAAAAGTCTGACTTTTACTAGTTAGACTCAATTCAGGTAATGTATATAAAAATAATAGAATTTTCCTTTTGATTTAAGTGAACTTCTTGTTATTCAAGGAAAAAATCAAGAAAGGTTTGACCATAATTAGTTAAACTTAATTTAGCTAATTTCTATACAAAGTCAAGTAAATGGACTTTTGATTAGTGGCAGTCAATTTACCTAAATTCAATTTATTTACTAGTGTGATTGGAATTCAGGTAATATTAAACTTAGTTTAATAATTTGTATAGAAAGTCGAGTAAGATTTGATCTTTCACTAGATACATCAATTCAAGTTACTAGTGTTCATATAAATTCAAGTAATATTTGATCATCTATAAGTTAAACTCGATTTAATTGCTAATATTTATGGATAGTAAGATTTGACCTTCAGTAGTTTAACTCAATTTAGTTACTCAAGTAAGATTCGACAGTTTTTGTAAAATTCAATTAAGTTACCATTGTTCCTAAGAACTTGAGTGAGATTTGTTTAAACTTAATATTAGTTACTATGTTAATTAATAATAAGTCATGAAATATTTAACCTCTCATCATGTACATTCAATTAAGTTAATAGTGTTCATAAAAAGTCAAACTGTATTAGACCCTCTATTAGTTAAAATCAATTTAGTTACTAATTTCATAGGAAGACAAGTAAAATTTGACCTCTTAGTAACTAGCATAATTTACTAAATATGTAGAAAGTCAATTTAGATATGACCTTTAGCTAGTTAAAACCAATTCAATTACTTGTGCTTATATAAATTCAAGTTAAATTCATCATTTATAAGTTATAATCAATCAATTAACTTAAAGTAAAAGTACAGTATTTCACTTGATTAATTCAACTTAATTAAATGGCTGTATAAAGAAAATTAGGAAGTATCTTTTTTTTCTTTGAAATGAATTTGAAAAACACGTATAATTAGTTAAATTTAATTTATTTATGAGAGTGTGTTTGAACATACAATTACGATTTAACCTTTGATAGATTAAAGTTAATTTAGTTATTGTTATTTTAAATTGTTGATTAGTTAAATTAATTTAGTGAATTTAGAGTTTATGTAAATTAATTAGCCCAATTCAAGATATTACAAATATAGCCCATAAACTTGGCCCAAGTTAAGGCAAGATGAATCCAAAAAAAATTAGCCCAATAATGTCCAAATAATCAACCCATATCAGCCTAAAAAATAGTCTAAATAATCCATAGGCCCCACTCCATACATTTACATAATAAAAATGTGGTTGTAAGGTTGAGTCAATTATGAACTAGAATGTGAAGACCCTTTTACAACACTTTGTTACAACCTTTTCTTTTATTCTTGTAGTCAGATTTGAGCAATTACTACCATTCATAATTTTGTTATTGTAAATGCAATTTTACAACCTTTTTCTTGGCCTTTTTGTAAAATTTGGTTGCTAAAGGTGATTTTTCTTGTAGTGCATGATGCTGCTTTCTTCATAACTCTTTTTTGCCACTGTTTCCATCAGAAGTTCCTGAGAGGAGCGTATGTTGAGGTCCGAGGAAGCAAGTTTGCTTAGTACATCAGCTTTGTGGTTGCCTTCTCGAGGGATGTAGTTCAATTCATAGTGTCAGAACTGATTTATAAGAGGCCTAACTATCTCGAACTACTTCTGGAGACTATATTCTCGGGTGTCGTGTTCACCTTTGACCTGATGTACCACAATCTGTGAGTCGCTGAAGATCTTGAGGTCTTTAACTTTGAGGTCCTTTGCCAATTTTAGCCCTGTTATGAGGGCTTCGTATTCAGCTTCATTATTGGTGGCTTGGAAGTCAAAGTAGAGAACATAAGGATGGTCCTTTCCCTTGGGGCTGGTGAGTAGGACCCCAGCACCACTTCCCCCTGAGTTGGAGAATCCATCCACATATAGACACCACCTTCCAGTGTCGGGAACTGGGGCTGGTTGATCTCTACTAGTTCGACTGACTTGATTATGAAATCAGATAAGGCTTGGCCTTTGATGGCCGTCTGAGGTTTGTACTGTATGTCATGCTCCCCCAACTCGATGGCCCACTTCATCATCCGTCCTGAGGTGTCAGGTTTTGAAGGATTTGTCAGATCGTATAGTTGGTTAGAAGCACTATTGTATGTGCTTGAAAGTACGGCCACAGCCGTCGAGATGCATGCACAAGAGCCAATATCGAGCATTCGAGAGGGGTATATCTGGTCTAGGGTCCTTGTAGGGCTCTGCTAACATAGTATATGGGGTGTTGTGACCCTTCCTTTTCCTTAACCAATACAGCGCTGTTAGCTAGCTGGGAGGCAGATATGTGTAAGTATAGAGTTTCCCCTGTTTTGTTTTGAAAGCGTTTGCAGGTGTCGGAGGTGATTTTTGAGTGCTTAGAAGGCTTCTCCGCACTTGTGTGACAACTCAAACTGATTGGCCTTCTTAAGGATGTTGAAGAAGGGCAAGTGTTTTTCACCTCCTTTGGAGAGAAATCGACTAAGGGCCGCCAGGGATCCTGTTAGCTTCTGTACGTCCTTGACGGTTTTCGGGGGTTGTATATTTTGCAGTGCTTTTATCTTCTCGGGGTTGACCTCGATTCCCCGGTTGGATACCATGTATCCTGAGAATTTGCCTACTCCCACGCCAATGGTTCATTTAGCGGGAAAGCTTTAGGTTGGATGCCCGCAACGTATCAAAGGTTTCCTTTAAATCTTCAAAGAATGCGTCGTATCTGTGGGTTTTTACCACCATATCATCGACGTATATCTCCAGGTTGCGCCCTATTTGAGAATTGAATCACTTGTTCACCAGTCGCTGGTAAGTGGCTGCAGCGTTCTTTAATCCAAAGGGCATCATTTTGTAGCAAAAGGTCCCTCTGTCCGTTATGAAGGAGGTCTTCTCCCTATCCTTCTCAGCCACAGGAATTTGGTGATATCCCTTGAAGGCGTCAAAGAAGGCTAGCACCTGATATCCAGCGATTGCCTAAACCAGGCGGTCTATCGAGGGTAGGGGATAGCTATCTTTGGGACAACAGTCGTTTAGATTGGTGAAGTCGATGCACATTCTCCACTTCCCTTCTGATTTCTTGACCACCTCCGGGTTAGCTATCCACTCGGGGTACTATACTTCCTTTATTATATGGGCTTTGAGTAGTTTGTCTACTTCCTCTCTGATGGCCTCAACTCAGTCTAACGCGAAGATGCGTCGCTTCTGCTTTATAGGCGTCCGCGCTGGGTCGATGTGTACATAATGTTCCGCCAAGCGAGCGGATACTCCTATCAGGTCATTGGTATCCCAAGAGAAGACATCTATATACTGGTTGAGGAGATCTCGAAGTTTGGTCTTTATCTCAGGGGGTAGGAGGGTTCCAACCTCGACGGTTCCTGATTCTCCGAGTTGCATCGGCTCGGACTCGGAGTACTTGGCTGGTTCAGGATTTTCCCTCTCTGGTTCTCTGATAGCTTGAATGGTGCAAACTTGAGCTAACTGTTGTTCACCTCGAACCGTGGTTATCCATTGATTTGTGGGGAACTTCATTGCCAGATGGTTTGGGGACCAAATGGCTTTTTCTCGGCACATCCACGGCCGTCCGAAGATGATATTGTACGGGGCGCCCTGGAGTCAATTATTGCAAAGGTACAACAGAGGGTTATACTCCGAGGGTTGTCTTCAACTTGCACTGGCAAGGTAATCTCTCTAAAAGGGGTAACGGGATCACCACCGAATCTCGACATTGGGTTTGTAGGTACGAGATTGCTTCTGCTTAATCCCAAATTCTCGTAATAGCTGAGAAACATAATCTCCACCTCACTTCCCCCGTCTGCAAGAAATATTTTAATTATGTTGTGATTTATGGTGACTGTGTTACTAGAGGATCGGAATGGGGGAATTGGTTAGGAACTGCATCCTCCGGCGAAAAGGCTACAGTTCCATCTAGGCGAGATCTCTTGCTCTCCCATTCCCAGGGAGAAGCTTCTTCTGGCGATCGGTGTACGCCGTTGATGCTCTTTCTTGCTCCCTGGTTGGCGACGCTTGTCTCGTCGTGGCCGTGTAGATGGTTGGTGGTGGTGCTTCTTACTCCTGTCGGGGCTGGAAAATGGATTCGTGTGCTTCCACGAAGGTTCTCGGCCGGATCAGCCATGAGTTTGAAGGTTATTTAGATCAAGACCGATACGCGGGTCCCACTGGGCGTGCCAAATTGATGGATGTCTGCAACCCGCACTTGATCACGAACCCTGCTCACAAACTGATCTGCAAAACAAAGCCATGGGTGTCCCGAGGGTAGACACTCTGACGCTCAAGTTAGTATGTGTGTAAGGCGTATTGTATGTAAGATAATAGTTAGAGAAGGTGTACCAAAACTTTTGTATTTACATGGCTACAATCCGTATATCACCAAGATATGTAATTATGGTATGAATACAACTCTTATGGAGATAATAGTTGTATTACCATGTATAGAAGAAGTGTATTTCGGTCATGGTTGTATTACAAAGTTTAGGAGGATGTGTATTCCCTGTAGAACATTCAGAATATACGCATTCCTTATAAGGATTTCGATTGATGGACCCGTGGATCCATCCTCCACGTAACTCGAGCCCATGACCCTTCTCGGGCCTTGGTCCAAGACTGAATGAGGTCCAGAATACGAACCATTGACTTATCAAGTTTGTATTAAACTGTGTTTGGCTTCAAATCTGATTCTTAGTAGTATCGGTAAAGGAGAAATCCGAGTCATAGTAGTTCACATACTTACTTTTGGCGATCCGTAACCCACACCTGTGCGGCAAGGAGAAATTCGAGTTAGAGAGTGCAGTCCAATTACTTACCTCTGGCGGGTCTGTACATCAGATTTGTCGAACGAGCGGGCTGGTTAATCTTTGTTTATCAGTGAAAACAACTTGGAAAATCTCTTACTTCCTCCGAGGGGAAATGCAAATAACGTCTAATGAGATGGACTGGGATGTGTTTACAGACTAATTTTTTATTGATCAGCTTGTGGCTTGTTAGACATACTTTTATAATGCTTTGAAGTTTTATAAGCGACCTGGTAAATCTCTTACTTCCTCCGAGGCGAGAAGAAAATAACGTTTCATGAGATGACCTAGGAAGTGATTGGAAGAGTAAAGTGTTAGAGACTAATATTTGCCATTTGCCATTACTTCTGGTTTCATCCTCTTTTTGGTTATATCCAATTTTTTAGTTTAGGCCGCTACGTGTGTTATTGATGCAGGGGAATATACTGTAATGACATATCTATAAAATTCCTTGTAATCCTACAAACTGTCTCTCCTACTCAGGAGTATTTAGCTTTCATGATGTATCTTTTGGATATTTTCGGTTGAGCAGCCATGAATAATCCTCTCTTTTAGTTAAACAAAAGAGTTATTAAATAAGTTAACGGGTTAGATTGGATGTTTCTATCTTCTTAGAAGTACATATATAATTTATAAAATTAATGTCATATTTTATTAGATTTATGGTATCATATATATCAATATTATATGTACTTTCGAAAGACGGTTCCGGCCGGCGCTCTTCGCTAGTTCGGAGGTTACCTCCCCCCTCCTACATAATAATAGATCCCATACAACCCCCTACTCAACCCCAAACCTGAAAAACCGACCAACATCGACAAGCTACATCCCCCCCTTTTTAATCTCCAGATCCATTTTCCGGCTGCCCCGTCGCCGGTGAATCACCGACGATTCAGATTCCACAGCAGTAGCGGTCGAAGCTCATATATTTGACGTCGGATCCCATTATCTTTTGCAGTTTAGAGCTCCCTATCGTCGGCGTAGCTCGAGGAAAGGGATTTCAAAGAGGAGTTTTCAATGGGAAAATGAGGCGGCCAAGATAGATGGTTGAGAGAGACACGCGCCACCACGAAGCACGGGATAGGGGAACTCCATCAGATGTGATAGACACGCACGGGAGTCCCCCCACGCGCCGGTCGCAGGTCGGCACGTTCATTCACACGCCACCAGTTCGTCCCAGAACCCGCTCCCAGAACTCGCTTTCTTGGGTGCTCTCAACAGATCGGTTCATCCTTTTTTTTTCTTTTTATTGAATTTATTTGTTATTAAACTTACATGTGAATAATGGGGTAGGAGCTTTAATCTGGGTATTTTGATAAAGTATTGGTTTAGTATGTTGTCTTCCTGTGTATTTTCTGACCGGTCCTTTGATTGGAAAGTATGTTGGATTCTTATCTGATTTAATTGACAGACATGAGAAATCCGAGTCATGGGAAGTTTTTGACTCTCCCTATGGAGACACTGTCAGACTAAGATTTGTTGTCTGTACAGGTAGATATGTCTTTTGATATCTCTGTTTTATGCGGATGGGCAGCATACTGACGTCCTGATAATGTGTGAACAAACTAGAAAGTCTCTTACTGTCATAGAGAGCCACACTGCGAGAAATGAGATTGTCCTACTTTAGGCTATTACCGGCCTAATCATAGGAGGAAAGAGATTGTCTTTTAGAGGCAGAGCAAGGATGATAGTGTATAGCGAGGATTGAGATTTTCTAGGGAGTGACCATATTGTTTGGGATGTCGATCATATATTGTGGCCAGTATGAAATCGGCTAGTCAGATTGGGACTCTCCGAAAGTGTTGTTGGTTACAACCATGACCCATTTGATAGGCTATTACGGCCTTTTGATATGGTGTTACCGCTATTGATGTAGAGAATATCTAGTAGTTTCACATTCTTAGGAACTTCTCTACAATCATACAAATAGGGTATGGAGGAGGCTCTTAGATAGACATAGCTTTAGATTCTCCTCCTAATCCCACAAATTGCTTCCAATTTGGAGATTATTGTACTACATGTTTTCAGGGTGTGGTGAGCCCATAATTTATTTTAAATGACCACCAATGGTGGGGAATTATATTAGACTTCCCGGAGCTATACGCCTTAAATGGCAAGAATACAAGATGAGGTCAAAAAGACCAGTTTGAAAATGATACAAAAGCCATAGGCTTGTACTACTATACAAAAGAATAGAGATGGATACTCTATACAAAAATATCTTCACAATATCAAAATATATTTCAAGCCTATAAGAGAAAAACCAAGTAAAACTCAACGCAGCCTGAAATATACATTGGCATAAGAAGAGATGGACAAAACAATAGCTATTTATGTAATAAAGAGTGACAGCCTTTGGCATCCTGAACTATGTGATGAATCAGGTTTCTGGCTGGATCAGGTCCTAATGGAGAGTAAATGTGCTTGATCTAGGAGGCAGAGAGCCCTAGCTTCTGATGGTAATAAGTCTCCAGTAAAGACTGAAGAGGTTTTGCATTGCAGTGAATACTTGGCCAGAGAATCTGAAACTAGATTTCCCTGTCTGAGAACATGTAGTATAGGGACTGTAATGGCTTTTTTAGCCTCATCACAAAGTTGGAAGAGTTTTTAGTGAGCTATTATCGAGTTTAGTATCATAGATATCCCAAGGGGAATCAGACTCTTTGATAAAAGAGTGCATGCCATAGAAAAAACCAAAATGGTATCCAGCTAAAATGGCTTTAATTTCAGCCTCAAGTGAGGGGAGCTGCAGTGGAGTGGATTTTTCTTGCTGCCAGTGGATTACCAGAAGAATCCCTGATAATAATTACCAAGCCACAGCCAGAATGAGACCATGCAGCATCTACATTCATTCTTAAAACCACAGTCAGGCTTCTGCCAAGTGACAATTCTGAGTCTATGTCTAGGGGGTCTGGTGGTGATAGGGATGAAGGCAGCCTTTGATATTTGCTTGTCGAATTCCTGAGAGATGGAAATAGGGTGAGTTGCTAGAGAGAAAAGCATGATACCTTTAACCTCCTTGAGAATTCGCACTTTGCTTGGTTTTACTTCTTCAAACATAGCTTGTCTCTGGCTTTCCAAATACACCAGCAAATAGTGCAGCAGAATATTTTTATGAGCTTAGCCTGGTAACTGGAAAGGCCAGTGTGAATGAGGTAGAATGACAATCTATCCCAAATAGAGGGAAAAGGTCTATCCAGTATTCCAATAGAGGCTAGGAGCTGCTTCCAGATATAGACTGAGAGGTTGTATTCATTGAAATAAAGATCAAAAGAGTCTAAACACTGGCAGAGAGGGCATTCTGATGCTAATTGAAAACAATAGTGATTGAGCACCTCATCAAAAGGCAGTAAGGAGTTGAAAAGCCTCTAGATAAAGAAGCATATCTTCTTTGGAATTTTTAATTTCCAAAGGGTGGAATAATGTGGCAGATTCTCTCCTATAATAGGTAGTTTTAAAGGAGAAATGACCAGTGAGAGATGGTTTCCAAATGAGTCTGTCTTCTCTGTGAGGATGCAGTTTTGCAGAATCTAGTAAAGCTGTTAGAGAGGGAGAAAGAGCACCCCTCAAAGACTGCATATAAGAAACTCTGTTTGATATACACTGAGCCACGATACATGTTTCAGGGGTGTCTGTAAGATTTGGAGGAAATAAATCAATCTTAGGTCCCTGTCATATCCAGTTTGAGGACCATAAACTACATGCACCTTTTCCATGAATGAAAGTTGCGTGACGTTCAGCAATACAGTTAATTTGGCGGATTCTATTCCAAGTTTGTGAGGATCTGGCAGTGACTGGGAGAGAGTGAGGTGTTGTGTCCATAGTGTTTGTCCCTGTAGAAAATTCCACCAAAGTTTAAGTGAATAAGTTTGCACTATGTATGGGATTGACTTGAAACCAAGGCTATTCAGTGCCACAGGGTAGCATAGTTTTGGCCATTTTCTCCATCTCTTTTTTGCTTTTATATTCTGTTGAACCCCATAGGAAGGGAGTAAAAAGCTTTTCCAGTGTTTCAATAATATGAACTGTGGGGGTCATCATAGTAAAGATGTGTTGTGGTATGGCATATAGCACTGATTGGATCAAAACAATTTTGCCACCAGTGGATAGCCATTTAAATTTCCAGAAGCTAAAATGCTTCTGAACTTGTTCTAGTAGAGGGTTAAAATAACAGTTAAGTACTTTCCCTTCATATATAGGACAGCCTAAACATTTGAAAGGAAAGGCTCCCTCCTTCACGCCTAGAACTTGTTTAACCTAATTGATCTTATCAAAGGTAGCATGTTTACTAATGAAGAAGTCCCTTTTGTCATAGTTTATTTTTTGACCAGAGACTTCTTCAAAAGTAGCTAGAAATGCTTTCAGGTTGATCAGAGTAGGTTTGTTGACTGAGATCAGAATCATCCCTATTCAGAATTAAGACTGATTAGTGAAGGAAATGAAAAGTGTTGTATCATCAGCATATGATAATGGGAAATAGGGCTAATATTTCTTGGAAGATTAAAATGTGATAATTTTCCATTGCTGAAGATAAAAGCAGGGCTTCTTGAAAAAGATTCAGTGAAGATATTAAACAGAAAAAGAGAAAGAGGATCTCTCTGTTTAATACCTCTTGTAGGTTGAAAAAATCCAACAGGTTTGTCATTGATTAGCACAGAAAATCATGCATGTTTTAGATTATTCAAGATATAGTTTACCAGATTTGTATGATAACCAAATCTGAGTAGAATTATTTCCAAAAGAATACCAGCTTACTCTGCCAAAAGGCTTCCTCAAATCCATCTTAATTATACAATTTGGATCTCTGACTTTTCTATTAACATGTCTCACCATTTCTTTAAGGTAAAGTACATTATCTGCAATGTCTCTACCTTTTAGAAAGGTTGTTTGGTAAGGAGATATGATTTCAGTCATGAAAGGTTCCATTCTTTGCATGATAATCTTTGAGAAAATCTTATTGATAAAATTAGATATACTGATAGGTCTGAAGTCATCAAAAGAGAGAGGTGTGTCTTTCTTAGGTATTATTGTAATCCATGTAGAAGCAATGCCTCTGGGAATACTTACACCTCTGATAAATTCATTGACTGCCTGAATCAGATTAGAAGAAATGGTATCCCGGGATTTGATGTAGAAATAAGATGAGTAGCTATCAGGGCCTGGTGTACTACTCTTATTTTATAGAGGATACCACACATCTGAGCTCATCTTTTGTAATTGGTTCCAGTAAGTGGCAAAGTCTCAAGAAAGTCCAACTTTTTTTTTTGAATTAAAACCACATAGTGGGGTGAAATTTATTTGGCTCACCACACCTAAAAAGTCAAGTTGCGATAGTACATATGTTGAAAAATGAGTAAAAAACAACAATGTTTTCTACAACTATATGACTATAAGAGAAGAAGTCCTAATTTACACCTATGTCATATTTGCAAGCATGTTAGGCATCGACTCGGGAAAACCAATTTTGCCGACAAATTGACTCATTACTCGCAAGCATGTTAGGGATCGCTATGCGAAACCCATCTCTGCCGACGAGCACGAGGTTTCAAAAAGGACTTAAAATCGGCTGAAATCTGAGAGTACTTCTCTATTCTTTATTTCTTCTCCCATAATTGTTTGTAAGCTTAGTGCAGGTCTTTCTGTCCTGCCTTCCTCCAAAGTGTACTGGCCTTGCGCCTGAGAATTCAAGAGAAAATTAGCAGCATCTACACTCTTAAGTAGGGCACATTCCTACTATCTAGCAGCACCAATCCTTTCACTTTCCTAGGTAAAGTGATGTGTGTGAAAGTGAAATTACTTCTCTCTCCACTAGCTAATCTAGCTAAAGAATCAGCCACAGAGTTTGACTCTCTATATATATGTTTAAAAGTAATATTAGAGGGAGAGATGTCACTTACAAGCTGCCATATATTTCTGATCAAAGCTTCAAGCTTCCAGGGAATCTTATATTGTCTTGTGATTATCTTCAACAGTATCAAGGAATCTACCTCCACTTCCAAATCTTGTATTTCTTCATAATAAGCTGCCTGTAATCCTTCTGCCAGTGCCAATGTTTCTGCTTCCAGACTTGTTCTTTTGCTCAGATAGACCGATTTTGCTATAACAACTTCCCCCAATGCATTTCTTATAACCAGTCCTGCTCCTGCTTCTCCAGGATTTCCTAAAGAGGATCAATATGTGTTGAGTTTGAAGTTTCTGGGATGTATCCAAGATACCTGTTTTACTGAGAATGTGGTAGAAGCAACAGAACAAACAGATGTTATATCCAATAGATTAATATGAATATGTCCAATTTCTGATTGTTTCCAGCTCAGATGATGAGCTTTTATGATATTCTGTATATTCAACAGAGTGAATTTCTTCATGGTGTTCAAGTTTGGCTTGATCTGATCATAAATAAGGCATTTCTTGAGCACCAGATAGTCCATGACACAAAAAGAGGCAATATTCTAATGAGCAATCTGTGTAATTCCGATTTTACAGATAGGTTCCAGTAGTGAAAAAACCTGTCCCAGAGATTCTCAAATGATACTTGTGTAATATCAAACAGGATATGAAAATGATTCCATAGTTCCTTAATGAATACACAATCATTGAATACATGTTGTAGATCATCAGAAAAGTTCCCACAGTAACAGCATATAGATGTTATGTAAACCATACTTTGCTGCAAAACATCACTCATAGGTATCAATCTATTTAGTAGCCTCCAATTAAACACAAATAATTTCTTTGGCACATACTTCAACCACAGAAACTTATATGATGGAATTATCTCTTTTTTCTTTCTCAGCAATTCATATGTTGAAGATATAGAAAAGGAACCAGTAGGTTCTGGTTTCCATATAAGTTTATCAGAATATCCCTCATATGTAGAAAAATCTTTTTGCAATGTGACAATAACATCTTGTGAAAATCCAATCATAAGTCTATCAAGTATATTGTGTTGATCATAGAAGAACTCCTTAACTGTTAGTTCAGTCAAGGGGATATTAAAATCAGAATTCCATAGATCAATCAAACATCCAGTACCCAGCCAGTTACTGTCCCAAAAAGATATCTCACCAGCTCCTACCTGCACCATTGAATTATTCTGAGCAATTTCATCTACCTCCCTGTACCTTTTCCAGGTTCTGGATTTCATTTTATAGCCTGGTAGTGACCACATAAAAGATGCCCATAGGCTATTTCAAATTTGCAATTTCCACCAAATTTTTAGTGAAAAACATTCCATTAAAGTATGTAAGTTCTTGACTGCTAGACCATTTTCCAGAAAAGGATAACACAAATTAGACCAAGCTCTCCAAACTTTATTTTGGCCATATTCAGATTTTCCCCACAAAAATTTGGCAAAAATTACATGCAGTCTGTCCAATATCCCATTAGTAGGTCTTACAATAGCTAGAATGTGTAGTGGGATGGCAGATAAAACATGTTTTGCCAGAATTAATCTTCCAGCCTGTGTAAGCATTTTATTTTGCCATGAGACCAGCTTAGCAGTTATATTGTCATATAATGGTTGAAAATAAGAGTGTGTTTTTCCAGTAAATACAGGACAACCAAGATACTTAAATGGGAAATTCCCTTTAGTCATTCCAGTAATATCAGAAATCATTGTGTGATAACTATTGGGGGATGAGTTAGACAGGTAATATGCTGATTTTTCAATATTTATTTTTTGACCTGTAGCAGACTCATACTTCTCTAGAAAACCCATTAAGTTTAAAATGCTGTGTCTATTAGCACTCAGGAATACACATGTATCATCTGCAAAGCTTAAACTGGTGATCTTTTGTGTAATATTAGGCAATCTATAGTAATCAATCTTGGTTTGTTCATAAAGGGATCTTAAGGTTCTAGTGAAAGCCTCAGTTAATAGAATAAAAAAGGAAAGGAGATAATGGATCTCCTTGCTTTATACCCCTTGAAGCCTCAAAAAAACCAAAAGGTTTCCCGTTAACCAAATCTGAAAACTTTGTTGCTTTTATGTTACCCATGGTATTACTGACAAAAAGGTTTGAAAATCCCATTTTCCTTAGTAACTTAGACAGAAAAATCAAAGATACTCTATCAAAAGCTTTCATCATATCCATTTTAAAGAATATATGAAATCCACCATGTTTAGTATTCAAAAATTCAATTAGCTCTTGCATTAACAGAACATTGTCAGCTAGCTCTCTACCAGATACAAAACCTGATTGTTCTGGTGAAATTAAGCTAGATACCATGGGTTTAAGCCTATCAGTATAAACTCTCGACATAATTTTGTTTAAAAAATTCGAGAGACTAATAGGCGTATAATCTGAGAAACTAGTATTTACCTGCCTTTTGGGAATGAGTGTGATGAATGATGCTGATATGGCTGTTGGTATAGGTACTCCCAAAAGAAACTCATTTACTGCCTGTAATAAATCAGAAGAGATAATGCTCCAGCAGTGAGTATAAAACTTCCCTGTGTATCCATCTGGACCAGGAGCTGAGTCACCATCCATGTTGAAGACAATATCTTTCAATTCTTCCATGGTCACTTGTTTTGTAAGGGAATGGTTCATATCAAGGTCCACCATCTGTGGTACATTATGTAAAAGTTCATCTGTATAGTCCTCATCAGAAACATTATATTCATCAGAAAGCAAGTATTTTAAAAAATTCACAGCCTCATTTCCAATATCATCTGGATTAGAAATCCATTCATTAGAAGAGTTTTTGATTGAAGCTATCTTCTGTTTCGAATGTCTCGATTTAACTGTAGAGTGGAAAAATTTAGTATTAGAATCGCCTTCCTGTAACCATTTAACCCTGGATTTCTGTTTCCAATATATTTCCTCTCTCAACAGTGCTCTAGTTAACTCAGCCTGTGCTAGATGCAATTCAGTTCTATTAGTTCCTATTGCATTATTTTGGTATTCTATCTCACTCATTAGGACTCTATCTTCAGCAATTTTAACACAGTCATGCACATTCCCAAATACATTCTTGTTCCAGTCTTTAAGCTTAATTTTTAACCTTCTTAATTTTAAAGAAAAATTAATCATGCCATAAAGACCTGTAGGAGCAGACCAGTTATTATCAACCAAATTCATAAAATCATCATGAGAAAGCCAGCAATGTTGGAACTTAAAGGCTCCACCAATAGAACTCTGAGGGGAATTATCCAAGTTAACTAACATAAGAGCATGATCAGAATCTAATCTTGATTTTACCCTGATGCTAGTATTGGGAAAAATAGTGTGAAATGCATTTGACATTAATCCCCTATCTCTCCCATACTGTCCCAATACTCCTGTTTCTAGATCTACGATTTCCAGCCCATGTAAAAAAATTCCCAGAAGATGGTATTTCAGTTAAAGAGCTGTCCTCAATAAATTCATTAAACTCATGCATTGAATCCAGATTAGGTGAAGACTGACCAATGTATTCAGATGAGTATCGTATCACATTAAAATCACCAATAATAATTGTTGCAAGACTAGTGTATTGATTTAAAAAATCCCATAAGTCCTTTCTTGCAACTAAATTGTGCCTGGCATATATAAAAATGGCATTCCATGTTTCTGTCATTGAATGGTGCTGTATTTCAGTACAAATGCATTGATCATGTGTAGACAAGACTGTAATTTTAAAATCATCATTCCAAAACAACCATATCTTGTCTCTAGGTGCAGCATAAAAATAAGTGTATCCTAGTTTATATGCAATAGATGCAATTTTACTATTGTGCAATAAAGGTTCTATAATGACAAAGAGACCTATATGATGTTTTCTTTTAACATGCAAGACTCTAGCCTGTGTTGTTTTATTCCTAATACCTCTTACATTCCAAACACATAATTTCACTCCTGACATAATTAAACTAGATTAGATGGATCAATTTGAGACCTAGTGACTACATTTTTTGTGTACTAGTATAGTCTTTATTTTTCCCTCTTGCTTTTCTCCCAGTTTTAAGGATTTGAACAGTAGAGTCAATAGAAACTTCAGGTTGAGACTCAGACATTAACCGATTAAATCTACCTTGATCAATACTTTCTAAAATAAAATCTCCTTCTGCTTCTTTTGATTTTTTTCCTGAGACCATTGAAAATTAGAACTATGCGGTAAATTATTTATCAAACTATGTTCCTCTTCAGTTAAGGGAGAAATTACCTGTGAGTTTACCTGTTTGGCTTTCTGAAAGTTCATTGCAATTACACTCTGTGGGGCTGCTACTGAAATATTAGTCTCATTTGATTGATCTTCTACCACTCCTTTTGGCAAATCATCTTCCTCATTGAGTGTAATCACCTCTATTTGATTGAGGTTAATTGGTTGTTCCTCAGCATTTCCAGCAGTGTTAGACAGGGCCTCGAAACTATTTGAGATGAGTACAGCTCCAGTAGTTGCACTTGGATCTGATTTGTTAGGAATTTCGGATGAAACTTGATCAGACACCATTTTTCCTTTGCCTTTAACTTTCCAGACATGTCATGTACCTGCATCAAAGCCTGTCTTTCCCAAGGAGGCATCTTCAGCAAGATTGTTAGTAATATCAGTAGTAACTTTTTTCTTCTCCTTATTAGTAAGACCAGATGATGAGGCATGTTGATTTATTTTTGTATCAAAAGTCATAGGCTTCCAGTGATTTGGCTCCTGCCTCATAGCAAGGTCAGTTTTGCAAACTGAATCATTATGGCCTAATTTAAGACATTTTTTACAATAATCTGGCACACCTTCATATTCAACATACTGCCAGAAACCTTTATTTCTGTAATTAATCCATATTCGTTCACATAAAGATTTAGATACATCAACTTCATACTGGAACGAGCGGTGATTCGGCCTTAGGATTAAAATCTGCACTCTATTTGGTGATCCGTAGCGAGTAGAAGCCAAAGTTCCAAACTTTATGCATTTGGCACCTGTAAAAATCACCAGGAAGTTCAAAGTGAATAAAAACATGCTTGTTGTCTACCAAAAAGATCCCAAATTTCCCATTAAATCCAGCAGTCTGGAAATATTTTCTCAGCCTATCCATCTGTGGACGGGATCTGGAGAAAGTTCCGACCAGCGTGTATCTCAACGGGGCCTCCAGTCTATCACACTCCTCATCGGAGAAGTGGATCCCTGGTTCCCCCAAGTGATCTACACATTGTTTTGGATTGAAGGGCACTCTGGTCTCATTGGAATGAGCGTGAATGATCAGATCGGAAGTTGTTGAAGGATGGGTATTGAGCATCTGGGCGTATGACAGAAAGGGAGGGGCTTGATCGCCTATTGGAGGCTCCGCCATGACGGCGGCGCCGATCAAACTGCGAGAGGGGCGAGTGAAAGAGAAGGAAAGACAAATCGCCAAGAACCTCCAGTCCGAAAATTACGGGCCAGGTCGAAAAAACATTATTTTTTACTCAGTTTCCCAACTTTCCTAATTGCTTTGGAACTATCACTATATATTTAAACTCAAGTGATACAATTTTGTGTTAAAACATTGATTATGTTAAAATAAACATATTAGTAAAACATGTTTTAATGTAAAAATTTAAGAAATTTAATGTAAAAAATAAAAAAATTTAAGTAACAAAATATACAGTTCAAATTAAAAGTTTCACTGTATAAGTTAAAACGTATAAAGACTTTCATGGAAAGTCAGAAAGTTGGGAGTTCAGGAGATCTTCTCATATAAAGGTGGGGGAAATATATTTGGCTCCCCAAACAGAAGGGTAAAGATGACAATATTACATCTCCCAACCACCTAAGGGACACTAAGTCCCTAGAAGCATGATAATGCTCCTCAAAAATAGAAGAAATAAAACAAAAGGTTCCTTTTAGTCTCATATCGCCCAAAGCCTGTTAGTGAATTATCAAGACAAAACACAATGTGGCATTAGGTTAGAGACTATAGGAACAAAATTAATACAAATGCACCCAATACAGACATATGATAGTGCAGTGAACTTTGGAGCCCTTTGTGGCATGATGATGTAGAATCGGATTGTTGCCCATATCAACACCCAAGATGATTCTTTCTAGGTAGAAAAATCAGGGGTCCATTTACCCGATCGGAAAATTTCCCACAAAGCCCATACCTTGAAATGCTTTGTTGAGCTTCGGTATGGTTGGTTTTCCGGCTGTGAAATTTCCGATTAGTGCGTTTTTGTAGTGGGAAGCAAAAGTCGGAACAACCTCGTCGGAGTAGATGCATGCTATTTTTCCATTAACTCGTCTTGAAATAGGACGAATCTCTAGATAGTGAGGTAGGCTATTAAATAATGGTTGTGGACTTTGGGTTTCGAGGCTAGGGCATCGACGAACGATTTTCCGGCGGTGGTTCTGCCGGGGTGCGGCGGTGGATCCACCATAAACACTACTACTACAAAGGGGTAGATGCACGACACATATTTAAGGCGTTTGAGCCTGGCGCGTTTTTTTACGCCTTGATTGAAAGTAGCGAGTTCGCTACCTCTTCAAGCTAGCAAAAAAAAATTAAATTAAAGACGGAAAGAAGCAGTTAAAGGCGGAAATGGGTTTTGACGTAAAAAAATACATGACCAAGGCGGAAAAAAAGTATCCGCCTTAAATTGAATGGGTTGTTATGACCTCGTAACCTTTGTAGTAATATAAACGTGTCTGTAGCGAATTCGTAGGTTAGCTCGTTAGTATGTACTTTGTCCGTTGCGATCTCGTAAGCTTTGCTAAACCCTAGTTTCAGCAGGCGAGAATATGGGACATGTCGTAACTGGGACGCTATGATGTGGTGTTTGATGTTACGGTATCGCTTATGTGAACGTCGAATTTGACATTTTTAAATGTAGAATGCATGTGAGGGTGATTGAGTTGTAACGAGTTCGCTAGTTACTCTAGTTGGTTAACTAGGAAGTAGCGAGATCGCAAGTGAGTCATTATGGGTCACCCATAAAATTTGAACTGGCCGTTCTAACACCAAAAGAATAAAATTTAAAAGGGTTTAAATAGGTGGGTATTGAAGGATGATCAGTTCTAGTTTGTTGGGAGTCTCATTGTTCCCGTGTTGGTGTAGGTAAGGTTTAACTTGCGTAATTTGATGGCTAGTCTCTTGATTTTGGTTGATTTTATGCATAATTTTTGCTAGCATTTTGGTTTATTTTGGTGTTTTTGTTAATGCAATGTGTAGTTTATGTGTTGATCATCTCAAGTCAGTGGGTCAGTAGTATTGTGTAGCTGTTTTTCTGATTTGTGAATTATGGACCGCGAAAGAATAATGAAGTAGAATGCTCTATTATTGAAGGAGTATTTAGATTTGGTTGAACATTTCTTAGATGTTGGGTTGCGACATTCTAGACAGAATAGCATAGGATTGGTTAGATGTCCATGCAACAAGTGTAGAAACAATGCCATATTTGAAGTGAAAGGAGTAAGGATGTGAAAGGTAATTTTGCATGTCCAGTATGTGAGAGCAATACCAGCCATTGTTAATTAAAGCACGGTGGTAAGCCTGTGTATCTAGGTCATAGACGATTCCTGCCTAGCAGTCATCCATGGAGGAGTGCTAAGAAGTGGTTTAACGGTCAGGAAGAGCATGGTGTTGCCCCCGTCCCATTATCAGGTTCTGAAATATTTGAAAAAGTATCGGGCATGGAGAACGTGCTAGGAAAGGGAAAAAAGAAAAGCACTCAAACTACGATTTGGAAGAAATGTTCGATATTTTTCAAACTCGGTTATTGGGAGCACTTGGATGTGCGCCACTGTCTAGATATCATGCATATAGAGAAGAATGTATGTGAAGCTTTGGTTGGGACGCTCTTGAATACACCGGGAAAGAGTAAGGATGGATTGAAAACTAGAACGGATTTAGTCAATCTTGGAATACGAACGTCACTTGCTCCCGTGCAAGAAGAAGTATGTACGACATACTTACCTCCTGCTTCTTATTCCTTGTCATCTGAGAAGAAGGAGAGTTTCTGTAGGACTTTGAAATCAGTGAAGGTGCCTTCTAAATATGGTTCGAACATTAGCAGTTGTGTATCCACTGCCGAGCTGAAATTGGTGGGAATGAAGTGGCACGATTGCCACAATCTGATGCAGGACTTGAATGTCATTGCTCTGAGAGGTTGCTTGCCTTCTCACGTTGGAGACGCGGTTACCAGGCTTTGTTATTTTTTTAAACATATATGTCGCAAGAAAATAAGTCGGCGTAAGTTGGATGAATTGCAGGATATGGTAGTTGAGGTATTGTGCAGGCTAGAGATGTATTTTCCCCCTTCCTTTTTTGACATAATGATTCATTTGATAGTTCATTTGGTGCGGGAGGTGAAGCTGTGCGGACCGGTATACTTGAGATGGATGTATCCATTTGAGCTGTACATGAGCATTTTCAAGCATTTTGTTAAGAATCGTTATCGACCAGACGCCAGTATAGTGCAGCGATATGTCGCGGAAGAGGTAATATAATTATGTACCAACTATTTACAGGATGTACCTACTATAAGACTGCCGGTCTCCAGACACGGCGGTAGATTTGATGGTGTCGGACTACGCCATAAGTCTAAATTCAGCTCTTCTTCCAGTGAGATATCTATAGCCCATCTGTACATTCTGCGCAACCATCATGCAGTGAGTCCTTATGTTGATGTTCACCTTAATGGGATTAGGTCAACACAACCGAGCTGGTCGGAACCTAGGATTCTAGAAACTCATTGCAGAGACTTTACCAGTTGGCTCAAAATACATGTGCAGAATGGCGGTGAACACCTCGATGTTGTAAAATAGGTGGCCAAGAGACCCCTCGGCAAAGTTATGTTGTTTAGCGGGTATGACATCAATGGATACACGTTTGGTACTAAGTGGAGTGATGACAGATCTGCAACCCAAAATAGTGGCGAGTCAGTACCTGGAGAGGGTGATAATGGTTTTTTTGGTACCATTACTGATATATGGGAAATGGACTTTGTTCATGTCCGTATCGCATTGTTTAAATGTGAATGGGTAGATGAAGTTGAAGGGGTGCGGTCAGAGGGTTTAGGCATGACTCTAGTTTATAGAGGAATTCTTGGGTCTAGGGAAGATCCATTCATCATGGCGGCTCAAGCTTATCGGGTATTTTATGAGGAAGATCCAATTGATGCTTGATGGGAGATCGTTTTTGATGGTAAGAAAACATTAATCTATGATGACGGCTTGTTCGATGATGACTGCAGTATTTCTACAGACACCATTCCGCCCTCGGTGTACGAAACTCTGGAGGAGGATGACGACATTGTTTGGGCGTCGGTGTGCAGAATGGATCATGAGGAAGGTTTGTGGATTAATCCCGTGGGGAAAACTACAAAGAGGAAGGGGAGGCAACCAAAGAAGAAGAAGAAGACTAAAAAGAGTAAAAAACATAAGTAGCTATTTGATAACCATTGTTTTTGAATATTATGTTGTACTTCATGGTTGGTAATTACAAGTGTAGTTAAATTTTAATTAATTTTAGTACACTAAATCTTCTAATTCTAAAACAATTGTACACTGTTGTTGCAGTGGCGATACCGTAACTAAACACGCTCAAAACCAATGCATATTAACTTGCTATGTAGCGAGGTCGTAACATTGGCGAAATAGTTACGAAATCGCAACAAAAGGCTGAAAATCGCAGATGAGCTTCTGTCTCTTGAGTCTGACAGATTACGATCTCGCTTGATGTGTATGTTGTTGTATATATTTGCTTAACTTGATTCTAGCGAGATCGCTAGTAGCTCGCCACGTGAGTAACTTGACACTGGCGATCTCGCTACTATAAAGCCACATACCAAGAATTTAAATTTAACTCCTTTGTAAAGTGGTGTTATATTTTGAACCGCACAAAATGTAAGCATAACTAATGGAAGTTTAAATATTCAAATATAGATAAAAAATAGATGATATTCAAATAGAAATATTCTTTGCAATATTGTTTGAGAAACTGACAAATACAAATACAAATTGAAATTGAAATTGTTTGGATTTGAGTACAACTACTAGCCAATATGAACGAATGCAAATCTAATCATCATTGCTAGGAGGTGGTGTCTGTGATGGTGCTGGTGGATCCCCCTTCGTTTTTTTCCTCGCATTAGCCATTTCGATGCCACGTATCACCTTCTTCGTTAACCAGTTTGCGTGATTGATTTTGGCCATCTTATCCCTGAAAAGGTCGACCGTGTCTTTTACACCCTTGTATTATGCCTCTGAGGGTACACCTGTTCATGTAAGTCGAACAAAAATATGGTTAGTTTAGCAAATGAATTGTAAAACAGAAATTAAAATGTAGGGGTTTAGTGTGGCTAACCTTCGACGTTCTCTCTGACTTCCTCAGGATTAAACTGTAGCGGTTTTTTGGGTCCATCCGCTGCCTTCTGCCACACGCCATCAACCAACTCAAACTTACCTTTCCTCTCAAAATATTGCATCGTATAGAAGCAACAATCCTCGGCAGTCGAAGATAATTTGATCTTGGCATTTTCGGAGGTTAGAAACATGGTAATGAAATTACCATATGGGAGCTTCTTGACTGCCCTATTATTCTCGACCACTTTGTTTCATGTGCTCGAAATTGACATAGCCCGGGTTCAACTCTATCTGCTCCATGACGCAGTAAAATATGCACAAAGTTGTATAGTTCATCTCGGTGATCCAACCACCCTTAGGCACGACACTCTTAACAACAATCTCATAAACATTCCTCTCCTCCGCACTCAGTTGATCAATCTTATAAGACCTAGGCACCCCTAAATCTTTGGCATCCCTATCAAAATACTTCTTTGCAAAATTTTCCACCTTCTCTCGATCCAAAACTACCCCAAACTCAGGCCATTTTTCCCTAATGTAAAACCCCGGAGGGGGTTGGTTGCTAAAGTCATCCTCACGAGCATATGACACGTTCAACGCCTTGTTAAAAAAATCCTCCCCAATCTTATACTCCTTCTTGTTAACCCTAGTGAACCACGACCCGTCTCCTTTTCCTCCTCAATTAACTGGTGAAAATTAGCATAGAATTGGCACGTCTCATCCTTATGTGCCGGATAGTTCAAACCTAACAACTCACCCAACTTATGAAATTGAAAAATCTTTAACACATTATCCAACCCTAGTTCCGTAATCTGATTAATCGATGACATAACAATCCAGTAATTCATAATGTTCCATGTAATTAGAATAGGCCTCGGACGCATCCAAACTTTCAAATTTAGCCTTGTCGTATTTCGATGAACTGGCTGAACTTGTCCCATCCGTCGCCCGTTGCTGAGATCCTGATGCTTGAGCTTCATCCCGCCGGCCTCCCCGTACAAACGGATTGGGCGCCAAATTCTTTGTCCTTGTCATTGCTCTTGTCGGATGGGTATGTGTTTGGTTTTTATTTTCTAAGCTCTGAGACAGTTAATCGTGGTTTGGAATCAGAAGATCCCCAAATTTGAAATTTATAGGTTTGATTGTTGCGAAATCCTAAGTATGAAGCCATCTTATATTCTAGTTGGTTGCGAAATCGTAAATTGACACGCACAAATGTAAACAACGCTGTTTTAAATACTGTTAGGGTTTAACTCTCAACGGCAATACAAGCGAGTTCGCAAGTTAATTAATTCATATTAATTAAATTCTCAGCAGTACTACTAGCGAACTCGCTACTATCTAAGTCAATAGTTTTGTTAGTTTTGTTCTGTAGCGAGCTCGTAACCATACACGCCAACATTCTTCCCACATCGGCTGATTAGAAGGTGATTGTTCAGTTTATATACACTTACACTTTAGAAGGGTTCGATAAGTCACCGACCAGCGCAAACTGAACATGAAACACCAAGGCTGAGGCCCAATACTTACACTGGCTAAGGCCCAATACTTATACTATCACTACTACTACAGCCCAATATAGACCCAAACCCAAAAACCCTTTTTTGATGGGTTATTATCATGTAGCGAACTCGCTACCAGCCACGTCAAAGTTTAGTTTTTTAATTGTGTCAAGCTTTGTTTTTACGATCTCGCCAAGGTAAAGCAAGCCCGCTGCGAGATCGCTAGAGAATCTCCAGCTAGCCTCTGTTGACTGAATATGACATGTTGCGAGATCGTAAGTACCACATTAACAGGAGCGAGTAAGTAGCGAGTTCGCTTGGTGCTCTGCTACTAATCAATCATCATGAAACGTGACAGTGATGAGATCGCTAGGACCACGCACTATACCAAAAGTAAATGATTTTGCTGATACGATATGGGCTCTTACGATGAAAAAATAAAATGTAAGAGACAAGGTATCAAAACAAGAAAATCTATTCAATAATTAAATGTACCAAAATGGCAAACACTAGTTTATTACAATCCTAACAAAGTTGGGATAAAAAAATTACAGAATCAAAGAACAAACAAACTACAACATTTAGGCTCTACGAGAACCAAGGACGTGAAGCGTTTCCTGATCGCAGGTGCATGCATCACAGGAAATGTCCGCTAGATCAAGCCACTCCCAGCGATCGTACCTAACGCTGCGATTGAGGTCAGCATGTTCCTCGCAGCAGATCGGCCTAGGCGCGACTGCTCCATCTCTGAGGAACCTGTAGAAGTGCGTCCAATCCTAAGCGTAAGTCAAACCGGCTTTGACGCGTACCCGAGCTCGCCGGAGGCCGTTCTTGTCGGTTCTCTTCATGGTGGTGATCACATTCATTCCTCTCTGAATATCACCTTCGCAGATTGCAAATATAGCCAAGACATAGGTCGACTCTTTGTGACCTACTGCAGAAGCCTCGGTGAGCCACTGTCGAGCCCATTCGGTCGCTCTTCCGCTCACGTACAGACGAAGAACCCAGTTGAAGAAAACACGAATCATTATTTCATTTATCATGTCATTTGGGAGGGCGTTGAAACGAGACAAATCCATGGGAAGCAGAAGGCAAAGAATATGAGAAGGGAGAAGGGAATGTGGGAATGAAGGCTCTGATGGGGCTCTAAAGGGAGAAGGGGCTGATATTTATAGGGCTGAGGTGCTCTATTTGTCAAAAATATGTGAGAGTTCCTAGACAAAAATTAGTAATTATGGTATTAATTGAAGGAAAATGTAAAGGCATTCTCACCTTTTCATGATCACCGGCCCCATGCAAACCCCCAAAACAAATTAATTACTGATGGAATTTGAAAGGTTTTTACTGATGTCACAGGTCAGAGAAAGCCCAATACTTATAGGTGTTTGCTATATGCAGGTCCAATTTACTTCCGCAGGTCCAATGAAAGTGGGAAAATGCCATAATTATCCTTCACTAGTTTATTAGTTTTTACAAATATATTTCTAAAACCCTAACCTTGAATGCATAAACCCGTCAATGTAATGATTGAACACGTGTCCAAATTATAAATTATTTTTTCGTGAATTATAATACATATTTAAGAGGGACATTATTGTCACTTCAAATTTAATTTGGACCTGCAGAAGCAAAATGGACCTGCATTTAGAACCACCCTACTTATACTATCACTACTACTACAGCCCAATATAGACCCAAACCCAAAAACCCTTTCTTGATGGGTTCTTATCATGTAGCGATCTCGCTACCAGCCACGTCAAAGTTTAGTTTTTGACTTGTTTCATGCTTTGTGGTTACGGCCGTTGCGAGTTCGCTAGAGAATCTTCAGCTAGGCTCTGTTGAACCAATACGACATGTAGCGACATCGTAAGTATCACTTACACCCGTTGCGAGTTCGCTAGTGAATCGCCAACTAGGCTCTGTTGACTGAATACGACAAGTAGCGATCTCGTAAGTACCACGTTAATAGGAGCGAGTAAGTAGCGAGTTCGCTAGTTGTACTGCTACTAGTCAATCATCCTGAAACGTGTCTGTTACGATATCGTTAGGACCACGCACTATACCAAAAGTAAATGATTTTGCAGAAATGAAGTGACAACAACTCTATCAAAATTGAACAATTTACATCTAAAAAGTGTAAAATTCATTGACCATGTTCTTGTTACCAAAACAGAATCTTTAATTACCCGTAGATAAGTGTTCATAATCCAAAAAAACTAGTTAATATTCTACAAAATAAATGTTTAAATCAAACTAAACTACGAAATCACAGACCGGCGACTAAAATATCATGCAAGTCGTCTTCACCCATCTTGTCGCCACCTTCGTCCTTCTCCTCTGAACTGCCTTCAGTTGCTGCTGGTTGAGCTTCAGGCTCGATGCAGGTGTTATCTTCTTTGCCACGTGCCGGTTCAACAGCCTCGTCGGGTGGCTCTGCGATCAGCCTCTCTTTCCTAATAATCTCATACCTCGTTCGCTCATCCTCTCCATCAGAGTCGCTGTTCTGATCCCGATCACCATCATCACTTTCTGCATCTGCATCCCTTACATGAGCAGCAACAAGCTTCCCATCGGATGGCTCCTTCTTGTTGGCTGTAGGAAAATCTTGGCTAGGACCCGCGGAGTCTTTTTGCTTGGGAAATGTGGTGCGGAAATCAGGTACCTCCTCCTCATATCTCAGACCGCACTCCACTACCCCGCTGAATATCAGTTCGGCGAGCCGGTCGTTGTTAGCACATGCCCTTTTCTCGGCCATTTCAATCTCATTCAATAACTGGCCAATAGACACCACAAGCCTACCACAGGCATAAAAAACAGCATCTACACAAACAAATCAAGGTTGATAAGAACCAATTATTAACAAATTAAACAACTTGAACCAACTACAGTTAATAACAAACTAGAATCATACCTGATACTCCCATCCTACCCCTTGCCCTTCTGGCTGCCTCTTCAGCTTCTTTCTTTCTCGCGTACTTCCCATCGGCCTTCAACTCTAACCTCTTGTGCTTGAGCCACTACTTGTCGTATTTGCCGAGCGGCATCGGACGGCCTCTTGGAAAAATACCCGCTTTCCTGATCAGAGCTACAATCAAATTGCCATACGGAAGCGCGGCGGTCTTGTGCCTGGCCATCTTCATCATTTGAGTCAGAATTGTGAAGCCCGGGTTGATTGCAAGCTTCTCCATGATATAGTAGAACACCATGAGGCTGCAAACTGTGGGCTCACATGCATGCCCTAGGGACGGGATCACATTATCGCAGATTAGCTCAAAAACTAATCTCTACTCCTCGGTAAGCTTGTGGATCGGGTAATTCCTAGTTGTACCTGGCCTATTAGAAGTCCTTTTAAACCACTTCTTACCCATCTCACCGGCCTTCAACGGTTGCTTGGGGCTAACAGAAGGAAACCTCTGCTCGTAATGTACCTCGTACGGACCATCCTTTTTGGTAGGCCTCAGGTCGTTACGAGACAGATAAGGACATTTCAGAACTTCATTGATGCTAAACTTATCGACCTTAAACTTAACACCCCGCACCATTGTAGTTATTTCCTCCACCCCTTCCTCTAAACCTAGGTTCGCATAAAATTGGAGAACCTCCTCATGGTAAACAGGCTCAGGCAACATAAGCAAATTATGTTGATGTTGTGCCCTAAATGGTTTAGCACGTTATCTAGTTGCAGCGAAGGCACCACACTACTATCAAACACATTATTATTTACAAGTTTCCGAGAGGAACAACGCTCATACCTAGCTGTGGCGGCGGAACTCAGGAGTGTCCTCCTCCTCACTGGCATTGTTGGGCCCTTCCCCACCATCATCTCCGGCAGCAGCGGCGGCGGCAGGCACGACTGGAACTTGTGGGGCGACAGGCGGCTCCTCTTCCACAATATCTGCCTCCTTAGTCCGCCGACGTTTGTTACCCGTCGCCACCCGTCCCTGTCCCCGACCCGACACTCCACCGCCTCTTCCCCGCACTGATCCCCTAGTTTTTGGCGGCATTTCTGTCGGAGAGGTTTGTTTTTCATCGAAAGTTGCAGGTTCGCAAAGAGGTGGGGTTTTCAATTTGGGGCTAATTAATTTTAGCCCGATCCCCCTTTTTATATTTATAATTTACTAGCTAGCGAACTCGCTAGCAGACACGCTTCTATATGTAGCGAGTTCGTTACTATCTCGCTCATGCACAAGTTTGTAGTTGCGAGATATGAAAAGTCACGCTCATACTAGCGTGCCACTAACGAACTCGCCAGAAGATAATTTCTAGATATGAGAAAAATCAGTAACAAGCTCGCTACTATCTCGCTCATGCATAAGTTTCAAGTAGCGAGACTTGAAAAGCCTCGCCAGCCAAGCGTGCCAGTAGCGAACTCGCTACTAGGCTCATTAACATTTATCCCACATCGGCTGATTAGAAGGTGGTTTTTCAGTTTATATACTCTTATATTTTAGAAAGGTTCGATAAGTCGCCGACCCGCGCAAACTGAACCTGAAACACCAAGGCTAAGGCCCAATACTTACACTGGCTAAGGCCCAATACTTATACTATCACTACTACTACAGCCCAATATAGACCCAAACCCAAAAACCTTTTTTTTAATTGAACTAAGAACTAGCGACATCGCAACATGTTCATGGGGTTATGTGGGTTTCGTGGGTTATGTGGGTTTCGTGGGTTATGTGGGTTTCGTGGGTTATGTGGGTTTAGGGTATTGGGTTTATGGTTTAACTATGGTAACGTGTATAGTAGCGAATTCGCTTGTACACAAGCTAGCTATAAGATAACTCAAAAATAATTCTGTTTAATTTATTTTGAGCAATTTAACATTTTATAATGTATACATTTTATATAGAGATAGTATAATACTCAATTTGTAAAATATCGATCATGATATTAACTCAGGTAGAGTACATCTTTGAACATCAGCATGGAATGTACATAAGCAATATAACATAACGCTATGTAAAACATCAATAACTTGGTTTACATTTTTAAAGCACTATCATATTCTAAAATATATACATTTTATATATAAACAGTTAATACTCAATTTGGAAAATATCGATCATCATATTATGTCAAGCCGAGTACATCTTAGTACATCAGCATGCAATGTTATGAAGCGATACTCGGTAGTATGATGAGTGATGACAGTTGGTGAGTGCACGTGTTCATGATACTTTGTTTAATTCAATAATCCTACTTGTAATCACATAAATGAGTTGTAATAAACTAAGTTTCTCTAATCAAATGCACGTGAACTACGCATATATGTAGTTCCTGTGTGAAACTCTACTATGCTTTTGTCTCTAGAGGTAATCGATGGACATCGTTTACAAGCGTACACATGATTTGTAGAGTTTCTTAATGTCTTACAATTATAGACTAAGTTTCTTAAAAATATTTAAAATTGTATAATTGCAGATTAAGTCATCAAATCCCTATCCTGTTATACATCAGCATACGACAGAACAAATGAAAATTATTTTTACAATAGAATGATTTATGTTTTATTCCATACCATCATTTTGTTTATATCGTGATTTAAAAATGTATGAGTGCATTGTTTAAAAAAGACTAATTATCTTATGTAGGGTTCTGGCGAGCAGTTGTAGCGATATCGCAACCACCTAGTAATATACTTTATTTCAACTTTTCAGTTACGACCTCGCTAGAAGGATAAAGTAGACCATAAAAGGCAATCACATGAGCATGTAACGACCTCGTAAATAGCCACGCCAGGTGTAACGAGAGAGTTCCGATTTCGCATCAAGGTAAGCTAGAATAAAGTAAACACGTTATAGAACAGAAAAACACAACACTTTTGGCATCTTATCCATCACTTCTTACGGGTTTCATCCCCTAAAGTTCAAACTTTTGCACATCTTCTCAAATCTCCTCAACTTTCTTCACATCAAATCTCCATAACCCATCCCACACATGTTGGACACATCAATTGTGTCAAAAACAAAGTGGAACTAGCCACTAATTGCATGCAAAAGATTGGTTAGTTATCCATTAAATTCCCAACCACATTTTTCTCTATATTTTTGCAATTAATGTCAATCATTTAGTTTTTGTTGTTCAATTTGGTAACATCCTTTGTTGTGGATAGGAGAGGGACAAACAAGGTAGACCATCCCCAACCAAAATAATCAATTCTCCCGACACAACTTTGTCATATACCAAAGGTACGATTTTTTTCATTCTTATTTGCTAAAAATTTGATTTTCTTGTACATAGTGCCTCCATTTATCATGTTATTACTAGATATCATGTCAGAAGCATGTCCTGAACGAAAATCAAGATTTTATTTTAATGTTGTCAATTGCAAGCTTATCCCTAAATTTTAGGATTATGTTTTATAATGGTATTACTAAAAAGTACAACTTTGACTTATTAGTATTGTATTAGTCATTAACTAATTTCACTAAACAAAGGAAAGCTTAATGGATAGCCCTTCAAGTTCCGTTAACTCCGACTCAAGTTGGGGGGGAAATGTTGTTGGCGGTTCAAGTGAGGTTAGAAGACAACGAGAACTGAGTCGCGCATCGAGAAAAGCTCAACTGCTCACACATTGTCGCGAATTAGAGATTAGGATCGATAACAAAATACTAACACATGTCAAGTTTAATGACATTGGTGTTGCTATTTCACCCGACGATGATGCCGCGCGATGGTCTAGTTGGTGTGCTAAGACGGGTAGGATACGCACGCCATTAGACACAAAGGATTGGAGGCTACTAAGCATCGACATCAAAAAGGATATATGGAAGGAATGCAAGGTTAGTGTGGCACTTGTTATTTTTAATTTCAATTGAAAATTGTGAATGTGACTAAGCTTTGATCACATTTGTAGCGCCCCTTTATTATCGAGGCAACATCCTATGAACAAGTGAAGAAGAAGGCTCTTCAAATCGCATCAAAGGCTCATCGAGAACACAAATATACCCTTGCCAAGGATTATATCAAACCAAAGGGCACGAGGTTTGGGCAAGATCCAAGTACGCGTTACAATCATATTGTACCCCTTACTTGGGAGGCATTCAAGAAGCGATGGTTAGAAAATGACGCAAAGGTTAGTTTACTTACTACATCTTGCAATAATAGTTTCATGCGAATTTTCTAAATATTATTGTTTCCGTTAGTGCTTTATTCCTAAAATAACATAGACTTTTTAAAAGAGTTTGGGGGATAGGAAGCGCAAAGCCACTGTTGATAATGTTATGCCTTACACCGGGGGTGGGGCGGGGTACTTGGGTGTGGGGAAGAAGACCTCAAAAAAAAGCAAGAAACCAAGGTAAAAGAGATTGTGGATGGGGGCATGGATGCGGAAGAGGCGAACAAGCTAGTCATTGCCGAAGACCCTACAACATATAGTTGACAACAATTATTCGTCTTTGGTAGAATTAAAAAAGACGGGACTTTCTCAAGTGATGAGGCAAAAAGGGTGGCTAATCGAGTGGTACGTTTTACCTACTACGCCATACCATGTTCCATTTTAGTATCTACAATCACACCATCAAACACAACAATTGATGACAATAATAACTTTTAATTTACAATACTACCTTTTTAGGACGAGGTCGAGCATGAAGTTGAAGAAGTCTTGTTCATCCCAGTTGGTAAACACGATGTGCTACGTAGGGCACTTGGGAAGGCCGAGCATCCGGGAAGAGCTAAGGGAATTGGTGGTTATGTTACTCAAATAGAGGCGTTTGGTATAAAACGTAGTAGTAAAGACCCTAAACCATCCAAACTCCAAATAGCATTGAACCAAGCCAAAAAATCCGACCAAGAGATCAAGAAATTGAAAACAATGTTGGCCAATATATGTTCTTTTATAAAGTATTCTCTTACACCGAGCCAATCAATGGACCCTCGTCTAGAGGATCAAATCCTTCCCCGCCACAACATGAGGTTGACCAACCTATTTTTGACCAACCTAATTTTGACCAACCTATTTTGGACCAACCTATTTTTAACCAACCTATTGTTGAACCCAACAAGGAAATGTGCACACCTTTGGCCCCTATCAAAGAGCAAGTTCACATACAACCATCCGATCCCAAACCAAAGGTATGTTTATTTACTTGCACCACAATCATATGAATGATTCTATACAACTCATTATTATTGCTATTTTATAAAAATGCTCTTACTTACTACATATTTCTAATTCGACCTAATTAAACGTGCCTTATTTGTATATTAGAATTCCCCTTCTTGCAAGTTGTACATTGAATGTGGGACGAATTCTCAACCCCGCCACGTGGCAATGGGAAATTCATATCCTAACATGACACTACATCATGAAGACAAAGTCCCTATTGGCTTTGTTAGGGTTTCTATACTACATGTGTTAGTCGAGGATGCCTTGGTACCGATCGCGGATAAAGAGTGCACGGCAGTGGGTAAAGGTTTGGGCCGTATTTTTGTGTGGCCCAAATGGTTGGTCGTTGATGTGAATTCTAATTCTATCCCAATTAATAAAAACACACCTTCACCCGTCGTAGACCCACTAGATTTCCCGGTAGCTAAGAAGCCGATGTCGGCGAGAGAAGTTGGATTCATGAAAGCACTCCCGGGATACCTTCGCACGTTTTATGATCTGATGGGCCACCATAGTCGGGATTCTGTTTACTATTTCTACTCCAATAAACAGGTGTTCGGCGAAGTGAGGGAATTAGTCGTTCCATGGGAAGACTTTGCCCTTTTCTGGCACTATCAAACCCTTCCCGAAACAATCATTATACTACATCAAATGTAAGCTACTTGATCTCATCTCTTCTATCGCATTTCAACTTACAAATTATCATATACTTGTGCACTATTATACGTTCATATCCGATCTATTGTTTAGTTAGGTACATGTAATTCCTTGCTCTAAACGCAAATACATTTATTGGTTTTTTGCACCCAATATGCTTGCAAGAAATGAATGAAAGTAATCAATCACGACTTGCTTATCTCTCTAAGATCCTTAGTGACAAGACCAAGACAATTTACATAAGCCCATATCTAGAGAGGTTAGTTTTCTTTTTTACAATTGGATATTTGCATTTCGTAAACATTCTAATCTTCGAGCCGGGTTCTTACATTTTCATTTCTTAAAATATGTAGTGGCCATTGGAGTTTTGTAGCTATGACATCGTTGAAGCGAGTGTATTGGATGGACCCGCTACACTTTGGTCCATCTACAAAATTTGTAGATTTATTAGAGGTTGCTATGCATAGTGCACATGACGACACACTACTTCCCTTCAACCTTATACAGATTCAGGTGACATTACAAATCCAATGCTCATTTATTTCCACTATGATTTCATTTCAAATCATTTGTTATACTTCTTCACTTTTAGCACCGAAAGCAATTGTCAAATTGGGAGTACGGTTACTATATGATGTTGTATGCCACCGAGTGCGTCGCTGGCCTTGTTGATGATAATTTGGAATTACATCGAGTAAGCATTCTTACAACCTACTTATTGTACCTATTACTATCTACATTGCCTTTAATGGTATTAAAAAAACATTTCCTATTCTTAGATTCTCGAGGAAAATCATGCATCGTACACCAAAAAGGAGTTGGAGGATGGTAGAGATGCATTTGTTAGACAATTCATCCTTATTAGATCTCGGTACATATACCCAATAAAGGCTGGTTTATTTTTTTGTAAAATGGATGCATATACTTTTGAGTTCAATTACTTCAATTGGTTTATAAAGTGTGACTTGTTAGTGTTTCATGTTCATGTTTGGTGCTTAGATACCATGCATCTTGCAATTGACAGCTTAGACAATTAAAATGAAACCCTAATTTAGTGGAAATGGGTGGAAATGGCTCAAAACCTATAATTTAGTGACACTTACGAATGACATGCGATTTCGTAACTTGTCAAGCCAGTGACAATAAAAATTTTGCGACCATCTTGTACTGTCGCTGCTTCACCGCATCCATCATATTTCTTAACTTCGTTTTTGCGCCATCGCTACCCAATCGCTCGTTCTTCTCTGCCTCTCCAATATGATCTCTGTCGATGTCGTAACCAAACACGCCAACATCAGACGAATCACTAGCTTACTCGCAACGTCATTTGTTTTTCTCGTCCACCCAACAATCACACGATGTCGTTTCAGTGTAGCGAGATATTTAGCGAACTCGCTACTACACTTATAAGCGATTTTCTTACAATCTCGTTACTATACCGCACCAACACTTTTTATTATACAGGCAGGTTCTCTTGCGAACTCGCTAGTGATTTACTAGCGACTAGGACGTCTCTGTCGTAACCTGACTCGTTTGGGTCAACCCTGAATGTGTAATTTTACTTGTAGCGATCTCGCTAGTTACAACCTAGCGAATCGCCAAGATATGTCGTAACCAGTCTCGTTAGAACATAAATAAATGAGGAGCTTGTTACACTGCGGTGTCGTAACAGATTTCTAGCAATCCGCACGTTTGTTGTCCCAACCAGTCTCGGCCAGATTCATTTTTCCAATGTAGCGAAATCGCTACTAGATGTACTAGCGATCCGCAAGAAGCTGTCGTAACTACATAATATACCAGTTTCTTGGTATTTGCGTTTACTAGTTACGAGTTCGCAAGATACAAATGAAAATCATAGCTACGTTACTACTTGCGAGTTCGCAAGTTCAGAGCAAGGCGTATGCCCCATCATCCATGGCGGAAATATACGCCTTAAACCCAAAATCATCTAAGTCGGAAGAGGAACCGCCTTAGATGATTATTCTCATTTAAGTCACAACCACCCAAGACATTTGTTTTCTGCCTTAACACATGAAGGATGAACCGCCTTAAATGTCATGATATTCTAGTAGTGAAAGAAGCCGTTTCTAAACGGTATCTGCCAAAACAGTGAAATAAAACGGAAATATTCTAGAGAAAAGGGAGAGAAAAGTTTTTAGAGTGAGAAAGTAGGCCGAGGAGAACGGCTATCACACCTACTTATAGATTTGTAAAGGGTTTTTCTATTCACTCTTATGAGGGACCAAAAAATCACAAAAGTAGAACTACAGATCCAAAAAATTCAATCATTTGATCTCTTCAATTAAAATATCAACTTAAAAAAAATCAAATTTTCAAATTGTAACTTTCTTTTTTAAAAAAGAACAGCATGCTCAGAACTTTGAAAAGTAATATGTTCCTCTTAAAAAGAAAAGAATATGTCTAAAGGGAACTTAAAATTTTAAGAATATTTTTAATCCCTCCAATATTTTGCTATAAATTTTGATTGAAACATATCCAAATTTGCGGTCGATTTCAAGTAAGTTGTACACTATTCTACAAGCCATCACATGTTAATGTTAAAAGGTTTATATATGTTCAAATGAAATTTTATAAAAATTTTAATTGATTAAAATGTTTTTGAATTTCAGTGACTTTTTCTACCATTTTCTTCAAGTTACTTTTTTTAATATATATATTTACATTTTTTGCTTGTTTCATTCAAACCAAAGTTTTTCCCTAAACTAGCTTTTTAATCCGGTAAGTGAAAACCTAATTTGTAATATACTAATATTCGATCGGTAGGTTCAATATGGATTTTGTCAATCCATAATGCTAACAAGACTTGATCCAACGTTAAACATCAGTCATTGGACTATTTATAACAAAGTGATTCCAAAAAGTTGAATGTGGATGGTTGAGTGACCTCAAATTGTGTTTAAAAAATGAGTGAACTTTAATATAACAATAATTGTTACAATAATTTCAAATTATAATCATTCGAATCTATACTATAGTTTAAAAGATAAGGATTTAAAATTTTGTGAAAGTTTTGAATTATTTTTAAAATTACTAAAAATTAACACATCAGTCTACTCATCAGAATTTTTTTTGTTTTCTTCTTTCTGAATTACTGTTTCTTCCCCTCTTCCTCTTACGTTACCAATCAGCATTTAACCATAATTTATACCCTTTTCTTCATCTCTCCATGATCAATTCCTTCCGTTTCATAACTTCTGGCAGAGGCCGGCCTCCGATTAGGGATTTTCAACGAAACGAAGGCACGAAAATAATCGAGAAAGGCAGCTCTCCGTTCAGAACTGATCTCCTGGTCCAGTTCAATTTAACCAGGTCAGCCGCCACCGTCCATTCACTGACCGAAAACCCTATTTTCGACGAAGAACTTGATGGTAATATCATAATCATAATTACTCTCGTGGGATGCTGCAGGGGAATTCTCTGCAAGACCTGATTTCGCGCTCCGAAGCCAGCGTTCCTCTCCACCGCCGTCGACGCCGTGAACCGCCACACCCACATGGCGGAGATGCTCTTCCCACACTGGAGAACCCCAACCGAGAAGCCCTTCCTCTGGTTCGGCGATTTCCACCCCTATCTCTTCACCAACCTCCTGCGATCCTTCCTCGAGGATCAAGGCTTGGATGAATTCGAGATGGAGATAGTTGATGTCAACAACTGTGGCGATATGTTTCTGGAACTTGATCGCCTGAAAGCCGACATTGTTTCAGTCTGCAAAAGGTCAGCCTTTTCCCCCTTTTTATTGTATTAAAGTTTCTTAGTTTGTGTGATCTCAATTCTGTTGTGGATTGCTGGTGTTGTATGCTGGTGTGTTTTAAGTATAGGTTGTAGTTTATTACGTGCATTATTCGTGCAGTTACCGATTCAACTAATTGTCCGCATAAATCTGTGTTGTTCTTCATCTTTTACTGCCCTTCAGGTCTGATTGTCATTCTTCTTCATTTTCCCAGGTAAATGTGGTTCTTGCTACTGTCAAAAAACGTTGCTTCCCTGATGGCAGAGCCGTGGAAGAGCCCGGTTGAATCCCTAACCCCCAGAGTGGATCGGATCGAGTGCAGGATGCGACTGATGGTGCCGCCGCTGTCGTCGAGGGCTAGGAACACGCGGGCCCAGTTCGTGGATCGGAGAAGAAGGAGGAGATGGAGGCGGCGATCGAGGAAGGACTGGATGCGGAGATGGATGTGCTGGTGAACATTTTCCAGGACGCAAATCAGATGTTGAAGGGCGTTCTTGCAGATATCTTTGGCGCCACCAGTGTTTATCCAAGGATCCCATTCTGGGGCGAGCAGTTTGGAGGTACTCCATGTGTTTCTGTAAATAAAGTTGCATTTTTTTAAACATCTGTTGCAATTTAGAAGATAGAGTTGTGTGTTACTCAGAATCACTCACAATCTAGCTTTTAAAAAGTGTGAAATTTCTGTTTTATTGAACTTCGCTGCTAAGTTGCTAGCATAAAATGGCTTAGTTACTCAGAAAATATGATAGAATGATGTTTTGCTCAGTATGGTGAATCACTAACAATCTAGCTTCTAGAACGTGTCAAATTACTGTTATATGGAACTTCCCGTCGCAATTTGTGCCTATGCTTAAAATTGATTGCCATCATGAAGGCAACAGATGAGGTCGACATCATCCCTGTTCGTGTTCGTGTTTCGGATTGTCATTAAAATTGATGCTTGATGTGTAATTGATTACAAAGTGAGTATTTTTTCATTACAAAGTGAGTATTTTTTTTTATTACGTTTTGTTGAATTATTTTCGTTATGATGGAGTGATGTGTTCTGAGCAAGCATATAGTGTCTTTTGAGTTAGGGTTACTGAGCAAGCACTATTTGACTGCAAACCTAAGGCGATTTTCACTTTTGAATTGTGATATCTAGGAATGATGTTGAATCTGTGGCATTGATCTGTTTGTACCCCACTCTTGATTTAAGAGTGAAAAAGGCTTTCATTCCGTTTCTTTTTGCATTTCAGTCATTGTTGATTGACTGAATAGTTGTAATTCTCAGGCCTCTGTTATAATTCGTGTGGCTATGTGTTTGGCTAAACCCAAATTGGAGAGCTTTGTGGATAATGATTCGCTCCTATCGGCTTCTCTTTCCATGGCATTGTGCTGTATCCTTTTTCTGTTTAAATATTGCGTTTTGTACTTGTGAGTTTTGTGTTGTTTGCTTTGACTTGAGACGACGGTAGATATTCAGAGGGTTTCGATAAGGAGCTGGCCATCCTCAGCCTTGGGTAATGATAACTTTGAATGTCGAATTCTTTTGAACTGATTATGGCATTACTGCATTTTGGTGAGATTCAAATTATTTCCCCCCTCTGAAGGATGGGGAAGTTTTAGGATGATATAAGTATATTTGTGTACAATGTTTTTACGACACCAGAATAGCTCAAATCGCACCAGAATAGCAATAAAGATCCCCAGAATAGCTCAAATCACACCAGGTCTGTTGATCTGCCTTGTCCTCTCTGCCTCAGAACAATTGTTTTAAAATTGCAATGTTTATTACTAAGGAGTTATTCTAGATGATTTAAGTAAAGTCTAAACTGCCGCTTTACTCATCTTCCACCTTGATTAGTTTTTTGTTTTGGTTTTAGGTACATTGAGTATACAAAACAAATTATGCACAGATGAAGCATAGAATATGTTTCTACCATTAGCAAGAAAGGACCTTCATTCATCAAAAGTCTGCAGTATGTTGCAATACATGCACAAGACACAATCTCGGACACAACTTGCACTTCAGACTATATTTAATCTTTATTTCTTATATTTTTAGTTGCAGATTTATTTTATTTTTAAACCACAGCGGCAGAATTTTGACCATGACTGTTTTAATAATTTTTCAGTTTTCTGGTATAAAGGTTAGACTAACTAATGAGAGAAGTTTTAAGTTGGTTGGCCAGGAATGCATGTACCTGTTCAAATTCTCATTTGTAATAGAAACACGGTTTTATATGTGTACTTAAAACCGTGCAAGTTGCAAACGAAAGGACAAATAATTAATTAAATATTGGTAAAGTTTCTAGAAAGTCTAACTTTCTTAAATGCTATGGAACTACTACTATATATTTAAACTCAAATGATATAATTTTATGTTAAAACATTAATCATGTTAAAATAAATATATAGTAAAATACGTTTAATGCGAAAATTTATGAAATTTTATGTAAACAAAAAAAAATTGAGTGATAAAATATACAGTTCAAATTGAAAGGTACACTATATAAGATAAAACGTATAAAAACATTCATGGAAAGTCAGGAAAGTTAGGAGTTCCAGAGAGGCAGAGACTTTCTCTTAAATATTAAGAGATGAATACCTTTTCAATAATTTCAAATTTTATAAAGAAACTAAAGCAAATTGAATAGAACATAAAAATCTGATTACTGATTTATGTTATAAACCATTAAAATAAAAATTAAGAGGTTTGAAAATCGTTGTTTGGATAGTCGATTTTTTTTTTTGCAAATATGAGTGGTTATACATTTAAAATTATACTGTCAAAATAATTTGAAATATATTTAAACTAATTGTACTATGTTTAACGAGTTTAAATTAAGTTATTCAAATAAAGGGAGATAAACTGTTATATGCTTATTTATTTAAATTGCTTCATATTATTAGTAGTTAATGTGACTAATTCACAAATACAATACGATGAGACGTTATATGTTATAATATAATTAATTAGTAGTTATGTTGATTGATTGAATACCATATTTAGTTATCATTTTGCAACGTTTAGTATAATTAATTAGTAGTTATGTTGATTGATTGACTACCATGTTTCATTACCATTTTGCAACGTTTTGTTTTAGGAAATAATTTTCTGAAATTAAGGCATTATTTAATTTCACAGTAAATTTCTTTTAAATGCACTGATGATTGATTAGTTACATTTTTATTATTATCATCGAAATAATTTGAAATACATTTGAACTGTAATTGTATTATGTTCAAAGATTTTAAATTAAGTTAGTCAAATATATTTATAATTAGTTTGAATAAATAAAGGTATATTATTAGTCATATTTATTTAAATTGTTTCATATTGTTAGTAGTTAATGTGATTAAATGAGTTTAATTTGATTAATTTTGAAATATAACGAGACTAATTTTACTTTAATGTGATTAAATGTATGCAATTTAATTAATTTTATTATTTGAATGCCACTAATTCCCTATCACAATGAACTCAATGTCCCAACCGCTGATTTACACACGCGGGTGTTCCAAATTCATGTTATATGATACAGTGAGATTAAGTGCATCTCCCAAAAATGATTAGAGTAGTCGATACTTTTAATAATTTTGAGAGATCAGTTCATACTTATGTACTTATATGGTCTTTATATGGAAGATACTAAAGAACTTATGACTTGAATTTTTTGTACAAATATCATTTTTTAAATAAATGTATATTAAAAGATGTGAAAAATTGTGCCATATGGTCAAAATTAATACCTGATCATGTAACTAGTATTACTTTGTTTTTTACAAATTTATAATATTTTAAAATTGAATTTCCGTGCATCGGCACGGGATATTATAATAGTTTTACTTTATTTTGTTATGAAAATAGCGCATAATACTACGGCATTGTCTCCGCAGATCCCCGTAGTTCTTGTAATCGAGCCCATTGGCCATAACTTAAGCCCATCAGTTAGTTTTGTTGCTCAGACCAGCACATAACAATATGTCATGCTTGCAACTTAATTGAAGGGGGAAATAGAGATTTCATTAATGAATTACTAAACAAAATACAAATTACAGAGAATGGGGTAGAAACGGGGGAGATCGAGTATAGATTTCAGAAGAATAGCCCTACGAATTGCAGCTTGAAATGGTAAAAGGGGGAGAAGAAACTACTCTAAAACAGATGAAGCTTTTGAGCTTGATACAATAATTCTCCATCATTTTCCATCTGCTCTAATTGCATATATGTAGCCAAGAGAAACCATGCATTTGAAAATTACCATTTTCCCTTCTAAGGAAACTTGTATCATGACAAACCGTCCCTCTTAAAATCAAGCTTGTCCTCAAGCTTCGGAAAACTGAAAAATATTTCAAAATGATCACCAATATGCATCAGTACCAATCATGCATCCCCAAGCTCATATATGAAGCAACCAATTTCGGTTTAGCTGGACCATTTTCCCGAGAAATTCCATTAGTCAACAAAAACATTTCCATGCAAATGCAATGTGCCATTGAAAAACACCACATTTCACCAATTCTTTTTGCCGAGCTTTGCATTTTTCCTGCACCAAAACCTACCTCATGATTCCATGAACTCCTACAGCAGCAAAAGCGAAGCTGTGTTCTCCACCGTTAACGAAATATCGTGGCAATAGAACATGAGTGCATAGCATAGAGTGCTTAAACTTCTTTCTTGTTTTCCAAGTAAAGCATTAGACTTCTTCATTTTCCCTCCTCTGTATACAGTTGCAAATTTGTCCCAAGCTCCATGAAAAGTCTGCACTTGATCAGCTTCTTTCGGCTTTAAGAAAGTCATTGTTTCCTGCTTTTGATCGAGTTTCTTCAGTGCATTTTTTAATTGTTCATCCTCCAACATTTGTTTACACTGGCAGAATTTCTATATCCGGAACAAAGTGCAGAATGTTGAATTCAACTTCATCTGACCAAGTCTTGCTTACAGTTTCAGACTTGGATGGAGTAGTGAAAAGTGCAGCACCCAAAATTAGCTCTGCAACTCTACTATGAAGTATCAACTTAATTCTACTTATAGCTGCAGCAACAAGACTGTTTTCAATGCTGGATCCCATCTTTTCCAAGAACAGACTGCACTCAACTCCAAATAGGCAAATACTATTAAGCTCCACATGTGATCATATAAAAATACTATACGCCATTAGCCATTAGCTACAATTAGGGATGATCATGGAGCGGGTCTGGATCTAATTTAGGTATATCCGGCCCCGATCCGTAAAAAAAATGTCGGATCCAAATCCGGCTCATGTCCGCAGGGCCTAAAATTTCAAAATCCGTATCCATATCCGCAGGGTCTTACGGGTCTAAGGGTCTAAAACGGGTCATAAATGGGTCTACTAAGAAATCGACAAATTCTTTAAATAGATGTTTGACATTTCATAGTGAATACAAATATGCTCAAATTTGTTTATTTTTATTACCATAAGCACAAACGTTATCATATATATGAATTATCAATCCACAAACACGTCAAAATGCATCAATTCATTAAGATCAAAATTGTAATTTAGTACAAGAATGTAGTAGGTGCAACAAAAAACTATAGCTTTAATGGTCTAAGAATAACGGTCTAAGAAGTTAACAGGCCAGAACGCAGAAGGGTAGAGCGCACGGAAGTATGGAACTAGAGTTTGTGTGATAAGGTGTTTCAGTATAAGGTGCGATATTGTATCAGTATCAGGAATTTGAAATAATAATTATTATTATTAGAGAGAAGATGAATTAGGACTAGAAATTAAACATTATATTTATCACATAGTAATAACATATTATTAATTATTATTATAATGGTTTAATGGGTCTGGATATGGATATGGATCCGGGTCTGGATCTTAATACCATATATCCGTATCCATACCCGTTTATTAAAACTTAGATCCAGACCCGATCCATATCCGATGGGTCTAAAAAATTTAGATCCAAACCCGACCCACAGGGTATAAATCCGCAGGATTTGGAGCGGGTCCGAGACCCGTGATCATCCCTAGGCTCACCACTCCTAAAATGTCCTCGTAGGGGAGAATTTAATACAATTTAACAAGATGAAAATGAGAGGGGATATGGCATGATACCAAAACGAAAAATCTTGATCTCTTACGAACAAACGAGCAGTTTAGTGATCGTCAAAACGAAACACAACTTAGCGAATTGGAAGAAGAAAATCAAGATTTCATATCATGCCATGTATTACACTTCAGAACGGAGAAAAATAAAGAGTTTGGTTCAGTCACAACAGCTAAGAAAGATTATTGCTGATTGCTTTTTCTTTGGAGATCGTAAGCTTCTGTAGGATCATCACAGCAGCTTATGCTTCTTTGGGGATGCCTACCTTAGTTCCTCCTGAACTAAGGCCTTCTTTTGCTGAGATAAAACAGCACCCAACAGTTAAAGTGTTCAAAGTAGTCTAATGTTGGGAGTTCTTATGGCATCCAGTGCTATGAGGCCAGACAACTAGGGAGGGACATTCATCATGTGATATCAGTTCCCCAGTAAAAGTAACCTTATAGCTTCTCTTAGCCAAGAAATCTGCAACAGTATTCCCCTCTCTCAGTATATGGTTTACAATTAAGTGCACTCCCAGCTTATTTAAACCATCACACAGACTCATACATTCTCACTGCGTTGACGGTGGATTGTCAATCCCTTTTAATGCTAGTAAACTATCTGATTCTATCAAAAATGGTTCAGAAAGTTCTGCCCCAATTTGTTGACCAAACTCAATAGCCTTTAATTCAGAGTGTAGAGTTGAGATAGATGAAATAAACTTCATATGCATAGTTACAATACATCCCCTAAAAATCTCTAACCACATCACCTAAACCAGCAATTCCAAGCCTCCATGAGGCATATGTGTATTTTAAATCCCTGGTTAGGTGGAGACCATTTAACATCTATCAATAACTTGGGCCTTTTCCTTTTGAGGTAAGGAATTAAACCAATATTTAAGAGGGTCTCTGTGCTTTTCAACAGGTCCAACAGGTGGAAAGGCTGAGAAGTAGAGATAGGAATGTTTTAAACTATTTTGTAAAATCTGATTTTTTTTCAGTCCTCATGTCATCAAAGATAGTTGTATTCCTAGTTGTCCATATATTCCATAATGTAGTGCAAATAGTTACCGAAAACACTAAAGTGTGTGTTTTGGACCTGATATAAAGTCCCAGGTAAAAACTAAACCTATGTGTAAAACTCAGGAAAATTGGGACAAGGATAGAAAGCATTCCATGCATGAATTCTGGGATATACAGCTATTGAAGAAATGATCCAGAGAGTCAGGATTGTTATAGTAGACGCACTTAGAAGGCAATGAGAAACCCATAGTGGTTAAAATGTCATCAAAAGGGAGTAGAGAATTGTAGAGTCTCCAAATAAAAATGCATAAATTTGGAGCGAGTTTTTAAAACCATATCTTATTTATTACGGGATCTTCTTACTTTTGGTTACTTATTTTAATATTTTTTATTAGAAACTAGAATACTGTATACTGTGCATTGCGCGGTTTTCTAAGTTTAGAAATCAATACAATAAAATTATATATGAAATCAACGATTATATAAACTTGAAATTTAACTTACAAAAAATTGGCTGAAATTTGTGGAGATGAAAAAAAGGCCTAATATTTTCTAGGACGTTTTTCCTCGATTTTCAGCAAATTTCAACCAATTTCACCATGGATTGAGATTGGATAACATTCTACATTGAATTTGGAGCATCTTAATGGTTCAAATACACGATTTCGTTAAAATTTGAGCAAGATATGTGAAGGTTTTTTGAAAACGAGGGTTTGGCTGTATCTTTTGATTCACAAATCGGATTAGTTTGATTCTTGGTGCATTAGAATTTTCTCTTAGAGAGGAGTTTTTAGAGCCCAAAGTAAATATTGTCGGAGCAGCAAGGAGGGAGATCAAAGCGGCGGCAGTCTGGTGGAGGAAAATCAAGGGTTTGGCCGTAACTTTTAGTTGGCTAATCCGATCGCTGTGATTCTTGTTGCGTTGGATTTTTCTCATCAAGGGGAACAATTAGAGCATCTAAACCTTTTTATCGGAGTAATATGGATGGAGTTCCATCCAGCAGCCAGTCGGAACGGGGCGGCGAAAACTTACCCTTTTATTGGAGGTTTTTGAGATTTTGAACTTGTTGATTTGCATGAGCAGAGGAGGAGAGGTTGTCGCTTCTGGTGGTTTTAAATCAAGCTGAAAGAATGTGAAGCAACACAATAACGAGGGCACAATAAAAGAAAAATAGTTTGTTGCTATGTTCAGATCAAGATAATTAGCAGTTTATTACCTTGGAAGTTGTGTAAAAAACGTGCAAGTTGGAAACTGCTATCTATCCTTTCCAATAATTAGACAGAGTTCCCAATATCTAATCCACGCTCGGTTCTATATCCATCGTACACGTGTATTGTATTGATGAGGCCCATAAAGGAATCATATGCCAAGACATCACCAAACTTCTTATTTGAGATAAACCTTAGATCCAGGAAGCATCACAGATGTTTATCCTGGGCTACTGATAAGTTCAAGGTTATCACTTATTTATCTGGGCCTCCGGGCCTAAATCCGAATATATGGTTATTGAGCATACGTGCTTAGTGGCCAGCTCTTGATATGGCCTAAATCCAATATGAGTGATATGTTCGGATAAGATTACATCCTTATTAATATTATAAGGTAATTGTTGTCAAATCATGGCTACAGTGATTACGCCCATATCCGATGTAATCGTGGGACAGTTACCACAAGTCAAATATTATAAATAGAGGTATGGTAGACCTAAAAAAGGATTCTGAATCTTCCATACACTCCGTAGTTTATGTTTACTGCCTAAAGTGTTTCACTGATTTAAGCGTCAGCGTGTCTACCCCGTCACTCTGGGGGCTTATTTTGAAGATCTAATCGTGAGTCTATTGGATGAAGACACGTGTGTAAACACGACGTCAATCAAAATGGGTGTGTTTGGTTGGGGAGGATTTTGAGAGTCTATTTTTTGTTTGAGATTTTGAGAGTTGGGTTTTTCTTTAAGATTTTGAGAGTCTGGTTTGCAAAAACCTTGTTTGGTTGGGTTTGGATTTTGTAAGTCTGAAACAAAATTTTTGATGATTTTTTTAGGATTTTGCAAGTCTGGACTTTGGAGCCAAAAACAGGATTTTGGAAAACTCTGTGAACCAAACAAGTTTTTGGAAAACTGAACTTTACTCATCCAACCAAATGCACCCTAAATTTGAAAAAAAAAAGTTAGTGGATGAGGAGGAAAATGAATGCGATTGACCAAAAAATGATATGTGTAATTTAAAGTGGGACATTCAAATAAAGAAAATGTGCAGTGAAATTGAGAGAAAGTGTGTGTTATATTTTGTCAACGACGAAAATCAAGAATCTTCCTCCTGGCTAGAAATACATTCAATTGGGAAGAAAGTGTTAATAGCTTCTTTATTTGATAATATTAAACCATCCGAGGTGAGTGGGTATTATGTTAGGTATTGACCTATACTAAAAAGAGAACATTATATATAATACTAATTTCGTGATGTGAAGGCGAATGGTAATATTAAAAAAAAAAGTTTCTTGATATTAGTTATAACATTTCCAGCATCTGAATGTACAAGTACTTATGCTAGAATAACATATTTAAGTTTAAGATAAAGTCCAGTTTAGGTTCATTTCATCTTATTCATTGCATATGTAAATTGTTGTAGATTCTTGCAGCTGACTGCAGTTTCTTGCAACTGACTACAATTTCTTGCGGTTGCAGCTAGCTTATTGCAACCCAACTAATGATATCTCTAATGAGACTGATTGGGATGTGATTACAATTTTAGAATGCCATGTCTGGTATTGTAGGCAATCCATATTCGTTCAATTCGACTCGAACTAGTTGAAAGTGCCAAATCAGTGAAACCAGTAAGAGAAAAAAAAAGTGCTACTAGTTCAAATTTCTACTGTAAAATGGAACTAGTAAGAGCCAAAACAAGTGCTTAGAATAAATAGTTCCAGTAATGTTTCAAGGATTACACGATTTGTATACTTAAAAAAAATTACAGTTCTAAAATAATACTTGGAGATCATCTTTTCAAGGAACTGGTTTTTATAATATTCAAATAAACTTTAAAATCGAATTCATCAACTACAACAAACTGGACTGAATTGCTTTTGAGTTGCATATAAAATGGCCTTAGGAAAATACAAATATCAAGAAAGCTAAAATTATTCACTGTACCAAGGTCCAAGGAATTGCAAATCTTCAACTACCATCTAGGATGAAGCTTCATGGCAAAAACATTACAACATTCTAAGGCAGACTGAAAATCAATTTGAATTCAAAACAAACATAATTACTACAAATCAAGCTCACAGAACATAATTTAAAAAGCATCAAGAATACAAAACGGATCAAACTCTGCACTAATGTAGCAAAATTTCAGTACCCAGCCCTCTGAATCATTGATCTCGAGCTGTGAAACCAAGATGAAGCTCGGCCGCTCAGCAGCTCAGAATAAACATCCATGAAGAACTGATCAACAATGTCAACATATGCAGGAAGAGTGAGCATTGAGTAGTAATGAAGAACTTCTTCAACATCCAAAGCATGCTCTGCATTCCCATTATCCATCATTTCCAATTCCTTCAATTTCTTTGCCACCAAAAGCGTATTCCTCTGCCTTTCCAAAACCTGTGGAGCTGATCTTGAACTATAATAGCTCTTCCCCTGGTACACAATCTTCTTCTTCTTCTGGTCCTGATTCTCTGCATTTCTCTCCATCTGAATCATCTGGTCATCCTTCCTCGGGATGATCTCACCCCTTGATCTTGATTTACTCACTTCTGTGTAGCTTCTTCTGTACTTTTTGATATGATCAGCATGTATGCTGCCTGCGCCGCCACCACAGGGGAAGGAATTGCAGGTGGGGCTCTTGGGAAGCCTCTGATATCCGCCGGAGATCAATGATTTGAAACTCTCAACAGTTTTCTGGAAGAATTTCTTGGTAGTTCTCAGAAGCATCTTTTTCTCCTGTTTCTGATTTGGTGTGTAGTATGTGACTGTGTGTGAACGTTTATTGAAGAAATTTGACCAGCAAAGATTGAATATAAGCATATTTTAAGGGTGGGAATGGACCATGTATTTCCACAATATGGCCATGATTAGGCTGCATTTTCCTTTTTCAACCATCATTTTGTTTTCTGTCTCCACACGTACTTACGCTCCATACTGCTTTTTGAGGTTGTTACCGTTTTCATTATGGCCACTTTATGATTATTTAATTACTATGAGGTGAATTATTGGAATCTTGTATTATTATATCATTCAATATGTTTGCCAGAGCTAAATTGAGGTAAAATTACGGCATAGTTTGCTAAAAGCTAAGTTACGTAATTTATCTCTAAAACCAAAAAATAAAAAATCAATCCTACAAATTTTCAATTTTTTTTAGCAATGCTTAATTCTTGGAGTGATGACCACACACCTCGAAATACATCCCACATTCCCATGAATTGTGTTGATCATGTGAAGCGCATCCGCCAAGAATCTCATGTTTAACACATTTGTTGCAAGATAATAAGTTTCTCCACTATATTTGAATTTTGAATATTCGCTTTAAAAAGTTCAATAAAAAATGATGTATAAAAGTAAATTGATTTTAAATCAAATTAATGGTACACTATTAATAGTAGAACTACATTATGGTTAAGTTTTTAATCTTTGTTAGTTGAATGTAATTGAGCTAAAGTACAATTAAGTTGAAATTAAAATAGTATAGCCTTACTTAATAGTTTCATTTGACATGCTTTTGGAGTGGTGGTTGGTGCGCGGAAAACGAAAGGAAGGAGTGATTGTCGCTCAAGGTATGGAAACCATTGGATTTGATGAGATGTTGATTTCATTTGATGTTGAATATTGGCCTTCTTACTGTTCTTCAGTGGTTTGCACGTCTACCGCATACCAAAAATGGTTACTAGACGAAGAAATGAGCCCTACGTTATGTACGTAATGAAAATTTCGTATGTCTTGGGATATATACTAGTTTAGACATATTGAGTATCTTTTAAGAGTGCCAGATACAAGATACTCCAATGCAAGTTTAATTCGAGTTGTTGCGTTGTATGTATGTTTGTGAAATGGACGTGATGCCAAGAGGGTTTTTTGCTAAAATGGTGAGGACTTGCTAAATAATATGTAGTACGTGATTTACTAAGCATTAGTACGTATTGCGTATTTTTTAAGGGAAGGTATTTTTTTTTTTAAACCAACAAGAAATCAGTGGAGGGAAACTTTATTAGGCATTCCTAAACCATGAAATTACAGAAATAAATACAGATAACTCCCAGAAGGAGGCAATACGTGCGAATCTCCACTAATGGAGGCGATTTGTGAGATCAGAGAAGTTTCTAAATATATAGGTATTCTAAATTTTCTCCGTCTTAAGCTACAAGTATTTTTTTTATATACAACCATAATAGGCTTATTAGGTTTGAATACAAGTAATTTTAGGTTGTGTTTGTTTGATAACCCTAGAATGCTAAATCTTTACTTCTGAGTGTGTTTTAGTAATTTTATTTGATCAATGATCTCTTAGTTACACCCTAATAAAAATATAATATTTAGTAATGTATTTAATTAGTGGGTTAATTTTATAATTTAAATTCTAATTATATTTATTTTGACTATTTTCCCCAATTATACCATACTTTTATTTTTTGTTATTTTTAGTTCTAATATTTTACGATTTTGTTTGGTTTTACGTGTGTCATTGTATTATTTGAGACCTATTTTCGTAATTGTTTTCCTGATATTCTCTGATTTTCAGTTGATTTGGTTAATTTTGTAATTTTAATCCATTCAATTTCACTCAATTTTGGTATCTCATCCTTAAATATGGTCTTCCATTAACCAAGTGGGCTAGCCCACTTGGCCAAAGGCATCTTCTTAAGAGCCTTGGCTGGGGAGAGGTCCAGGGTTCGAATCCCCCCTCCAACAAACCTCTCTGTGGCTTCCCCAGTCTCCAGAAAGTCTCCAATACTGTGCTCAACTCAAAGCAGTTCAGAGTTACCAGAGCTACATCAACTGGCGCATGAAGTGCGAAGCGGCGAAATGCATCAGACGGTGTAAGTGGGAGCTTCACCCCACTCAAAACATCAAGTAAGAACCTCAGGCCACTACGACGTACAGATCAATAGGATAGGGTAGAGTAGGTTTAGAGTAGGTTTAGTTAGGATCCATGTACTCGATTAGGCTCTGTTGTAATGTAATGATCAAAAAAAAATGGTCTTCCATTCTCTATTAATATATTATATTATATAATTTCATAAATCTTCCCTTATTCAAACCGTATTAATAAGAATATAGTATTTTAATTGTATCTAATTGTGTATTTAATTAGTGGATTATTTTTGTAATGTTAGTTCTAATTGTATTTATTTGGAATATTTTTTTCCAATCATACTATAAATGTTTTTTTGTTATTTTTAGTTTTAAAATTTTATGATTTTGTTTGATTCTACATGTTTGATTCTTGTTATTTTAGACCTATTTTCGCAATATTTTCCTGATTTCTCTGAATTTCAATTGATTTGGTTAATTTTATAATTTTGGTCCATTAAATTTTATTCAATTTTGGGTTCTCTTCTTTAGATATGGTCTTCCAATCTCTATACTATATTAGTATATAATATCCTAAATATTTATATTAAAAATATATACAATTTCCTAAATCTTTATAAAAAGAACACAAATTCCCATCGTCAATTAATACAATCTCAATTAATAAAATTTCTTATTCGCCTCTTAAAGATGAAATAAAGTTTTTATAAGTTATTTTTTAAGTATTAGATTGATTAAACTAAATGAATTAATATTTTAAAATAAATATTATATTATAATCTCAATCTTAATTCAATATCATTCATATTGACATGGACATCAAGATAAACTGGTTTGGTGCCCCTCAATACAAGGAAGCTTCACAATTAAATATGCATATCAGAAGCTGAGGACTGTTGGGAATGATCACACCATAAAGCAGGCTTGGTTAAACAAAGTACCTACAAAGCTTTGTATTTGTATTTGGAGAATGCATAACAAACTGCTCCCTTTTTATGATATTCTGACTAAATTTGGTTTTCATCAGCCTTCAAAATGTCCCAGCTACCCCTCCCTTGATACTCTCAACCATTGTTTTAATGAATGCCCCAAAAACATGCTGATTCTTACCTATGTTCCCCATATGTTTGCTATGCATGTCCCTCATTTTCTATCCTTCAAGCACGGGCTTTCTTACTAAGATTATAGAGGAGCAACAAAAATCATAACCGGAATAGCAATTAACGCTTTTGTGATTGCTCTTTGGTGTATATGGCTGGCCAGGAATAACCACCTCTATAATAATGTAAGACAGGACACATCCTTCATTTTCCAAAACATAGTCAAACAGGTTAACTTGGTTTTAGAGCTATTCCACTGGTTGGAAATGCTATAAAATACCAACAACTGGTCAATATTGGTCTTATACCATACCTTAAGAGGAAAAGACCCAAACATGTGAGAGTAGTCAAGTGGAACCACCCAATCATAGGTGTAAAAATTAATATTGATGCATCCTTCCTGTCTACTGATAATGTTGGCTTGCGAGTTATAGTCAGAAACTGTCATGGAACTGTGATAAAAATAATAATGAAGACAGTGTCTGCCTCCTCAACCTTCCATGTTGAATTACTTGCTATAGAGCTAGGTCTCTCAATTGGCATAACTATGAATGAAAGCTTCATTCTGGAAACTGATAATTTAATAGCAGTCAAAGGATACTTTTTCCTTCTTTTGTCAACTGGAGTGTTTTTAGCATATGTGATGACCTCAAAAGATTGAAACTGTGACATTGTGTAAAACATATTTTGATAGAAATGGAGCTGTAGACTACTTAGCAAAAGACAGCTCTAAATTCAAACTCTCTGGAAATATGCTTATACAAGAAGCTCATCCCCTTGTTAGAGGTCTTCTCTCTCTGGATTGTTCACACATACATAACTTGAGAATTGGTTAGACGAAAACTACTGTGTTTCTCTTTCTTTTCATCTATGTATAATGCCTAGGAAGGGCCATCATTGTGCTCTCTTTAGGCATGAAGGACTAAGCATCTGGAATACTTCACCTTTCTAGAGATGAGAGGAAGTTGGACTATATCACTCAGGCCCTATAGCATCCTACACCTGGATAGCATTCAAAAAATCCTATGTCCAATCTGCTCAGAGCACACTTCCACAGCAACTGCAGGGCTCCTTTTTTGGCTCAACATTGCACGACTTATATGAACTAAGAGGATTGATCTGTGGTACATATAATGGTAAAACATGGGCTTGGTTGGCAAATTTGTGATTCATTTTTGACGATCACTAATCTGCTCGCCAAGTTCCTGGGATTCCATTGTATTTTTTTACCATTCAGATCTCCCCATGTGTATGAAAAGTAGCATAGATTAGACCTATTCTACAATCTTTTAACAGCAAGCTTGTTGTACCATTCACATGGTTGTAACATACTTGGCTTTATAGCCCTATTCTGATAGGAATGGGATCTATTTATAAATAACCCCCATCAAATGGAGGTTTTAAATTTTAAAAAACAATATCATTCATATTAGTAAAAAGAATCTTGACATATTATATAAGAGAAACACTTGTTTAAGATGGCATTGTGGTAAGGAAATGGTCAAATTTGTGATGAATACAGTCAAGAATTCATATAAAATCAAGATCCAAAACGGATTACAAGTTGTGAGATTCATGAGGAGAGAATATGAGTTTAGCTAACTAACTATATTCTAACTACCGGAAGAAAGATAATGAAAATTGTGTCTCCTTCTTTCCTTTTATTCCTTCTTAGCTCACCTAGATCCGGCCCAAAACTGCCAATGAGCTGCCAGTCAACCACCATTTACTCTGTCCAATAGAATGACTATTTTACCCTCAGATCATGACAAATCCCTTCCTATTAAGAAAGATATTGTCCTCAAGATCATGAACTGAGTGCAAAAGCTAGGAATCAATTGTTTGATCACAGCAGCATCCTCCCAACTAGCATCTTTTGGTGATAAACCCTTTCACACTAGTGATAAACTGGTGATAAACCCGTGGGTTAGCTGAGAGCTAGAAATGGAAATGAGTCTTATTTGCAAAATCTTATGATGTTTCGGAGAACTGAGCTTCAACTTCAGGAGCAGTTCCAACAAACTATTTGAGCAAGGATACATGGAAGACGGATGAACAAGAAGTTTCAACTTATAAGTCACAACACCAATTTTTTTGCGCACCAGAAAAGGACCATAAAATTTAACAAATACCTTATTATGTGATATATTAGGTACTGATTGCTGCCTGTATCTATTGACCCTCAAGTAAACCCAATCCCCGACTTGAAGTGACCTCCCAGTTCTTCTCTTGTCAGCAAAAAATCTCATTCTTTCTTGAGATGAGTCTGGAGTTTCTGTTGAATTTCCTGTCTATTTTGTGGCATGTCAGCAGCTGTAGGAATGAGGGAATCAGCCATGATACCCATAGGAAGTTGTAAAGGTTTTACACCATATAAAACCTCATGTGGTAACATGTCAAGACTTGTGTGATGATGTTATACATACCACGTCTCAGCTAAACATAGCAAGTTTTTCCAGGAGCTGGAAAATTCACCACAAAATCATCTTAGGTAGTTTTTCAGTACTTGATTTACCCTTTCTGTCTGACCATCATTATGAGGATGATAAGTTGTACTAAATTTGAGTTTCACTCCCAACTTAGAGAATAACTCTTTCAGGAAATTACTTGTAAAATCCTTATCTCGTGCACTTACAATTGATTAAGGAACTCCATGCAGTCTAAATATCTCATCTGAAAACAGTAGGGCTATTAGCTTGGAGTGAAAGGATGAGTTAGAGCAAGGAAATGAGTATGCTTATTATACATGTCAACTACCACCAATACTGTATCAAAACCTTGAGATTTGGGAAGTTTTTCTACGAAATTCATGGAGATTTGAGTCCATGACTGAGTAAGTATTGGTAGAGGGTGTAAGAATCTTTGGGAGTGACAGTGTTCACTTTTATTCCTCTGACAGACTTCACATTGCTGAGTGAACTGTAAGATATCTTGTTTGATCACAGGCCATGTAAACATAGCCAACACTCTTTAAGAATGGTAAACTATTCTGAATTCCCACCAATAGCAGGGAGTGTAATTCAGTTAGAATTTTCTTTCTTACTTCATTAGATTTTCCAACATAAATTTTCTTACCCCTTTTGAGAAGGCCATTACTGAAGGAGAGATGCTCTTCATTATTCCGCTCAAATGTAGCCCTATCAATCAACCTTATGCTTCCACATCTTTTTCTAGTGTAGCCAAGTAGGAAGAATAGTAGATTTAATAAATCATTTCCTTGCACACTCAATAATTGTAACTGATGCAGGTTCATGTATATTTTATGTCAAATCCTGAGCATATGATGCAGTTTCCTACATTTTATCTGTCAATTTCTGAGCATGATCCAGCTCAGTGATGATACCAGTTACCATGTCCATGTCCACCTCTTCAATTTAGTGCTATTCTTAAGAGGTGATTGTTGCAGGACAATAACTTCATCTTCCTTCTTGTTTGTTCCCCAGAATTCTGAAGTTGGGTTCCCCTTGATATTTTGGATAAAGCATCAAATACCACATTCTTTTTCCCAGTTTTATACTGAATATCAAAAGAGGGGCCTAAAAGCTTACACATCCATTTATGATGTACTAGTGTTATGAAATGTTTGATCCATAAGATGCTTGAGGCTTTGATGAACTTGTTGCCAACTAAGTAGTGCCTCCATTTGTCTACAACAATAATCAATGCTAGAAATTCATTATCATATGTAGAGATGCCTTTATACTTTTGACAGAAAGCTTTGCTCAGAAAAGATATTGGCCTACCTTCTTGAAGCAGCACAACTCCCATGCCCTCATTACAAGCATCTGTTTCCATAATAAATGGTTTGGAGATATTCGGCATCCTCAAAACTGGTGATGTAGTGACCAGTTTTTTCAACAAAGAACACATAATTCGGTCCAGTAAGAACGCCATGCATCGTGTGGCGCAACCAACCTACCAATATATTACTTTATAAACCACTTATATATCTATTAGGCTCTGTAAGATTATATTTAATATTTTTTAATAATTATTATTATTAGTGAGAAGAAATACTTGTGTAAAACGGTTTTATTGTATGACAATGGATTAATTCTTCATGTTTTAGACTAACAGTTATAATTATCCTCATTTTTAACTATATAGCAAATTATGTCTTATCATAAAATTATATTATCTAATTTTTTTATGATCATTAGCGGCATTAAAGGTAGCAACATGCGTATCAAAGAGGGGAAAAATATATTTCTAATACAAATTATCACCTTCATTCATGCTTAAGCACAAGATAGGATATTTCCAATTTCCAGTTGTTGTTGATAATTTTAAGTATTTTTATTATAAAAACACGTGTAATGCGACTTTATAGTAAGTCAAAAATTTAATTCTTCGTATTTCTTATTTAAATAAGGCTTATTTTTAAAAATAAGAGTAATGCCTTATTATATGACCATCTTATCAAAGTATTTGTCTTATTATGAATATTCATATAGATTAATAAATTACTATTTAACGATTACCTAGCGTTATAACCAATTTATTTATTATGTGTCAGTAATTGTTCTTCTCATCTTCATTTTATAGATTAAAATGATTGAACAAAACTGAAATATACTAAATTAAACTGAAATAAAGTAAAAAACTAATAATAGTATAGTATAATTAAATTAAATTAAATTTCATTAAAACTGAATTGAATTTTTAAAAATACATATTAACTAGTCAGGACATATATTAACCTTTCAAAAAATGAAGTCAGAACATATAGTATTATTTTATTTTGACTAGTATAATGCTCGTGGCCATGCACGAATGTTTATTTTAAAATATCATATGCATATATTAATTAATAATAATAATTTAATTCATGAAAAATTACATACAAATGTGCATGACATTTTAATTCCTCACTAATGATATATTTTCAATATACCAAATATATTACCTACCATGTCATTATATTAAATTGATTGAATTCTTCCGATATAGGTCTAAATGTTCAAAATATTCACAATGTGAGAATGTTAATACAAACAAAATTGATAATTAATACATTTTACTGGATGAAAGACAATTATAGTTATTGATGGTGATGAATATGATTAATTATGTGATTTGTCGTAATAAATATAATAAAAAGACAATTATGGTGATTTATGGTGATAATGAAAGAAAAATCAGCTAACCTTTTTTAAGTAAAAATAAATTGAGGTAACCTTAATCAAGTTGAATTGAAATGACTTGTTAAAATATATGTAATAATTGATACTTACTACTAGAATGTTGATTAACTTGGCAGCAAAACTGTGTCGTAGAACATAAATTGGAAACATATGAAAACTGAGAAGCAAAAAGGTAAAGAATTCCAGAAAAATGTAACATACCTTTTAAGCTGTTAACTAATGTTAAAAATAACAAAATTTCGTTCGTATCTTTAAAAAATCACAACTACTGTAAACGGAAAAACCAAGAGCTAATATCGAACAAATCATTACAATGAAAAAGAGAAGAAGGAACAACTAAACATGCAAAGTAAATGATAAAAACTCGTAAAAGAAATAATAAGGAGACTCCGTCCTCATTTTGAAGATATTTTCTTATCAATAATATTGACACACCTTCGTCTTCATGCAGAAACATCTGGATCACATTTTGAAGAAAAAGATCTTTTCAGTATTTTGAGATATTTTGTAAATCATTCACATACTAAACAACAAACACACTAATTTAAGCAAGACATACATACTTGAGGGATGTTTTAGTGGAATTTAGAGAACATAATTTATAGAGAGAGGGCTAATGAAAAAGGTGTAGAGAATTTGGAAAGATTTGCTGTGAAAACATATGAGTCCATAAATGTAGCAGCTTTATTAAGGAGCAATTGGAGTATATGAAATTTAATATATAGATGTTTCACTTTATTCTGGAGAAATTTTGGGAAAGATGAGTAGAAAACGATTTAGAGCAGATTTATTAAATAGTAATTGGAATAATTAGAACATATTTGTTATGGAGCAGTTTATTAAAAAAAAATAATGTATCAGTTTTTCACGTTATCAGTGGAGAAATTTTAAGAAGGAGTGGAATAAAAAGTTTTAAAAAATTCAAAATGAGTTGACACATGTCAAATTGTAGTTGATTGTAAAAAATACTCAAAATGTTTAGAATATGACACGTCAGCTTTTATCATCTTACTTTAAAGAGTACTATAAATTTAAATTTTCAAAAAACAAAAGTACTATAGATTCAAAAAATTGTAAAAAGACAGCATCAATTTTTTTTTTGTTTTGAAGAGCACTATACTATACTACATAGATAATGACTATTTAAATAGATATTTAATATGGTGAATTAAGCTACTTTTAATTCATTCAACCATTTCTTCTTTATAAATAAACATTTTTTTTAAAAAAATTAATGCATGATCATTAAGTGGAAGTTAAAGGTAGGATTATTAGTCTAACTAAAAGTAATAATAATATTTGTAAAAGGGAAAATAAGATGCTGATGTGTCAATTTCTCATTAATCCTAAAAATAATTCAAAATTCTTACAAAATTCTAATTCATCCTCTTTTAAAGTATAGTTTATTCAGGAGAAATTTTGGGAAAGAGGAGCAGAAAACGATTTAGAGCAGATTTATTAAGGAGTAATTAGAGCATATTTGTTATGGAGCAGTTTATTTAAAAAAATAATGTATCAGTTTTTCACGTTATCAGTGGAGAATTTTAAGAATGAGTGGAATAAAAAGTTTTAAAAAATTCAAAAGGAGTTGACACGTGTCATATTCTAAGCATTTTGAGTATTTTTTACAATCAACTACAATCAACTACAATGCTTAGAATATGACACGTCAGCTTTTGTCATCTTATTTTAAAGAGTACTATAGATTCAAATTTTCAAAAAAAAAGTACTATAGATTCAAAAAATTGTAAAAAGACACGTCATCAAATTTTCTTTTGTTTTGAAGACTACTATACTATACTACATAGATAATGACTATTTAAATAGATGTTTAATATGGTGAATTAAGCCACTTTTAATTCAACCATTTCTTCTTTATAAATAAATGTTTTTAAAAAAGTTAATGCATGATCATTAAGTGGGAGTTAAAGGTAGGATTATTAGTCTAACTGAAAGTAATAATAATATTTGTAAAAGGGAAAATAAGATGCTGATGTGTCAATTCCTCATTAATCCTAAAAATAATTTATAATTCTTAGAAAATTCTAATTCATCCTCTTTTAAAGTATAGTATAGAAAATAATTGGTTTAACTTATGGATTTGTTTTGGGTTAAAAGCACAGGTACCCTATATTTATAAGAAAGTGCCAATGTACCCCGAGTAATTCAAAAGTGCTGATGTACCCATATAATTATATTGAATAAAGAAGTGTACCTCTAAAGCCAAATTTTCAACAACATTTTGAACTAAAAGACAAATTTACCCTCACTTGTTGGATTATTTTTTATCCTGATCCAAATGCCCACGGGCACAAAAAAAATTCAAGAAATCGATATCACTGAATTACAGAATAAATGCGCAGTATTATTGAAAAAAATTAACCTTTATATAAAAAAACTCAACAAATTGTAAATATTGATGAATTTTCCATAATCTCGCCAACTCTATTCTCTCCTTTCGTAATTTGAGCTAGTCACACAAATTATTACTGGGTGTGGCGGTTTCGGTCCCCCGGCTCACACTAATTTTTAGGCACGGTGGTTTTGGTCCCTTCGACTTCAAACTCGTTCATCCGATGAGGTAACGGAATTGGTTGGGTCATTTTCGTCCTAAATGTTTTTTTTACCATTAAATAATACTAGGGTATTCTTGATACTTCATATTTGGCAAAAGAAAATTCTGCCCAAATTATACATTTGAGGGTATAGTGACACTTTTGAAAAATATAGGAGTACATTAACACTTATTTAAACACCTGGGGTACAATAACACTTTTTTCATTTGTTTTTAATCACCTTTATTTTTTAAAGAATAGTAGGTATTTTGTCACACATGCATAAGGTACAACCGATTCTTCTTCGTTTGTTTTGTAAAGCCAATTTGTAGGCCGACATACCTAACATTTGTCTTAACCTCATGCTTTTTGTCATTCATTTCTGTGAAGTGCTCACCACATTTTGGCAACTTATGTGGGATATCATTTAGATTAGGCTCTCATAATTGCCGTGGATTCTCGACATTAATTTTGCAGAACATCAAGTCCCCACTTCAAGCAATATTGGATTTTGGGGTCAAGACCTTAAAGTTAAGGTCAATACCTTTTGTACTAACCTATAGGCTCCTTTCGATAGACCTTTTGATTTTCCCTTTCTCGACTTGATGATTATCAGAATTGGCCTTTTGAAATTTTAGGGGTGTTCGGTCGCTAAGGGTGTGTGGATTGGAGGATTTTGATAATTTGAATTTGGTTTTACAATTTTGAGAATTTTGGACTGGAAATCTGAATTTTGAAAATTGAGATTTAAAATCCTTGTTTGGTATAGATTTGGATTTTGAATTGAATTATTTATATAGAAAGAAAAATCAATATTTAATGAATTCATATAGTTGACTTTTTATTTTTTGATATATAATCAATATTGAATAAATTAATTTAGTTGATTTTTTATAATTTGATAAATATTATATTTAATGTATTAATGTAGTTGACTTTTTATATTTTGCTATATATCAATATTGAAAGTATTAATTTAGTTGAATTTTTATATTTTGACTTATTTATTAAAAAACATGAGCGTTGTTTTTTAATTATGACAGTACTTTTTCTTAAATGAAACTAGAAGAATTATTACTCCGGTCAATAAATAAATTAATAAAAAGCATTAAAAAGGATGAAACTACGTAGTTTTGACTAAATCCGTCACACAACCACCGCAAGTTCACCATATTCCGGTGCCTACCATTATTATATATTTCTTTTTTTATTTCTTTTAATTTTATTGTTTCATTCTTCATCGATTTTTAATTTTAATTTTTGTTTCATTCTATTTTTTCAAATACAACTCATTCCACCTATAAAATTCTAATTTACACGGTAATTTCAGTCCATCATGCTAATTAACACGTCTGCGAAAGGAAAACATGAATGTGCGATTTATGGAATATCCATGAAATATTCTGTATTACTACAAGATCACCATATATTATATAAATATATTATACTACAAATATAGATTATAGTGTTTCTATGTTAATTATGCATGGATCGCTAGCATATTTTTCCTTAAAATGTGTACTTATAAAAATATTTATCTATTAACCTAATATTAAATAAATTTCTTACATTTTGATCTTAATATGTATTATTTTATTATAATTACTTTTGATGAATAACCTGGCAATTACGATATATATTGACAATTTCATAATCTTTTGAAATTTGCCACTATATTTTGTTAATTATCTTAAAGATTTTTTCTTTAAACACACTTCATCCTCTTCTTCGTAAGTTTGTTCATAATATTTACATAAAAAAATTAAATATGTCGTGCAACGCACGATGACGTTTAACTAGTTAGCTTAGCAATAATATTTATTTTCCCTTTATTCTATATTTAAAAAGGATTTGGAAAATCTGAATTGAAATCCGGAACTGAAATCCGGATTTCAAATCCGCCATGCCACACAAGGATTTGGATTTCAAATCCCAAAATCCAAATCCTAAATCCAACCACACAGAGCCTAATAGATGTTAGAGCCAAAATCACCATTATTTTTTTTTTATCAAATATTCACTCTTGGGTGGTGGGAATTATATTAGCCTTCCCTGATTTTAGAAAAGCCAAAATTTGGCAGAGTGTATTTACAATAGGGTATGTAAAATTCGCACTAATACAATAGGCAAAAGATTAAACGTCTGAAATCCTAATATGTTTGATAGCATTTCATTGAAGCCTGTTAGTGAATTGTCTAAGCAAAACGCAATGCGACACAAGATAAAGACTAACTAAACTATGTTATAACTGGTATGGTCTTAGTAGCTGTGGTTTGGCAGGTACTGCCTTGGTTAAGCATGGAAAGCAGTTGAATTGTGAGCTCTATCCAGTCAAATGATGTGATCACAGACTTGAAAGCTGCAAGTGAGTCCATAGATAACCTGTGACAAGCGATTTTCCACGTCGTTAAATGAGACTCCGCGAGATCAAAATACTGTTTATAAATCACCTGCAACTTCTAACTACTATAAAGTAGATGGTGGGAAGTAGGGGTCGAACCACAAGGAGAAGGGACTTGTAAGAGTGTTTTAAAGTAGAAAATAAGCATACATATATATTATATAGAAAGCAATGTAAACAAGAGGGGGTTTTATGGTTGGTTTTGATTACACTATGAAAGTAAACTAAATTATCATTAGCTAAACTAAGGGGATGATACTAGAATTATGAGGCCTTGGGAGGAAAATGACTTCACTTTCTAACTATCGACTTATCACCGGGAAAATGCAATTACAAGGAAATTTAGACCATTTGTCAAGGATGAAAGCATCCTATTCTCTCGAATGTAGCTAGAGAAGATGATAACACCACTCAAAAGCTCTCATTGTTGATTCACCTAGATGATAGCATCATAGATAACTCAACGATGGTATTCAGATTAGAGAGCGACAAACTTACTCACACACCCGCGAAAACGAGAGCATACAAATAAGACATTTGATAACTAGTAAGAACTAAGACGATGATAGCATATATATCTCGACTCCTACTTTGCTACTTAATGATATTGGAGTAAACGATAACGTTCTACCCACAAATATAGCTACTTGTTGTTATCAATCACACGCTAGAGAGAACCCTCGACCCTATTGCACAATCACACATAAGGTAAATCAACGAAAGCGTTGAATCACGACCTACACACATGATTGGTTCATCATTCATCATAAGATTCTCATAAATAGCAACTTTCAATTATCATGTCATTCCTTAGCTACAATCACACAACAAGGCAAGAATATGTCATCACCCAACCCTTCCATAGTCATTAATCTAACACTAGAGATTACACTACCATTACACTAGGTTACCACCATCACCACACTAAGTTACTCTAACCCATCTAACCTAATTAATGACTATGAAACATGCAATTGATATAAAATACAAAGCCCATAACAAATTAAGAAAGATTGAACAACATTTATGCATAAGGATTCAAGTTCATCAAATGATAATCAAAACCCAAAGTTTAAGCATAAAGAACCCTCAAAATTTCAAGGGGAAAGTTAATTCAAATGCTCCCAAGGATCAAACTAAGCTAGACTAAAGTTCATGGAATCAAACTACTAATATAATGGAATTAAAAGCAAAGAAAATGGAAAAGAAGATGAAGAACTAGGGTTCTACATCATGGGAGGCCGTCCTCAAAATGGGAGAGATAAGGGGGTACTTATAGCCCCAAAAATTCAGCTCAAGGAGGCAAGTGGGCCGCTGGTTTAGCGACACTTTTTAGCGACGCTTTCTTCTGTCACTATTCTGACGGCATTTCTGGACAGAAGCGACGATTCTGGGCAGCAGTGACACTTCCTTCATCTTCAGTGACACTTACTTCAAACTAGAGCGATGCTTTTCTTGGCACGAGCGACACTTTTCTGGGAAACTTTTACCATCTAAGGAAAGGTGGCCTTCACAGCACTTCTATGATCAATTCATCAACTTCTTAGCATCGAATGTTCGACTCTTTGGTATGATCATAGAAGGTCTTCAATTACTTTCATCCAAGTATTTCTTACAAGTGCAAATCAAGGATAAAATGCACACATTCATTCCTAAACTACTCTGGATGATTTAGCTCTAAATCTCTAGACTTTGGCACAAAATATTACCCAAACTAGTTCTCAAATGCTATAAAACAAGGGTATATTTAGGGCTCATCACCTGACTTCAGAGCATCTTCGATAAACTCAAGTCAACAAGTTCATGCCCAGACGCATGAAGCCCTAAGTCGAGTATCTATCCCAGGAGCTCGAACAACACCACGCTCTGATCACAACCAACAACAAAGATTCTTGGATGACTTATCCCGGAATCTACCCCCTACAATACTCAGAGGAACCTGCCACCACCTCTTGATCCAGCAAATCACCACAATGAAAGCCTAGGGTTGAGCAGATAAGAGGTGTGAAGGATGCGCATCAACAACATCCAGGAAGAACTCAAGCGCGAGAAGAGGCAGCGAACCCAGAGCAAGCGGGTCATAAAGATTAGGATTTATGGACATGTGGATCCATCCTCCGCGTAACTCGAGCCCACGACCCTTTTCGGGCCTTGGTCCGAGTATGAATGAGGCCCGAATACGAACCATGGACTTATCAAATACAATGCACAATTATCATCTTGGCACAACCCTATCCCAAAGAGATCACAAAATATACACAAAATGAGACCATCGGAATATGAGCAAGTTTACCTCTCCTTTTTCCGATGCGCTTTTCGGTTTTCACATAGCCACTCTTTTTTTTTCTTTTTCTTTCTTACTCTCATTTTGCCTAGGTTATAACCTAGCCTCTCATTTTTCCGCTCACTCTCCTTTTGCCTAGGTTATACCTAGCCTCTCTTTTACTCACACTCTCCTTTTGCCTAGGTTATACCTAGCCTCTCATTTTTCCACACAAGCCTCTCATTTTTGCCTAGGCCTTTTTAATGTTTTGACCTATCCGGACTTTTCACTCTTTTCCTTTTCAAAACAAATTCTTCAAAAGAAGTACACATTTATACATTAGAGCGAAGCAAAACATGGATACTAATCCTCCCCCACACTTAAACGAAACATTGTCCTCAATGTTTTTAGAACAACAGCAGCACCCGGGGAAGGGAGAAGTGGCAAAGTAAGAACCACGAAAGAACCACAGAAATACTACCCACACCAAAGAGAACACTAAGCAAATGGCCACTAAAAGATCAATTTCAGCACAATGACTATAAACTAGTGGCGGCAAGCCCATGGTAAGCATCTAAAACTTACTACACAACCTCACATAACATAGAGCAGTAGAAAATCATCACAGAAAGCATAAGGAGGTGTAGAATGTGATACCGGAATTGTGAATCACCAATGATACTAGCGGAGATGGAGATGTGGAGTAGAGTCGTGAAGTGATATGGTGCAGGCGACCGGTGGTGCTGACGGGATGAATTGGGAATTGATCGGAGTTCAGAGGTGGTAGTTATGGGTTGCTCGCCAGGGGACTGCGGGGTGGTGCTGAGGTGGTGCTGATAGGAGATGGCTCAGGGACGCCGGCGTTCAGAGAGAGGGACCGGCGGTTGGGTGGTGGGTCTGTGGTGGTGGGTCTGTGGCGGTGACTGGAGCAGGTCCTCGGTGAGGGGATATGACGTTGATGTGACTGGAGCAGGTCCTCGGTGGTGACTAGAGCGGGGGTCCGCGGCGAGCAGGTCCTCGATCGGAGATGGGGCGGATCGTCGGAGTTACAGATGGCGGCGGGGCAAGGCGGTGGTTTCCATTGACGGGACATGGATCGGGATGGAACCTCAGTGATGGTGGTTTCCGTCGATCGAGAGATGGTGGTGGAGCAGAGGATGACCAGGCATGTTGGAAGTGGGTGGTGGTACCGGCCGGTAGTTGGTGGCCGGATATGGGGATGGTGGTCGTCGAGGTTGACAGGCGATGGGAAGGATGGAGGTGGTGGTGGAGAATGGGTGGTTACGGGTGATGGGGTTGAGGATAAAAGTGGGAAGAGGGAAAAGAAAAGGTGGGATTTTGGTTAAGTATGGAAGGGAGAAAATTTCAGAAGGAAACGCTCGGGGCGAGCCTTTTGGCATGAGGGGCAAAGGAAAATTTCAGAAGGATATGCTCCCCCGAGCATTTTGGCCTGAAAAAGTTTTTTTTGTTTTGTTTTTGTTTTGTTTTTGTTTTTGTTTTTAGAAATGCAATTCTCCGTGGATCCACAAGATTACGCCTCTAGAATTCATGCACAATCAAACACTACCAAAGCATAAAATCTTATAAACAAAATGCTCAAAATGAAAAATCAAATACTAAAATAAGAATAAATCTTTTTTTTCAAAGCAAATAAAAGGGAAGGAAATATGACATCTTAAAGAAAATGAAAAGAAATTCATGGAGTTACAATCAAAATCGGTTTATTTAAAGTCGTCGACACGACATACGAGGTTCATCCCATTGATGCAATGGATGCCTGAAGAGAAAGTACGTATCTTTAAGGTCGTCGTGACGACCGTAATGTTATTCAAATAACAAAAGATGAAAATATCTCACCCTCACAAGGAAAGTAAAGGAAAGAGGTTTAACAGGAGGATTGTATGGTTGAGGTCTTGGAGGAGTAGTGATAATTGGAAGTATGAATGTATATGGCTTTCTACTCTCCTCCAAAATTGGTGGTGGAATTGGTAGTATAGGTGGAGGTGGTGAAAATAATGACAAGGGATGTTCAAGAGCGATCACCTCCCTTTCTACTTCACTAGGCTCAAAAACCAACTCCTCATCCCATTGAACTTCTCCCTCATACAAAGAGGTGACAACAATCACCAAAGTACTTGGAATAGGTTCTATTTGGAATGGTACTTCTTCAAACAACCTACTTGGATCTTCTATTGGTTTGGGAAGTTGGGGAATTTGTGGAGTATGTAGAGGTGAGGAGGACAATGGTGATGGTAAAAATTCAAGAATAACGGTCACCTCCATCTCTAATTCACTAGAGTCAACACACAACTCCTCATCCCATCGAACTTCTTTCTCATACATAATGGTGGGATCACTCACCAAAACATTTGTATTAAGTTCCATTTGGGATGACTCTTCCTCTAATGATTGAGCTACCAAAAGCTTTACCTCTAATGCCATTTCATGCATTCGCCTCTCAAGATCTTCAAAACGACGATTTCTTTCATCATCTATTGGATCTTGCTCTTGAGGCATATCCCAACAAGGTGGGGGCAATGTCTTGGTACTCATAGGGTTGGTGGTCATATAGATATCCATAATTCAAATGATCACTCCCTTGAAGCTCATAAGAATTGTAGTATGGATTATATCTTTCTTGACTTTGAAAACCAACTCTCTCCTCATTACATCACTTAGCATGATAGTCACTTTGGTATGAAGAACCAAAAGACCTTTCATTATTATAGTGCTCATCTCTCGAATCAACATTGCAAGGCTCGGAAAAAGTATTTGAGTTGTAAGTATCACTCCAGCTTGCCATAATAATTCTCATCCTTTGATTGTTAAAGGCGAGAAATTCTCGAAAATCTTTACTACTTAGAGTAAACATATTAGTAAAAGTTTGAAATTTGTAGTGCAAAAGTTCTAGATTGGTACACATTACAAACGATGTCGTCCACAAAAGTACTCAAGCAATACACCCCTCAAGAAAATAGAATTTTTTTTTTGAAAAACTACAAATAGAAATATAATCTACGATGAAACACAAAAACAAAATACGCCTTCTTCCCGGCAGCGGTGCCAATTTTGACAAGCGATTTCCCACGTCGTTAAATGGGACTCTGTGAGATCAAAATACTATTTATAAATCACCTACAACTTCAAACTACTAGAAATTAGATAGTGGGAAATAGGGGTCAAACCACAAGGAGAAGGGACTTGTAAGAGTGTTTTAAAGTAGAAAATAAGCATACTTATATATTATATAGAAAGAAATGTAATCAAGGGGGGTTTTGAGGTTGGTTTTGATTACACTATGAAAGTATACTAAACTATAATTAGCTAAACTAAGAGGATGATACTAGAATTATGAGGCCTTGGGAGGCAAATGACTTCACTTTCCATCTATCGACTTATCACCGGGCAATTGCAATTACAAGAAAGTTTAGACCATTTGTCAAGGATGAAAGCATCCTATTCTCTCGAATGTAGCTAGAAAAGATGATAACACCACTCAAAAGCTCACATTGTTGATTCACCTAGATGATAGCATCATAGATAACTCAACGATGGTATTAAGATTAGAGAGCGACAAACTTACTCACACACCCGCGAAAACGAGAGCATACAAATAAGACATTTGATAACTAGTAAGAACTAAGACGATGATAGCATATATATCTCGACTCCTACTTTGCTACTTAATGATATTGGAGTAAACGATAATGTTCTACCCACAAATATAGCTACTTGTTGTTATCAATCACACGCTAGAGAGAACCCTCGACCCTATTGCACAATCACACATAAGGTAAATCAACGAAAGCGTTGAATCACGACCTACACACATGATTGGTTCATCATTCATCATAAGATTCTCATAAATAGTAACTTTCAATTATCATGTCATTCCTTAGCTACAATCACACAACAAGGCAAGAATAAGTCATCACCCAACCCTTCCATAGTCATTAATCTAACACTAGAGATTACACTACCATTACACTAGGTTACCATCATCACCACACTAAGTTACTCTAACCCATCTAACCTAATTAATGACTATGAAGCATGCAATTGATATAAAATACAAAACCCATAACAAATTAAGAAAGATTGAACAACATTTATGCATAAGGATTCAAGTTCATCAAATGATAATCAAAACCCAAAGTTTAAGCATAAAGAACCCTCAAAATTTCAAGGGGAAAGTTAATTCAAATGCTCCCAAGGATCAAACTAAGCTAGACTAAAGTTCATGGAATCAAACTACTAATATAATGGAATTAAAAGCAAAGAAAATGGAAAAGAAGATGAAGAACTAGGGTTCTACATCATGGGAGGCCGTCCTCAAAATGGGAGAGATAAGGGGGTACTTATAGCCCCAAAAATTCAGCTCAAGGAGGCAAGTGGGCCGCTGGTTTAGCGACACATTTTAGCGACGCTTTCTTCTATCACTATTCTGACGGCATTTCTGGGCAGAAGCGACGCTTCTGGGCAGCAGTGACACTTCCTTCATCTTCAGTGACACTTACTTCAAACTAGAGCGATGCTTTTCTGGGCACGAGCGACACTTTTCTAGGCAACTTCTACCACCTAAGGAAAGGTGGCCTTCACAGCACTTCTATGATCAATTCATCAACTTCTTTGCATCGAATGTTTGACTCTTTGGTAAGATCATAGAAGGTCTTCAATTACTTTCATCCAAGTATTCGTTACAAGGGCAAATCAAGGATAAAATGCACACATTCATTCCTAAATTACGATGGAGAATTTAGCTCTAAAGCTCTAGACTTTTGGCACAAAATACTACCCAAACTAGTTCTCAAATGCTATAAAACAAGAGTATATTTAGGGCTCATCAAACTCCCCCACACTTAAACCTTTCTCATCCTCGAGAAAGAATGATTAAAGTCTAAGTGCATACTCTAAACAATTTTGCAACATGACATTTGAGAACTTCACAAAATGCAAACTTTCCCTAAGATGAAAACACAAGAATCATGTCTCAGGTTCTAATCCTAATGAAAGTTCTACCCAACCCCAACATCATCATAAAGTAAAGAGCGTGCCAGGTTCCAAGTACAATGCATATTAATTTCCATGGCACAACCCTACCCCAAAGAGATCACAAACTATACCACAAAGAGACACAAAATGAGACCATCGGAATATGAGCAAGTTTACCTCTCCTTTTGCCTATGCGCCTTTCGGTTTTCACATAGCCACTATTTTTTTTTCTTTTTCTTTCTTACTCTCCTTTTGCCGGTGATCCAGAGATGGTGGTGATGTGGTGGGCGCCGATCGGAGGAGCTCTGCAGGTGGGGCTCGGTGTTGGGCTTGCAGCAGCGTTCAGAGGTGGTGATTGATGGAGCAGCGGTGGGGACTGGGGTGGTCTCGGCGAGTCATGGCAGGACAGTGGCTACCCGCAATCGAAGCTATCGTGGCCGACGAGCAGAGATGGTGTCAGCAATTTAAGAAGGCGGGTCAGCGGTGGTGAGATGGCGGGAAGATGGATGGTGGAGATGTGGGGACGGTGGTTGTGAATGGGCGGAGATGGTGGTAGTCGGCCGGCGAGGGTGGCCGGTGATGGGCTCCAGTGGGAAGTGACCGGCGACGGTGGAGAAGAGGTGGTGTAAAGGCGGCCGGAGATGGTGGTGGAAGGTGGAGAAGGGGTGGTTACGGGTGAAGTTGGGTGGTGGAGAAGGAGTGTACAGGAGAGATAGAAAAGTGAGGGAGTAAAAGTGGGGAAAAAAATAAAAAGGGAAACGCTTGGGGCAAAACGCTCGGGGCGAGCATTTAGGCATGAGGATGAAAGGCTAAAGTTCGGAAATATATGCTTCCCCCGAGCGTTTTGGGCTGAGTTTTTCTTCTTTTTTTTGTTTTTTTTTTTGTTTTTGCACACATTCCATGTCCTAAAGGCCTCCAAATTTCCTGCACATTAAAACATACCAAAGTGTAAAATCTGTAAACTAACGAAAAATCAAATAGACTAAAAATAAGTACCCTTTTTTTAAAACAAATAAAGGAGGGGAAAATAGAAAGAAAATCACGGAGCTACGATAAAAATCAGTTTATTTAACGTTGCCGACACGACATAAGAGGTTCATCCCAATGGTGCAATGGGTGCCTCAAGAGAAACTACGTATCTTTAAGGTCGTCGTCACGACCCTACTATTATTCAAATAACAAAAGATTAGAAATCCTCACCCTCACTAGGAAGGTAAAGGAAAGTCGATGAGGTTTTGGAGGAGGATTGTATCGTTGAAGTTTTGGATGAGTAGGGATAATTGGAAGTATGTATATATACGGCTTCCTAATCTCCTCTAAAACTAATGGAAGTGGTGCAATTGGAAGTATAGGTGGAGGTGGTGAAAATAATGATAATGGATGTTCAAGAGCGATCACCTCCCTTTCTACTTCATTAGGATCAAAAACCAACTCCTCATCCCATTGAACTTCTTCCTCATACAAAGAGGTGACGTCACTCACCAAAGTACTTGGAATAGGTTCTATCATCTATGTGGAATGGTACTTCTTCAAACAACCTACTTGGCTCCTCTAATGGTGTGGGAAGTTGGGGAATTTGTGTAGTATGTAGAGGCAAGGATGATAATAGTGATGGTAAAAATTCAAGAATAGCAATCACCTCCCTCTCTAATTCACTTGACTCAACACACAACTCCTCATCCCATTGAACTTCTTTCTCATACATAATGGTGGCATCACTCACCAAAACATTTGTATTAAGTTCCATTTGGGATGGCTCTTCCTCTAAAGATTGAGCTACCAAGAGTTTTACTTCTAAGGCCATTTCATGCATTTGCCTCTCAAGATTTTTAAACGCCGATTTCTTTCATCATCTATCGGATCTTGCTCTTGAGGCTCCCATAGGTAACCCTAGTTCACCATAGGAACAACATTTCACAAAACAATCACCATAGGTAACCCTAGTTCATCTATGGAATGTGACATTGAATATGATTTTCTGCCTCAATATTGTTCACATTGTAAAAGAACTGGGCACCAAGATAATAATTGTGGTATGCTGCACCCTGAGTTGAAGAAGAGCCATATACTTAAGAGACAGGAAGTGCAGAATAGACAGAAAAATGATAAGCCAAAGAGGACAAAGCCAGTCCAGTCACAGACATGGAGACCAGCCAAAACTGCTGAATTATCAGGGCTGTCCATCTCTGAAAAATCCAAGGAGGCTGAAGCTCAGCTTAGATCATATGTGCCTGCCAACTTACAGATGGTGGCCTACACTCAAAAAGCTCAGCAGATAACACCAGTGAGGATTGATGATGATATCCTTGACTAGTTGACAGGGGATGGTGTTCCTACTTTGAATGCCACCCCATCTAAACATGCATCTTTTACCTTTACATCCTTAGCCAATTTAAAGGAGCCAAACTTTTATTCATATTATGACATGCATGTAGGTCATAGGAAAAAAGAAGCTCCCTCATTGGCATTGATTCCTTACCAACCAATTCAAACCTCAGATGTTTTTCAAGTTTTGCAGGATCAGGATGATGATACTAGTTCAGACTATGTGGAAGCTTCATCTGACCCGACTTGGGATAATGAGGAGAAGGCTACACCTCCTGAATCAGGTACCCCTTCACAAAAAAACTCCATAGAGAAGCTAGAAATTTACTTGATCAACTAAACAACACAGGGAGCACCACTGTTGAGAAGTGGTTGCGATCCTCAAAAAAAATCAAGAAAGGTTTAAATATGATTACACATAAGGTTTTAGGTAATGTGCTTGTGTGGAACATCAGGGGATATAACAAGTCTCTTAAAAGGCTTAAAACTCTAATTGTTTCACAGAAGATTGATATACTGTGTCTGAGTGAACCATGGCACCCCAACTCTGACATTTTATCCCTAAAACACAAATTACATTTTTCCAATTGTATGTATGCTGACAGGGCAAAAATTTGGGTTTTTTGGAATCAAAATTTCAGTCTTTTAGTTTTATCTCAATCTGACCAGTACTTTCTGTGTCAAATTACTGAAAATGCTTTTTCTTGTGCTTGGAACTGTGCCTTTATTTATGCTAAAGTTACTAGTTCCCTTAGAAGAGATCTGTGGAATGATCTTTTAGGTTTACCCCTTGCTCCCACTCTATATATTGGAGATTTCAACACTGTCACCTAGGTGAAGGAAAGAAGTGGTAATAAAAACCCCCCTAGTTAGTATTAGAGATTTCGATTCTTTGATCAACTATCTGGGTCTAGTAGAAGTACCTACTGTAGGGAATAAATTCACGTAGTCCAATAAAAGGTCCAAAGAGGATCTGCTATTACAGAGGCTAGATAGAGCTCTGGCTAATCTGGAGTGGATGCAAAAATTCCCACACAGTTCTGTACAAGTACTGAGTAGAACAACATCTGACCATAATCCACTGTTATTGTCCATCCAAACCTCAATAATCCAATCCCCCAAACCTTTTAGGTTCCAACAGATGTGGATAAATAGAAAGGACTTCAAAACAGTTTTGACTGATTCCTGGACCCTTCCTTGTACTGAGTTTGGCATGAGAAAAATAGTCTCTAAGCTAAAAAGACTTAAGTTAGTCCTCAGACAATGGAACAAAGCTTCTTTTGGTGATGTACATCAAAATATCAAACATGCAGAAGAAAAAGTTGCTCAATGTGAGATTCAATTTGAATCTACAAGGACAGATGCTTACCTTATTGAATTAAATAGGCAGACAACATTCCTTGTCAGAGCACAGAGTGAACTGACAACTTTTTGGAGACAAAAATCCAACCTTAGATGGCTTAAAGATGGGGATGCTAACACAAGCTTTTTTCACGACTCTGTTAAAGAGAGAAGAAGTAGAAATCAGCTTAATAAAATTAAAAATGACAGGGGGGAGTGGATAACAGATCCCACTCAGATTCAGATAGAAGGAGTTACATTTTATGAGAATCTCTTGAATGAATCTGAGTCAGAAGCCTCTGGTCTTTTCCTTGAGCATTATATGAATCTCATCCCTAAATTGGTAACTGAAGAGGAAGATCAGAAACCGATGGAACCAGTAAGCCAAGAGGAGCTTAGGTTCTCAATGTTTGATCTAAATAGAGAAGGAGCTCCTGGCCCTGATGAATTTTCAAGATCCTTCTACACACATTGTTGGGAAACAATTAAAGGGGATTTACTGGAAGCAGCTAATGAATTCCTAGAGGGAATTCAGATCCCACAGGCCATGTCCAGTACATGGTTAACCCTTATTCCAAAAGTGCCCAATCCCAATACCTTTTCTCAATTCAGACCAATCAGTCTATCCAACTTTGTCAACAAAGTTTTTTCCAAAATTTTAATGGAAAGGATAAAGCCTCTAATGACTAAATTGACCTCAGTTGAACTGTCAGTCTTCCTCAAAGGTAGGGACATTTATGATAATACCATTCAAATGCAGGAGATGGTCTGAATACTCAACAGAAATCCTCAACATAAAAATGTGATAATTAAACTGGATATGCAAAAAGCTTTTGATATGGTTTCCAGACCTTTCCTGAATTCGGTTTTATTACACTTTGGCTTTCATGATCACTTAGTTAAAGTCATTCTTCAGAACATATCTGCTGCTTGTTTCTCTGTTCTAATAAATGGTGTGGCAACTGGCTTTTTTACTGCCAATAGAGGAATTAAGCAAGGTGATCCTTTTTCACCTTTCCTGTATAACCTAGTCTCGGAGACTTTAACTAGAGGCTTAAAACATCTTCTGGAAACTCAGTACCTAAAAGGATTTAAAATGCCTAGAGGAGTTCAGCAGATCTCTCACCTCATGTATGCAGATGACACTGCCATCTTCCTATCTGCTACAAAATTAAACCTGAAGAGGTTTCTAAAAATACTCAGGTCATATGAACAATGCTCTGGACAGAGAGTCAATTACTCCAAATCAGAATTTTTTGCGAATCTGAGAGCCAATTCAGGCTTAGTGAGGCTGATTAAGAGAACTTCTGGTATGAAATTGGGCAAGATGCCCTTTAAATACCCGAGAGTCCCAGTTTTTACTGGTAGGAACAAAATAATTTATTATCAGCCCCTCTTAGAGAGGATGGAGCACTCACTTCAAAACTGGAAAAACAGATGGCTAACTCCAGCAGGAAGATTGGTATTGCTAAATCATGTTTTCCTATCTATCCCAAATCACATCTTTGCAGTATTACAACCCCCTCTAACTGTTATTAGGAAAATAGAGGTCATGGCTTCCAAAATTTTTTGGGGGGTAAATGAGTCCTCTCAGAAAATGATCTGGAGAAAATGGAGTAAGATGGCCTTACCCACATCTAAAAATGGGATTGGACTTAGAGATATTAGAGCCATCATTCAGGCCTTCTCATGCAAACTTTGGTGGAAACTTCATATAAATAACACCGTCTGGACCTCCTTCCTCTGGTCACTCCCCACCACATATAGAACATCCCATACCTGGAATAGGATATGTTATGTAACTGAGTTTGCTAACTCAAATTCTAGAGTTATTATAGGAATAAGCTCTTCCCCACTTTGGTACTCTAATTGGTCAGGACTAGGTTTTTAAGAGCATCACATTGCTTCAGATACACCCCCTTTTCCTAACCTGACATTGGCAGAGTATTGCAACAACAAACAACTCTACTTGTCAACCATGGAGCCTTTATTGGCTACCAATTTTGTGTGCTTGTTGCAGGAATTGGAACTAAGGCATCATCATGAAGACAAACTTGTGTGGAGTCTTTCTGCCCTTGGAAATTTCACAGTAAAGTCAACATATCAGAAGCTCCGGCAATCAGGAAATGATCATACAATCACAAAGGTATGGTTACACAAAGTCCCTACTAAACAGTGCATCTTCACCTGGGGAATGTATAATAAGTTGCTCCCTTTTTCTGATATTATGACAAAGTTTAGGTTTCACCAGCCATCAAAATGCCCTAATTGTCCCTCCCTGGATACTATCAACCACTGCTTTAATGAATGCCCCAAAAATATGTTGCTCTTATCCTACTTCCATAACATGTTTGCTTTGCAAGTGCCACACTTTATATCATTTAAGCATAGACTTGCTTTTTATATTAATTATAGAGAAGCTACTAAATCTATTACTAGGGTTGCAGTTAACACTTTTGTTATGGCTCTCTAGTACATTTGGTTGTCCAGGAACAACTACCTCTATAATAATATTAATCATGATACACCTCTCCTTTTTCAGAACATTGTCAAACAGGTCAACTTGGTTTTTAGAGCTATTCCACTAGTTGGAAATGCTATTAAATACCAGGAACTGATTAACATTTGATTAATCCCCTATCTTTAGAAGAAAAGACTAAAACCTGTTATCATTGTTAAATGGATCCATCCAGTTATAGGTTTTAAAATTAATGTTGATGCTTCATACCTGTCTACTAGAAATGTTGGATTGGGGGTTATAGTGAGGAATTGCAATGGATCAGTCTTCAGTATGACCATGAAATTTTTAACTGCCTCTTCACCCTTACATGCAGAGTTACTTGCTATTCAGCTTGGTCTAATTATTGGCACCACTCTAAATGCTCCATTTGTTTTAGAATCTGATAGTATGGTTTCAATAAAAGGGATAATTACACCTACTGCTGTTAACTGGAATGTTTTCAGTCTGTGTCATACCTTGAATAAAATGAATATGCAAATTGTATAAAGCATGTATTTAGAGAAGGTAATAGAGTTGCAGATTGCTTAGAAAAACACAGCTCAGAAACCAAACTCTCTGGAAATATTCTTTTAAATGATGCACCCATTTTACTGAGAGGTCGATTGCTCTTGATAGTTTAAATATGCCAACTATGAGAATTGCCTAGACAGATACTACTTTGCTCTCTGTCTTTTCCTTTCAGGAACAAGGCCTAGAAAGACTCCCATGAGTTCTTTCTAGGTAGGAGGGATCGCAGGAACATACAAGTACTTGCTGTACCAGGAACACTGGCTAATTTAGGGCTCAACAGCTTCACTGTTTTTTGATGACTCTCCAGATGAAAATATAATCAACTGACTCAGCAAAGCTCCTTTTTTTGGCTCAGCTTGTTAAGTCTTATCTGGTATTTTGAGGTGGTTTCTGTTGGTAGATGCAGTGGTAGATCATAGGCTTGGTTGGCAAAGTTGTGCTTCATTTAACGATCACTAAAGTGCTCGCCAAGTTATTGTGATTCCATTTTATTTCAAATTACAGACATACCTGTGTAAATGGATAGGTAGTTAGTTATCCTATTCTATATTTTTTTGTATTAGCCATGGTGAATCTCACATTCTGTGTAAAACTTGGCTTTTATGCCCCTATGAGGTCTGGGGAACCTTTTATAAATTCTCCCCCACCTGAAGGTGGTTTCACTTAAAAAACAAATTATTTCCATCTTTGATTCTACTCAAAAATCTCAATCTCAACCACTCTCTTCTCTAAATGTTAACTATTTTTCCTTGATCTCTTAAATCTCTTCCATGGACATTCAATCATAAAGAGGTAATTTGTAAATTTCATTGTTGTTTTTGTGAAATTTAGTTTCTTGCTCTTGATTACATCGGAACCCATTTCAAATTTATGTATCTAATCGATGAATTTGTTGTTGTTGAAGTGTTAGAATATAATCTTGGTGATGGATCTCTTTAAATTTGTTGTTGTTGATGAATTTGCATAAAGATCAGTTTGTGATTGATTTGAGGATGAATTTTTTGGTTGTTGATGAATCTATTGTTGATGAATGTATTTTTGAGTATGAAGTTGTTAGTGTAATTTGTAGGTAAATTTCTTAATGTTAGGATGAATCTGTTTTTGTTAGGATAGATATGTTCTTGATATTTTTCATTTTCTTCATATTCAACTGAGTTTTTTTTGGTGTTCATCTGGGTTTGTTCTTCATGTTCTTTGTGTTTATCTGAGTTTCCGATTCAATCGGAAAGCCCATATTGTTTTATTGAATACTGAACTAGGTTCTGATATCGGAACCTATAAACGGCGTTTCATGAAAACGTCGCTAACGGGTGACCCCCTACCACGTCGCAGCCACCAACGGCGGTCAGAAACACCGTGATAGGGGTGGGTCTTGCGCCGTGATTGCCATATGCCTCCAGTAGTGACTTACAAAAAGTATATGTCAAAGACCAACATGATATGAGTCACACAAACTCACAAAGTTTGGAACACGGCTCTTCTTATGGTACACCTACTAAGGTACATGGCAATATATTTATTTGGGCTATTAATAAGCCTGACAATCAATCTCCCCAAGGATTGAAATATAAAGACCTTTATAAAGGCAAAATCAAAAAGTTTTATTACACTATAAAACTTCTTACACCTCATGAAGGTCTTTGAAAACAGGGGTACTTCCTCGACCACGAGAAGAAGTAGAGGCACGACCTCGATCACTATGAAGGCCACGGCCCCAATTACTTTCTTCTGTCATCCTCATTAATTGAGAGGATGCAGAAGATCCCCCTCTACTTCCTATAATTGCAGGTCGAACAGGAGAGCCAAGTACGCTATGAGCTCCAGGAGTAGGTGACGCCCTTCTTCCCTTTTCACGTGAAGTCCCCTCTGGAGGATTAACCATCCCTCGAGATGCATCACCTCGGACACAAGGCTTTGCCGTCGGCCCTGAACTCGGGGTTGAAGAAGGCCCACCTACCTCTCTCCTTGAAGATATTGGAGGTGTGATGAACACACCCTGAGCTTCTTGTTCCTTTATTTGGATCTTGTAAGCATTCAGCTCGGCCTTGCATCGTCTCAAGTTATCTATGACGACAATAATCTTATGATTCACATTGATGTGTTCATGTTGAAGGGAAGAAATACGAGAATCTTTCTCATGATCCTCACCCTTGATTTTCATCAAGTCACTCATGACTTTCCTCCATTCTCGGTCATAGTCCTTATTGGCGGCCAGAACCTTGCAGTGTTCATCTTCTAGACCCTTATACTTTTGCTGAAGATCACTTAGCTGTTTATTCAGCTCAGCTCTCCATTCTAGACTTATCACTTGCTGACCGCGGAGACTATCACAATCTTCTCGGACTAGGCTACAAAAGCCCTTGGAGTCATCCAACTTGTCTTTCAGCTTCTTATTTTTCTGAAGAGCAGCCTCATACTTGACCTGCAATTCAGCACAGGCAGCTACGTGAACATAAAGGAAGATATAGAATTGTTAAATTCATGAAGGAGATATATTATTCAGAGTACATGATTGCCAAAAGTTGGGAAACAGGTTAAAATTCCTAAATAAGGAGTAAAGGCTCTAAGGAATTACAATCTTGGGCTCCCCATCTTGAGCTTCCCGGCTCCCAGTTAAAGCTCCTCCAGCTGGCTTCTCCACCAAGAAAGACAAATCAGGGTATAGACCACAAAGCCTCTCCTGAAACTCCTCTAGAGTCAAAGCCTTCTGCAAGGATTCCATACTAGCTGGTAAACTAGTCTTAAACCCCCCAATCTGGCAAAACTTCGCCCGGAACTTCTCTAGATCTCCTGCCACTTCCGGCCAATTGTAAGCAGAAGCCAACCATTCCTAGCTATCTTCACTAAGGACCTTCTGAAGATAGACCCACATGTTTGGAAGCTCAGACTTATGATAGAATTCGCCATAATCTTGGCGATGGGCCTCCATCTCGGGGAAATTCAGGCAGAAATCTATTATCAACCGAACCAGCCGCCTCTGGCAATCGGGGTCGGCATACCGGTTCTTCTCCGCCTCCACCAGGGCCATCTTCCTCTTTAGCTCTTGGAAGGAACTATCTGTCAGTCTCTTCTCCTTTTTCAAGGTTCTGACTTCCTTTTCCAAGGACTCTCTTTTAGCCTTCTCCTGGGCCATCCCGTCTTGGAGATGCTTCACCACTTCAAAAGGCTCGCTAGATTTATTGGCCATCTCCACCTTCATCAGCTCTAACTCAGCCGCCTGTTCTTGGCAGCGACCATACAATGTCTTGATGGAGCCATACATATGCTTCAAATGGTTCAAAGACTATGAAAGAAAATAAGACGAATAGATAAGTACATCTTAAATTCTGTCAGAAGTCGAGTTAATCATACCTGGCATATCTCAGGACATTCCGGAGCCATCTCGGTCCTAGCTTCTGGAGGAGGAGAGGCATCACATACTTCTCAAACTCCCCTAATGGTTCGAGCTCAAGCCTAACCCTCTTTGGAGACTTATTGGAGGCCTTCGTGGAATTTCCTGAAGCCTCTGCATCCCTCTTCTTACTTTCTTGCTCATTCAATTTCCTGGACTCGAATATCTGAGCTAGCTTATTCACCGCCTTCTCGGTCTTGGAATCACCCACTGCATGCACAAGGAATGGAGTTAGCATCAGGAAAAAAGTGATATAGTATGGACGAGAATGTTATACATAACAAAGAAGAAATACCCACATACAAGTTATCAGAGACTACTACAGAAGTTAAGGACTCATCATTCTCAGCCCTACCGAACACGGTTTTTGCGGTGAACCAGAAGTCCGAGACACCTCCTTTCCCGGACACCTTACTAGCGCTAAACCCTTATCTTCCTCTTCATCTGATAGATCTCGGGAAACAGGTACGAATAGACACACTGTCTCATGACGCACCTTAGCCTCCGATCGAGCATTCCTAGGTCCTTGGACCAATCTTTTGAACCGACGCCGAGCATCAGGCATCAGTCCAGAAACTTCACTATCCATAGGAGCGTGGTTCTCAGACATCACTTCTCGAACGGCCCGCTCTTCTATTGCCCTAGAGGCTTGAAGCGCCCTAGCTGAACCAATGGGATCCTGCTCCATGGATAGAATGATTTCATACCACTCAATTTCTACACCCTATGGCTGGTTGAAATAACACAACCAAAAATAGCTGCCATTTTGAAGAGTTCGGCCAGGCATTTGGTATAACCACCGATACGTCTCGGCGGGCCACTGCCAACCCATCTGGGGATCTCCTGACACAAGTTTGCCATCTCTAAGTTTGATCTTCTCCCTCACCAACTCCTCAACTATATCCATCAATCTGTGTGTGGTGTCAACATCATCCCAGACTTCATTCTGGAGGCTCTTATTCCAGTGGGGTACCTCATACTTGGTCTGGTAAAAGATTAGTTTCATCTTGTCCCATTCCCCACTTTGCCGAGGAAGAACAAAGGCTCGACCCATGGAAGTATCTCGGATAGTCAAAGTTACAGACTGCTTCACAATAAACACCTTATATAAGGTCCGCAGCAGAGCAAGACTGGGTTTATAACCCTTACGAGCACACCAGGTTATCAATTCCATTATGATTATTATCACATCAACGTGCAGTTGCCTTGGATGCACCTCATACCACTGAAGAAACCTACTCAAATGTGGGGGAAAAGGGAATGCTATCCCCTGCTGCAAAAATCTCCCATATATGACCCCCTGGGTTGGAGTTACTAACTCTGATGCAGACTTATCCTCCCCGAAATACATGAGATCAGCATCAGGGGGAATCAAAAAGGGACAATTTTCAACAAATATGGCACCATCAGCACGAGCTTTATCCTCCTTCATCAACCTCTTGCTACTACCTTCACCATTCATGAATGGTCTACCTATGGACGCATGCATTATCATGGGGCTATTCCCCACAATCCGAGCCCTCCTGGCCATCGCCATTAATCTCTTCTCTTCTACAGAGCCTTTCTTCTTCAAAACTACATGGTTTTCTCACTCACTACCTCGGCTCTATGACGGACACGGGAGTTATTCTCCTCGGCCTGAGTACATGCATACTCTCCCTCATCATGATGGGTGACGGAAATCGTTTCGCTACTATCACTCATGATCACAGAGAGTATGGGGGGAAATACACACACAGAAAAATGAAAAAGCAGACACAATAAAACAACGGAGAAAGACCAACACTTACTGATGATTGTGAAAACAGAATTTGGGGCTTCAGAGATTTGATAAAGCACTGATACGCTTTCTGAACTTGGAAAGAAGAAATTTTGAATAAGGAAGACAAGAGGAATGATTTGGGAGATTTAACCCAAACCCAGACAACATTTATGACGAGTAATTATCTCGATTCTGGTTCCGATGCAAGCAATTGGAGAGACGGGGGACAGACCGCCTCTAGTTACCAATGAACACACGACACATGTATCTACCATCTGGATTTCAAAGGAAGCGAATCTCAACCGTCCATATATTTAGATGGAATACGAAAGAACTTGAAGATAGATATTCAGAATGTTAAGCCCGAAAAGATAGTCCTTGAAGGACGCCTCAAGCATAACACCCCGAGACATCCTCCCCCGAGTTATTGGTTTTCCCTCGAGAAGCAAGCCTTTCATGTAACCTTCGAGACGGAGCACTCTAAGTTCTGAAGATCTACCTTGGGGCTACTGATAAGTCCATGGTTCGTATTCGGGCCTCATTTATACTCGGACCAGGGCCCGAGAAGGGTCGTGGGCTCGAGTTACGCAGGGGATGGATCCACGGGTCCATCAATCCTAATCCTTACAAGGAATGCGTATATTATGAATGTTCTACAAGTGATAAGTCCATGGTTCGTATTCGGGCCTTATTCATACTCGGACCAGGACCCGAGAAGGGTCGTGGGCTCGAGATACGCGGAGGGTGGATCCACAGGTACATCAATCCTAATCCTTATAAGGAATGCGTATATTATGAATGTTCTGCAAGGAATATACATTTTCTCAAAGATGGTAATACAGCTATCCTAAACATGGTAACACAACCATGTCCGAAATATACTTCTAGTATACATGGTAATACAACTACTATTCCCATAAGAGTTGTATTCATACCATAAATACATATCTTGGTGATCTACGGATTGTAGCCATATAAATACCCTATAGGTTTGGTAGACCTCTCATCTAATCTCATACTTTATACTTTACGCCTTAAGCAAATATACTGGCTTGAGCATCGGAGTGTCTATCCCCGGGACACCCGGGGCCTTTGTCTTGCAGATCAGTTCGAGAGCCTGGTTCGTCGTCGAAGTGTTGGTATCCGGCATACATCAACAAGGAATATACATCCTCCTAAACATGGTTATACAACCATGACCGAAATACATTTCTTCTACACATGGTAATACAACTACTATTCCCATAAGAGTTGTATCATGACCATAAATACATATCTTGGTGATCTACGGATTGTAGCCATATAAATACACACAAGGTTTGGTACACCTTATCTATCTCATACTACATACAATACGCCTTACGCATCATACTAACTTGAGTGTCGGAGTGTCTACCCTCGGGACACCCGAGGCTTTGTTTTGCAGGTCAGTTTGGAGCAAGGTTCGTCGTCGAAGTGCTGGTTTCTGCTATACATCACTTGTCAAACTCAGAAGAAGCATAAAATGGTTTTGCACTAAAAATATTGAAAACTTGCTCCCTAATTCCCTTTTTCGAAACCTCTGGACATGGAGATATATTCTCAAACAGCTTGGCATTTCTAGCTAACCACAATGACCAGCATGTAATGCTTGGAATAATGTAAAACAAAGTGGTATGAAGTTTAGTGCTATCATGGAAAGACCAATAGAAAGTCAATATGTCCCATATAGTTGAGAAAGAATATTGATCAGCTATTCCCACCATTTGATGGAAATTTGACTAGAGACTCTTAGCCAAGATAAAATCATTAAAACAGTGCTCTATATAGTCATTAGTGTTAAACAAAGGACATTCTGAAGGTAGGTTGAAGCCCATTTTCATTAAAATATCTGAAAAAGGTAAGAAAGCATTCACTAGTTTCCACATGAACACACTTACTTTCTTCTGGATCCTTGGGTTCCATACCTTCTGAAGTGAACCTTAGTTACCTCTACTAGGCTTTAGAGTTGCATATGCATATTTGAATGAAAATATGCCCGTCTTTTTCAGGGGTCCAAATGAGCCTATCTTCCCTCCCTTGATAAATTGATGTTTCCTGTAAAACAGTCAAGATTTTGTTGTTAATGACAGGGGGTATATATAGATGATAGATAATGATCTCTCTGTTCTATAAACTGAGCCACAGAACAGTTTAGAGGTATATTGGTACTGTCTTGGTTGACAGTCAAACTCAGTGAACCAAGACCAGCCCAATTGGCTGACCAAAAATTGCATCTTCCTTCACCATGAATCACTCTAATTAAAGGTTCAGCTTTGGGATCAATAGATATTGTCCTCTTCCATTTGGGAGAGGTTCTATAAGACTGTGGCAGGGACCAAAGAAATTGAGACCAAAGAGTTATGCCCTGTTGGAATTTCCACCACAATTTTAAGGAGTTGTGTTAATATACCTCAATCCTAATCCATTTTGCTGAGTGGGATAGCATAATGATGCCCATTTTCTCCAAACCTTCTCAAGCAGGTTTGAGATTTGTTTCCCCCCAAAATAAAAGTGAGAGCATTTTCTGAATCTTCCTCAGAACAACAACTAGAGGTACCATGACACTCCATATATATTGAGGAATTGAGAAAGTGCAGGATTTGATCAAAGGGAGCTTGCCACCTGTAGATAACCACCTATTCTTCCAGTTTGGAATCCTATTTTGAATTCTTTGAAGCACGGGCTGGAAGTAAGAGTTAAGTGTTCTACCAGTAAAAATAGGTAAGTAAATGGGAAGGAGCCCTGTTTCATGCCAAGTATTAATTTGACTTAATTAAACTTAGCTAATGATGCATGTTTAATGCGGTAAAATTCGCTCTTTTCAAAACTCACTTTTTGACCTGTTGTCTGTTCAAAAATCACTAGGAAGCCTTAATTCCTACCAGGTATTTCTTAGATGATTTAAGAAAGATAACAGTGTCTTTAGCATAGCTAAGATGAGATATTGGAGTTGGACCTACTGGAATGTTGAAGTATTGCAGTTTCCCTATTTCAAAGACATTATATTGGAGTTGGGCCATTATATTAAGCGTAGTTATAATGGAGATTTTGCTTGAATATGAGAAATTTGAAACTGTTTTGAACTCCAACAGTTTCTCCATCACATTCTCCATAATAAAGAATTTGAAGAGAGAAGATTTGCTTCTCCAAAATTGGAGAAGGATAAAAAATTTTGGAGAACAAATATTTAATGATACTTGGAAAGTTTTTGATTATTTCATTCATCAATAAATTTAAATGATAACATGTTAAAATAATTACAATAATATTTCATCAAAAATACATATTTTAAAAATATGCATAAAAACGATTGTAATAAGAGCAAGTCCAACAGTTTCTCTATTCATATTTTCCATAATAGGGAAGAAAATCTCATATTCCCAATAATATTTTGACTCAAGTCCAACAGTTTCTCCATTTTACATTGCCAAAAATTTATTGACATTAAATACTACAAATTTATCCAATTGTCTTCTATTTTTTTAAAACCATATATTCAACAATTCCAAATAATAACGAAACAAATTATGAACTTATAATACATGTTACAATAACATTTCATATTTAAAATTACTTACTCCATAAATATTAAATGATGAAAATACATTTTATAAAAATAACACATTACGAATTATAATATTATTAATGTACTATGAACAATTAGACGCACGTCTCTTTTAATTATCTGTTACTAGTTATTATTTTCAACCATTAGAAATAAAAATTTTTCTAAAAAAAGATTTAATTTAGACGCCATGACTTATAAACAAGCGAAGATAAATATATTTATGGCCTTAAAAGGTGTTTATATCATCTCAATGTGTTGAAATATGTCTACCATAGTTTGAAAAAAGAAACAAGATACATTCGAAACTATTCTACTTACCAAATTTTATATCAGCGGCTGACTTGCTCCTCATTCTTTAACGTTGGCTAAGAAGTTTCTTCAACTAGATTGCAAGTTTAAAAATTTAGGGAATGAGGATGACACTTTTTCTGTCATTTAGAGGTGATATTTTTTGATAGCCTAGTCCTCATGGCTATGATGATAATTGTAACAAACTGAGCTCTATTGCTCCTTTATTTTAATGCTTCTATTTTTCTTTGCTTGGGGTGCATATAAATTCCCCCACCTACATAGGTGGCATTAGAAAAAAAAAGATACAAAAAGAACACATGTATTATTGTTATTTGGTATCCAACATAGACATTTAATTCTAACTCTATGAATTCCGGTTGTATCTCCTCGAGTTTTTTGCCTAAATAACCTTCTTTATGAAACTAATAATCAAAATAACCTTCTCCTAATTTTAATTACCTAACTAATACTCTCTATGCCAAGTTGGATACACATATTACCCTACGTGTATATTTCTAGATTACGTGGATTTTTTAATACTTCGTTTAGTCCACCGACAGAACTAAAATACAACACCACCAGCACAATGTTAGAAATCACCAAAAGAGGGAAAAATGAATTTAATGTGGTTAATAGATCATCACCAGGCAATAACAGCAAAGCTCTGGCTTGATCTGTCAATGTTCATGGGATTGCTTATGTATGGAGGAAGGGGGGATCGAGTGGGCCCGGTCCCCCTCAACATTTTAATTTTCCTTAATTATAGGTATTAGTTAAAGTTTTAAATTTATTTTATTGGGGTAAATTACTATATGTGGCCCCTCTCATAAACTTTCTTTACTTTTTTACTCTGAAAAATATAGAATGATGAGTCATAAAAGGAAAGTGAGACCATAATTAATATAATATTATGTAATTACAATCAAACACAATTAGAATATAATTCTTCTAAATCTTTTTAAATATAGGAATAATATAGTTAAATTGTATTTTTTTCTTCAAATCTCGATTGATTTCAATATCTTGTAAATAATATTTTCTTAAATATAATAGTAATCATATATCAATCCCATATAGGAATAGGTTTATTTATTTTACTTTTTTTGAACAAATAAGTTTTAATTTTATTATATTTTATAAAACAATATTATATAAAAACATTGATTCACAATATTATAATTTGAGTCAAATTATGAGTTTTTTTTATCAATTCTAAAAATATATAGATGTTATATACTATATTTTCAAAATATTTTAAAAAACTTCTATTTAAAAGTAAGAAAATCAACAAAAGATACTTGATTAATTCTCTCATTTTTTTCATGTTACTTTATATAATTCAGTTAGTTTGAATTCATTAATATGATATCAAGTTTGAATTCATTAATAGGTTTTCGGAGAGGAATGTGCGACTTGAAAAATATAGTGGTTCATATAATAATGCTAAATTCATCAAATTTATATATTTATCTATCAATATTTGTCTTTAATGTTTAATTTTTGACATTTCAATGAATTGTCGAATTTTATGTTATTTTAATAGTTAATTCAAAATTTTAAGTTCCGGCCCCCTCATATACAATTCCTAGCTAGCTTCGCCCCTGGTTCTGAACTATACCGGATATTCTGCTCTTTAGCAGACTTGCCCCAAACATTCTTGCAAGGAGCGGACCTGTTTTGGATTCAGAGATATGATCAAATGAACCTGTCTGAAGATGTGATGCCATGATCCTGAAGAAAATGGGAATCTTGAACACATACCATATATTCCGTTTTCTTCATCTCCTAAGAGCTTCCCGGGATATTGAAACCCGAGGCTTTCAGTTTGAGTGCGGACTCTATGGTCTTCGTTCATCGTCACTAGCTCGGTAGCTCCCCGCCCTTGCTGCCATAATGTACAGAATTACATCAGAACGGATGTGACAGAAACTTTTGGCTCTGCTGAGTCTGCTATATAAGAACAACGAAGCAAACTATTCTAACCAGCATTTTAAGGTTGCAGAAATCAGAAGATGAGCAGTGCAGTGATGAGCTAGGATCCATTGTTGAAAGGGAGGATCGAGACAAGTTTTCCCCAAATCCTGAGAAGTTGGCTTTCTGTTCAAGGACTAAAGAAAAAAGTATTATAAAACCCACGTAATACATAAATATACACATACGATAAATATGTGTATCCAACTTGGCATAAAGAATGTTAGTTAGGTAATTAAAATCAGAAGAAAATTATTTTTGTTATTAGTTTCGAAAGAAGGTTGTTTAGGCAAAAAACTCTATCTCTTCAGAGTTAATCCAATGGAGACTCAATTTTTAGTGTTTTGTCTCCAATAGTACTGTAAAATAGAGTAATGAAGATTTCACAAGATGAACAGAAAACTATACATAACGGCAATGTTCCTGCACCAAACTCCTCAGAGTTTATTCCAATGGAGACTAAAAAATTAGTGTTTTGTCTCCAATAGTACTGTAAAATAGAGTAATAAAGATTTTCCAAGATGAACAGAAAACTATATATAACGGCGACTGTTTCCGCGCCAAACTCCTTTTTTCCTTTTTCGTTCCTTATTTTCTTTGGCACGTGTCCTCATTTTCTGCCTTTCTGTTTTGTTTATATATATATATAGAGAAAAACATTCATCCGGATGATCCTGATATAGGCCTTATCAGGCACCAATAAGATAATGACACGTGTACAATTGTAATGTTTTAATTGGTTAAGATATTTTTAGTAAAGTTCTAAAACCCTAATTTAGAATGCCTAAACCCGTCTGGGTAATGATTGAACACGTGGCCCAATCATAAATTAGTTAAAGATGACGTGTCGTTATTTAATTGGTGCCTGATATTGCCAATATCAGGATGATCCTGATATATATTTAACTGATATATATATATATATTTTTTTTTTTTGTAAGTGCCACCTTATTAAAGGTGGGGGGACTTTGTAGCCACCCCAAGCCAAACTACCAAAAAGAACATAAAAAGTAGAAAGAAGCCATATGTCTCAGTTTATACAAAATGTAAGCTGAATGAATAATACTAGGTTGACAAAATTTCAACCTCTTAGATGACCGAAAAAGGGTCATCCTCACACAAATACTTCAATCTCGTTACAAGTACATGAAACTTCTTAGCCAATGTCAAGACGAAGAGCAACTCAGCCGGAAGGACTTGTAGCAAGGGATTCAAGAGTGTGGAGAGGGAACAAAAAATACCTAGGTGTAAGACTAATGGTGGCGCAGCAAAGTGATGTGTCTACTGTTAACATTTCCTGCCAAAATTGCTAGAGCTAATGTTGTGAGATCTTGATGGAGGGGACATGTTCAGCATCAAAAATATGAGACCTTTGACTGGTGGAGGTAGGGTGCTCCAGGATTATATTGAATTCTCCATATGGTTGAGTGCCAGCTTTGCTAATGAGTCAGCCGTAGAGTTTCCTTCTCTCATTGTGTGAGTTAGCTAATCATTGTCTAGAAGAGAATGGACTGAATCCAGCAAGTGAAAGAGCCTTCAGTGTTTGTTTTCATAGTTCATTATCATCCACCTCCCCAGTAAGCTTCAAAGGTTTCCTTGTGAAGGCCAAAAGAGTGATTCTTTAAGTTCCTTAGTCAAGACTGCAATGGATGGAGAGATGTCTTCATACAGCTTTGTGTTTCTAGCTTTCAAGAGGATCCAGCATACAATTGAGGGAACGACATGGTTGATCTTGGTATGTGCCCTGGAGAGACCTGAAAAAGCCCGACATGTGGCTAGCCTGCCCCATAAAATGTTGCAATTAAAGTATTCAGAAAAACAAATATGTGCATTTCTTTCCATAGAGCACAGGAAATATGACATTGAGTATAAAAATGGTGAATTGAGTCGCTGTTGTTACAGAAACAACATTTGGAAGGGAGGTGGAAACCAAAATGTCTGATAATGTCATCAAAAGGCAACAGGGCATTTAATAATCTCCACATAAATATGGAAATTTTCTTCTGTAATTCTGGTATCCAAACTCTACTCATTACTGAAAGATGTTGCTTAGGAACTCTGAGTTATTCATAGGCAGACCTAAAGGTGAAATTGCCAAAGACATCTGGTTTCTATATCAGTTTATAAGACCTATTTGGAGAGATGTTTGTGGATGTGAGGATGGAGATGACATGGGGTGGGAGGTGCTGAGTCAGAAGAGGAAGGAGATGATTTTTTTATTTAACAAACTGAACAACTATAAGGTTAAAAATGAAGTCATCTGTAGGTTCATACATATCTATTAAGGGACCATGGTCAATCCAGTTATAGTTCCACATATTACAGTCTCCCATGCCATGTATCACCTTAGAGAAGGATTATGCAAATAGGTTAACTTTGCATATCCTCTTCCAAGTGTGTTATTTTTTGGATGTATCAGGGAGGGATGCTAAGAACATAGTCCAAGGAGTTTTTCCCAATTGGTATTTTCACCATAGTTTATAGGAGAATGCATGTATTATGGTGGATATTGACCTGAAACCTAAACCATTTTGAGAGATGTGATAACATAGTGAGTCCCACTTCCTCCAGGTTTTCTTTGGGCCAGAGTCTGTCATGCCCCAGAAAATAATTGATGGTTTCCTTTCAATTTTTTTGATGATCTGTTTAGTGGGGAGCATAACTGCCCAAATGTGTTGTGACAATGAATAGAGGCATGATTGAATTAAAGTCAATCTGCCTCCAGATGATAACCACACATTCTTCCAATTTTTCATTTTTTATCATGTTCCATTTTATTTTTTGCCTTTATTCTTTTTAAGTTAATCATGTTATATTTAATTATACTTATTTTATTGACTTCCATTTTATTTGATTCGTTTCTTTCTAATTTTATATGGTTATTATATTGAACGGTGATACTTTATGATATGAACATATTTTATTTAAAAAAAATGAAATTCCACTGCACCGGAATAAGAAATTAATAATTTTACTATATACAATTTTTACAAACATACTTTATATTATAATAAATAAAATAATGATATGAGGTAAATAATTGAATTACTATAACTGTACAATATTAGTATTTGTGAAAAATATAAAGAAATGTTCTTTTAGGGATTTTAGAGTTGAATTATTGGAGTTTGTACACTGTACTAACTGTAAAAATAACTATAACAAATGAAAAATGGAAGAAAATGATTGGGGATTGCCTGAGGTGAGATTGAGTGGGCTGATAACACTATTCAGCCACAGTGGAGTTTTTCCAAATTTCAAGAAAAATTATGTTCAATGGGGTTGAGTATACCAAGCCCAAACCAAACATTGAACACTCCAATCAAAATTAAGTACATGGCAGAAAAGTCCACGTGTTTATCTTCTCAACAATATGCATGGATCATTGAAATAAAGCTGAACGGGCCTTTCTCTGGAAATTAGTTAGGATTTCATTGAATCCATGACTAAAAGCGTCAATTTACAGGAAATCACCATGAATGTCAGTTACAAGAGAGAGAATATGAATTACAGAAAAGATGAGAAAGATGTTGGGGGAGGTGATCCCCTTAAGCGCAGCGGAAAATATAAAAGATGAAGATATAAAACGACAGTACACAGATTTAACGTGGTTCGACCAAAACACGCTCTACATCCACCAGAGAATCAAACTAGTATATTCCAAGAGAATTACAGAGTACACAAAACCTCACTACACTCCCTATACTAATTATCTCTTCTCTCCTCAAACGTTCACATACTGGTGACGGGACCCTCCGACTGGAATTACCTTCACGGAGTCTCGCACAATATTATTGAACAAAACCAAGAGTTTATATAGTACTCTCAAACTACCAGAAACCTTTATGAAAACGGAAAAACTACCTAATCTAAATGGAAAAGGGTTACACGTTTATTCCTGTTTCATCAGGGAAAAAGATTTCTGAATTCAGCATTGTTGAAATTTGAGACAATTCCCAACAAAAGATGATCAGGAAATCCCTAATTTTGTATTACTTCTCCCAAGCTTCAGCTGGTGGCCTCTTGACCAACCGTAGTCAACGCTGACCCTTTGACTATACTTGAAATTACTAGAAAGCCCTTGGGCTATTTCTGTTTCATGACAAACCCCATTGTTAAATGATGCTTGTCCTCAAGCATCTGAAATTGCTCAGTAAAGTCTTGCTCCTTAAGCTTAGAGGGTGCTCTTTGAAATGTTCTCTCTTCCATGAACTGTAGAACTGGAACTCACTTGCATGAAATGGCTAAATTGCTGGTATGATAACTTCTCAGTTGTCACCACTGGCTTTCTATTTGTAGCTGAGCTGCTGCACCACTTCTGCAAATGAGATTCATACTCGCTGATCAGAATCCATTCATGTAGGCAGCTAATACAAGACAAGCTCTGCAAATTAAAGAAGATCATGGAGCTGCAGCTGAAGCATCTCTCAAAGAGAACAAACTTTGCAGACTCGGTAATGAGAAAATCAAGTGCTTCCTGCAAGTGTTTCAAACTTCCAAAGTCTTTCATTTTATATCCATATCTCACCGATATAAACTTTCTTTCCGATTCAGACGCTAGAGAACTTTGACTTCTTGTAGAAAATGCACCAACTTGATGTTTAATGCTAGAGCCAAGGAAATCCAAACTCTCCTTGATTCCCAGGACCATCGGCATTAGTAGCAAAAGTTTGTCTTGAGCCAAAAGAGTCTGAATTCTGCCATGGTCTTGAAGCAATGATCTCCATAAGCACCAATTAAGATGATTCTTCATCGCATATAAACCATCATTTTCAGGCCATGGAACTGATATTGCAGCAACTCTAGACTGAGGCTGTGTTTTGAAGTTCCAGTGGCTTAATACCTGCACTCTGAGTGGAGTTGTGCATGCATCCCATGGTTTGGAAATTCTGCTACTGTATCCAGTGGTGCTCAAACAGAACTCTATCCTATTCAAGCCCTTTTGCGAAATCATTAGCTCATAAGCACCATCACACAAGTCTCCATTTTTCTAGCTTCTCTTAAGCATCAACTCTGCCATAGAGTTTCTAATATCCTTAACAATTTCCTGAGTTTCTGCATTTTTAAGCTCCTGAGTAGCTGCATTTTTAAGATCCCGATTTGCTGCATTTTTCAGAGAAACTTTCTGGTTTGAGCTGCTGCAAAATTCAGCAACTTGATAGTTTGATTATGTTTGTTTTTCTGCCCCTCAAATCTGCTGTTTCATTTTCAACTTGATTCCCACAACATTTGAGAATGCATCTCCAAAAATGGCCCTTTTAATTGAAGTTACCATCCACAATTGTACACAAAAGGCTTCAACTTCTTCTCCAGACTGCTGTAAAGTGAACCACTGTTTCGCCTTTGAGTAGCCTTTTAAGATGAAGATGGCAGAAGCAAAAACACCCACTTCACATATTAAACACCTCGGACTCCTTTCTGCAATTTTTGCTCTCCTTTCAACTGTATTCAAGAAACCCAAACCAAAGAATGTATCAACTGAAGTCATTTGAATGTACCTCATCTCAGACGATGAAAAGATGTTGCTGCACTCCATTCCTTTTGCTGAATTTCCTAAACTCAGGCCTGCTGCAAATTCTAGAGAGTTCCGGCATGCTACAAGTTTCCAGAAATCATGATTAGGGCTGTACAACCGGGTCAACCCAGCCCGGCCCGGATCCAGAATGACCCGGACCCGTAATATCTAAAAATCTTGGATCGGGGCCCGGCCCGGTTGGACTACTTCTTGAACCGGATCCGGTCTGGAATTATTTCGGGTTTGACCCGGATCGGACCGGTTGACCCGGTTACAACCTCTATTACATATTTTTTTACAAAAACATTGATTCTGTTAAGAATCAAATTATAGACCGTTGTGTGACAATCTCCTTACCACTGTTGGTGAGATTTGAACTCTGGTTGTATACTACAAAATGGCAAGCCTTACCACTACATCAAGATTAATTATGTACAATAGTTGCAAATATATGATATATAACCGGGCTCCCGGGTTGACCCGGAAAAATCCGGGTTTGACCCGGATCGGCCCGGAAACTGGAATGAACAAAAATAGTGACCCGGGGCCCGGCCCGGATTGCAAAAATTCGGGGTCGGATCACCAATTCCGGTCCCGGGCCGGGCCATTTTTCCGAGTTGACCCGGCTCATGTACATCCCTAATCATGATAGACCCTCCCAATCTCCAGGAAGCTCCCAGCCAAACAAAACTCAAAAACTTCGCCATTTCTCCAAACTTAAAGATGAAAAGAAATCTCAAAAAGCTTCTTATAAATGCCCGGATCAGAGAGCTTGAATTTTACATCAAACTTTTCTGCATTGTTCTTGTCTGGACTGATATTTGTTGAATCACATGCCTGGCTATGTTCAACTGTCTTATTGCAGACACAAACATAAAGATTGAACTGAGTACCGCCTTTGAACACTGTCACAATATTATCCCAAGAGTTCAAAAGTTGGAGCATATGGATGAGATTCAGCTCCGGGAGAGTGATCATGGAATCGTTTGACTGTCTTATACTTTTAACATCCCCTCTCCTGAAAGATTTCAGCACCAAAAGGCTTCCCGAGTGAAAGAAGAATAAGAAGTGCCATATTTCACCAACTGTAGAAGTAATTGCAGCCATGACAAAAATCAAAGGAGAATGAGTACCAGTATGCTCCATAGTTGTGCCTTCAATTCTGGATTTTTCATTCCTTGCTGCCATTAGAATATTTACCATTCTGTTGGTATAATAGATCTATGTACTCCAGTGAGCAGATTCTGCAACTTCCATCTCAAGTAAATGCACCAAATCATATGAAAACTCATCAGCATTTACCATCTCAATAGTTTGCCACATAGCATCCTTAACAGCACTTGTATTGTCAACTAGATAACTCTTTTCAAATTCCAAACACCAACTCAATAATATGAACTCATACACTCCCTCCCTCTTATCTTTGAGCTTGTCCTCAAGCTCAAAAATGTTGGGATTGCTTAAGATAAAGAATCTGCATCTAGACAAATCCAGCTCGATGTAATCTGTCAGCAAAAAACAGCTAAAGCACTCCCAGCAACAACCATTAAACTTTGTTATCATACAACTTGATTCAATGCCTCCATGGTCAAATGTTAGAACAATTTCCTCGTTTGTTTCCTGGATATTTGAAGCCAAAAATGCACGAGCTGATGATGGATGTCTATGACCCGCGCTTGATCACGAACCCGGCTAACGAACTGATCTGCAAAACAAAGCCTCGGGTGTCTCGAGGATAGACACTCCGACGCTCAAGTTAGTATGATGTGTAAGGCGTATTATATGTAAGATAATAGATAGATAAGGTGTACCAAACCTTTGGGTATTTATATGGCTACAATCCGTAGATCACCAAGATATGTAACTATGGTAGGAATACAACTCTTATGGAAATAGTAGTTATATTACCATGTATAGAAGAAGTGTATTTAGGTCATGGTTATATTTACCATGTTTAGGAGGATGTATATTCCTTGTAGAACATTCATAATATACGCATTCTTTATAAAGATTAGGATTGACGGACCCATAGATCCATAATCCGCGTAACTCGAGCCCATGACCCTTCTGGGGCCCTAGTCCGAGACTGAATGAGGTCCAGAATATGAACCGTGGACTTATCAGTAGCCCCAAGGTAGATCTTCAGAATTTCGAGGGCTCCATATCGAAGGCTGGAGGAGAGAATTTCTTCTCGAGGGAAGGCCAATAACTCGAGGGAGAGTAACTCGGGGTGTTAAGCTCGGGGGTGTCCTCTTGAGACTGACCACTCAGGCTAAACCTTCTGAATATCTAGCTTCAAGTTTTTTTGTATTCCATCGAGACACGTGGACGGTTGGATCTGAATCCGCCTTCTTGAATTTTGAGGGGACTGACACGTGGCCTTTGTTTATTATATCTTCTGGCGGTGAGGAAGACCAACCTTCTAATTGCCTGCATCGTTTCGTGAGTTGAGGTAATTACCCCGCTTAAATGCGTGCTAATTACTCGCTATATAACCAAGTAATTTCTCCTTGTGTTTATCATCAATCTTCATCCAAGAAATTTTTGTTTCCAATCTCAGAAAAAGTTCTTCAAAACACTTGTCTTCTTTCTTTCATATATATACTCTCTTCCCCCCATTCTCTATATTGCCATGTCGTCAGCAAACTCCAGTGTTCCCCCTAGCAATGGAGAGAATGTTGCTGGAGAAAGAGCCCCAGCTACTCTTGATTTGAGTACCTTGTTCTAGGAGGTTGAGCCTGGTGAGTTGATGGAGGTTACCATTGCTACGCCGCTACAGGCTGTGACTGCGGTGGTGGATGATGGTGCCTCTGGTCGGATGTGGACCCAAATATAGAGTTCCAAGTTGATAAACGGGTTCCAGTTGCTGGTGATGTAGGTGGCGTCACTAAGGTGGTCGACGAAAAGACACTGCAGTATCTGCAATCATTCAGACTGTCGTATCCCCTCGATGCTGGTTTGAAGTTCGAGGATGGAGAGGTCCCAACTGGGAATCTGGTGAACCCCACTCCGGGGGTAATTTATGGGAGGTTTTTGCAACAGGGGATAAGTTTTCCTTTTTCCCCCTTTATTTCATGAGTTTCTGCAGCATCATCAGCTGCATCCTAGCCAAGTTCACTCCAACGTGGCGGTGTTGATCGTGGCTGTGATATCTTGCTGTGCTCGGAAGATTTATGAACCGAGCCTGGATTTATTTAGGGGTTTGTACAAGTTATTCTCTTTCGAGAAGTACGAGTACATCACCCTTACTCCAAGGAAGACCAAACCCATCGTGTTCCCTGACACTAGTGGTAATAGTGGTGTATGGGAGGCTGGCCGCTTCACATTTAACCGAAGTAAGTACGAGGTCCCTGATTTACATCCCGAACCGAAGGACGCTGTAGCTCGTGACAGGGTCTTCATTATTCCCGATCACTTAAAGGGTATTATTGAGGAGCTCTTGAAGGAGGATATTACCCTTCAGAGAGGGGATTTTGTGCTGGGCGCGCATGGCTCTGTCTGGCAGTGGCCCTCTACAACTTACACGTACCTGCTGGACGTTCCTCGATCGAAGTCCACCTCCAGATTTTTGAAGCCTGGCCGGAATTGGGCCCTCCTGATAAAATCCTGGAATGAAAGAAGAAGGGCATGAGGCGGGTTTCGAGGAAGTCACCCCGGAACCAGGATGAATCCTCCTCTAGTCGGTCCTCTTTAGGTAATTTCTTGATTGGCATACTGTAGTAATGTGATATGTGTCTTTCCAATATATATATATATATATATATATTAAATTTTCTTCTTCTGTATATAGCATCTCCTCCAAAGAAAAAGACCAAGAAGGGGAAGGCGATCCTCGAGGTCGTAGAGGAGGAGGCGGATGAGTCCGAGGAGGTGGAACCGGAGGTTGGGGAGTCTTCGGATGATGATGAATCTGACCTTGAGCTGGTGATCCCTGAGGATGCTCCTTCGAAGAAGTTGAAGCATTATTTGAGTCGCCCAAAGGAAGAGGATGGTCAGGCTTCTCGGAAGTCTTTCAAGAAGTATCCCTTCGTCTCCAAGGTAGTGATATTTCTTGTCATGTTATATGAATTCTCAAGTGTCAAATATCAATTCTTGATATGTTTTCTATTTTACAAATGATGATAGATCTATCCATGCTGGGAGGTCGGGCCAAGGGTGAGATCAAGCATCTGTATAATTCTGTGAAGGAGTTACATGCCAAGTGTCGGGCTCTCAAGGCCGAGAAGAAGGAGATGAGGGCTATTATCTCAGCTTTAACGACTGAGTTGGTGGTGCCTCCCTCATCTGTCCCAACTCCATTGGATTTGACTCAACTGGAGGATAGGTTGAAGCAGTTTGAGACCGAGAAGGAGGAGTTACTGCTGGAGAGGAAGTCTCAGAAGAATGAGCTGGGGGTTTATCAGGATACCGTGACCGAGTTAGCACGGACACTGGCTGCAGAAAAGGACTCAAAGGAGCTGAAACGGCTTCTTAGGCTTTGGGGTGCCTTTATCGCTTGTAGCCCCGAGTTTAAGAGTCACAGTGAGGAGTACGGGGATTTATTCCATGAATCTGAGCATCACAAGATTTTAGACGAAATCTTGCGATTATGTCAGTCCGATGAGGAGGTAAAGGTGATGAATACTATCTTCTCTCATCTGGATGCTGTTGATAAGCTCTCTGCTTTAACAGCTAGCCGCTGGGTGTCTGGGGCCAAGTTTTTGGATGCATTGGGTCCCTCCGCAAAGATACTGACATCAGGAGATTTATTAAGGCTTATTAAAGATAAGTATCCTGAGTTATCTTCCATTGGCGAGGTGCTTTGTAATACTTCCTCTAGCAAGGCAGACTAGCCTCTACAAGGTTGTCGGCATCTCCTCATCAGCTTCTCGGGTTTAGCCTCGCTTCCTGACCCATGGACTTAGGATTTATATCTCAGTGACAAGAGATTTCCCACGTCGTTAAATGGGACTCCGCGAGATCAAAATACTATTTATAAATCACCTACAACTTCTAACTACTAGAACGTAGATAGTGGGAAGTAGGGGTCGAACCACAAGGAGAAGGGACTTGTAAGAGTGTTTTAAAGTAGAAAATAAGCATACTTATATATTATATAGAAAGCAATGTAAACAAGGGGGGTTTTTGAGGTTGGTTTTGATTACACTATGAAAGTAAACTAAACTATCATTAGCTAAGCTAAGGGGATGATACTAGGATTATGAGGCCTTGGGAGGCAAATGACTTCAATTTCCAACTATCGACTTATCACCGAGCAAATGCAATTACAAGGAAGTTTAGACCATTTGTCAAGGATGAAAGCATCATATTCTCTCGAATGTAGCTAGAGAGGATGATAACACCACTCAAAAGCTCTCATTGTTGATTCACCTAGATGATAAAATCATAGATAACTCAACAATGGTGTTAGGATTAGGGAGAGACAAACTTACTCACACACCCGCAATAGCGAGAGCATACAAACAAGACATTTGATAACTAGCAAGAACCAAGACGATGCTAGCATATATGTCTCGACTCCTACTTTGCTACTTAATGATATTGGAGTAAACGATAACGTTCTACCCACAAATCTAGCTATTCGTTGATAACAATCATACGTTAAAAGGAATCTTCAACTCAAGTATACAATCACATATTAGGGGGACCAATGATAACATTCAATCCTTACCTAAACACATAATTGATTAATCATGCAAGTTCATAAGATTTCCACTTCTAACAACTCATATTTATCATGGCATTCCTTAACTACAATCACACAACAAGGGGAAGAACTTGTCATCACTCAACCCCTTCCATAGTCATTAATCTAACAACTAGAGATTACACTACCATTATGCTAAGTCACCATCATCATCACACTAAATTACTCTAACCAAGCTAACCTAATTAATGACTATGGAGCATACAATTGATATAAAACACAAAGCCCATAACAAATTAAGCAAGATTGAACAACATTCATGCACAAGAATTCAAGTTCATCAAATGATAATCCAAATCTCAAGTTTAAGCATACAAGGCCCTCAAAGTTTCAAGGGAATGAATTCAAATGCTCCCAAGGATCAAACTAAGCTAAACTACAATACATGGAATCAAACTACTAATCTATGGGAAAGGAATGGAAGAAAAGGGAAAGAAAGATGAAGAAAAATGGAGATCTACATGGTCTTGGACGTTTTTGCTCTTGGAGGGGATAAGGAGTATTTATAGAATGCAGTGCAGGGGCCATGCACCAGGTAGAGCACTGGTTGTGAAGGGCCATGCAGCAGTGCAGGGGCCATGCAGCAGGTAGAGCACTGGTTGTGAAGGGCCATGCACTTTAACCATTCATCCGATTTGCATCTTCTAGTAGTCCATTTCGAAGCTCTTGACTAGAGGAATCCAATGGTATGATCCATGTTATCTAATTCCTTTGCATACATTTCCAAAATCAAGCTTCAAAACATTAGTGCATCACTTGTTCTTCAAAATGTAACTTCAACAAGTTTAGCTTTAAAGCTCCTTCATTTGCACCAAATGCTACCCAAATGAGATCTTAAATGTCATAAAAACAAGAGTATATTTAGGGCTCATCACTCAGTCTCATGGTTTACTGGAAATGAGCCCTGTCTCTATACAACTGTTCTGTTGACAGGGTTATGGTGTCTAATACCCTTGACAAAACTGAGATACTCGGGGATCAGGTTCTCACAGTTGTCCATGATGAACACTCTGTGAGCTTGATGTTGTTTGGCTTCTTCCTCGGGCCTCTTCTGACAAGGCTTTTAATGTCACAATAGCCCATCTCCTAGATGACAATAGCCCATCTCTCAAGTGCCACTTCTGGTGAAGTTCTAGATGACCCTATTGGGCATATTTAGAAGTATCATATTCCGATGTAATAATCATCTTTTTTATGACCTTTGTATCAAATTTCGAGGTTTTTCCTCTACGTATCCCTTTGGGAATTTTCTAGAAGTATCATATTTTGATGTAATGATACATTTGATATGAATTTTAACTTCTGTTCTTGAGGTTTTTCCTCTTTATTTTATCAGATGATTGATATTTGAGCACATCTGCCCTTTTGGTCTATGGACCTCAATCAAGCACTTCTGTAAAGTACTTTATCTCGAACCTATCCCCTTTATTCAAAACGATTGGTAGTTTGAATTTTGAATTCAAATAACTTATTTTATATAAGCTGACCAATCATACACTTTATAAAGCGTATTGTTTTGAATAGCAATCAATGTCATACTTAGGATAACAGTCCTCTTTTTAGAAAAGAAATTTAAGATTGCTCAGTATAAAGATAAGTGTAATTGTAAATAATATGACTTCAATCTGAGTTTATAACTTTAAGAATAGAAGTAAAATAAATAGTGGGTTTGAGTTTTAGTACCCGTTTGTGCTAGAGCATAATTCTCTCGAACCTTGATGAGGCTCCGGACATTCTTGATATTCTCGAACCTTTGTGAGGCTCTTCCTTGAGTTTTATCTTCTGTAATACTTTCTTAAGTTAATCACGTTCCATCTTCGTGGTATGGGCTCGTCCTTCATGGTTTCCAAGAGGTAGCTTCCCCCTGGATGGGATTTTATGACTCTATATGGACCTTCCTAGTTCGGGGCTAGCTTCCCTTCCACTTCTTTCTTACATTTTTCATTTAACCTCATGACAAGGTCTCCTTTGACGAAGGTGGCTAAGCGAACCCTTATATCGTGATATCGCTTAACTCGTCCCTTTACCTTGGCCTCGTGGATCGTAGCATTGGCTCTTTTCTCTTCTAAGAGGTCAAGGTCGAGACAAAGATTTTCTTCATTGGCAGTGCCATCTTCATCTTCTGGCTGAGAAGTTCGGGCAGATGGGACTCCAATTTCCATGGGGATGACCGCCTCTGACTCATAGACTAGGCTGTAAGGAGTGTCTCCGGTTTTTGTGGCTGGTGTGGTTCTATGAGCCCATATCACACTCGGGAGTTCCTTAATCCAGTTTTCTTTAGCTCCTTCTAGGCGCTTCTTGATTCCGCTTTCCAGGGTCCGATTTGTAACCTCCACTTGGCCGTTAGCTTCTGGATGATATACCGAGGTGAGCTTCTGATGTATGCCGTAATACTCACAACATTTCTTCAAGGGATTGTTAGCGAATTGTGCTCCATTATCGGTCACCATGTATCTCGGGATGCCATAGCGACATACAATGTTCTTCCAGCAGAAGTTGATAATTGTCTTGCTAGTTATGTTCGTCAAAGCTTCGGCTTCCACCAATTTCGAGAAATAGACGACAACCACAATAAGGTACTTGAAGTTACTAGGGGCCGTGGGAAAAGGTCTAACGAGGTCAATACCCCACTGGACGAATGGCCAAGATTCTTGGATGGTAATCATATTTTCTTGAGGAACATGGATCATACTGGCAAATCTTTGACACTGGTGACAAGAATCAATATATCTCTTTGAGTCTTCTAGCATCGTAGGCAAGAAATAACCCATTTGTAAGAGTTTACGGGTAACAGTTCACGAACCTTGGTGGCTACCACAAACTCCTTCATGTGCTTCTTGTACCAAGTGCTCGGCGTCGGAGGGTCCAACACATTTGAGTAAAGGCTGGAGATATCCCTTCTTGTATAAGGTGCCTTCGTGGATGACATATTTGGGAGTCTTAACTCGGACCTTCAGTTCCAAATTCTTGTCCTCAGAGAGGGTTCCCGTTTGGAGGTACTCGATGTAGGGATTCATCCATGTGTCTGATGTGTCAATAGCCATGATGCTACTCTCTTCATAACTTCACTTTGCCAAGGTTTTCATCAATAACTCTTGAGAAGATCTTATGTTGAGGTCCGAGGAGGCGAGTTTACTCAGTGCATCTGCTTTATGGTTGCCTTCTCGGGGAAAATGATTCAATTCATAATGTCAGAATTGGTTTAGAAAAGCTTTAACTATCTCGAGGTACTTCTGGAGACTGTACTCTCGGGTCTCGTATTCACCTTTGACCTGTTGTACAACGATCTGTGAGTCACTAAAGATCTCGAGGTCCCTAACATCGAGGTACTTTGCCATCTTTAACCCTGTGATGAGGGCTTCATATTCTGCTTCATTGTTAGTGGCTCGAAAATTAAAATGGAAAACGTAGGGATGGTCCTTTACCTCGGGGCTGGTGAGTAAGACTCCAGCACCACTTCTCCCACAGTCTGGAACTGGGTCTTGTTGATTGACCTCCACTGGTTCAACAGATTGCATTATGAAATCTGATAAAGCCTGGCCCTTGATGGCCGTCCGAGGCTTATATTGTATGTCATGCTCTCCCAACTCGATGACCCACTTCATCATCCGTCTCGAGGGATCAGGTTTCTTGAGTATTTGTCTGATCGGGTAATTGGTTAGAAGCACTATATGTGCTTGAAAATATGGCCGCAACCGTCGTGAGGCATGCACAAGGGCCAATATTAGGCGCTCGAGGGGGGTGTATCTGGTCTCGGGCCCCTGTAAGGCCCTGCTTACATAGTATATGGGGTGCTGTGATCCTTCATTTTTGTTGACCAACACTGCACTAATGGCTAGCTGGGACGCAGATATATATAAATAAAGAGTCTCCCCTTTGTCCGGTTTGGACAGGGTTGAAATTTGTCGGAGGTGGTCTTTAAGTGCTTGGAAAGTTTCTCCGCATTCGTGGGACCACTCAAATTGGTTCAACTTCTTAAGGATGTTGAAAAAAGGCAGGTGTTTTTCCGCTCCCTTGGAGAGAAAATGGCTGAGTGCCGCGAGATATCCTGTAAGCTTCTGCACATCTTTCACGGTCTTTGGATGTTGCATGTTTTGCAAGGCCTCTATTTTCTCGGGGTTCACCTCAATTCCTCGATTAGATACCATGTATCCTAAGAATTTTCCTGCCCCGACACCAATGGTACACTTTGCGGGGTTTAGCTTTAGGTTGGACTCCTGCAATGTGTCAAAGAAGGCGTCATAACTGCGGCTCTTCACCACCATGTCATCCACATAAATCTTGAGGTTGCGTCCTATCTGGGATTTGAACAATTTATCCACCAATTGCTAGTAAGTAGCTCCGGCATTCTTCAATCCAAAAAGGCATCATCTTGTAGCAGAAGGTCCCCCTGCTCTGCCATTGGGATCTGATGATATCCCTTAAAGGCCTAAAAAATGGCTAGTACTTGGTATCCAGCGATCACTTCAACTAGTCGGTCGATAGAGGGCAAAGGATAACTCTCTTTTGGACAACAATCGTTCAAGTTCGTGAAGTCGATGTACATTCTCCACCACCAGTCTGGCTTCTTAACCATTACTGGGTTAGCTATCCATTCTGGGTATTGCACTTGTTCGATTATACGGTCTTTGAGTAGCTTGTCTACTTCTTCTCCGATGGCTTCCACTCGATCTAGTGCAAAGATGCGTCGTTTCTGCTTTATGGGCTTCTGTGAGGGATTGATATTCAGGTAATGTTCTGCTAAACGAGGGGATACTCTGACTAAGTCATTGGTATCCCAGGAGAACACATCTATATACTGGTTGAGGAGATCTCGAAGTTTAGTCTTTATCTCGGGGTAGAAGAGTTCCTACCTCGATGGTCCCTGAATCTCCGAGTTGCATTGGCTTGGACTCGGAGTATTTGGCTGGTTCGAGATCCTCCCTTTCTGATTCTCGGATAGCTTGAATTGTGCAAACTCGAGCTAGTTGCTGGTCTCCTCGGATCGTGGCTATTCCTTGGTTCGAGGGGAACTTCATCACCAAGTGGTACGGGAACCAGATGGCCTTCGCTTGGCACATCCAGGGTCGTCCGAGGATTATGTTGTAAGGCGCTCTGGAGTCGATGATCGCGAAGGTGCAACATAGAGTTATAATTCTAGGACCATCTTTCACTCGCACTGGTAAGGTGATCTCTCCTAGAGGTGTAACATGATCGCCAGCAAAATCCCGAGATGGGACTTGTGGGTATGAGATTATTTTTGTCCAATCCCAGCTATTCATAACAGCTGAGGAACATGACTTCTACTTCGCTTCCCCCATCTACCAGAACTCTTTTTATCACGTTATGATTTATGTCAACTGTGATTACAAAGGGATCTGTATGAGGGAATTGATTAGGAACCACGTCCTAAGGTGAAAAAGTAACGGTTCCGTCTAGGAGAGATCTTTTGCTTTCCCACTCCCAGGGAGAGGCTTCTTCGGGCGATCACTGCACACTGTTGATGTTCTTTCCCGCTCCCTGGCTGTTGGCGTGGCTTATCTCGTTGTCGTCATGGTTGGCATCGATGCTTCTTCCTCCTGCCGGGGCCGAAAAACGGATTCGTGTGCTCCCACGAAGGTTTTCAGCCGGACCAGCCATTAGTTAGAGGGTTGTATAGATCAAGATTAGCAAGCGGGTCCCACTGGGCGTGCCAAATTGACGGATGTCTACGACCCGCGCTTGATCACGAACCCGGCTCACGAACTGATCTCCAAAACAAAGCCTCAGGTGTCCCGATGATAGACACTCCGACGCACAAGTTAGTGTGATGCGTAAGGCGTATTGTATGTAAGATAATAGATAGATAAGGTGTACCAAACCTTTGTGTATTTATAATAGATAGATAACGAGTAGGATAAGCTCCATCTTGGGTAAAAGGCCGATCAGCACCGGTTTGCCACTCGCTCTGAGTCCGTTCCCTCTTTTCCCGCCTGAGCTCCTCCTGAATGTTCTCTATGCGCATTCTTCGCACCTTCTCCCTAGTTAGTCCTAAGCCGTCATTGCGGTGGTGATGGATGTCTATGTCCCGCACTTGATCACGAACCCTGCTCATGAACTGATCTGCAAAACAAAGGCCCCGGGTGTCCCGGGGGTAGACACTCTGACGCTCAAGTCAGTATATTTTCTTAAGGCGTAAAGTATGTAGTATGAGATTAGATGGAGAGGTCTACCAAACCTTTAGGGTTTTTATATGGCTACAATCTGTAGATCACCAAGATATGTATTTATGGTATGAATACAACTCTTATGGGATAGTAGTTGTATTACAATGTATAATAGAAGTATATTTCGGATACGGTTGTGTTACCATGTTTGGGATGGCTGTATTACCATCTTTGAGAGGATGTATGTTCCTTGTACAACATTCATAATATACGCATTCCTTATAAGGATTAGGATTGATGGATCTATGGATCCACCTTCCGCGTATCTCGAGCTCACGACCCTTCTTGGGCCCTGGTCCGAGTATGAATGAGGCCCGAATACAAACCATGGACTTATCAGTGGCCCCAAGGTAGATCTTCAGAATATAGAGTGTTCCATCTCGGAGATTGAAGGAGAGGCTTGCTTCTCGAGGGAAGACCAGTAACTCGAAAGAGACTAACTCGGGGTGTTATTCTCGGGGTGTCCTTCGGGGACTCTCCTCTCGAGCTTACCCTTCTGAATATCTATCTTCAAGTTCTTTCGTATTCCATCAGGACACGTGGACGGTTGAATCTGAATCTGACTTCTCGAATTCTTAGGGGACTGGCACGTGGTCTTGATTCATTGTATGTTCTGGCAGTGAGGAGGACCACTTGAATTCTGAGGGGACTGACACGTTGTCTTGATTCATTGTATCTTCTGGCAGTGAGGAGGACCAACCTTCCAATTGCCTGTACACGAGTCGAGGTAATTACTCCCCTTAAATGCACGCTAATTACTGGTTATATAACCAAGTAATTTTTCCTTGTGTTTATCATCAATCTTCATCCAAGCAATTTAATATTTTCCATCTCTGCAAAGATTCTCAACTAAACTCTTGTCTTTCTTCATCGTCTTCTTCTCATAACCTTTTCCCCCCCATTCTCTGTATTTCCATGTCGTCAGCAATCTCTTGCATTCCCTCTTGCAATGGGGAGAATGTTCCCGTGGCTCGTGACTTGCGTACTCTATTCCTGGAAGTTGAGTCTGGGGAGTTGATGGAGGTTACCATTGCTACACCGCTGCAGGCAGTAGCTGTAGTGGCAGATGATGGTGCCTCTAGGTCAGAGATAGACCCTAATGCGGAGCCCCAAGTTAATAAACGGGTTTCGGCCACCGATGGTGTGAATGATGTCACCAAGGTGGTCGACGAAAATACCCTGCAATTTTTGAAGTCATGCAGGTTGTCGTACCCCATCGAGGCTGATTTGAGGCTCGAGGATAAGACCACTCTAGTCAATGATCTTGTGAGCCCCACTCGAGAGGTGGTATATGGCCGGTTCTTGTGAGTTTTCCCTTTCCCCCGGTGTTTTCACAGTTTCTTCAGCATCATCGGCTTCACCCTTGTCAGATTCACTCCAATGTGGTGGTAACAATGGTGGCTTTCATCTCCTGGTGCTCCCGGAAGGACTATGAGCTAAGCCTGGATCTGTTTAGGAGCTTGTTGAAGCTGTTCTGTTTCAAGGAGCGTGAGCATGTTACCCTTCTCCTCGGCATGGCAAGGTCTTCACTTTTCCTGACAAATACGGCGGGTGGAAGGACATTCGGCTAACCTTTGATCGGACCAAATATGAGGTTCCTGACTGGAATCCGAAGCCGAAGGATGTTGTGCCTCTTGATGTCGTTGAGACTCCCGCTCACTTGGAGGGCATCGTTGAGAAGCTCGTGAAGGAGAAGATTGTCTTCCAGGAGGGAGGATTTGTGTGAGAGCTCATGGCTCGGTGTGGCAGTGGCCTGCTATAGCTATTCTTATCTGCTAGATATTCCACGGTCCAAATCCACATCTAGTTTCCTGAAAAAGGATCGAGATTGGACCCTCCCTGATAAAATCCAGGGAGATAAGAAGAAGGCCAGGAAACGGGCTTCTAGGAAGTCACCCCGAAATCAGAGTGAATCTTCTTCCAGTCAATCTTCTTCAGGTAATTTCTGTTTCAAAACAGCGTAGTTGTCTGATATATTTCTTTTACTTAGCATATTTACGCTCTTCTTTATGTATACAACCTCTCCTCCAAAGAAAAAGATCAAGAAAGGGAAGGCCAATCTCCAGGCCATAGATGAGGAGGTAGAGGAGATGGAACCGGAGGTTGGGGAGTCTTCAGATGATAATGAATCTGACCTTGATCTGGTGGAATCCGAAGATGCTTCTCTGAAGAAACTGAAGTATTATCTGAACTGCCCAAATGAAGAAGATGGTCAGGCTTCTCGGAGGTCTTCTAAGAAGTATCCCTTCGTCGCTGAGGTAATTATCTTTCCCTTTATGCTATACGGGTTTCCAAAATATCAGGTTTTTATATGTCTTCCACTTTACAGTTGATGGCGGATCTGTCCACGTTGGGGTGTCGAGCCAATGATGTGATCCGGTACTTGTCTGATTCTGTGATGGAATTACGTGTCAAGTGCCGGGTCTTCAGAGCAAACAAAGAGAAGATGGAGGCCGCCCTTTTGACTGTGGCAACCGAGTCTGCCGCGCCTATTCCTCCTGTTTAGGCTCCATTGGGGGTGACTCAACTGGAAGTCAGGGTAAAACAGCTGGAGGCCGAGAAAGAGGACTTGCTGTTGGCAAAGAAATCTCAGGAGAGGAGCTGGCGCAAAATCAAGCCGTGGAGAAGGACCCAGAGGAGCCCAAACGACTCCCAAAGCTTTGGAGTGCCTTCGTTGCTTGTAGCCCCGAGTTTCAAAGCCATAGGGAGGAGTATGGGGATTTATTCCATTCCTCTGAGCTACATGAGATCTTGGGTGGCGTCCTGCAACTATGCCAATCCGAGAAGGAGGTGAAGGTGATGGAGGAAATATTTTCTCATCTAGATGCTGCTGATAAGCTTTCTGCTCTGACTGCTAAACGCTGGATCCCTGGGGCCGAGTTTTTGGATGCATTGGATTCCTCCGAGAAGATAGTAAAATCAAGAGATTTATTGAGGCTAATTAAAGCCAAGTATCCTGAATTACCTTCTCTTGAAGAGGTGCTTAATCCTTCTACTAGCAAGGTTGAGTAATTCCAGCAAGTTTGCTACCTTACTTGCTGGCATCTTCTCGTCATCCTCGGTCTCATGATTTACTGGAAAGGAGAACCTGCCTTGGTTGTTAAGTTCTCGCAATTATCCATGATGAACACTCCGCGAGCTTAATGTTGTTTGGCTTCTTCTTTGGGTGTCCTTTGACAAGGCCTTTAATGTCACAGTGTGCAGAAAAGTTGACAATAGCCCATCTCTCAAGTGTCACTTCTGGTGAAGTCCTAGGAAACCCTATTGGGTATATTTAAAAGTACCACATTCTGATGTAATAACACCTTTGATATGACCTTTTTAGGTTCGAGGTTCAGCCTCTTATGTGCCCTTTTGAGGGTCTTTTTTAGAAGTATCATATTCTGATATAATAACACCTTTGATATGAACTATTTGTGTTCGAGGTTTTTCCTCTATGTGTGCCCTTTTGAGGGTCTTTTTTAGAAGTATCATATTCTGATGTAATAACACCTTTGATATGAATTTTAACTTCTGTTTTTGAGGTTTTTCCTCTTTATGTTGAGATGATTGATTTTCGAGCATGTCTGCCCTCTTGGTCTATAGACCTCAATTAAGTACTTTTTGAAGTAGTTTATCTCGAACCTATCTCTTTTATTCAAAACGATTGGTATTTGAATAGTGGATCCAAACAACTTATAAGTTCACCAATCATATACTTTATAAAGTATATTGTTTTGAATAGCAATCAATGTTATACTTAAGACAACAATCCTCTTTTTAGAAAAGTAATTTAATATTGCTTGTTATAAGGATAGGTATAAAAATATTATGACTTCAATCTAAGTTTATAACTTTAAGAATAGAAGTAAAGTAAATAGTGGGTTTGAGTTTGAGTACCCGTTTGTGCTAGAGCATACTTGTCTCGGGCCTTGATGAGGCTTCTCGGACGTTCTTGATAATCTCGAACCTTTGTGAGGCTCTCCCTTGAGTTTTTATCTTCCGTGATACTTTCTTAAGTTAATCACATTCCATCTTCGTGGTATAGGTTCCCCCTTCATGGTTTCCAAGAGGTAGCTTCCCCCTGGATGGGATTCTAGGACTCGATATGGACCTTTCCAGTTTGGGGCTAGCTTCCCTTCCACTTCTTTCTTGATTTTTTCATTTATTCTCATTACCAGGTCTCCTTTGACGAAGGTGGCCAAGCAGACTCTTCTGTCGTGATATCTCTTGACTCATTCCTTTACCTTGACCTCATGGATAGTAGCCTTAGCTCTTTTTTCTTCAAGGAGGTCAAGGTCGAGGCGAAGGTTTTCCTCGTTGGTAGTGCCATCTTCATCATCTGGTTGAGAAGTACGGGCAGAGGGGACCCCAATCTCCATGGGGATGACCGCTTCGGACCCATAGACTAAGCTATAAGGAGTCTCTCCTGTTGCTGTGGCTGGTGTGGTTCTATGGGTCCAGATCACGCTTGGTAGTTCTTTGATCCAATTTCCTTTAGCTCCTTCGAGGCGCTTCTTGATGCCGCTTAATAAAGTTCCGTTTGTAACCTCTACTTGGCCATTAGCTTCTGGATGATATACCGAGGTGAGCTTCTGGGGTATGCCATACTCCTTACACCATTTTTTGAAGGGGTCATTAGCAAATTGTGCTCCATTATCGGTCACTATGTATCTCGGGATGCCATAGCGACACACGATATTCTTCCAGCAAAACTTGATAATTGTCGTGCCAGTTATGTTGGTCAAGGCTTCAGCTTCCACCCATTTTGAGAAATAATCAATGTCCATAATGAGGTACTTGAAGTTACCAGGGGCCGTAGGAAAAGGTCCGACGAGATCTATTCCCCATCGGACAAATGGCCAGGATTCTTGGATGGTAATCATATTCTCCTGTGGCACGTGGATCATCTTAGCAAATCTCTGACACTGGTGACAAGAATCGATACATATTTAGGCGTCTTGTAGCATCATAGGCCAGAAATAACTCATCTGTAGGAGCTTTCGGGTGACGGTACGTGGACCTTGGTGGCTACCGCAGACTCCTTCATGTGCTTCTTGTACTAAGTGTTCAGCGTGGGAAGGCCCAACACACTTGAGTAAAGGTTGGAGGTATCCTTTCTTGAATAGGATGCTGTCGTGGATGACATATTTTGGAGCCTTAACTCAGACCTTCCGTGCCAGGTGCTTGTCCTCGGGAAGGGTACCCGTTTGGAGGTATTCAAAGGGGTTCATCCATGTGTCTGAGATGTTAACAACCATGATGCTACTCTCTTCGTAACTTCTCTTCGCCAGGGTTTCCATTAGCAATTCTTGAGAAAATCTTATGTTGAGGTCCGAGTAGGAAAGTTTACTAAGTGCATCAGCCTTATGGTTACTTTCTCGGGGGATATGATTCAGCTCATAATGTCGGAATTTATTTAGGAGAGGCTTAACTATCTCGAGGTATTTCTGGAGACTGTACTCTCGAATTTCGTATTCGCCTTTAACCTTTTGAACCATGATCTGTGAGTCACTGAAGATTTCGAGGTTCTCGACCTCAAGGTCCTTTGCTAGTTTTAGCCCCGTAATGAGGGCTTCATATTTGATGTATGCCGGACACCAACACTTGGACGACGAACCAGGCTCACGAATTGATCTGCCAAACAAAGGCCCCGGGTGTCCCCCCTGGGGCCTTGCCCTTGCACTCGGGCACTTCGCCTGGGGTATTCAACTTCAGACATGGTGTTGAAAACTTGTTGAGCAGATGCACGGGATTAGATCGAAGACAAAGTTCGGCGACGTCGTCAACTTACACGATGTCCTACTGGGCGTGCCACTGGATGTATGGCAGACACCGGCACTCGACGACGAACTCAGCTCACGAACGGATCTGCAAAACAAAGCCTCGGTTGTTCCGAGGATAGACACTTTGACGCTCAAGTTAGTATGATGCGTAAGGCGTATTGTATGTAGTATGAGATAGAAAAGGTGTACCAAACCTTTGGGTATTTATATGGCTACAATCCGTAGATCACCAAGATATGTCAGTAAAGGTAATGTTTTGTATATTATATTTTGAAATTTATTATAGCCAAAATGAGGGAAGTATAAGTGAGGTTTTACAAGGGTGAAACTAATTTTTTCTGAGGTGCGACTAGGCGCCAGTGGAACCCTAATCTGATGCCGTGATTCTAATATTATTACTTTCGTTGTCAAGTTTTAAGAATTACTTTATGGTCCTATGAATGGATAAAATCTCAGCCGAGATCTAGCCAAAGGAGTGTATGACTCGAAGGGAGGTTTGGAGGTGTCTTCTGTCTTCTCGACCTTGGGTATCTTCATCTTAGGCTCCTTGATTTTATTCTTTGTATAGGGCTCTCGCCCTCTCTTGCCAGTCACCGCGCTTGCCTTGCTATCAAACCTCTCCATGATGGCCTGGAGATGCTGGATGGTAGTTAGATTCTTAGGGGCCAGCTTCAATCGCAGGGTGTCATCGTCCGCACTCATGATGGTATTGGTTTTTCCTCGAAGATAACCGGGGACAATTTTACATATCTCCACCTCGTGAAAATTCCTGGTCTCGAGTATCTTAAAAAAGACCAATAGGAATTCTCGAGGGTCACTGGTACCCTCATAGGTAGGCAAGTGTTCAGGGACTTTCTTGTTACCATCAAAGGGGAGGTTCACGATGTGTCGTGAAAAAGTGGAGCGAGCAGACTGCCCTCTGGGTCCGAGGATGCGTTTGATCTCTTGGTCGACCTCATACTTCCCTCGAGTAGGATAAGCTCCTTCTTGGGTAAAAGGCCGATCAGCACTGGTTTGCCACTCGCTCTGAGTCCGTTCCCACTTTTCCCGCCCGAGCTCCTCCTGAATGTTCTCTATGCGCATTCTTCGCACCTTCTCCCTAGTTAGTCCTAAGCCTTCATTGCGGTGGTGATGGATGTCTACGACACGCACTTGATCACGAACCCTGCTCATGAACTGATATGCAAAACAAAGGCCCCGGGTGTCCCGGGGGTAGACACTCCGACGCTCAAGTCACTATATTTGCTTAAGGCGTAAAGTATGTAGTATGAGATTAGATGGAGATGTCTACCAAACCATTAGGGTATTTATATTGCTACAATCGGTAGATCACCAAGATATGTATTTCTGGTATGAATACAACTCTTATGGGAAAGTGGTTGTATTATCATGTATAATAGAAGTATATTTCAGACATGGTTGTGTTACCATGTTTGGGATGGCTGTATTACCATCTTTGAAAGGATGTATATTCCTTGTACAACATTTATAATATACGCATTCCTTATAAGCATTAGGATTGATGAACCCGTGGATCCATTCTCCGCGTGACTCGAGCCCATTACCCTTCTCGGCCCTAGTCCGAGACTGAATGAGACCCGGAATACGAACCACAGACTTCTCAAAGTGCGGGTTCCAGACATCAATCAGTAGGCACTAAAGATGGCATCAAGGGCTATGATATTTTGTTCCTTTTCCGCATCTTCATGCTTCTCTGAGTTTTAGATATTTTAATTCTCAAAGTGAATAGAAATTCTTGTGCTCTAGTGGAGATATTTGAAATTTAGGAACCTTCATTCTTAATCTCTCATGAGTAGAACGTGTTAGATTACATGGTCTATATTATACAATCTACTATCCATCAGTACACAACTCAAGGTATAGAAGTGCCGGTTGATAATATTGAGATCAAATTGTGAATTAAATCATCAGGAGACTGTGTTCGGATTTGTATGTTATGGAAAAGAAACTGAGAAAGTTTCACTAGTCATTTGATTCATTTTTCTTTCTGATACAACTGGAATCACTATCCTTATCCGTTCAAAAAGTCTAATTTTATAAGGTTCCAGAAGGAGATTGGAAATCCAGCGTCAGTAAGAAACACCAAGCTATTAATTAATTACAAATTACAATAAAAATGAAAGTAAAAAACTTACATAATCATCATGGTCATATTTGAGAATAATTCATATACTCAAAATTTAAAAATAGACAATTCCTGATGTTGAAAAACCAATGCAGGAAGATTCAAGGAGCGTCTGTGGTATTCCAATACTCAAATAGCTTCATGGAAGATTATCCATTTTCCAACTTTTGAGAAGAGATTTCCCAGTAGCATTTCTATTTTTTTTACACACGGAATATCAAAACGACAATCTGTTCTAACTTCTAACAGAAAGTATCGAAAATTCCATGCATTATTTTCTAGCTATACGCATACAAATCATTTCAACTGTAATGAATTCAACATGGGAATCTATTACTTTGAACCACTTGGTGATTTTAAAATCAGAAACTGCGCAAGTTTAAAAAGCATATGAGAATAAAAGAAATGAATTGTATATAAATTAATCCAACTTAACATCTGGCATAACAAAAACTAAAAAACCTTACACAATATTCTTGTTTGTAAAACTTTAAAGAAAATAATTCATATTGTAAAGCTTTAAGAAAAATGAGTGGTCCGAATGCTGCAAAGCCAAACGATTACGTGAGCTTCGTTTAGCGGACAACGTGCACCTGTACGTAAAATCGTCCATCCGTACATTTCGAAAAATCACAGATACACAAATCTTCTTCTCGGATGAGGTTTGCCCGACACAGTTTTTTCCAACCTCCTTTATAAAAGCAGCGACCATCTGCCCATTTATTAAGTTCTGCATCCCACATCCTTCCAGCAGAATCGCATAGACCTATGAATTGGGGAAGATCAAGTTCATAGAATTTGATTATTTCAGCTGGAACATGCTGAAACGAAAACAATATTGATGAATTATTACTAAATAATACCTCTCATTCTAATATATAATCATTTCAATAAAATTGTATAAGTTAATAGAGAGAGATGACGTACCAGTTCATCCCACCTATTTTTTCTTATTTTCGTAACGAAATGTGGATTTTCTGGTGGAGAAATTCTTCCAGAAGGGAAAAGATCGAAACCAAATGGATCCATTCGCTTTTTCTTCGTTGCTCCATGATCATCTGACCAAATGTTTTTATATTTTAAACAAGCACCAGAAATGTAATAATGAAAATCACTTCATACATTATTATTCTTGTTTTGTTAGTCTTCATTTCAAATTAATATCTGATTCACACCATGTAACTAACATAAATTTTGTACTTTTTTATTCATGTTATAAAAGAGATGACCTTTTATATATAATTTCAATAAGTACATGCTATTCAACTTGGAAAAAACTAGTAAAAGGATTTTGTTTCCAAAAATTATGTGAAAATTAATATAATTCAATTTACTCACCGGCTACATCTTGAGTTTTCTTTTTGTACATGAAGTGGTGTGAGGAACGATCTTTGTTCAGGTTTTCAATTTCCATATAGTATTCTTCATCTTCACGTTCATCCCTCTTATTATAGATAGATTTTCTTGCTCCCTTCTTGTTGTAAGATCTAAATCCTATTAGAGTGAAGATGATAAATAAAATATTGAATACATATATTTATTAAGTATTTTAATATCCAAATAATATGAAAAGTTAACCTAAATTTACCGGCTAAATAATGAGTTCGCTTGTAAGATTTGGGGTTTTGTGCCGAACGACTTTTGTTATGGTTGGAAGTTTCTGTAAAATATACTCCATCTTCATAGCTTGAATAATCTTCTTTCCTTGCATCATAGATAGATCCTCTTCCTTTTGTTTGGATGTAAGAATCAAATCCTAGAAAGATTATAAATGATAAATGAAAATATAAAGTGCAAACTACCATAAAATAAATGTATTTAATTTTAAAATAAAATAAAAGTTTACCGTCAGTTTGGGCTCGCTTATGGGCCTTGGGGTTGCATGAATAATGATTTTTGTTCAAGTTTCGGGTTTCTATAAAATGTTCTTCATCATTATCATATGATTCTTCATCTCTCATGTTGTAGGTAGGTCTTCTAGTTCAATTATTTTCAAAAGAATCAAATCCTTAAAAAGTAATAGAAATATGATAGTAAAAATGTGAAATAAGAAGTACTTTCATATATAATATAAAAGGATGTATTCTAAATTTACCGGCTACATCATGTTTTTTCTTGGAGGACTTGAGGTTATGTGAGGAATGAGTATTGTTCATTTTGTTAGTTTTCATAAAATTTTCATCGTTGGATTCTTTTTCCATCGAGTTATATATAGGCATTCTTCTACCTTTCTTGTCGCAAAAATCATAACCTATACAAGTGAAAAAAGATGTATTGATTACCAGTGAAGCAAAAATGATAAAAATAAACACATGACTTACAAACCACCATAAACATTTATTTTATTAAATAATAAAGTAAAAATTGAAGATAATATAAATAAATAAATGTAACTTTACCGACTAAATATTTTGTTCGCTTGCTAGGGTTTGAGTGATGTAAAAGCCGATTTTTGTTTTTCATAATGTGTTTTTTGTCTTCCTTTGCATTAATGATGAGTTTATCTTGATCCTCATAATCTGATTCTTCTTCACTCACAAAATTGCAAGGTCGTTTTTCTTTCTTCTTGTCATAATAATCAAATCCTAAAAATAAAATATTATAAATATATATGATGTTTAAATCACCGTAGAAACTTGTAATTTGAAAATGATTAATCAAAATTAAGATTATATACTTACCACCTAAACCTTGAGTTTGATTGATGAACCTTGAGTTATGTAAAGAAAGATTTTTGTTATAGATGCTCCTTTTCCCAATATATTTCTGATATTCAACTTCTGATTCTTCAACGTGATTCTTTCCCGTGACAATCTTTCCCTTTTTATCACAGCTATCAAACCCTAGTAATAAAGTTAAGAATGAAAATACATTATAAGGTATAAAACATCATGTAAACACCTAAAAAATAAAAATAAGAATGTGAGATATAAATTACCTGCTAAATCACGAATTTGCTTGTGAGAGTGGGAGTAATGTGCATAATCTTTTTTTGAGGAAAATCTCTGCGTTACAAAAATTAATGATCACATTTTGACTAATTAAATTTAAATTAATTATTAACAATGATGAGGAAATATTACAATAAGAAATAACAATAATAGAAATAACTATAGCATAAAAATAAAGATAAGCTTTGAAGAGAAGTTTGGGTGGAGCACCATAAAACCATTCTTAAAACTTGATGATGAAAGTAATAATATTAGAATCACGGCATCAGAGTTAGGGCTACACAGGTAGTTGCACCTCAAAAAATATTTGATTCACCTTGAAAAACCTATCTTATACATTTTTTTCTCTCTTTTTGGCTATACTACTTTTCCGAATATAAAATATGAATTATTAATTTTTAAGAAAAATATGTCCATTTAACAAAAAATTTATAAATTTTGAATAAAATAAACATTTGGTAAAATTGATAAGGAGTGGGGGTTAAGCAGCCTTACACCCTTACCCTTGAATAGAGGATATGAGTACAATCGTTTCCACTGAGACACGTGAAATTAAATTTGACAGAGATTAAAATGATCCACTCATGATCCAATAACCAAGGAGTAGAGTTCAGCAATTGTATATAAAAAAACGACTCACCAATGTTTTATTGTAGAATGGGAAAAATTCTTGTTGAGTGTTGTCTCGGAACACTGAATTAATCCCATTTCCGTCTCCTCTGTTCATGCTTGATTCGAGATGAAATGAGCAATAATGTGTAGCTCTGAAGAATTTCTTAGATTTGAGTGTTGTAGCTCTGGAGAAATTGTTGATTGATTCGGGAGCCTATGAAAACCCTTTATAGCATTACAAAACGTTCCAATATAGAACATTGCTCAAAAAGTGATTGCTAAAGAAAAGTCAATGCAAAAATATTCATTTGTATTTAATTAGTGTAAATGCAATAGGTGCAAGTGGAAAATTCTAGAACAAATCATCCGATTTAAATTACAAAGATAATTTCTTATTTCCGAAAAGTGAATTACTATATTTGTTGGTGGAGATTCCTTAATGTATAGATAATATAATAAATGTGTATAAAAAAATGAAGAAAATACAAGTAAAATTAGGTGGCAGTTATATGTTGATATTTGAACCAAATTAATTGGTATAATTAACCATATAATTCTATTTGTTAAAAATATACCATCACGTAATCTTTATATGTTTCGAAAAATACCAAGATTTCAAAATCCACCCTCTTTCCTAACATGCATTTTTTTTATTACCTTTCCTGCCAAGCATATTACCAGATGGAACGCTTTCTTTCCAGATGTATAGCCCAAAAACACGAAGTATCAACTCCTTGACGCAAACTTGTCACAAGGTCGAGGAAGAACGAAAGCGAAGAATAGGTAACCAAAATCACAAATTGTAGAGTAGTCTGGTTATGACCATAAAGTAGCTCAAACGGAGAACGGTCATTAAGCAAAGGTGATGGAGTGCGATTGATGAGGTAAGCAGTAGTTTGAGTGCATTCTCCTCAAAATCGAATAGGCAAATGAGCTTGAAAGCGTAATGCGCGGGCGACTTTGAGGATGTGTCTACGCTTGCGTTCAACACGGCCATTCTGTCGAGGTGTGTAAATACAAGAGGTCTCAAACAGGAATCATTCTTCCGCAAAGTATGGCTTGAGAGGCACAAAACTGAGTTCTAACGAAAGCACAAAATTTTTTGAATCTAGTAGCTACATCAGACTTTGCAACCAACAGATGAATCCAAACTGCTCTAGAAAAATCGTCAACAATAGTCAAAAAATGATATGGTCCAATAGATGATGGAGAGTTGTAAGGGCCCCAACCATCAAGATGTACTAAATCAAATAAATGAGTTGCTTGAGATAGACTAACAGGAAATGAATGTCTACAATACTCTGCCCGATGACAGGTGGAGCAAGGAACAGAGTTATTGTTGCTCAAGTCTAAGGATGGAATCGAAGACAGCACCGGAGAGGAAGTATTGCCAAAACGATGATGCCACAAAGAAGAAGACGAAGAATGACAGCAGAGACAACTCCAGTCGGCGGCGGCTGAGTTGGGATTGATAGCCGAACGTTATCCTCCAAAGTCCAAAGCCAATATATCCCACTATATTGTTCACCCACGCCAATCACTGCACTCGAGCTTATTTTCTGTAAAATACAATAATATTCATCAAGCAAGGCTAAACATTGTAAAGAGCCAAGTAATCTGGAGAATGAGAGTAAATTGCAGCGTAGTTAACGAATATATAAAACCTGGTGAAGAGAAATATCCCCAAAATGTAAAGAACCATAGTCGAAGGCAGCTGAAATTGATCCATCAGAAACGTGCATGTTAATGGATGAATCAATAATAGTAAGGTCAGTAAGAGCACCTGTGATATGATAAGAAGAGCCAGTATCAAGGATCCAAGGTAAGTGAAGCTTTCCTGCATATTGCCAGAGGAGGTATGATTAATCAACAAACGTTAAACTGAACTCCATTTTTTATCAGAGAGATGTTGACCGATGGAAAAGAAATCAAAAGGAGGACGACTAGTGGAAGCAAAAAAGCTAGGAGATGGTGGAAAAGCAAGCGGAGATGTGGCAGCGGAAGCGACGAAAGGTGTTCCCGGCGGCAGACAGCGGTTACCAGCAGTAGCTAGTGGTAGACAATTGAGCTCCTGCACAGGACTTCCAATAAGCCTGGGAAGATTTCTCGAGGTTGACCAAGTGATTGAGTTATTCCTTTTCAATGACAAGGTTGCACACATGATCCTCGGTAGGACAAGAAGCTTCAAGTTGGAGGTGCTTCTCAAGATTGGTGGATTCATGAATCATGATTAGAGGCAAAGGTGATGGTTTGAGAAAAAAATGTCGTTGATGATTAGGGTTTAGGGGAAGTAACGGACGGCAGTTCTGGGTGTAGAACCGACATAAGGGAAGAAGAAAAAAAAATACAAAAATTAATCTTTTAGATCTCAGAAATTTTTCGCTCTTGATACCATGTAAGAAAAATGCATTCAACAAAAATATTGTGAAGATGAAACAAATTGGATCAAATGGGAAATAAAGTGAAACTGGATGGTAAAGTGGGAAGAGAGCATTGAGATTTTTAGTTTGTAGTGAAAACCTCAGAAGCGGGCAGTGATCGTGCAAACATTCGCCGATGTTCCATTCGCATGTGTTGTTGTTTGGGTCTCCGACGTTGATGTCGATCGATTCCGATCTGATTTTGTAACTTATTTGTCGATTAGGCCGTCTAACATTGATAAGTTCAATCATCAATTCGGCCGTTTGATATTGATTCAATGGTGGTGCGGCAGCGGTGGATTGTGGTGCTGGTGGTGCGGGCACATATGATGATGGTAGGGGCGGCGAACGGTGGCGCTGGGAGTTGTTGACGACGACAGATGGTGGTGGATGTGGTGGCTTGTGGTGGTGGTGATTTAATAATGATGATGATGATGTATGATTATGATAAATTTTTAAATAATGATGATGATTTTAGTGCTAATGGTGATGGTGATGATATAAGGGTGATGATTTTGATTCAAACGAATATAACTGATGTTGGTGATAATTTTATAATGATGATGAAAATTGATAGTGGAAATGGTGATGGCGAAGACGGCGATGAGTAAATTATTTGATGACGAGAAAGATGATTTGATGATTTGATGTCTTAATGGTGGTTATGATGATATGATATTGATGATTGATGATTAATGTCGGTTATATAGGCATTGATTTTTTTGATAATTTGATGTTGATGATTGATGATTTTTGTCGGTTACGATAATTTGATGATTGATAAATTTTTTATCGATGATCGAATGGATTTTACTATCAGATTGATGACGAGCATGAGTAGTGTTGGTGACCGGTTATATATATAAATATAATAGAGGATGATGTAAACGAGGTCAATTTGATGATCCAAGCTACGTATCTGCGAGAATCTAGTTTCACGATTTGACGATTTGATTATTGTGTATATTTTAGTTAATATTTGATGTTTATGATTGATGATGGTTAATTTCGCCTAAACAATCAGCAATCGTTCATGACAAAGTGCTAGCTGACAATGTGTTACTGATGCATGAACTTATTGAGTTTTTAAATACGAAAACCGGAGGTTCCAATAATTTCTTTAATCTAGACATGATGAAAGCTTTTGATAGAGTGTCATGGGTTTTTCTAGAGCTATATTTGGAAAGGAACCAGGATAATTTGCTGCTATTGTGGGAATTTTGGGGATGGATTACAACATGTTTTTAATGATTGTGCTGTTATTCAGAGAATCTGGTCACATCTTAATAATCTATTGGATCTCACTCCAGAATATTTTGCACACCTGTGGGATTGGATGTTTTACTAATGGAATCTGTTAGTAAGATCTGAGTTGCACCGATTATTAGTCAAACTAAATCCACTTTTTGTGACATGGACTATATGATGTACTAGAAATGCTATTTGCACAATCAGATTAGACCGATATTGCATGTAATGATTAAGCATGCACTAAACAATATGCAAAGAGTTTTAAAAGACCACAGTTTAAACTAGAAGCAATCTGAAATCAGAAACCTTCATTCTGATTTGTTTAGTATGGCTCATGTTGGTTCCTTTGGTTCTAGAATAGGACTAGTAAAACAGGTGTCCTGGAAGCATCCACGGAGCTACAAAGTGAACGCAGATGGATCTTCTTTGTGAACTCCTTTAGTTGCAGGTGCATGAATAGTCATTAGAAATGGCTAGGGGGAAGTGGTGCTTGCCAGATCTGTTTATCTTCACCAGAAAGACCAGTTTGGAAGCAGAAACATTGGCTCTGATTGAAGAATGCAGGCTGCATACCTTAAAGGGATAGGGGAACAACAAGTTGAGGTGGACTCACTGGTGCTTTTAAAGCTTTTCACAAAATAGTATCAAATCCATGGAAGTTAGAACACCTAATCATAAACATCTGGCAGCTTGTAAATGATTTCCCTTCTTCTTCTATTTCTTTTGAGCACATATATACATAATCAACCTCTGTGGTTGATGCTCTAGCTAGAATTGCAATTAGGGATAGACATGAACCTCTATCTAGTTAAGTTAAAGGACTAGTAACGCTGGATTGTAAGGGAGTTCCCTATTTTAGAGTATAGTTACTGCTGATTATTTTGTTTACGTTTCAGGCGCAAGGCCAGGTATTGGGACTATAATAGTCATTGTTATCTTCATAACTTAGGTCTTTATTAGACTGCAATAGTGTATTTGTTTCCCGTGCTTGTCGACGGAGTTAGGTTTCACGATGCGATCCTCAAACTCGGAGTATTTTTTATTTTACATTTTACTCAGTAATGAGAACACCGGTTATTTTAATATTAATTGTTTAAACATATAAGAGAAATACTTGTGTAAGGGGGTCTTACGATAAGCCAATGACCTAATTCTCCATGTTTTGGGCCCAAATTAGTAATTAACTTATTTTTATCTAGAATACAAATGCTCTCACTTCTCTCTTAAATTATAAATCCGGTCACTGAAATCCAAGCCTAAACAGTTATTATTCTAGTCGTTATCGGCAAACTGACACAAAAACGGTCGTTTAACGCCTACCCCATGGCGGCTCCTCCGCCTTGGGAAGGTGGCGATATCGCCGGAAAAACATTCTGCGACGCCGTTGCCCCCAAAAGCCAACCACTATCCACAGCCCTTCCTTCCAATCCTGAGATCAAACCCATCTCATACAGAGTTAATGGGAAAATTGCCTGCATATATACACCAGAAGCCACTGAGACCTTTGCCAGTTACTATACAAATGCCCTCATCAGCAAATTCACCAGCGGCAAGCCTTCGTCGGAGCAGATCCACAAAGCTTTTCAGGCGATGGAGTTCGCCGGAAAATATCAGATAGGGTCCCTCAACTTTCGACACATACTCATCCGAGTCGAAGACAAGCAGGGTTATCATCGATTCTGGATGCGAGCTGTTTGCAGCATTGGAGGAAAACCGATGAAAGTTCTAAAGTGGTCGCCGGATTTCTCAACTGACACTGAATCCTCCATCGTTCCGGTGTGGGCAACCGTCCATAAACCGCCAGTCCTATATTACAACACCACTGCCATCCAAGATATGGGGAATCAGATCGGAGTGTTTGTGAAGATGGATGCAGCAACTGCATCTCTCACCAGACCATCAGCAATCAAAATCTGCGCTGAGGTAGACTTGCTCCAACCTATCTCTTCATCAATCATTATAGGCACCCCAACAAAATATGTTGAGTGTGATATTGAGTATGAGAACGTCCCCTTGTACTGCACTTACTGCAAAAGAATAGGCCATGATGATAACAATTGTGGATTTTTGCACCCTGAGTTAAGGAAAAGTAGGAAGAATACAATTAGGAAGCCCGTTGAGCAGGGATGGAAGCCAAAAGACAATGCTCAAGGATCTGGATTGTCAAGAGTACAGAAAAACCAAGTGCTCCAAGAGCAACAGGAGGCTGGAAGTAACCAACTAGTTGTAGCTCCCCAATTGCACACTCTACTAGGTAGCACTAGCCACAGTACCAATCCCATAATACAAACATCAGAACCAAAAAGTCAGCCACAAGACCTCAACCCCCAAAAGAACCAAACATCCACTGACACTCACTCAGAAAATCCCAGCCATGAATTAACCAAAGCACCACATACTTTCACTCCTCCAACCAATATACTACAGCTTACCAACAGAACCACCCAGCCACCATTTTATTCCTATGATGATCTCTGCATTTCCAAACTAAAATGAAAGGACCCCAGAACAAATGACCTGGCTCTAGTTCCATACAACCCTCCAAGGGAGGTCCAAACTTCTAACACTTTTCAGGCACTACAAGATTATGAGGATGAGAGCAGCTCTGATGCTTTTGAGGAGGCAGTAAGTGACTTGGACTCAGGACAAGGGAAGGAAAACAACAGCAATGAAGACACTGGATCAGTTCAAGGTAATATCTCTACAACTGTAAAAAAGAGGAGTAAAAGAGGTATGCCAGAGGGAGGTAAAATAGTAGAACAATGGCTTAGATCATCACTTAAATAAAAAAAGTCTAGTTAATGAATAAACACAACATAATAGGGAATGCATTAGTCTGGAACATAAGAGGGTACAAAAAGTCTGTAACAAGGCTTCAAACCCTTATTAGAGGACATAAGATAGATATTGCATGTATTATAGAGCCTATGCACATCAGCACAAATATAACTCAATTGCAATTTTATTTACATTTCCAAAATGCCATGCCTGCACAAAATGCCAAAATCTGGATTTTTTGGAAAAATAATGTTTTTGTAAATATTTTGCATCAGTCTGATCAGTTCATTCTAGTGTCTGTAAATATTATATCTACAAATATTGTGTGGAATTGTTGTTTTGTTTATGCAAAGGTTACCAGAATTTTGAGGGAGGCTCTCTGGGAGGATATCAAGAGCTTGCCAAAAGCACCCACTTTGTTTATTAGTGACTTTAACACAGTGGCTGCTGCAACTGAGAGGAAAGGGAGGCACCCCCCACCAGCAAGAAGTATAAGAGATTTCAATGCTATGATTTCAGCTATGGATTTGATGGAGGTTAAGACTGTAGGGAACCCGTTCACCTGGACAAATAATAGAACAAAAGAGGATCTGCTTCATCAGAGATTAGATAGAGGGTTGTGTACCTCAGATTGGAATGACCAATTTCCTTGGTAGATTGGGCTGGATAACGCTTGGTAGTTCTTTGATCCAATTTCCTTTAGCTCCTTCGAGGCGCTTCTTGATGCCGCTTAACAAGGTTCGGTTCGTAACCTCTACTTGGCCATTAGCTTCTGGATGATATACCGAGGCGAACTTCTGGTGTATGCCATACTACTTACACCATTTCTTGAAGGGGTCATTAGCAAATTGTGCTCCATTATCGGTCCCTATGTATCTTGGGATGCCATAGCGACACACGATATTCTTCCAACAAAAGTTGATAACTGTCTTGCCAGTTATGTTGGTCAAGGCTTCAGCTTCCACCCATTTTGAGAAATAATCAATGGCCAAAATGAGGTACTTGAAGTTACCAGGGGCCGTAGGAAAAGGTCCGACGAGATCTAGTCCCCATCGGACAAATGGCCAGGATTCTTGGATGGTAATCATATTCTCTTGTGGCACGTGGATCATCTTAACAAATCTCTGACACTGGTGACAAGAATCGATATATCTTTTGGCGTCTTGTAGAATCGTAGGCCAGAAATAACTCATCTGTAGGAGCTTTCGGGTGACGGTACGTGGACCTTGGTGGCTACCGCAGACTCCTTCATGTGCTTCTTGTACTAAGTGTTCAGCGTGGGAAGGCCCAACACACTTGAGTAAAGGTTGGAGGTATCCTTTCTTGTATAGATGCTGTCGTGGATGACATATTTTGGAGCCTTAACTCGGACCTTCAGTGCTAGGTGCTTGTCCTCGGGAAGGGTACCCGTTTGGAGGTATTCAATGTAGAGGTTCATCCATGTGTCTGAGATGTCAACATCCATGATTCTACTCTCTTCGTAACTTCTCTTTGCCAGGGTTTCCATTAGCAATTCTTGAGAAGATCTTATGTTGAGGTCCGAGGAGGCAAGTTTGCTAAGTGCATCAGCCTTACGGTTACCTACTCGGTGGATATAATTCAGCTCATAATGTCGGAATTGATTTAGGAGAGGCTTAACTATCTCGAGGTATTTCTAGAGAATGTACTCTCGAATTTCGTATTCGCCTATAACCTGTTGAACCACGATATGTGAGTCACTGAAGATTTCGAGGTTCTCGACCTCAAGGTTCCTTTGCAAGTTTTAGCCCCGTAATGAGGGCTTCATATTTGATGTATGCCGGACACCAACACTTCGACGACGAACCAGACTCACGAACTGATCTGCAAAACAATGGTCTTGGGTGTCCTGGGGGCCTTGCCCTTTCACTCGGGCGCTTCGGCTGGGGTATTCAACTTCAGACATCGAGTTGAAAACTCGTTGAGCAGGTGCACAGGATCAGATCGGAGACAAAGTTCGGCGACGTCGTCAATTGACACGATGTCCCACTGGGCTTGCCACTTGATGTATGGCAGACACCGGCACTCGACGATGAACTCAGCTCACGAACAGATCTGCAAAACAAAGCCTCGGTTGTCCCGAGGATAGACACTCCGACGCTCAAGTTAGTATGATGCGTAAGGCGTATTGTATGTACGATCAGATAGAAAAGGTGTACCAAACCTTTGGGTATTTATATGGTTACAATCCGTAGATCACCAAGATATGTATTTCTGGTATGAATACAACTCTTATGGGAATAGTAGTTGTATTACCATGTATAGAAGAAGTATATTTAGGTCATGGTTGTATTACCATGTTTAGGAGGATGTATATTCTTTGTAGAACATTCATAATATACGCATTCCTTATAAGCATTAGGATTGATGGACCCGTGGATCCATCCTCTGTGTAACTCGAGCCCATTACCCTTCTCGGGTCCTGGTCCGAGACTGAATGATACCCGGAATACGAACCACGGACTTCTCAAAGTGCGGGTTCCAGACATCAATCAGTAGGCACAAAAGATAGCATCAAGGGCTATGATATTTTGTTCCTTTTTCGCATCTTCATGCTTCTCTGAGTTTTAGATATTTTAATTCTCAAAGTGAATAGAATTTCTTGTGCCCTAGTGAAGATATTTGAAATTTAGAAACCTTCATTCTTAATCTCTCATGAGTAGAACGTGTTAGATCACATGGTCTATATTATGCAATCTACTATCCGTCAGTACACAACTCAAGGTATAGAAGTGCCGGTTGATAATATTGAGATCAAATTGTGAATTAAATCATCAGGAGACTGTGTTCAGATTTGTATGTTATGGAAAAGAAACTGAGAAAGTTTCACTAGTTATTTGATTCATTATTCTCTCTGATACAACTGGAATCACTATCCTTATCCGTTCAAAAGGTCTAATTTTATAAGGTTCCAGAAGGAGATTGGAAATCCAATTTCAGTAACATACACCAAGCTATTAATTAGTTACAAATTACAATAAAAACAAAAGTAAAAGACTTACATAATCATCATGGTCATATTTGAGAATGATTCATATGCTCAAAATTCCAATACTCAAATAGTTTCATGGAAGATTATCCATTTTCCAACCTTTGAGAAGAGATTTCCCAGTAGCATTTCTATTTTTTTTACACACGGAATATCATAAACGACAATCTGTTCTAACTTCTAACAGAAAGTATCGAAAATTCCATTACTTTGAGTCACTTAGTGATTTTATAATCTGAAACTGCGCACATTTAAAGAGCATATGAGAATAAAAGAAATGAATTGTATATAGATTAATCCAACTTAACATCTGGCATAACAAAAACTAAAAAACCTTACACAATATTCTTGTTTGTAAAACTTTAAAGAAAATAATTCATATTGTAAAGCTTTAAGAAAAATGAGTGGTCTGAATGCTGCAAAGCCAAACGATTACATGAGCTTCGTTTAGCGGACAACTTGCACCTGTACGTAAAATCGCCCATCCGTACATTTCGAAAAATCACAGATACACAAATGTTCTTCTCGGATGAAGTTTGCCCGACACAGTTTTCTCCAACCTCCTTTATAAAAGCAGCGACCATCTGCCCATTTATTAAGTTCTGCATCCCACATCCTTCCAGCAGAATCGCATAGCACTATGAATTGGGGAAGATCAAGTTCATAGAATTTGATTATTTCAGCTAGAACATGCTGAAACGAAAACAATATTGATGAATTATTACTAAATAATACCTCTCATTCTAATATATAATCATTTCAATAAAATTGTATAAGTTAATAGAGAGAGATGACGTACCAGTTCATTCCACCTATTTTTTCTTATTTTCGTAATGAAATGTGGATTTTCTGGTGGAGAAATTCTTCCAGAAGAGAAAAGATCGAAACCAAATGGATCCATTCGCTTTTTCTTCGTTGCTCCATGATCATCTGACCAAATGTTTTTATATTTTAAACAAGCACCAGAAATGTAATAATGAAAATCACTTCATACATTATTATTCTTGTTTTGTTAGTCTTCATTTCAAATTAATATCTGATTCACACCATGTAACTAACATAAATTTTGTACTTTTTTATTCATGTTATAATAGAGATGACCTTTTATATATAATTTCAATAAGTACATGCTATTCAACTTGGAAAAAACTAGTAAAAGGATTTTGTTTCCAAAAATAATGTGAAAATTAATATAATTCAATTTACTCACCGGCTACATCTTGAGTTTTCTTGTTGTACATGAAGTGGTGTGAGGAACGATCTTTGTTCAGGTTTTCAATTTCCATATAGTATTCTTCATCTTCACGTTCATCCCTCTTATTATAGATAGATTTTCTTGCTCCCTTCTTGTTGTAAGATCTAAATCCTATTAGAGTGAAGATGATAAATAAAATATGGAATACAAATAATTATGAAGTATTTTAAAATCCAAATAATATGAAAAGTTAAGCTAAATTTACCGGCTAAATAATGAGTTCGCTTGTAAATTTTGGGGTACCGAACGACTTTTGTTATGGTTGGAAGTTTCTGTAAAATATACTCCATCTTCATAGCTTGAATAATCTTCTTTCCTTGCATCATAGATAGATCTTCTTCCTTTTGTTTGGATGTAAGAATCAAATCCTAGAAAGATTATAAATGATAAATGAAAATATAATGTGCAAATCCTAAAATAAAATAAAAGTTTACCGTCAGTTTGGGCTCGCTTATGGGCCTTGGGGTTGCATGAATAATGATTTTTGTTCAAGTTTCGGGTTTCTATAAAATGTTCTTCATCATTATCATATGATTCTTCATCTCTCATGTTGTAGGTAGGTCTTCTAGTTCTCTTCTTTTTAAAAGAATCAAATCCTTAAAAAGTAATAGAAATATGATAGTAAAAATGTGAAATAAGAAGTACTTTCATATATAATATAAAAGGATGTATTCTAAATTTACCGGCTACATCATGTTTTTGCTTGGAGGACTTGAGGTTATGTGAGGAATGAGTATTGTTCATTTTGTTAGTTTTCATAAAATTTTCATCGTTGGATTCTTTTTCCATCGAGTTATATATAGGCGTTCTTCCACCTTTCTTGTCGCAAAAATCATAACCGATACAAGTAAAAAAAGATGTATTGATTACCAGTGAAGTAAAAATGATAACAATAAACACATGACTTACAAACCACCATAAACATTTATTTTATTAAATAATAAAGTAAAAATTTGAGATAATATAAATAAATAAATGTAACTTTACCGACTAAATATTTTGTTCGCTTGCTAGGGTTTGAGTGATGTAAAAGCCGATTTTTGTTTTTCATAACTTGTTTTTTGTCTTCCTTTGCATTAATGATGAGTTTATCTTGATCCTCATAATCTGATTCTTCTTCACTCACAAAATTGCAAGGTCGTTTTTCTTTCTTCTTGTCATAATAATAAAATCCTAAAAACAAAATATTATAAACATATATGATGTTTAAATCACCGTAGAAACTTGTAATTTGAAAGTGATTAATAAAAAATAAGATTATATACTTACCACCTAAACCTTGAGTTTGATTGATGAACCTTGAGTTATGTAAAGAAAGTTTTTGTCATAGATGCTCCTTTTCCCAATATATTTCTGATATTCAACTTCTGATTCTTCAACGTGATTCTTTCCCGTGACAATCTTTCCCTTTTTATCACAGGTATCAAACCCTAGTAATAAAGTTAAGAATGAAAATACATTATAAGGTATAAAACATCATGTAAACACCTAAAAAATAAAAATAAGAATGTGAGATATAAATTACCTGCTAAATCACGAATTTGCTTGTGAGAGATGGAGTAATGTGCATAATCTTTTTTCGAGGAAAATCTCTGCGTTACAAAAATTAAGGATCACATTTTGACTAATTAAATTTAAATTAATTATTAACAATGATGAGATAATATTACAATAAGAAATAACAATAATAGAAATAACTATAGCATAAAAATAAAGATAAGCTTTGAAGAGAAGTTTGGGTGGAGCACCATAAAACCATTCTTAAAACTTGATGATGAAAGTAATAATATTAGAATCACGGCATCAGAGTTAGGGCTACACAGGTAGTTGCACCTCAAAAAATATTTGATTCACCTTGAAAAACCTGTCTTATACATTTTTTTCTCTCTTTTTGTCTATACTACTTTTCCGAATATAAAATATGAATTATTAATTTTTTAGAAAAATATGTCCATTTAACACAAAATTTATAAATTTTTAATAAAATAAACATTTGGTAAAATATATAAGGAGTGGGGGTTGAGCAGCCGCACACCCTTACCCTTGAATAGAGGATATGAGTACAATCGTTTCCACTGAGACACGTGAAATTAAATTTGACAGAGATTAAAATGATCCACTCATTACCCAATAACCAAGGAGTATAGTTCAGCAATTGTATATAAAAAAACGACTCACCAATGTTTTATTGTAGAAAGAGGAAATTTCTTGTTGAGTGTTGTCTCGGAACACTGAATTAATCCCATTTCCGTCTCCTCTGTTCATGCTTGATTCGAGATGAAATGAGCAATAATGTGTAGCTCTGAAGAATTTCATAGATTCGAGTGTTTGTAGCTCTGGAGAAATTGTTGATTGATTCGGGAGCCTATGAAAACCCTTTATAGCATTACAAAACGTTCCAATATAGAACATTGCTCAAAAAGTGATTGCTAAAGAAAAATCAATGCAAAAATATTCATTTGTATTTAATTAGTGTAAATGCAATAGGTGCAAGTGGAAAATTCTAGAACAAATCATCCGATTTAAATGACAAAGATAATTTCTTATTTCCGAAAAGTGAATTACTATATTTGTTGGTGGAGATTCCTTAATGTATAGATAATATAATAAATGTGTATAAAAAAATGAAGAAAATACAAGTAAAGTTAGGTGGCAGTTAAATGTTGATATTCGAACCAAATTAATTGGTATAATTAACTATATAATTCTATTTGTTAAAAATATACCATCACGTAATCTTTATATGTTTCGAAAAATACCAAGATTTCAAAATCCACCCTCTTTCCTAACATGCATTTTTTTATTACCTTTCCTAACAAGCATATTACCAGATGGAATGCTTTCTTGCCAGATGTATAGCCCAAAAACACGAAGTATCAACTCCTTGACGCAAACTTGTCACAAGGTCAAGGAAGAATGAAAGCGAAGAATAGGTAACCAAAATCACAAATTGTAGAGTAGTCTGGTTATGACCATAAAGTAGCTCAAACGGAGAACGGTCATTAAGCAAAGGTGATGGAGTGCGATTGATGAGGTAAGCAGTAGTTTGAGTGCATTCTCCTCAAAATCGAATAGGCAAATGAGCTTGAAAGCGTAATGCGCGGGCGACTTTGAGGATGTGTCTACGCTTGCGTTCAACACGGCCATTCTGTCGAGGTGTGTAAACACAAGAGGTCTCAAACAGGAATCATTCTTCCGCAAAGTATGGCTTGAGAGGCATAAACTCGGTTCCGTTGTCTGCCAGAACACAGCGAATTTTTCGACTAAACTGAGTTCTAAAGAAAGCACAAAATTGTTTGAATCTAGTAGCTACATCAAACTTTGCAACTAACAGATGAATCCAAACTGCTCTAGAAAAATCGTCAACAATAGTCAGAAAATGATATGGTCCAATAGATGATGGAGAGTTGTAAGGGCCCCAACCATCAAGATGTACTAAATCAAATAAATGAGTTGCATGAGATAGACTAACAGGAAATGAATGTCTACAATACTTTGCCCGATGACAGGTGGAGCAAGGAACAGAGTTATTGTTGCTCAAGTGTAAGGATGGAATCGAAGACAGCACCGGAGAGGAAGGATTGCCAAAACGATGATGCCACAAAGAAGAAGACGAAGAATGACAGCACAGACAACTCCAGTCGGCGGCGGCTGAGTTGGGATTGATAGCCGAACGTTGTCCTCCAAAGTCCAAAGCCAATGAATCCCACTATATTGTTCACCCACGCCAATCATTGCACTCGAGCTAATTTTCTGTAAAATACAATAATATTCATCAAGCAAGGCTAAACATTGTAAAGATCCAAGTAATCTGGAGAATGAAAGTAAATAGCTACGTAGTTAACGAATATATAACACCTGGTGGAGAGAAATATCCCCAAAATGTAAAGAACCATAGTCGAAGGCAGCTGAAATTGATCCATCAGAAACATGCATGTTAATGAATGAATCAATAATAATAAGGTCAGTAAGAGCACCTGTGATATGATAAGAAGAGCCAGTATCAAGGATCCAAGGTCAGTGAAGCTTTCCTGCATATTGCCAGAGGAGGTATGATTAATTAACAAACGTTAAACTGAACTCCATTTTTGATCGGAGAGGTGTTGACCGATGGAAAAGAAATCAAAAGGAGGACGACTAGTGGAAGCAAAAAAGCTAGGAGGTGGTGGTAAAGCAAGCGGAGATGTGGAAGCGGAAGCAACGAAAGGTGTTCCCGGCGGCAGACATCGGTTACCAGCAGTAGCTAGTGGTAGACAGTTGAGCTCCTGCACAGGACTTGGATGAGGCTCCAGGAGTTCCATTAGGTTAGAAAGGAAAGTGAGCCAATAAGCCTGGGAAGATTTCTCGAGGTTGACCAAGTGATTGAGTTATTCCTTTTTAATGACAAGGTTGCACACATGATCCTCGGCAGGACAAAAAGCTTCAAGTTGGAGTTGCTTCTCAAGATTGGTGTATTCATGAATCATGATTAGAGGCAAAGATGATGGTTTGAGAAAAAAATGTCGTAGATGATTAGGGTTTAGGGGAAGTAACGGACGGCAGTTCTGGGTGTAGAACCGACATAAGGGAAGAAGAGAAAAAAATAGATAAAAATTAGTCTTTTAGGTCTCAGAAATTTTTCGCTCTTGATACCATGTAAGAAAAATGCATTCAACAACAATATTGTGAAGATGAAACAGATTGGATCAAATGGGAAATGAAATGAAAGTGGATGGTAAAGTGGGAAGAGATCATTGGGATTTTTAGTTTGTGGTGAAAACCTCAGAAGCGGGCAGTGATCGTGCAAACATTTGCCCATGTTCCATTCGCATGTGTTGTTGTTTGGGTCGCCGACGTTGATGTCGATCGATTCTGATCTGATTTTGTAACTTATTTATCGATTAGGCCGTCTAAAATTGATAAGTTCAATCATCGATTCGGCCGTCTGATATTGATTCAATGGTGGTGCGGCAGCGGTGGATGGTGGTGCTCGTGGTGCGGCCACATATGATGATGGTAGGGGCGACGAATAGTGGCGCTGGGAGTTTTTGACGACGACAGATGGTGGTGGTTGTGGTGGATTGTGGTGGTGGTGATTTAATAATGATGATGATGATGTATGATTATGATAAATTTTTAAATAATGATGATGATTTTAGTGCTAATGGTGATGGTGATGATATAAGGGTGATGATTTTGATGCAAACGAATATAATTGATGTTGGTGATAATTTTATAATGATGATGAAAATTGATAGTGGAAATGATGATGGCGAAGATGGCGATGAGTAAATGATTTGATGACGAGAAAGATGATTTGATGATGTGATGTCTTAATGGTGGTTATGATGATCTGATATTGATGATTGATGATTAATGTCAGTTATATAGGCATTGATTTTTATGATAATTTGATGTTGATTATTGATGATTTTTGTCGGTTACGATAATTTGATGATTAATAAATTTTTTATCGATGATCGAATGGATTTTACTATCAGATTGATGACGAGCATGAGTAGTGTTGGTGACTGGGTATATATATAAATATATTAGAGGATGATGATAGCTTTTGATAGAGTGTCATGGGTTTTTCTAGAGTGATATTTGGAATGGAACTAGGATAATTTGCTGCAATTGTGGGAATTTTGGGGATGAATTACGACATATTTTTAATGATTGTGCTGTCATTCAGAGAATCTGGTCACATCTTAATAATCTATTGGATCTCACTTCAGAATATTTTGCACACCTATGGGATTGGATGTTTTAGTAACGGAATCTGTTAGTAAGATCTGAGTTGCACCGATTATTAGTCAAACTAAATCCACTTTTTGTGACATGGACTATATGATGTACTAGAAATGCTATTTGCACAATCAGATTAGACCGATATTGCATGTAATGATTAAGCATGCACTAAACAATATGCAAAGAGTTTTAAAAGACCACAGTTTAAACTATAAGCAATCTGAAATCAGAAACCTTCATTCTGATTTGTTCAGTATGGCTCCTGTTGGTTCCTTTGGTTCTAGAATAGGACTAGTAAAACAGGTGTCCTGGAAGCATCCACGGAGCTACAAAGTGAACGCAGATGGATCTTCTTTGTGAAATCCTTTAGTTGAAGGTGGATGAATAGTCATTAGAAATGGCTAGGGGGAAGTGGTGCTTGCCAGATCTGTTTATCTTCACCAGAAAGACCAGTTTGGAAGCAGAAACATTGGCTCTGATTGAAGAATGCAGGCTACATACCTTGAAGGGATAGGGGAACAACAAGTTGAGGTGGACTCACTGGTGCTTTTAAAGCTTTTCACAAAATAGTATCAAATCCATGGAAGTTAGAACACCTAATCATAAACATCTGGCAGCTTGTAAATGATTTCCCTTCTTCTTCTATTTCTTTTGAGCACATATATACATAATCAAACTCTGTGGTTGATGCTCTAGCTAGAATTGCAAGTAGGGATAGACATAGCACTTATTAGACACGAACCTCTATCTAGTTAAGTTAAAGGACTAGTAACGCTGGATTGTAAGGGAGTTCCCTATTTGAGAGTATAGTTACTGCTGATTATTTTGTTTACGTTTCAGGCGCAAGGCCAGGTATTGGGACTACACAAGAAATAAATTTATTCAAACTGGATGGGAAGCACCAACGAAAGAAATCAGTTTCAACTGCTGCATGTGAAAAAGGATTATAGTGACTATAATAGTCATTGTTATCTACATAACTTAGGTCTTTATTAGACTGCAATAGTGTATTTGTTTCCCGTGCTTGTCGACGGAGTTAGGTTTCACAATGCGATCCTTAAACTCGGAGTGTTTTTTATTTTACATTTTACTCAGTAATGAGAACACCGGTTATTTTAATATTAATTGTTTAAAAATATAAGAGAAATACTTGTGTAAGGGGGTCTTACGATAAGCCAATGACCTAATTCTCCATGTTTTGGGCCCAAATTAGTAATTAACTTATTTTTATCTAGAATACAAATGCTCTCACTTCTCTCTTAAATTATAAATCCGGTCACTGAAATCCAAGCCTAAACAGTTATTATTCTAGTCGTTATCGGCAAACTGACACAAAAACGGTCGTTTAACGCCTAGCCCATGGCGGCTCCTCCGCCTTGGGAAGGTGGCGATATCGCCGGAAAAACATTCTGCGACGCCGTTGCCCCCAAAAGCCAACCACTATCCACAGCCCTTCCTTCCAATCCTGAGATCAAACCCATCTCACACAGAGTTAATGGGAAAATTGCCTGCATATATACACCAGAAGCCATTGAGACCTTTGCCAGTTACTATACAAATGCCCTCATCGGCAAATTCACCAGCCGCAAGCCTTCGTCGGAGCAGATGCAAAAAGCTTTTCAGGCGATGGAGTTCGCCGGAAAATATCAGATAGGGTCCCTCAACTTTCGACACATACTCATCCGAGTCGAAGACAAGCAGGGTTATCATCGATTCTGGATGCGAGCTGTTTGCAGCATTGGAGGAAAACCGATGAAAGTTCTAAAGTGGTCGCCGGATTTCTCAACTGACACTGAATCCTCCATCGTTCCGGTGTGGGCAACCGTCCATAAACCGCCAGTCCTATATTACAACACCACTGCCATCCAAGATATGGGGAATCAGATCGGAGTGTTTGTGAAGATGGATGCAGCAACTGCATCTCTCACCAGACCATCAGCAATCAAAATCTGCGCTGAGGTAGACTTTCTCCAACCTATCTCTTCATCAATCATTATAGGCATCCCAACAAAATATGTTGAGTGTGATATTGAGTATGAGAACGTCCCCCTGTACTGCACTTACTGCCAAAGAATAGGCCATGATGATAACAATTGTGGATTTTTGCACCCTGAGTTAAGGAAAAGTAGGAAGAATACAGTTAAGAAGCCTATTGAGCAGGGATGGAAGCCAAAAGACAATGCTCAAGGATCTGGATTGTCAAGAGTACAGAAAAACCAAGTGCTCCAAGAGCAACAGGAGGCTGGAAGTAACCAACTAGTTGTAGCTCCCCAATTGCACACTCTACTAGGTAGCACTAGCCACAGTACCAATCCCATAATACAAACATCAGAACCAAAAAGCCAGCCACAAGACCTCAACCCCCAAAAGAGCCAAACATCCATTGACACTCACTCAGAAAATCCCAGCCATGAATTAACCAAAGCACCACATACTTTCACTCCTCCAACCAATATACTACAGCTTACCAACAGAACCACCCAGCCACCATTTGATTCCTATGATGATCTCTGCATTTCCAAACCAAAAAGAAAGGACCCCAGAACAAATGACCTGGCTCTAGTTCCATACAACCCTCCAAGGGAGGTCCAAACTTCTAACACTTTTCAGGCACTACAAGATTATGAGGATGAGAGCAGCTCTGATGCTTTTGAGGAGGCAGCAAGTGACTTGGACTCAGGACAAGGGAAGGAAAACAACAGCAATGAAGACACTGGATCAGTTCAAGGTAATATCTCTACAACTGTAAGAAAGAGGAGTAAAAGAGGTATGCCAGAGGGAGGTAAAACAGTAGAACAATGGCTTAGATCATCACTTAAATCAAAAAAGTCTAGTTAATGATTAAACATAACATAATAGGAAATGCATTAGTCTGGAACATAAGAGGGTACAAAAAGTCTGTAACAAGGCTTCAAACCCTGATTAGAGCACATAAGATAGATATTGCATGTATTATAGAGCCTATGCAAATCAGCATAAATATAACTCAATTGGAATTTGATTTAGAATTCCAAAATGCCATGCCTGCACAAAATGCCAAAATCTGGATTTTTTGGAAAAATAATGTTTTTGTAAATATTTTGCATCAGTCTGATCAGTTCATTCTAGTGTCTGTAAATATTATATCTACAAATATTGTGTGGAATTGTTGTTTTGTTTATGCAAAGGTTACCAGAATTTTGAGGGAGGCTCTCTGGGAGGATATCAAGAGCTTGCCAAAAGCACCCACTTTGTTTATTAGTGACTTTAACACAGTGGCTGCTGCAACTGAGAGGAAAGGGAGGCACCCCCCACCAGCAAGAAGTATAAGAGATTTCAATGCTATGATTTCAGCTATGGATTTGATGGAGGTTAAGACTGTAGGGAACCCGTTCACCTGGACAAATAATAGAACAAAAGAGGATCTGCTTCATCAGAGATTAGATAGAGGGTTGTGTACCTCAGATTGGAATGACCAATTTCCTTGGTAGATTGGGCTGGATCACGCTTGGTAGTTCTTTGATCCAATTTCCTTTAGCTCCTTCGAGGCGCTTCTTGATGCCGCTTAACAAGGTTCGGTTCGTAACCTCTACTTGGCCATTAGCTTCTAGATAATATACCGAGGTGAGCTTCTGGTGTATGCCATACTCGTTACACCATTTCTTGAAGGGGTCATTAGCAAATTGTGCTCCATTATCGGTCCCTATGTATCTTGGGATGCCATAGCGACACACGATATTCTTCCAGAAAAAGTTGATAACTGTCTTGCCAGTTATGTTGGTCAAGGCTTCAGCTTCCACCCATTTTGAGAAATAATCAATGGCCACAATGAGGTACTTGTAGGAAAAGGTCCGACGAGATCTATTCCCCATCGGACAAATGGCCAGGATTCTTGGATGGTAATCATATTCTCTTGTGGCACGTGGATCATCTTAGAAAATCTCTGACACTGGTGACAAGAATCGATATATCTTTTGGCGTCTTGTAGAATCGTAGGCCAAAAATAACTCATTTGTAGGAGATTTCGGGTGACGGTACGCGGATCTTGGTGGCTACCGCAGACTCCTTCATGTGCTTCTTGTACTAAATGTTCAGCGTCGGAAGGCCCAACACACTTGAGTAAAGGTTGGAGGTATCCTTTCTTGTATAGGATGCTGTCGTGGATGACATATTTTGGAGCCTTAACTCGGACCTTCCGTGCTAGGTGCTTGTCCTCGGGAAGGGTACCCATTTGGAGGTATTTAATGTAGAGGTTCATCCATGTGTCTGAGATGTCAACAGCCATGATTCTACTCTCTTCGTAACTTCTCTTCGCCAGGGTTTCTATTAGCAATTCTTGAGAAAATCTTATGTTGAGGTCCGAGGAGGCAAGTTTGCTAAGTGCATCAGCCTTACGGTTACCTACTCGGTGGATATAATTCAGCTCATAATGTCGGAATTGATTTAGGAGAGGCTTAACTATCTCGAGGTATTTCTAGAGAATGTACTCTCGAATTTCGTATTCGCCTTTAACCTGTTGAACCACGATATGTGAGTCACTGAAGATTTCGAGGTTCTCGACCTCAAGGTTCCTTTGCAAGTTTTAGCCCCGTAATGAGGGCTTCATATTTGATGTATGCCGGACACCAACACTTCGACGACGAACCAGACTCACGAACTGATCTGCAAAACAATGGTCTTGGGTGTCCTGGGGGCCTTGCCCTTTCACTCGGGCGCTTCGGCTGGGGTATTCAACTTCAGACATCGAGTTGAAAACTCGTTGAGCAGGTGCACAGGATCAGATCGGAGACAAAGTTCGGCGACATCGTCAATTGACACGATGTCCCACTGGGCGTGCCACTTGATGTATGGCAGCCACCGGCACTCGACGACGAACTCAGCTCACGAACGGATCTGCAAAACAAAGCCTCGGTTGTCCCGAGGATAGACACTCCGACGCTCAAGTTAGTATGATGCGTAAGGCGTATTGTATGTAGGATCAGATAGAAAAGGTGTACCAAACCTTTGGGTATTTATATGGTTACAATCCGTAGATCACCAAGATATGTATTTCTGGTATGAATACAACTCTTATGGGAATAGTAGTTGTATTACCATGTATAGAAAAAGTATATTTAGGTCATGGTTGTATTACCATGTTTAGGAGGATGTATATTTTTTGTAGAACATTCATAATATACGCATTCCTTATAAGCATTTGGATTGATGGACCCGTGGATCCATCCTTCGTGTAACTCGAGCCCATTACCCTTCTCGGGCCCTGGTCCGAGACTAAATGAGACCCGGAATACGAACCACAGACTTCACAAAGTGCGGGTTCCAGACATCAATCAGTAGGCACAAAAGATGGCATCAAGGGCTATGATATTTTGTTCCTTTTTCGCATCTTCATGCTTCTCTGAGTTTTAGATATTTTAATTCTCAAAGTGAATAGAATTTCTTGTGCTCTAGTGGAGATATTTGAAATTTAGAATCCTTCATTCTTAATCTCTCATGAGTAGAACGTGTTAGATCACATGGTCGATACTATATAATCTACTATCCATCAGTACACAACTCAAGGTATAGAAGTTCCGGTTGATAATATTGAGATCAAATTGTGAATTAAATCATCAGGAGACTGTGTTCAGATTTGTATGTTATGGAAAAGAAACTGAGAAAGTTTCACTAGTTATTTGATTCATTTTTCTTTCTGATACAACTGGAATCACTATCCTTATCCGTTCAAAAGGTCTAATTTTATAAGGTTCCAGAAGGAGATTGGAAATCCAGCGTCAGTAACAAACTACAAGCTATTAATTAATTACAAATTACAATAAAATTGAAAGTAAAAAACTTACATAATCATCATGGTCATATTTGAGAAAGATTCATATGCTCAAAATTTAAAAATAGACAATTCCTGATGATGAAAAAGCAATGCAGGAAGATTCAAAGAGCGTCTGTGGTATTCCAATACTAAAAGAGCTTCATGGAAGATTATCCATTTTCCAACCTTTGAGAAGAGATTTCCCAGTAGCATTTCTATTTTTTTTACACACGGAATATCAAAACGACAATCTGTTCTAACTTCTAACAGAAAGTATCGAAAATTCCATGCATTATTTTCTAGCTATATGCATACAAATCATTTCAACTGTAATGAATTCAACATGGGCATCTATTACTTTAAGTCACTTAGTGATTTTAAAATCTGAAACTGCGCACATTTAAAAAGCATGTGAGAATAAAAGAAATGAATTGTATATAGATTAATCCAACTTAACATTTGGCATAACAAAAACTAAAAAACCTTACACAATATTCTTGTTTGTAAAACTTTAAAGAAAATAATTCATATTGTAAAGCTTTAAGAAAAATGAGTGGTCTGAATGCTGCAAAGCCAAACGATTACGTGAGCTTCGTTTAGCGGAAAAATTGCACCTGTACGTAAAATCGTCCATCCGTACATTTCGAAAAATCACAGATACACAAATCTTCTTCTCGGATGAGGTTTGCCCGACACAGTTTTCTCCAACCTCCTTTATAAAAACAGCGACCATCTGCCCATTTATTAAGTTCTGCATCCCACATCCTTCCAACAGAATCGCAAAGCACTATGAATTGGGGAAGATCAAGTTCATAGAATTTGATTATTTCAGCTGGAACATGCTGAAACGAAAACAATATTGATGAATTATTACTAAATAATACCTCTCATTCAAATATATAATAATTTCAATAAAATTGTATAAGTTAATAGAGAGAGATGACGTACCAGTTCATCCCACCTATTTTTTCTTATTTTCGTAACGAAATGTGGATTTTCTGGTGGAGAAATTCTTCCAGAAGAGAAAAGATCGAAACCAAATGGATCTATTCGCTTTTTCTTCGTTGCTCCATGATCATCTGACCAAATGTTTATTATATTTTAAACAAGCACCAGAAATGTAATAATGAAAATCACTTCATACATTATTATTCTTGTTTTGTTAGTCTTCATTTCAAATTAATATCTGATTCACACCATGTAACTAACATAAATTTTGTACTTTTTTATTCATGTTATAAAAGAGATGACCTTTTATATATAATTTCAATAAGTACATGCTATTCAACTTGGAAAAAACCAGTAAAAGGATTTTGTTTCCAAAAATAATGTAAAAATTAATATAATTCAATTTACTCACCGGCTACATCTTGAGTTTTCTTGTTGTACATGAAGTGGTGTGAGGAACGATCTTTGTTCAGGTTTTCAATTTCCATATAGTATTCTTCATCTTCACGTTCATCCCTCTTATTATAGATAGATTTTCTTGCTCCCTTCTTGTTGTAAGATCTAAATCCTATTAGAGTGAAGATGATAAATAAAATATGGAATACAAATAATTATGAAGTATTTTAATATCCAAATAATATGAAAAGTTAAGCTAAATTTACCGGCTAAATAATGAGTTCGCTTGTAAATTTTGGGGTTGTGTGCCGAACGACTTTTTTTATGGTTGGAAGTTTCTGTAAAATATACTCCATCTTCATAGCTTGAATAATCTTCTTTCCTTGCATCATAGATAGATCTTCTTCCTTTTGTTTGGATGTAAGAATCAAATCCTAGAAAGATTATAAATGATAAATGAAAATATAAAGTGCAAATCCTAAAATAAAATAAAAGTTTACCGTCAGTTTGGGCTCGCTTATGGGCCTTGGGGTTGCATGAATAATGATTTTTGTTCAAGTTTCGGGTTTCTATAAAATGTTCTTCATCATTATCATATGATTCTTCATCTCTCATGTTGTAGGTAGGTCTTCTAGTTCTCTTCTTTTCAAAAAAATCAAATCCTTAAAAAAGTAATAGAAATATGATAGTAAAAATGTGAAATAAGAATTACTTTCATATATAATATAAAAGGATGTATTCTAAATTTACCGGCTACATCATGTTTTTTCTTGGAGGACTTGAGGTTATGTGAGGAATGAGTATTGTTCATTTTGTTAGTTTTCATAAAATTTTCATCGTTGGATTCTTTTTCCATCGAGTTATATATAGGCGTTCTTCCACCTTTCTTGTCGCAAAATTCATAACCTATACAAGTAAAAAAAGATGTATTGATTACCAGTGAAGTAAAAATGATAACAATAAACACATGACTTACAAACCACCATAAACATTTATTTTATTAAATAAAAAAGTAAAAATTTGAGATAATATAAATAAATAAATGTAACTATACCGACTAAATATTTTGTTCGCTTGCTAGGGTTTGAGTGATGTAAAAGCCGATTTTTGTTTTTCATAACTTTTTTTTTGTCTTCCTTTGCATTAATGATGAGTTTATCTTGATCCTCATAATCTGATTCTTCTTCACTCACAAAATTGCAATGTCGTTTTTCTTTCTTCTTGTCATAATAATAAAATCCTAAAAATAAAATATTATAAACATATATGATGTTCAAATCACCGTAGAAACTGGTAATTTGAAAGTGATTAATAAAAAATAAGATTATATACTTACCACCTAAACCTTGAGTTTGATTGATGTACCTTGAGTTATGTAAAGAAAGATTTTTGTTATAGATGCTCCTTTTCCCAATATATTTCTTATATTCAACTTCTGATTCTTCAACGTGATTCTTTCCCGTGACAATCTTTCCCTTTTTATCACAGGTATCAAACCCTAGTAATAAAGTTAAGAATGAAAATACATTATAAGGTATAAAACATCATGTAAACACCTAAAAAATAAAAATAAGAATGTGAGATATAAATTACCTGCTAAATCACGAATTTGCTTGTGAGAGATGGAGTAATGTGCATAATCTTTTTTTGAGGAAAATCTCTGCGTTACAAAAATTAAGGATCACATTTTGACTAATTAAATTTAAATTAATTATTAACAATGATGAGATAATATTACAATAAGAAATAACAATAATAGAAATAACTATAGCATAAAAATAAAGATAAGCTTTGAAGAGAAGTTTGGGTGGAGCACCATAAAACCATTCTTAAAACTTGATGATGAAAGTAATAATATTAGAATCACGGCATCAGAGTTAGGGCTACACAGGTAGTTGCACCTCAAAAAATATTTGATTCACCTTGAAAAACCTATCTTATACATTTTTTTCTCTCTTTTTGGCTATACTACTTTTCCGAATATAAAATATGAATTATTAATTTTTAAGATAAATATGTCCATTTAACACAAAAGTTATAAATTTTGAATAAAATAAACATTTGGTAAAATTGATAAGGAGTGGGGGTTGAGCAGCCGCACACCCTTACCCTTGAATAGAGGATATGAGTACAATCGTTTCCACTGAGACACGTGAAATTAAATTTGACAGAGATTAAAATGATCCACTCATTATCCAATAACCAAGGAGTATAGGTCAGCAATTGTATATAAAAAAACGACTCACCAATGTTTTATTGTAGAAAGGGGAAAATTCTTGTTGAGTGTTGTCTCGGAACACTGAATTAATCCCATTTCCGTCTCCTCTGTTCATGCTTGATTCGAGATGAAATGAGCAATAATGTGTAGCTCTGAAGAATTTCTTAGATTCGAGTGTTGTAGCTCTGGAGAAATTGTTGATTGATTCGGGAGCCTATGAAAACCCTTTATAGCATTACAAAACGTTCCAATATAGAACATTGCTCAAAAAGTGATTGCTAAAGAAAAGTCAATGCAAAAATATTCATTTGTATTTAATTAGTGTAAATGCAATAGGTGCAAGTAGAAAATTCTAGAATAAATCATCCGATTTAAATGACAAAGATAATATCTTATTTCCGAAAAGTGAATTACTATATTTGTTGGTGGAGATTCCTTAATGTATAGATAATATAATAAATTTGTATAAAAAAATGAAGAAAATACAAGTAAAATTAGGTGGCAGTTAAATGTTGATATTTGAACCAAATTAATTGGTATAATTAACTATATAATTCTATTTGTTAAAAATATACCATCACGTAATCTTTATATGTTTCGAAAAATACCAAAATTTCAAAATCCACCCTCTTTCCTAACATGCATTTTATTTATTACCTTTCCTAACAAGCATATTACCAGATGGAACGCTTTCTTTCCAGATGTATAGCCCAAAAACACGAAGTATCAACTCCTTGACGCAAACTTGTCACAAGGTCGAGGAAGAACGAAAGTGAAGAATAGGTAACCAAAATCACAAATTGTAGAGTAGTCTGGTTATGACCATAAAGTAGCTCAAACGGAGAACGGTCATTAAGCAAAGGTGATGGAGTGCGATTGATGATGTAAGCAGTAGTTTGAGTGCATTCTCCTCAAAATCGAATAGGCAAATGAGCTTGGAAGCGTAATGCGCGGGCGACTTTGAGGATGTGTCTACGCTTGCGTTCAACACGGCCATTCTGTCGAGGTGTGTAAACACAAGAGGTCTCAAACAGGAATCATTCTTCCGCAAAGTATGGCTTGAGAGGCACAAAACTGAGTTCTAACGAAAGCACAAAATTGTTTGAATCTAGTAGCTACATCAGACTTTGCAACTAACAGATGAATCCAAACTGCTCTAGAAAAATCGTCAACAATAGTCAAAAAATGATATGGTCCAACAGATGATGGAGAGTTGTAAGGGCCCCAACAATCAAGATGTACTGAATAAAATAAATGAGTTGCTTGAGATAGACTAACAGGAAATGAATGTCTACAATACTCTGCCCGATGACAGGTGGAGCAAGGAACAGAGTTATTGTTGCTCAAGTGTAAGGATGGAATCGAAGACAGCACCGGAGAGGAAGTATTGCCAAAACGATGATGCCACAAAGAAGAAGACGAAGAATGACAGCAGACACAACTCCATTCGGCGGCGGCTGAGTTGGGATTGATAGCCGAACGTTGTCCTCCAAAGTCCAAAGCCATTAAATTCCACTATATTGTTCACCCACGCCAGTCACTGCACTCGAGCTGATTTTCTGCAAAATACAATAATATTCATCAAGCAAGGCTAAACATTGTAAAGAGCCAAGTAATCTGGAGAATGAAAGTAAATTGCTACGTAGTTAACGAATATATAACACTTGGTGGAGAAAAATATCCCCAAAATGTAAAGAACCATAGTCGAAGGCAGCTGAAATTGATCCATCAGAAACGTGCATGTTAATGGATGAATCAATAATAGTAAGATCAGTAAGAGTACCTGTGACAGAAGAGCCAGTATCAAGGATCCAAGGTAAGTGAAGCTTTCCTGCATATTGCCAGAGGAGGTATGATTAATCAACAAACGTTAAACTGAACTCCATTTTTGATCGGAGGGATGTTGACCGATGGAAAAGAAATCAAAAGGAGGACGACTAGTGAAAGCAAAAAAGCTAGGAGGTGGTGGTAAAGCAAGCGGAGATGTGGCAGCGGAAGCGACGAAAGGTGTTCCCGGCGGCAGACAGCGGTTACCAGCAGTAGCTAGTGGTAGACAGTTGAGCTCCTGCACAGGACTTCCAATAAGCCTGGGAAGATTTCTCGAGGTTGACCAAGTGATTGAGTTATTCCTTTTTAATGACAAGAAGCTTCAAGTTGGAGGTGCTTCTCAAGATTGGTGGATTCATGAATCATGATTAGAGGCAAAGGTGATGGTTTGAGAAAAAAATGTCGTTGATGATTAGGGTTTAGGGGAAGTAACGGACGGACGTTCTGGGTGTAGAACCGACATAAGGGAAGAAGAAATAAAAAATATACAAAAATTAATCTTTTAGGTCTCAGAAATTTTTCGCTCTTGATACCATGTAAGAAAAATGCATTCAACAAAAATATTGTGAAGATGAAACAAATTGGAACAAATGGGAAATGAAGTGAATGTGAATGGTAAAGTGAGAAGAGAGCATTGAGATTTTTAGTTTGTGGTGAAAACCTCAGAAGCGGGCAGTGATCGTACAAACATTCGCCGATGTTCCATTAGCATGTGTTGTTGTTTGGGTCGCCGACGTTGATGTCGATCGATTCCAATCTGATTTTGTAACTTATTTGTCGATTAGGCCGTCTAAAATTGATAAGTTCAATCATCGATTCGGCCGTTTGATATTGATTCAATGGTGGTGCGGCAACGGTGGATGGTGGTGCTGGTGGTGCGGCCACATATGATGGTGGTAGGGGCGGCGAATGGTGGCGCTGGGAGTTGGTGACGATGACAGATGGTGGTGGTTGTGGTGGCTTGTGGTGGTGGTGATTTAATAATGATGATGATGATGTATGATTATGATAAATTTTTAAATAATGATGATGATTTTAGTGCTAATGGTGATGGTGATGATATAAGGGTGATGATTTTGATGCAATCGAAAATAATTGATGTTGGTGATAATTATATAATGATGATGAAAATTGATAGTGGAAATGGTGATGGCGAAGACGGCGATGAGTAAATGATTTGACGACGAGAAAGATGATTTTATGATATGATGTCTTAATGGTGGTTATGATGATCTGATATTGAAGATTGATGATTAATGTCGGTTATATAGGCATTGATTGTTATGATAATTTGATGTTGATGATTGATGATTTTTGTCGGTTACGATAATTTGATGATTGATAAATTTTTTATCGATGATCGAATGGATTTTACTATCAGATTGATGACGAGCATGAGTAGTATTTGTGACCGGGTATATCTATAAATATATATAAGAGGATGATGTAAACAAGGTCAATTCGACGATCCAAGCTACGTTTCTGCGAGAATCTAGTTTCACGATTTGACGATTTGATTATTGTGTATATTTTAGTTAATATTTGATGTTTATGATTGATAATGTTTAATTTTGCCTAAACAATCAGCATTCGTTCATGACAAAGTGCTAGCTGACAATGTGTTATTGATGCATGAACTTATTGAGTTTTGAAATACTAAAACCGGAGGTTCCAATATTTTCTTTAATCTAGACATGATGAAAGCTTTTGATAGAGTGTCATGGGTTTTTCTAGAGTGATATTTGGAATGGAACTAGGATAATTTGCTGCAATTGTGGGAATTTCGAGGATGAATTACGACATGTTTTTAATGATTGTGCTGTCATTCAGAGAATCTGGTCACATCTTAATAATCTATTGGATCTCACTTCAGAATATTTTGCACACCTGTGGAATTGGATGTTTTAGTAACGGAATCTGTTAGTAAGATCTGAGTTGCACCGATTATTAGTCAAACTAAATCCACTTTTTGTGACATGGACTATATGATGTACTAGAAATGCTATTTGCACAATCAGATTAGACCGATATTGCATGTTATGATTAAGCATGCACTAAACAATATGCAAAGTGTTTTAAAAGACCACAATTTAAACTAGAAGCAATCTGAAATCAGAAACCTTCATTCTGATTTGTTCAGTATGGCTCTTGTTGGTTCCTTTGGTTCTATAATAGGACTAGTAAAACAGGTATCCTGGAAGCATCCACAGAGCTACAAAGTGAACGCAGATGGATCTTCTTTGTGAAATCCTCTAGTTACCTTCACCAGTGGTGCTTGCCAGATCTGTTTATCTTCACCAGAAAACCAGTTTGGAAGCAGAAACATTGGCTCTGATTGAAGAATGCAGGCTGCATACCTTGAAGGGATAGGGGAACAACAAGTTGAGGTGGACTCACTGGTGCTTTTAAAGCTTTTCACAAAATAGTATCAAATCCATGGAAGTTAGAACACCTAATCATAAACATCTGGCAGCTTGTAAATGATTTCCCTTCTTCTTCTATTTCTTTTGAGCACATATATACATAATCAAACTCCGTGGTTGATTCTCTAGCTAGAATTGCAAGTAGGGATAGACATAGCATTTATTAGACACGAATCTCAATCTAGTTAAGTTAAAGGACTAGTAACGCTGGATTGTAAGGGAGTTCCCTATTTGAGAGTATAGTTACTGCTGATTATTTTGTTTACGTTTCAGACGCAAGGCCAGGTGTTGGGACAATACAAGAAATAAATTTATTCAAACTGGATGGGAAGCACCAACGAAAGAAATCAGTTTCAACTGCAGCATGTGAAAAAGGATTATGGTGACACGATGTCCCACTGGGCGTGCCACTTGATGTACGGCAGACACCGGCACTCGACGACGAACTCAGCTCACGAATGGATCTGCAAAACAAAGCCTCGGTTGTCCTGAGGATAGACACTCTGACGCTCAAGTTAGTATGATGCGTAAGGCGTATTGTATGTAGTATCAGATACAAAAGGTGTACCAAACCTTTGGGTATTTATATGGTTACAATCCGTAGATCACCAAGATATGTAATTATGGTAGGAATACAAATCTTATGGGAATAGTAGTTGTATTACCATGTATAGAAGAAGTATATTTAGGTCATGGTTGTATTACCATGTTTAGGAGGATGTATATTCTTTGTACAACATTAATGATATACGCATTCCTTATAAGCATTAGGATTGAAGGACCCGTGGATCCATCCTCCGCGTAACTCGAGCCCATTACCCTTCTCGGGCCCTGGTCCGAAACTGAATGAGACCCGGAATACGAACCACGGACTTCTCAAAGTGCGGGTTCCAGACATCAATCAGTAGGCACAAAAGATGGCATCAAGGGATAAGATATTTTGTTCCTTTTTCGCATCTTCATGCTTTTCTGAGTTTTAGATATTTTAATTCTCAAAGTGAATAGAATTTCTTGTGCTCTAGTGGAGATATTTGTATTTTAGAAACCTTCATTCTTAATCTCTCATGAGTAGGAAGGGTTAGATTACATGGTCTATATTATACAATCTACTATCCATAAGTACAAAACTCAAGGTATAGAAGTGCCGGTTGATAATATTGAGATCAAATTGTGAATTAAATCATCAGGAGACTGTGTTCGGATTGGTATGTTATGGAAAAGAAACTGAGAAAGTTTCACTAGTTATTTGATTCATTTTTCTTTCTGATAAAGCTGGAATCATTTTTCTTATCCGTTCAAAAGGTCTAATTTTATATGGTTCCAGAAAGAGATTGGAAATCCAGCGTCAGTAACAAACACCAAGCTATTAATTATTTACAAATTACAATAAAAATCAAGTAAAAAACTTACATAATCATCATGGTCATATTTGAGATTAATTCATATGCTCAAAATGAGAATAACATTCATCTGGATGATCCTGATATAAGCCTTATCAGGCACCAATAAGATAATGACACGTGTACAATTGTAATGTTTTAATTGGTTAAGATATTTTTAGTAAAGTTCTAAAACCCTAATTTAGAATGCTTAAACCCGTCTGTGTAATGATTGAACACGTGGCCCAATCAAAAATTAGTTAAAGATGATGTGTCGTTATTTAATTGGTGCCTGATATTGCCAATATCAGGATGATCCTTATATATATTAAACTGATAATATTATATCCCGAAAGATATATGTTTGGACATACATGAGAGACCAGAGGTTGAAGTTTAACTTCTTAATGAATCTTTTGACAAAGTACATATGCATGTGTACGATTAAAAAGATTCACTTATATGTAATGCGAAGCATAGCCGCTTCAAGAAGCCCGGACTTGGCTTTGTATGCACTCATGAACGGATATGGACACATGGCTTGTATAGTGTCGATTTAGCTTTTGAGCTGTTTTGAACTTGTGCGTGTTTTATCTTCAAGTGTTCAAATGGGTTGAAGGGTTCAATCTTTTAGAAAACCCGATTCTCGAGCATTTGGAATGTGTAATTCACTAAGATGAAAATTCAATCTATAAGACATTTTCATTTATGCACTTGTTTGGTTTTGATGGATTGTTGGATTATTCGAGTCGAGGATTATACTTAAATGAGGGAGGATTGTTGGTGTTTTGTTTGAACACCGGTTTAATTTAAGTATAATTGGATTCGAGATAAAGAACTCGAGATGTTATAACAAGGTTGGTGGTGCGGACTGCACACTTGTAAAAAACTATCTACGAGTTTACGGTTCTAAGATAAATATTTATTTATTTATCTGTGTGGTTTATATTAAATTGAAGTGTTGCATCGATTCAGAATTAATTCTGAGAATAATATACGTGTATCAATTAACACAGTAACATTGGGTGCAGTTGTGTGTATGTGGTTACCAAACTGTTTTGTTATGGACTGGTACGTACATGCAGTTGGTTTTATGCGATTACCTGATTTGGTATGTATGCGTTTCCCTGGAGTTACCGATTGGTATGAATGCACAGTTGCATGCGGTTACTTGATATGTATGGAGTTACCACACCGTTGTCTGTACCGGTGTGGTACTGTGTAATGATTATACATATATATATACATGTGGTTTTTGATGTATGAGGAGGAAACACTGAAATATATAAACGACAATGAGAAACATAGATTTCCTTATATTATACGATCCACAAACACTAATACTCAGAGGCATGTTCTTGATTCCAGCCTAGAATCAAGAATGCAGAGATAGTTTTATCCTGCGAGGAATTTCGTGTAACCCAGGCTGATAGGGTCGAAATATTCTCAAAGGAAAGCGAGAGTGACTCTATCATTATCCAGCTATTATCCCAATCACCATATTGTCCCCATTGTTTATACCCAACAATCTGCATATCAGGATTCTCAAAATATAACTACATATCCAAAGTTATAATTTCATCATAAACAGTAAAATCAGATTTGGAAAGTTACAAAGTACTTGAATTTAGCACCTCGTATGAGATTGATAGCGACTCATATGAATTTAGCACCTCATAGTAACATTGGAATTTTGCAAACACCACCATTCTCCAGTTAATTTAACAACATATTACTTGAAAATAAAATTCAACACCTTGAGGAGTCGATGACAAGGACTGGAACGCGATCGAAAGTCGGGGTCTGATCGGCGGCAGGACGAATTAATTGTAGGCGGCAGTCACAGAGAAGCCGACAGTGGATGGGGTTTACCGCACGGAGTATATTCATTTTCCAATTAGATGAAGCAATTTATGGGGATAATCTGATAAAGAAAGAACAGCAAAGCGATGAAATTAATGATGAAACAGAGATTGAATCAATGCGGATTGAAGGAGGAGGAGAGGAAGAGCAGGAAAATAATGGTTTAGGATTTAGTAAAGAAATCGAACGGATCCAGGAAGAAGAAGTGATTAAGTTAAAAACATTAATCTTGTTAAATATGAAAAGAAAGAGATTTTAATTAGGCTGGATTGGGAAGAGGGAGAGGAAGAGTTGGAATAAGTATTTATTGGTTGTAATGAAAACGGTTAAGGTAATGGTGCGATTAATTTCAATTAACTGAGTCGGAGAGAAAAGAAATTTAGAAAATACTTATAGAAGAAATTGCCACGTGTCAATTTGTAGTTGATTGTAAAGAAAATTCAAAATGCTGAAAAAATACACATCAACAATTACCACTTTATTTTAAAGAGCAGTATTAATTTCTAGATTTTGCCGATGGATTACATGGCTAATCTGCTATATTCTGCTCTACATAATATGCTTAAATTAATTAATTAACTAATATCAAGCCATACATTTTCTAATTTTAAAAAATAAGAAGATGTTGTTTCGATTTTGTTGTTTCAAGATGTTGTTACATAATATGCTTGATGAAAGGTCATAGAACTGCACTAGAGAGCAGAAGAACAATGTATATATGGACTGGAAATTATACAATAAGGTAATATTATTATCTCTGAAATATTCCTTACATTTTGTACTGATTTCTTTCTATCTACTGAAAGCTACCACAAGAGCTTCTTAAATATGATAATTCTACACCTACATGGATGGTGAAATTACTACGAAAGAAACAAATTTATTAACTCTGTATGGACGTTTCTAACATCGAAACGATTGACGTCCGTATTTATTCTGAAAAACTGAACAAACGTAAGAAGTTTAGAAGTCACCTACTTGATTAGGAATTACTCCAACAATCACTCCCTTAATCAAGTTGGTCCAGCCTTTCTATGCCCAGCTTAGCTTTTTCCTCATGAAACTTTGTCCGCCCAAGAGGTTTAGTCAGTACGTCAGTAACCTGGTCTTGGGTATTGCACATGTTCCACCTTCAACTTCAAAGTCTCCACACATTCACGGATGTAGTGGTAACGAGTATCAATATGCTTACTCCTATCATGGTGCACGAGGTTTCTGGAAAAATCAATGGCAGATTTATTGTCCACATACAGCTTAAACATGTGTGGTTCTTCACCCTTCCATTCAGCCACCAAACGAGCCAACCAAACACCTTGACATGCAGCGGTTGCAACAACTACATATTCAGCTTTGCATGATGATAAAGTCACAATTCTTTGCTTTTGGGAAATCCATGAAACGGGACTGGTACCAATGAAGAAAAGCACACATGTAGTGCTTTTTCTATCATCGACATCTCCGGAATGGTCACTATCATTGTAGCCTACCAGCTCATCACCATCATTAGTTTCATAGAAACACCCCTCCGTAACAGACCCACCTACATAAAGTAGGATCCTTTTCACGGCTGCGAGATGCTCTTCATTCGGTCGTTCTATGTACCTACTTACAATGCCCACCGAATACGAAATATCTGGTCTAGTGTGCACAAGGTAACAAAGGTAACCAACAACACTCTGAAACATAGTGGCGTCGACCAACTGACTTGGCCCCTTTTTCTTCATCTTCAAACATTCTCCATTGGAGCATGACAAGAGTTACAACTGCTCATGCCACACCTCTCAGGTACTTAGCTGCATAATTTGTCTGACAAAGAAAAATGCCTCCACTTGTCTGCTTGACTTCAATTCCCAAGTAATAGCTAAGCAGGCCAAGATCACTCATACTAAAAACATTTTTCATTTTTTTTTTTGAATTTAAACACAATTTCTTCTTGTGAACCAGTAAAGATCAAATCATCTACATAAATTCCAACAAGCAAGAAATTTGTACCTACCATCCTTTTGTACATGGCATGCTGCAGTGGGTTTCGCTCAAAACCAAGCGATAATAGTGTTTGATCAATCTTAGAGTACCATGCCCTTGGTGCTTGACGAAGCCCGTACAATACCTTATTGAGTTTGAGCACTTTCTGCTCCTTCCCCTCAATCTCAAAACCATGTGGTTGAGCCACATAAACTTCCTCGGTGATGGATGTCTACGACCCGCACTTGATCACGAACTCCACTCACGAACTGATCTGCAAAAAAAGGTCCCCGGGTGTCCCGGGGATAGACACTCCGACGCTCAAGTCAGTGTTTTTGCTTATGGCGTAAAGTATGAGATTAGATCCGAGGTCTACCAAACCTTTAGGGTACTTAAATGGCTAAAATCCGTAGATCACCAAGATATGTATTTATGGTATGAATACAACTCTTATGGGAATATAGGTTGTATTACCATGTATAACAGAAGTGTATTTCAGACATGGTTGTGTTACCAAATTTAGGATAGCTGTATTACCATCTTTGAGAAGATGTATATTCCTTGTAGAACATTCATAATATACGCATTCCATATAAGGATTAGGATTAATGGGCTGATGGACCCATTCTCCGCGTATCTCGAGCCCACGACCCTTCTCGGGCCCTGGTCCGAGTATGAATGAGGCCTGAATACGAACCAGGGACTTATCAGTAGCCCCAAGGTAGATCTTCAGAATATAGAGTACCCTATCTCGAAGGTTGTTTGAGAGGCTTGCTTCTCGAGGGTAGACCAATAACTCGAGGGGGAATAAATCGGGGTGTTAAGCTCGAGGTATCCTTCTAAGACTGTCTTCTCGGGCTTAACCTTCTGAATATCTAGCTTCAAGTTCTTTCGTATTCCACCAGGACACGTGGATGATTGGATCTGAATATGCCTTCTTGAATTCTGAGGGGACTGACACGTGGTCTTGATTCATTGTATCTTCTGGCGGTGAGGAGGATCAACCTTCCAATTGCCTGCATCGTTTCGCGAGTCGAGGTAATTATTCCACTTAAATGCGTGTTAATTACTGGTTATATAACCAAGTAAATTTCCTTGTGTTTATCATCAATCTTCATCCAAGTATTTTGCGTTTTCATCTCTGCAAAAATTCTCAACCAAACTCTTGTCTTTCTTCATCGTCTTCTTCTCATAACCTTTTTCCCCCCATTCTCTGTATTGCCATGTCCTCAGCAAATTCTAGCATTCCCTCTGACAATGGAGAGAATGTCCTCGTGGCTCGTGACTTACGCACTTTATTCCTGGAAGTTGATTCTGGGAAACTGATGGAGGTTACCATTGCTACGCCGCTGCAGGCGGTAGCTGTAGTGGCAAACGACGGTACCTCCGGGTCAGAGGTAGACCCTAATGTGGAGCCCCATGTTGATAAACGGGTTCCGGCCGCCGAAGGTGTGAATAACGTCACCAGGGTGGTCGACGAAAATACCCTGCAATTTTTGAAGTCATGCAGGTTGTCGTACCCCATCGAGGCCGATTTGAGGCTCGAGGACAAGACCACTCCGTTCAAGGATCTTGTGAGCCCCACTCGAGGGGTAGTATATGGCAGGTTCTTGCAACAGGGCTTGAGTTTTCCCTTCCCCCTGTGTTTTCACAGTTTCTTCAACACCATCGGCTTCACCCTTGCCAGATTCATTCCAATGTGGTGGTGACAATGGTGGCTTTCATCTCCTGGTGCTCCCGGAATGACTATGAGCCAAGGCTAGATCTGTTTAGGAGCTTGTTCAAGCTGTTCTGCTTCAAGGATCGCGAGCACATTACCCTTACTCCTAGAAAGGGCAAGGTTTTCACTTTTCCTGACAATAGCGGCAAGTGGGAGGACATTCGGCTAACCTTTGATCGAACAAAATATGAGGTTCCTGATTGGAATCTGAAGCTGAAGCACACTGTGCCTCTTGATGTCTATGAGAAGCCTGTTCATTTTGAAGGAAAAGATTGTCTTTCAGGAGGGAGGTTTTGTGCGGGGTGCTCATGGCTCGGTGTGGCAGTGGTCTGCTATCACCTATTCTTATCTGCTAGACGTTCCACGATCCAAGTCCATGTCTATTTTCCTGAAAAAGGATCGAGACTGGACCCTCCCTGATAAAATCCAGGGAGAAAAGAAGAAGGGTAAGAAACAGGCTTCTAGGAAATCACCCCGAAGTCAGGGTGAATCTTCTTCCAGTCAATCTTCTTCGGGTAATTTCTGTTTCAAATCATCGCAGTTGTTTGATATATTTCTTTTACCTAGCGTATTTACGCTCTTCCTTATGTATATACCTTCTCCTCCAAAGAAAAGATCAAGAAAGGGAAGGCCAATCTCCAGGTTATAGATGAAGAGGCAGAGGAGGTGGAATCTGAGGCTAGGGAGTCTTCAGATAATGATGAATCTGACCTTGAACTGGTGATATCCAAAGATACTCCTCTGAAGAAACTGAAGTATTATCTGGATTGCCCAAAGGAAGAGGATGGTCAGGCTTCTCGAAGGTCTTCCAAGAACTATCCCTTCGTTGCTGGGGTAATTATCTCTCCCATTCTGCTATATGAGTTTCTCAGATATCAAGTTCTTATATGTCTTCCACTTTCACAGTTGATGGCGGATCTGTCCACAGTGGGAGGTCGAGCTAACGACGTGATTCGTACTTTTCTGATTCTGTAACGGAGTTACATGCCAAGTGCCGGGCCTTCAGGGCGAAGAAAGATGAGATGGAAGTTGCTCTTTTGACTCTGACAGCCGAATCTGCCGCACCTACTCCTCTTGTTCAGGCGTCATCGGTAGTGACTCAACTGGAAGCCATGGTAAAACAGCTGGAGGCCGAGAAAGAGGACCTGCTGTTGGCAAAGAAATTCCAGGACAAAGAGTTGGAGACTTATCGGGATATTGCAGAGGAGCTGGCGCGAAATCAAGCTGCGGAGAAGGACCCAGAGGAGACCAAACGACTCCTAAAGCTTTGGAGTGCCTTCGTTGCTTGTAGCCCCGAGTTTCAGAGCCATAGGGAGGAGTATGGAGATTTATTCCATTCTTCTGAGCTGCATGCTATCTTGGGTGGCGTTCTGCAATTATGTCAGTCCGAGGAGGAGGTGAAGATGATGAAAGAAATATTTTCTCATCCCAATGCTGCTGATAAGCTTTCTGCTCTGACTGCTACACACTGGATTACTGGAGCCGAGTTTTTGGATGCCTTGGATCCCTCCGAGAAGGTAGTAACATCAGGAGATTTATTGAGGCTTATTAGAGCCAAATATCCTGACTTATCTTCTCTAGAAGAGGTGCTTGATCATTCTATTGGCAAGGTTGAATAGTTCCGGTAGGTTTGCTACCTTACTTGCTGGCATTTTTTAGTCAGCCTCGGTCTTCATGATTTATTGGAAAGGAGCACTAGCCTCGGTTGTTAAGTTCTCGCAATTATCCATGATGAATACTCTGCGAGCTTAATATTGTTTGGCTTCTTCCTTGGGTGTCTTTTGACAAGGCCTTTAATGTCACAGCGTGCAGAAAAGTTGACAATAGCCCATCTCTCCAGTGTCACTTCTGGTGAAGTCCTAGGAAACCCTATTGGGTATTTAAAAAGTACCATATTCTGATATAATAACATATTTGTTATGTCCTTTTTAGGTTCGAGGTTTAGCCTCTTATGTGCCCTTTTGAGGGTCTTGTTTAGAAGTATCATATTCTGATGTAATAACACATTTGATATGAACTATTTGTGTTCGAGGTTTATCCTCTATGTATGCCCTTTTGAGGGACTTTTTTAGAATTATCATATTCTGATGTAATAACACCTTTGATATGAACTTCGACTTTTGTTTTTGAGGTTTCTCCTCTTTATGTTGAGATGATTGATTCTCGAATATGTCTGCCCTTTTGGTCTATAGACCTCAATCAAGCACTTTTTGAAGTACTTTATCTCGAACCTATCTCTTTTATTCAAAACGATTGGCATTCGAATACTGGATCCAAACAACTGATAAGTTGACCAATCATATACTTTATAAAGTATAATGTTTTGAATAGCAATCAATGTTATGCTTAACACAACAATCCTCTTTTTAGAAAAGGAATTTAAGATTGCTTGTTATAAGGATAGGTATAAAAATGACTTCAATCTAAGTTTATAACTTTAAGAATTAGAAGCAAAGTAAATGGTGGGTTTAAGTTTGAGTACCCGTTTGTGCTAGAGCATACTTGTCTCGGACCTTGATGAGGCTTCTCGGACATTCTTTATAGTCCCGAACCTTTGTGAGGCTCTCCATTGAGTTATTATCTTCCGTGATACTTTCGTAAGTTAATCAAATTCCATCTTCGTGGTATAGGTTTCCCCTTCATGGTTTCCAAGAGGTAGCTTCCCCCTGGATGGGATTCTAGGACTCGATATGGACCTTCCCAGTTCGGGGCTAGCTTCCCTTCCACTTCTTTCTTGCTTTTTTCATTTAACCTCATCACAAGGTCTCCTTTCACGAAAGTGGTCGTGCCATCTTCATCATCTGGTTGAGAAGTACGGGCGGAGGGTACCCCAATCTCAATGGGGATGACCGCTTCGGACCCATAGACTAAGCTATAAGGAGTCTCTCCTGTTGTTGTGGCTGGTGTAGTTCTATGGGTCCAAGTCACACTTGGTAATTCTTTGATCCAGTTTCCTTTAGCTCCATCGAGGCGTTTCTTTATACCGCTTACCAAGGTGCGGTTCGTAACCTCTACTTGGCCATTAGCTTCTGGATGATATACCGAGGTGAGCTTCTGGTGTATGCCATACTTCGTACACCATGTCTTGAAGGGATCATTAGCAAATTGTGCTCCATTGTCGGTCACTATGTATCTCGGGATGCCATAGCGAAATACGATATTATCCCAGCAAAAGTTGATAACTGTCTTGCCAGTTATGTTGGTTAGGGCTTCAGTCTCTACCCATTTTGAGAAATAATCGAAGGCCACAATGAGGTACTTGAAGTTTCCATGGGCCGTAGGAAAAGATCCGACGAGATCTATGCCCCATCGAACAAATGGCCAGGATTCTTGGATGGTAATCATATTTTCCTGTGGCACGTGGATCATCTTGGCAAATCTCTGGCACTGATGGTAAGAATTGATATATCTTTTGGCGTCTTGTAGCATCATAGGCCAGAAAAAACCCATCAGTAGGAGCTTTCGGGTGACGGTACGTGGACCTTGGTGGCTACCGCAGACTCCTTCATGTGTTTCTTGTATTAAGTGTTCCGCGTCAGAAGGCCCGACACACTTAAGCAGGGGTTGAAGGTATCCTCTCTTGTATAGGATACTATTGTGGATGACATATTTCGGAGTTTTAACTCGGACCTTCCGTGCAAGGTGCTTGTCCTCCGGAGGGTACCTGTTTCGAGGTATTCAATGTAGGAGTTCATCCATGTGTCTGAGATATAAACAGCCATAATGCTACTCTCTTCGTAACTTCTCTTCGCCAGGGTTTCCATTAGCAATTCTTGAGAAGATCTTATGTTGAGGTCCGAGGAGGCAAGTTTGCTAAGTGCGTCAGCCTTGTGGTTACCTTCTCGGGGGATATGATTCAGCTCATAATGTCGGAATTGATTTAGGAGAGGCCTAACTATCTCAAGGTATATATGGAGACTGTACTCTCGAGTTTCGTATTAGCCTTTAACCTGTTGAACCGCGATTTGTGAGTCACATAAGATTTCAAGGTCCTCGACCTCAAGGTCCCTTGCTAGCTTTAGCCCCGAAATGAGGGCTTCAGATTCTGCTTCATTATTAGTGGCTCGAAAATCAAAATGGAGAACGTAAGGATGATCATTTCCCTCGGGGCTGGTGAGTAAGACTCCAACACCGCTTCCCCCCGAGTTGGAGGATCCATCCACATATAGTTGCCATTTTCCGGCGTCCGGAGTTGGGTTTGGTTTGTCGATCTCCACTGGTTCAACAGACTCCATTATGAAATCAGATAAGGCTTGGCCCTTGATGGCTGTCCGAGGTTTATATTGTATGTCATGTTCTCCCAACTCGATGACCCACTTCATCATTCGTCCCGAAGCCTCAGGCTTCTGGAGGATTTGCCTGATCGGGTAGTAGATTAGGAGGACTATTGTATGTGCTAGGAAGTATGGTCTCAACCGCCGAGAAACGTGGACGAGGGCTAATATCAAGCGCTCGAGGGGAGTGTATCTTGTTTCGGGCCCTGGTAAGGCCCTACTTACATAATATATGGGATGTTGCGATCCCTCCATTTCCTTGACCAATACAGCGCTGATGGCTAACTGAGATGCAAATATATATAAGTAAAGAGTCTCTCCTTTCTCTGGCTTTGACAATGACGGAAGTTGCCGAAGATGGTTTTTAAGCTCTTGGAAAGCTTCTCCGCATTCATGCGACCACTCAAATTGGTTTGCCTTCTTAAGAATATTAAAGAAAGGTAGATGTTTTTCCGCTCCTTTGGATAGGAAACGACTAAGGGCTGCCAGGGACCCTGTCAGCTTCTGCACGTCCTTGACGGTTTTTGGAGGTTGCATATTTTGCAAAGCCTCTATCTTCTCGAGGTTTACTTCGATTCCTCGATTGGATACCATATACCCCCGGAATTTTCCCGCTCCCACGCATATGGTACATTTAGCGGGGTTCAGCTTCAAGTTGGAGGCCCGTAACGTGTCGAAGGTTTCCTTCAGGTCTTCAAAGAAGGTGTCATAACTGCGGCTCTTTACTACCATGTCGTCCACATAAATCTCGAGGTTGCGCCCTATCTGAGATTTGAATAATTTGTCTACCAGTTGCTGATAAGTAGCCCCTGCATTTTTCAATCCGAAAGGCATCATCTTCTAGCAGAAAGTCCCTCTGTCGGTTATAAAGGAGGTTTTTTCTTTATCTTGCTCTGCCATAGGGATCTGATGATATCTTTTAAAGGCATCAAAGAAGGCTAGTACTTGGTATCCCGTAATCGTTTCCACTAATCGGTCGATCGAGGGTAAAGGATAACTATCTTTAGGAAAAAAATCGTTCAAGTTGGTGAAGTCGATGCACATTCTCCATTTTCAATCTGGCTTCTTGACCATCACTGGGTTAGCTATCCATTATGAGTACTGCACTTCTTCGATTATACAGGCTTTAAGTAACTTGTCTACCTCCTCTCCATTGGCTTCAACTCAATCTAGTGCAAAGATGCGTCGTTTCTGCTTAATGGGTTTTTGCGAGGGATTGATATTCAGGTAATATTCCGCCAATCGAGGGGATACTCCTACCAAGTCGTTGGTGTCCCAGGAAAAAACGTCTATGTACTGGTTGAGAAGATCTCGTAGTTTAGCTTTTATCTCGGGGGGTAGGAGAGTTCCAATCTCAACGGTTCCTGATTCTCTGAGCTGCATCGGCTCGGACTCAGAGTATTTGGCTTGTTCAAGATTCTCCTTTTCTGGTTCTCGGATAGCTTGAATTGTGCATATTCGAGCTAATTGTTGATCACCTCGGATTGTTGCAATCCCTTTGTTGGTGGGGAACTTCATCACCAAATGGTAAGGGGACCAGATTGCCTTTGCCTGGTACATCCAAGGCCTTCCAAGGATTATGTTGTACGGTGACCTGGAAACGATTATCGTAAAGGTGCAATGCAAGGTTATACTCCGAGAACCATCTCTCACATGCACTGGTAAAATAGTTTTTCCCAGAGGAATGACAGGATTGCCGGTAAATCCTGAGATAGGGCTTGTGGGCGTGAGATTATTTTTGTCCTATCCCAGCTGTTCATAACAACTGAGAAACATGACTTCTACCTCACTTCCTCCATCTACCAGAACTATTCTGATCATGTTATGGTTTATGTTAATCGTAATCACTAGGGGATCTGAATGGGGAATCTGATTAGGAACCGCATCTTCAGATGAAAAAGTAACAGTTCCGTCTAAGCGAGATCTTTTGTTCTCCCATTCCCAGGGAGAGCCTTATTGCGCCGATCGATGCACTCCATTGATGCTCCTTCCTGCTCCTTGGTTGTTGGCGTGGCTTGTCTCGTCGTTGTTGATGCTTCTTACTCCTGGCGGGGCCGAGAAACGGATTCGCATACTCCCACGAAGGTTTTCAGCCGGATCAGCCTTGAGTTAGAAGGTCGTGTAAATCAAGATTAGCCTGCGGGTCCCACCGGGCATGCCAAATTGATGGATGTCTACGACCCGCACTTGATCACGAACTCCACTCACGAACTGATCTGCAAAACAAAGGCCCCGGGTGTCCCGGGGATAGACACTCCGACGCTCAAGTCTGTATATTTGCTTAAGGCGTAAAGTATGAGATTAGATCCTAGGTCTACCAAACCTTTAGGGTATTTATATGGCTACAATCCGTAGATCACCAAGATATATATTGATGGTATGAATACAACTCTTACGGAAATATAGGTTGTATTACCATGTATAACAGAAGTGTATTTCGGACATGGTTGTGTTACCATGTTTAGGATAACTGTATTACCATCTTTGAGAAGATGTATATTCCTTGTAGAACATTCATAATATGCGCATTCCTTATAAGGATTAGGATTAATGGGCCGATAGACCCATTCTCCGCGTATCTCGAGCCCACGACCCTTCTCGGGCCCTACTCCGAGTATGAATGAGGCCTGAATACGAACCAGGGACTTATCACTCGGAGATCACCATTCAAAAATGCCGACTTGTTTACAGATAATGTTAAAAGCGTACCAATGTGGTAGCCTTGGCTCTCATACTGTATATATACTCAATATTTACATGGAAAAGTCTATACTAACTTTTACCCTAATACAGCCCCTCAATCTTTACGGTGTGCAATGACGGATAGATTGGATCTATATTTACATAACAAATCACTAAAAATATCCTTAGTAAATATAACAGCAACCTGCAACTATCTCGAAATCGAATGAACTGGGAGACCACCATGGGCAACCATTTCTCGAACAAAATGATAATCAACATCAATATGTTTGCTGCGATCATGCTAAATGGGATTGGCAACAAGATATGTCGCAGAAACTTTGTCACAATAGAGAGTGACCGGATGACGAAGATCGAACCCAAAGTCAGCAAGCAATTGACGAACCCAAATAGTCTCCGCCGCAGTGTAATTAACAACACGGTATTCGGCCTCTGTAGAGGGCTTCGACAAGTAGGTTGTTTCTTAGAGCGCCAGGAAATCAAATTCTTCCCTAGGAACAAATCATAGCCTGTGGTGGAGCAACGAGTGTCCAGACAACGGACAACCAGCCTGTTACAGTAGCGATGTGCGTCCTGATGATCCGTCGCGATGGTACGATGGGGTGAACCTGCTAAGAATCAAGGAACTCTCAATCAGGGCGGGGCGGCTAATTGCCGTTCCCGCTCCGATGCTAAAGTCATTAGACTGTTCGGAGAGTTGGGATGTGTTTGATTGTGTTTAGTTAACTTACCTCTCTCTAGTGTGATGGAGAGATATATATAGTACTGGAAAGCTGACCTGGTCTCATCAGACCACGCCGTTAGGTGGTCTGGGAAGATTCTCCTGCCAGGTTTGGTAAAGCTGCCACCTGCTGTCGTGTCGGGCCCGATCATCATGCAGGATGAGGGGTCGGGATGAACCATACGGGATGGTGAGATGCCCGACCCTAACAAGTCCCCCCAAGTCCGAGCTCGAAACGACGGTTTGAGCGTGGGGCTGTAACTGGGTTTCTTGAATCCGTGTGACAGTGGACCTTCTGACTTAACTGCATGTCTGCCACGTGTCGTCACTTTTTCTCGGGGATGCGTATGGATTTATCCTTTGTAACTGTGCAACTTTTGGCAACCGCCATTATTGCTTTAACTGTTCGCATAACTCCCCCCTTTTCCATTCAAATTTGAAACTGCTCCTCATTTCTGCCTTCTTTCTCCTGTCCCGAATTCGTTACCTTCAACCTCAGGTATTCCGCACTCACTCGTTTACTTTTCTCGTTTTCGTGTCCCTTCTCTTCCTGTCTCTGTCGTATTCTGCCGGTTTCGACCATGGCGAATATCCCCGTTTTCGGTGCATTCCCAGAACAATGACGATGAAGCGGCCGAGTTTAACCAGATCTGTCGGGACACCGAGGGCCTTCAGATCGCTGATTTGGCGAAGTCAATTGTCCGACCCAAGCCTAGCGACACCATCAACGCTGCCCCGGCGGGCAAAGTTCCCGTTTATTACGAACATCTGACCCGCTGCAGCGTCAGGTTCCCTCTTACTTCCTTTTGTCAATCCGTTCTGTGTTATTTTGACATGACTCTGGGCTCGATGACGCCGAATGCTGTGCGTAACATAATTGGCTTCGAGACCTTGTGTGGCGCTCACAGGGTTGTCCCCTCTGTTACCCTGTTCAGAGTGTTCTTCTGGTGGTGGTGATAACGAGGATTGTTGGGGCCACATCAAGATTCGCCCCAAAGCTGACCTGCATATCTTGACCGGCATGCCAAAGACGAAAGACTGGAAGGTGAAATTCATGTTCGTCGATGAAGATGTGGTGTATGGCCCTGTCGCCTCTCGCCCAAAACAGGCTACAGGTGATCCTGACACACGCGGCCGTGCTCCAGATGGCGTGTCCCAGAACCGCTTGGCTGCCTCCATCAGGGCTCTGAAAGAGAAACCGGAGAGATGGGATGTTTTGAAGCTGGATGAGAGGTTGCGGGATTCTGGCCTGCCTCACCGTCGCGTGCTTCCAGCCATCCAGGATGAAGCTATTGTCGTCCCAGATGGCGGTAACGCCGTCCGAGATGAGGATAACGTCCCTCAAGGTGTTGAAAACTTCATCCCTCCTGCTCTGGCCATCGGGAAAATTGGTCAAACCGACAAAGGTATGTAGCTAGGCTTGATCCTCTCTCTTCATCTTTCGTATGCATTATCATGACCTTTTATTTTTGCATCAACTGTACTTGTCTCTTGACGTGTGTTTACTGCAGACATGATTCGCCGCCGTCCGACCATTGATGTGACCAAGTTCAACCGCCCCTCTCAACGCAGGAGGTTGGATGACAGCACCGGCCCAAACCAGTCCATTCAGTCGCATGGCCAGTCTTTCCAGACTGGCCAGGATGGCAATGCTGATGGTTCCTCGTTCCTGTATCAGGATACGGGATTGTCAAGGGGGTTGTTGAAGCCTGACCAGCTATTCCAGATGGGGGTCGGCGGTCGTGATGCGCTCGGGGGTGGTGAGAATGCCCGACCCCAAGTGTCTGAGAAGCCGAAAAGTGGCACTGACTCGACTGGTCCACAGCATGGTGGGAGGGCCCCTCCGCACGCTGGTGGTTTTCAGACTGACAAGGGTAAAACTAACTCCTCCACCGTCTTCCTCAACTCGCCTGCCGGTCCTCTTGAGTATCTCAAGGAGGTGATGCCCCTTGATCATTTCAGGGCTTGGGTGAAGAATCTGGCGTTGAATCTTCATGGGGTCAGGACTGCCACGGACAATCTGATCTCGTCTGTCTTTGATGTAAGACCCATCTGGTTGTTGCTCTTTCATGCTATATTTTTTCTTTCAACTTTGTCATCTTAACTTTTGTAATGTCAGGGTGCTTGCTCATCCCTCGTCGTCATCTCTGACTTCAGTACTTTGTGCTTGGCGCATGAGGCTGATCAGAAGGTGCATCATGCCACCCTCATCGAACTTGGGGATGTGAAGAGATAGCTGGCCATCGCCGATGCCGAGATAACTAAACTCCAAGATGATGCCAAGGCCAAGGCAGATGCTGATGCCGAGTGGTCGCCTGACGACTGGATGGAATCCGAGCAGGCCCTGAAGAAGCAGCTGGATGCTGTCAACGCCCAATTGGTGTCTGCCATTTCAGACGGCGAGGAGCTGAAGTCGGCCAAGAAGACCAGCGATGCTGCCCTGCTGGATGCCTAGAAGTCTGCCACCGAGCTACAGAAACGCCTAGATGAGGCTGTTGAGAAGGCTGATCAGGTGAAGAAGATGTCTGACGACCTGGCTGCTCTGCAAGCTTGCTATGCCGAGTCCGAGGATCAGCTGAAGAAGGCGCTGGAGGATAAAGCAAATCTCGCCATTAACTATCAGGCTGTGTTGACCTCCGGCATGCGTGAAGTGTTTGCCAAGGTGGCTCGCTCCGAGCGTGCCGTTGCGCGCTCTTCTGCCTTCCTTCGACGGGCGTATGCGCTGGATGATGTGTATGATGACTCTGCTGCCTACGCCACTGCTCTCTTCGAGCTCACAGATGCCTTCGTCGGCTGTGGCTTCCCTGAGTACTTCTCAACACTGACAGGTGAAATGACTCCTGCTGAGCTTGCTGCCTGGGAGCCGGATGTTGCGGTGCCGCCTGTTATCGTGGATGGTGAATTCGTGGCAGATGAAGGGCTTGTGAAGGACTTGGAGGATGCAGGCAACAACGTTCAAGTCTCTGCACAGAACCATTAGTTCTGCCCTCCTCCCCTTCTTTTCTATTGGCTTTCTTTCTGGACTATTTCCCTCATTGCTTCTCTGGACAATTTCCTTTTGGTTTACAATAACCCATAAGGGACGCATTTGATTTCTTTGTTTCTGAATTCCTGTGAAACCTTTTGCATTTGCATTACATGCTATTGCCTTAATGTTTTACCTGTTTGCCGCTTGATGAAAACTTTTGCATTTGCATTATATGCTATTGCCTTAATGTTTGGTTCATGCCTTGTCATTTTGCTCACCTATGTTCATGGTGACAACTCATCATCCGTCTTTGTGAAGAGGGATGAGTTGTCATGATGAACTATTAAGGTGACATGACGAGTTAACTGTGTGTGACTTGATGCCATGCAGTTAAGTTACTTGCCAACTTGGAGGTCGCTAAGCCTTATCCAAGCCACCAAGGTATGAGGGCGTCGCCCTATCCTTGGTTTTATTCTTCAAAGCCAAAACTGCTAAGCCATGGACTTTGTTAATCGGTCCGTGCCCGACATGAGATTTCATTGAAGAAAAATCCCACCTTTTCTCCAACCCGGTAGCTATCCGAATTTGGAGAGGATATGGTTTGCTCTATTTGCTCGTCCGCATTTGAACAAAAACCACGCCTACGTTCAGTACTCGAGGAGGGCGGCTAAGCCTCAGTCTCGGTCTGGCGGTTACGATCATGATCGTGTCATCCGACTTGCCCATTGGTGGGTATGCATTTGACTGCATCTTTGCCTCTCCAGAGATATTTCCGGCACATTTGGCAAAGATGCGTCTCTGATGCTTCACAACCTAAGTGAGGGATGTGTCGAGTGTTCTAATGCCTTGTCCGGTTAACCAGAGCGGTGGCCTGAACTGCCTCCCTTAACGTCCATTATCACAGATTCCGATCACGTCGTTCGACTCTCGAAAAGAGGTATAAATGAACAAAGAAGAGATGATGTGTTCTTGAACTTGACACTTGAAATACATTGAAAGAGGAGAGTACAAAAGATACAATTTTGCGCGGAAAAACTAGATTTCCTTAAGATCGCATCCCTTATGAGGGCAAAAGTCGCAATCTGATCAGGAATCTGTTCTCCAAAAGCATTTCCCCATTATATACAAACTAATTGGTACCTTTCTCGTGGGTCTGATGCTGCTCAACCGTAATAACGGCGGAGGTTCTCCGTGTTCCACGTTCTTGGCACCGCTTCGCCTGACATGGTCTGCAGCCTGTATGCGCCGTTCCCCAGCACCTCTGCGACCACGTATGGCCCTTCCCACGTGACATCCAGCTTCCTTAAGCCTTCAACTCGGCTGGCTTCATTCTTTCGAAGGGCCAATTCGCCTTGCTTGAGATTCCTTATGCGGACCCTGGCGTTGTAGCGTTGTTTCACATATGACTTGTAGGCTGCCTCCTTGATTGTGGCCTGCTCTCTGGCTCTCTCCAGATCTTCCAGGCTTTCCCTCAAACGCTGCTCATTGTCCTCATCCGCATTCGGGATGGCGGATCGCGATGATGGGATGATGAGCTCAGGCGGGATGATGGCCTCACTGCCGAAACAAAGAAAGTAAGGTGATTCACCTGTGGCAGTTCGCGGCGTTGTCCTATATGCCCACAGCACCGATGGGAGCTCGTCCACCCAGTTCCCTTTCGCGCCGTCCAACCTTCTCTTTAGCCCTTGCACAATCGTTCCGTTGGTTCGCTCAGTGAGACCGTTGGCTTGCGGATGGGCTACTGATGTGAAACTTTGTTCGATGCCCATCTGGTCACACCAGTCTCTGAAGACTCCTCCTTCAAACTGGCGCCCGTTGTCGCTGATGATTGTCTTGGGCAAGCCGAATCTGCAAACAATGTTCCTCCACACGAAACTGGTCATCCTCTTGCCCGTGATGGTTGCCAATGGCTCTACCTCAACCCACTTGGTGAAGTAGTCGACGGCCACCACTAAGAATCTTCTTTTGCCGCTCTCCTTGGGGGAAAGGGCCGACTATGTCGATGCCCCACTTTGCAAACGGCCATGGGCCTGTGATGCTCTTCATGGGCTGGCCGGGTTGAGATGACACCCGATCATGTACTTGGCACTGATGGCACGTCTTAACCACGTGGTCGGCGTCGACCCTCATATTGGGCCAGTAATAGCCTGCTCGTGTTGCCCTCAGTGCCAGTGTCTGGGCTCCTTGGTGGCTGCCGCCGCTTCCCTCGTGGAGTTCTTTTAGGATCCTTTCCGCTTGCTTGGGCGTTAAACATCGCAACCATGGTTGTAAGTATCCCCTCTTGTATACCACCCCATTCTTGAGCGCAAAATTCAGAGCCTTCCTCTCTAAAGCTTTCGCCTCCTTTTGGTCGAGTGGTAATGCTCCACTTAGCAAATAATCCCACATCGGTGTCAACCAACATGGCGGTTCGGCCTCAATGGCGGCGACCGTCATGCTGTCGGTTGATCTTGTCGGCAGTGTTTCCACCAGAACTCCCTTGGACAGATGGCTGCTTGTTGCGGAAGCCAGTTTACTGAGGGCATCTACCCTTGTGTTCTCGGATCTGGGGACTCGGGTCACCTCAAATCCTTCGAACCGTGTAGCCAGACTCTTTACCTTCGCCAAGTACTTCTGCATTGATGGCTCCTTGGCTGCGTATGACCCGTTGCTACCAAGGCCGAGTCCCCGTACGCGTCCAACTTGGTCGCGCCCAACGCTTTTTGCTATCTCCATGCCTGCAATCAACGCTTCATACTCGGCTTCGTTGTTCGTGGCCGGGAACTGGAATCTCAACGCGTACGTCGTCTCCATGCCATCAGGGTCTGTCACTATCAACCCGGCTCCTGATCCTTCTACACCAGATGCGCCATCCACATGCAGCTTCCACCATCCGATCCTGTCGACGCGTCGTTGCTTCTTGTCAGCTGGCTCGCTTGGCGCGTTGATGGTGACTTCATCTCTCGCCTCGATCCTGGATGGCAACTCTGCCAAAAAATCGGCCATTACTTGCCCTTTGATGGCTTTTCTCGGGGCGAACTCGATGGCATGCTCGCCTAGCTCTACTGCCCACTTGGCCAACCTTCCTGACATTTCCGGCCTTGTCAAGATTGCTTTGAGCGGCTCCTTTGTCAGAACCACGATGGGGTGTGCTTGGAAGTATGACCTGAGGCGCCTCGCCGCGTGGACCAAAGCCATGGCCAGCTTCTCCTGAGCGCCATTTAAGCTCTGTACCTCCTTGACGTTTCGGGGTGGCTTCATTTCTAGGACGGCCTGGACTTTCTTAGGGTTGACTTCCAAACCGTTGTTGGACACCATGAGGCCCAAGAACTTCCCGGCCCCCACTCCAAACTGGCATTTGGCCGGGTTGAGCATCATGCCTGCCGCATTTAGGGTTCCCAAAGTTTCATCCAGATCTTTCACCAATCCTTTGTATGATACGCTCTTAATGACCATGTCGTCGATGTAAATTTCCATGTTGCGGCCGATCTGTGCTTTGAAAATCCTGTCCACCACCCTCTGGTAAGTGGCACCGGCATTGCGCAAGCCAAAAGGCATCATCCGATACGCGAAGGCTCCCCGCTCCATGATGAAGGCAGTTTTGTCGATGTCGTCATCCTTCATCGGTATTTGGTGGTACCCTTTGTATGCATCCAGAAAGCATTTGATAGGGAAAGGCGCCAACGCGTCCACCTTCTGGTCGATGATGGGTGTCGGGTAGCAATCCTTGGGGCATGCCCTGTTCAGTGCCTTGTAATCGATGCACATTCGCCAGCTCCCATCTGACTTTTTGACCAGGACCGGGTTGGCTAACCATGTAGGATATGGTACTTCCCGTAGGATACCTATGTTCACCAACTCGGTTACCTGCGTTTGTTTACCGCGTCATTCCTTTATGGGCACAGCGGTCGTCTCTTTTGCATGACCGGTGGGTGTGAAGGATCCACTCTAAGGGCGTGTTGACCGAGTTCGGGTGATACTCCCGTCATGTCTGTCGCCTTCCATGCAAAGACCTTCTGATGCTTGATCAGGACTTCCAGAACCTCCTGACGACTCACATCGGGTAAGTCTGATCCCACTTGGACTCCTCGGCATCCGCCTTGGTCAAGGAACATGGGCAAGCATGATGCTGACAAGGTTTTGGGATCTGGGCTTCCTGACCGGACCATGTGGACCGGACGTCGGGGTGGCGATTCATCATCTGGACGCTTCCGCTTCTTCAGTGCGATTCGGTGGCCCTCTCTTGCCTTTTGCTGATCGCCTCGGACGATCGCTATCCCTCCTTTGGTCGGGAACTTCAAAAGGAGATGGAGGGTTGAGACGATACCTTTGAGCTGGGCTAGCGCTGGCCTTCCCAGTATCAGGTTGTACGGGCTATGAGCCTTGATCACGATGAACTCCATGTCCACCTCCCTTCCCTGGTCGGCCTCTCTCCGACCTCGACTGGAAGTGTGATTGTTCCTTCCGGCCACATCGTCCTGTCCGCAAAATCCACCAACGGTGTGCTTGTTGGGACCAACTTGGCCTTGGTGTTGTCGTCCAGCTTCTCGAAGCAATGCCAATACATTATTTCTGCTGAGCTGCCGCCATCCACGTATGCTCGATGAACCATCTTATCCATGATCTGAACCGTGATGATGACCGCATCGCATCCGGCCGGGCGATCCGGGATGGGATCGTCAGCGCTGAATGTGATCAGCTCGTCCCTGCCCAGCCTCCTATTCGTTGGAGTGTGTTCTGGGGCTATCCTGCATCTAGCCTTTCTTTGTGAATCCGAGCTTCCTACGGCATTTCCGCCTATGATAGTGAGTATATCATTGCTCGCGCGCCCCGCTGGGTCTCGTTCTGGTGACGACTCCTCCTCATACTTGGCTCTTTTTTCATCTGGTCGCTTAGCACGAGCCACCACCTTTCCTTTACCACGCGCCCTGTTGGTTCCTTGATCCTGGCCGCCATTCCTGTTGGCATATGTCGCCTTGTTGTGGGCCTTGGCAGTGGCAGCGAATTGCTTCAACTGCCCTTTGCGCAGGCATGACTCAATGGCCTTCTTCAAGTGGATGCAATCCTCTGTGTCGTGGCCGTGGTCGTCATGGTACTCGCAAAACTTGTTCAAGTTTCGCTTGTTGGGGGGCATATTCATGGCACGCGGGGGTGGGATGACGTCGCGGTTTGCCAAGAAAACTTCTCTGGGCGTCTTTGTCAACGGGGTGAAGACTCGTTCTTGAGCAACCCGAGGTCCTAGCCTATCCTTCACCGATGACGTCTTCTCTGCTTTGGCCGGTTGCCCATCTTGGGTGAGCTTCTGCTTGGGCCAATAATGTCGGGCCTCCTTCTGCATTGCCAACTTCTTCTTCTTGGCATTCTCGTCGGCTCGGTGAAACATCTCCACCACCATATGCAACTCATCCAACGTGTATACTGCTCGAAGGGTGAGTTCTGAATCCAAAGCCTCGTGATCCAAACCTTGCATGAAAATTTCAATCAACTACCGCGGCTCGCCACGGTGCACCACCCTGTTGCTTTCCTCAATGAAGCGCTCATAATACTCCATCAAACTCTCGCCGGATGATGCCGTGTGGCGTATCTTCATCAGGTCCTGCGTCGTGTTGGTGAACTTCCTTTTCTGCATGAACCTGGTGAGGAAGAGTTCCTCGAGCTGCGCGAAGCTGGATATGCTCCCATTGTCCAGGTTGGCGAACCACACCCTTGCTGCCTCCTTGAGCGTGGTGGCAAATACTTTGCACCACACGGGCTCAGGCGTGGCCTACGTTGACATGTTAGTTGTAAACGTATGCAGATGATCTGCTGGATCTGACAAACCATCATACGTACCCAGATTTGGTGGGATCCGAAGGCGGGGGTTGGCGACAAACTCCGTGACTGCCTCTGAAAATGGGCTTCCTCTTTTTTGGCAATCTGGGGCCACGTAAAACACCGACAACCCTCTGCTTCGCCGGCACTCTTGGCTTGACACTGGGTTTGTGAACATACGTTATGGCCCATTCCCTAGGCTGGGGTCTAGGGTTGGCCTCTTTCTCGCCTGGATCTTCCCATTCCTCGTCTGAATCCTCCAGGATCTCGTTCCCGTCATCATCCAGCTCAGTGAGGATGGGAGCTTTTCGCTTGCCCCGTGTAGGCTCGGCAAAAAGTTTAGTCGGTGTGACCGTTTGTGCCAAACCTTCGAGACGCCGCGTTTTCGGCGGCGTGCCTCGCAGCTCCTGCAGCTGTTTATTGATAGTAGCCTGTAACTCCAGGATCTGGCGGAGCACGTCACCGTCCTCCGTAGTGAAAAATGGCGACGCGCCTGGGTGCCGAGCCTGCTCAGGTGTCGTCGAGATCGGCGTAGCTGCTGGGTTTGAAGGGGTGAACGGGATTCCAGCCCCCTCGTCGCCCAGATCTGTGACCACTACCTCTGGATGAGGGGTGCCGTGGTTTTGTCCTTCGCTGCTCATTTGCAGTGCGTGGGCTGTGAAGATAATCGGTTATATCCCCACAGGCGGCGCCAATGTTATAGTCGCGATGTGCGTCCTGATGATCCGTCGCGATGGTATGATGGGGTGAACCTGCTAAGAATCAAGGAACTCTCAATCAGGGCGGGGCGGCTAATTGTCGTTCCCGCTCAGATGCTAAAGTCAGTAGACTGTTCGGAGAGTTGGGATGTGTTTGATTGTGTTTAGTTAACTTACCTCTCTCTATTGTGATAGAGAGATATATATAGTACTGGAAAGCTGACCTGGTCTCATCAGACCACGCCGTTAGGTGGTCTGGGAAGATTCTCCTGCCAGGTTTGGTAAAGCTGCCACCTGCTGTCGGGTCTGGCCCGATCGTCATGCAGGATGAGGGGTCAGGATAAACCATACGGGATGGTGAGATGCCCGACCCTAACACAGCCCAATCAGCATCAGAATAAGCAATCACCATCTCCAGAGAATTTTTTGCATGGAGAAAAAGACCAAACTCCATAGTGCATTGAAAATACCTAAAAATCCTCTTCATAGCATGAAGGTGAGTAGTACGGGGAACATGCATAAACTGAGAAACCATATTAACAGCATAAGCAATATTTGAACGAGTCATAGTTAAATATTGCAATGCACCAACCATAGTACGATATTCAGTGGGATCAGCAAGAAGGTCACCATCAACAGAGGACAATGTAACTCTAGAAACACTAGGGGTCCGTACAGGATTAACTGTGTGAAGGTGAAACTTGCGCAACAAATCAGACACATATTTTTTGCTGAGACAAAAATAAACCCTTAGGAGTACGAGACACCTGTAAACCTAGAAAATAATGAAAATCCCCTAAATCGTTCATATAAACTCAGAAGACAGAACAGAGATGAATTTGTGAACCAAGTTATTACTACTACCGGTTACCACTACATCATTCATATAGAGAAGTAAGATAAGCATGTGACCCTTGTATTTAAGAACAAACATAGAAGAATCACAACTGCTACATTTAAACCCAATGGATATTAATAAATTGCTAAATCTAAATAACCAAGCTTGAGGAGCTTGGCATAACCCGTAATTGGACTTGCATAACCGGTAAATGTGATAAGGACGAGAAGGATTAGCAAAACCTGTTGGTTGACGCATATAAACCTCTTCATTCAAAAAACCATGCAAAAATGCATTTTCAACATCAAGTTGACGGACAGTCCAATTAAGAGAAATAGAAATAGTGAGAACCAATAGCATAGTAGTAGGCTTAACAACAGGACTGAAAGTTTCAAAATAATCATTACCTGCCTGCTGGTGATTTCCGAATAAAAAAAGTCTGGACTTAAACCGCTCCAATGACTCATCAGAATTATATTTAATTTTATACACCCATCTACATCCAAGCACATTGCGATTGAAGTCGTGTGGTACCAACTCCCAAGTATTATTTTTAAGTAATGCAGTATACTCATCAAGCACAGTATGTCGCCAACGAGAATCTTTGGACGCTTGTTTGAAATTAGAAGGCTCTAATTCTACAATATCTGATTTTAAATTCATTAACCGACGAGGCTTGGAAATTCCAGATTTAAGACGAGTCGCCATGTGAGCATTGGAATCCAACAACTTTGAGGAAGAGGCAATGGAAGGCAAAATAGGAGAGGAAACACTCGAATGGATGACCGACTGGGAAGGCAAACTAGACAATGACTGAGAAGGACTGGAGTCAGCAGACCGAAGCTCAGAGACGCAGATACAACTGGACTATGAACCGGGCTAGACGCTGGAGATCGATAAACAGGAGAGCCTGATTTAGTAACCGGGCAAGACAATGAACTCGACCTATCCACAATTTCTGACAACACAGGATCCATCGTAACCGGAGGTGAGCTAGGAGAAGACGCGGTGGAGGGCGAGCTAGGATGTGACTCAACAGAATGTACTAGAGACGTGCTAGAAGGAGGAGACAGTGGCACTGGAGAAAGAGATGACGACAATGACGGGAATGTTGACTGAGTAGACGAACTAGATCCCGTAGACACCACATTAGGCGACCAACCATCAGAAAGATCAAGCGACGAGGAAAAAGGTATGCTCGACTGAGAAGGAAGTAGACTACGATAGGAAAATTGTTTTTTATGGAAAAAAACATGAAGACTAACATAAACTCGACCCGTGAGAGGATCAAAACACTTATAACCCTTATAACCCTTATAATCAGATGCATAACCAATGAAGACACAATGTTTTGATTTAGGTTGTAATTTGTTGATTTTAGGATCCATTAGAAGAGAAAAACAAGCAAACCCAAAGAATTTAAAATTTTCATAAAATGGAGAACGATGAAACAATTTTTCAAATGGAGACACACCACCTAAGTTCAAGCTTAGTAAATGATTAACAGTAAAAAACGGCTTGAAACACGGCATCAACCCAGAATTGAGCAGGAATATCTGACTAAACAAGCATTGTGCGTGCCATTTCAATGAGATTGTGGTGTCTGCGTTCAGCAACTCCATTCTGAGCTTGTGTGCCGGGACATGATTTCCGAAAAATTATTCCACATTCAGTAAATGTTGGAAAAGAGAAGAATTATCAAACTCCCGACCTCCATCACTTTGGAAAATCTTAATTTGCAATTAAAAAATTCTCAACCATCTTTTGAAAGTTTTGAAATTGTGTGTAAACCTCAGATTTTGTACGTAAAGGATAAACCCATGAAAAACGTGAAAAATCATCAACAAACACAACATAATATCGAAAAGACTGGTTTGATAACACAATAGGTTGCCAAACATCACTATGAATCAAATATAAGGGATATGGAGAAGAATGTTGAACTGGTTCAAAAGGCAAATGATGAATTTTTCCCAATTTGCAACAAACACAATCATCATGAAATTTCAAAGTATATGAAATTTTATTACTTGAATTCAAATTTCCTATAACTCTATAAGATGTATGACCCAAACGAGCATGCCAAATATCACCAGACTCCTTAGTGGCTAGAAAAGCATGTACAGATGACTAGGGACTCACAAACGCTGGTTGGATTGGATCGACTCCATTCTTACTGGCACCCTCTAGAACCACCTCCCCTGTTTCCTTATCCTTGACCCAAACAAAAGAATCATCAAAACTCATAATACATGCATTTTCTTTACACAACTTATTGACAGAGAGGAGATTATATTTAAGACCAGGAACATGAAAAACAGAGGATAAGCTAAGTGGGCTTGAAGGTGTTTGAATTTCCATTTTACCAACATGTTTAATTGGGAGAGTGGTTGATGCGTATTTTCTTGGTAGTTCACGTTGTTGCAGCAGAATATATATAAATTACTTTTGGGATATGAAAATCACTTGAACAGCTGTCAGCCAATTAACTACAAACCACGAACACCAATCATGGGCGACTCAACTGAATCTTGAAATTGAACAACTGTCAATTAATCCGGAAAACCTCCTTTTTCTTTATAATTAATCTCTCCCCAAAATTACAAGGCTGAGACTTATATTTATAACCTCAAATAGAATCACAATCCTAACTATTATGGAAAATAATTAAAATCTTACTAGAATTAAAACACATATTTATAGGAAAATTCTTGGTAAGAGAATAATTCCTAATTAATCTAGTTTTCCATTTATACTCGTATCATACTCATCTTCTTCGAAAAGAACTGTCCTCAATTCTTGGTATTCTACAAAAAGCAGTATGTGTAATTGCAAACCATCTTGTCTTGAACATTTGGTCCATCGCCATCACGAGCTTCAATTCCTATTGCAAATTTTGTTGATGTATACACCTCATGTAACTTCCTGATTGTGTCACTGTGTCAATAAACTTTGATCTGGAAAATTTATCCTCTGAATTTTTTTCGAAAAACTCATCTGTATGCAACCTCTCTTCCTTGTAGAATTCTTTTTCAACAGTGATGATGATTTCATCGTCATTGTCAAGTTCAACATCCTCAAGAATTCGAGTTGTCATCTTCTCAGGTACATCTTTATCTCTAAAAGGATCAACCACTTTCTCAAAACTTTCATATTGAGATCCAGCAAATGCAAATTGAACCAATTCTCCATCTCCATCCTCCAAACCAATATTAAATATTTCTATGTCACTATCATCGAGATCTTCTTTTTTATTCTCAACATCGAATATTGGTATTGTAGAAGAATCCTGAATGTCATGTGTACCCGCACCAAATAGTAATGGTTTATTTTGAGAATCTTCATCATAAACTGAAGGTTCAGAATTGATCTCGATATCAGTGGTGTTGTCGGTTTTAGTATCAAGTATTGCCATGTCACTTCCATCAAGATCTTCTTCTTTAATCTCATCATGAACATTAAGGACTATAGAACATGAGTACATAACACTCTCGGTTTCAATCAGAGGAGTAGAATAATCATTAATATTGTTGACTTCGGTTAGAGAAGTAGAATTATCCTCTTCACCATCCTCAATGATATCTTCAACATTAGCATCAACCCAACCATCAACATTATTCTTTGCCTCCAATTGCTCGTTACTCGCCAGAAGTTCAACCACAGACAAAGACCCTTGTTTAAACATATCGGTAGAAGGTAAGAATAGTCGATCAAGATGTTTCTTCAACTTAATCCAAGAGTTGATTTCAGATTTTCCCTGAAGCCTTCACTTTAATTCCAAAATTTCATATCAAAAGGATGCACGCGCTATGAGTTTTTGTATAGCAATCCTGCACCTCGTACGATCATCATACTCTTTAAAGTAAAAAATTCCCTCACATCGCTCGATCCATTCCAGGTAACTTTCTTGGTTTACTTTTTCTCCAAACTCCGGGATATCCAACTTAAAACCCTGTCTCACGAATTCTGACACAAGCGCCATATTTTTCTCCAACGAAGCCATACGTTCTTCCATATTTGTATCTTTATCCTCCATGACCGTTCAAATACTAGAATTTGTGAAAACCTTGCTCTGAAACCACTTTGATGCGTATTTTCTTGGTAGTTCACGTTGTTGCAGCGGAATATATATAAATTACTTTTGAGATATGAAAATCGCTTGAACAGCTGTCAGCCAATTAACTAGAAACCACGAACACCTGTCATGGGCGACTCAACTGAATCTTGAAATTGAACAACTCTCAATTAATCCGGAAAACCTCCTTTTTCTTTATAATAAATCTCTCCCCAAAATTACAAGGTTGAGACATATTTTTATAGCCTCAAATAAAATCACAATCCTAACATTAATCTGGAAATAATAAATATAATTCTAAAACTATTCTGGAAAATAATTAAAATCTTACTAGAATTAAAACACATATTTATAGGAAAATTCTTGCTAAGAGAATAATTTCTAATTAACCTTGTTTTTCATTTATACTCATATCAGTGGTACCATGGCCAACAACAACAGAACTTGAACCATGATATGGGGCTGTAAAAGAGAGTTTACCTTCTTTATGAGTCATGTACGAAGCAGCCCCGGAATCCGGTTACCAGACAGAGTAATTTGCTTCACCACCAGCAGACAGGACAGCGAAGACTCTAGTAACACTATCTTGACCAGAGGGCACAAAATTTGGATTATATCTGTGTGGACAACTGTGCGACATGACCTGGAGTAAGACAGAAACAACAAGAATCGGGAGAGGGAGTAGAGCTAAAATTGCCATTGGATGAATTACTTCCTGCTGAGCACGCATTATTAGGAACGTAGTTGGTGAAAGACAATAATGAACATGACAAATCAGAAATATTACTCATACCATTGTTACGATTTCTGTTGTTATTTGTAGTTCCACTGCCTGCCGTTGATCCTTATGAGCGATATGAATTTCCACGATTATTATTACCACGACCTATGTTGCGATTGTTTTTGTTCTTATTCTTGCCACCCCCTGAATTCTTGGATCCAATAGATGAGGAACCAGATGACTGTAGGGCCACGAATGCATGGGAAGAAGTCTCAGAAAGATCCTTCAAATGTTTCAGACGTTGCTCATAGAGTAATAGCTTGGGACGTAGATCATCGAAACTCAGCTCTAGTGGATAATGAATCAAAGTAGTGACCATATGAGCAAAATCAAAGTCTCCCTCCAAACCAAAGAGTGTAGACTGAACCAAGTCATGATTGGAGACAGGACACTTGATAGCAGCAAGAGAATCCGCTAACATCTTAACATCACGCAAATATTCATCCATAGATTGAGAATGAGCCTTTCTTAGTCTAGTTAGTCTACCCTTCAACTCCATATATTTAGCCATACTAGCTTGCATAAAAAATGACTGTAAACAAACCCAAATATCACGAGAAGTACTCAGCAGCTCATGAACATCAACAAACACATTCCGAGATATCGTAGCAAGTATCAAAGTTTTAACTTGTTGATCAACACGTAAGTATTCAGAATATTGTGAATTTTGAATCATGCTCCCATTTGCATCGTAAATAAAAGGAATGGGGAGAGACATAGTACCATCAACAAAGCCGAGTAGCTGATGTGCTACCAAAAGACAAGTAATCTGAGTCTTCCAAAGTAAGTAATCTTCTGGAGATGAAAATCGAGCCGGGTTGGACCCCAATTAGAGCGTCGAAGAAGCCGAGGATTCCAGAGACGGCGATGAACGACAGCGGAAAGTGACCCAGCTTGAAGGAGAGGGCCATCGGCGGGCAGAGTTGCCGGTGACGGACCTAAATCCTCTCTCGTCGGAAAATTTGACATCGGATCGGAGAGGAGAAGAGAGTTGTTTTTTTTTTTTGAAAAATAAAACCTAAGCTCTTTTTACCATGTACTGATAATGATAAAAGTGTACCAATGTGGTAGTACTGACTCTCATATATATACTCAATATTTACATGGAAAAGTCTATACTAGCCTTTACCCTAATAACTTGACATCCATATGGTGAATTTTCCAACATTCATGAGCTGTCAAAGCTATAAGAAGCCTCACCGTTTCTATTCAAGCAACTGGAGCAAACACTTCATCAAAATCCACTCCCTTTCTCTGGACAGATCCCTTCGCCACCAACCTAGCCTTGTATTTGGCTATGTTCCCATCAGTATCTTTCTTTACTTTGAACACCCATTTCAAACCGATGGGTTTGTGGCTAGAAGGAAGTTCCACCAATGACCAAGTGTTATTGTCCTCGATCGATTTGAGCTCCTCGTGCATGGCCTGCCTCCAACACTTCTCTTTTGCAGCTTGAAAATAATTAATTGGCTCTTCCATGGATAAAAACAATTCTCCAAACTAGCTCTACTGGCTCGGTCTCAACATACATGTCATCGAGGGAACGGTATCCCCTTCATGGTGGAGAATCAACTAACTCCGGATCCATGTAAGAACTAGGGCTGCCCTGCAAAGACAAAGAGCTCTGCGCAGATGAACTCCTTTGAACAGAAGTTTCCGGGCTTCTCTGTCCAGAAGAATTGTTGCTCGCGGAAGAACTATTGCTCCGTACGAATAAAGTAATTTGTGCGGAAGTATCTGAATTGCTCACTTTTTCATCTGAAATCACAAAAGTGCCTGGAAGTGTCTCCTGCTCCACCCAACTCCATTTAGCCTGCTCATCAAAGACAATACCACGACTCACATGAACTTCTCTACTTTTAGGTTCATATAGCATGTACACCTTCGAACCATCCTCATATTCAAAGAAAATCATAGGAGTGCTCCGAGCCTCCAACTTTGTGAGTTGTGGCTTCACATTCTTCACATATCCAATGCAGCCAAAAACCCGAAAATGTTGCACATTCGGCTTTATTTTGATCCAAGCTTCTTAAGGTGTGCACCTCTCCACACTTTTGGTTGGGGCACGGTTTAGGATATACACAGCTGTAGTAACTTCTTCACCCAACAGCCTTTTCGGCAAATCCTTATTCTTCATTAAGCTTCGAGCCATTCCCACCACAGTTTGATTTCGGCGCTCTACAAACCCATTTTGCTGAGGAGTGTAGGGTGCCGTCAAATAAAGCTTCAATCTGAGCCTGTCAGAATACTCCTTGAACTCCAACGATCTAAATTCTCCGCCTCGATCAGTTCTAAACGCCTTCATCTTTAGGCCAATTTCAGCCTTCGCCTTAATCACTTTGAAGGCTTCAAATGCCTCATCCTTCAACTTGATTAGAGTGACCCACATAAAGCGGCTGAAATTATCAACAAGCAACAGGAAATACTTTCGTCCTCTAGGTGTAGCGGGTGTTATCGGTCCACACAGATCACCGTGCACAAGCTCCAACGGTTACACTGCACGGCAAGATGTGGTTGCTGGAACGGCAATCGGTGCTGCTTCCCCACCAAACATGCCTCACATAATTTTTCGCCATGTGATACGTGCGGCATTCTGTTCACCATTCTCCACGCATGAACCTCCTTTAGTGCACGGAAATTCAAGTGCCCATACCAAGCATGCCACAACCATTCGTCTTTCCCTTTTTCTGCGACAAGGCACACTGGATGAGCTGTTTGAAAATGCAGGATATACATCCTTGTCTAGGATTTAGCTACCTTTTCCAGCAACTTCCGGTCCAGATCAAAAACACGCATCATTCCTTCTTCAAGCTCATTCGTGCACCCATGCTCATCAAGCTGCCCGAGACTGATGATATTGCTCCGTAAGCTTGGAATGTTGTACACGTCGGATAGCACCTTGTGCTCATCTGAGTGGCTTTGGAACATTACTGCACCGCGACCACATATATCCACCAACGATCCATCTCCAAATTTCACCGTCCCCGTCACAGTCTTGTCTAGATTTTAAAAAACTTCAAGGCAGCCATTCATATGATTACTGGCTCTCGTGTCCAAATACCACATGTCATTGTAGGGCATTTTCCCTTGCCCAAGTTTTGACTTCACAGCTTCCTCGTAGAGCATGAGATGCTCTGTCGGTTTAGAGCTTGTCCCAGTCAGCTCATAGAGTTCGAGCATCAAGAGTGCTGGTTCGTCATCCTCCACCTTCTCGACAAAATGGGCCTTTTCTTCGTGCTTCTTCGACCGGCAATCAGAAGCATAGTGCCCATAGTCATTACAATTGTAACAACGAACTTTCTTGATGTCAAACTTTGAGTTCCTCTTCTCCTTGACTTTAGAGGAATCATATGTGCCTCCTCCTGAACGGCCACCTCCACGTCTGCGTCAACGTCCGCATCTACGCCCACAGCCTCGGTGCGAACTGGATTTGCGGGAAGATTCTACACCATTGTGTAACTCCATGGCCGTCCATTCGGTGCGGATGAGTAGGAGCTCCTCCTAATCCTTGTGTCCAGCACCACTCACACGATCTTCATAAGCCTTTAGCCTACCAACCACTTCTTCAACGGTCATAGTACTCAAATCCCCAAATTGTTCTATTGTTGAAAAAATCTGGAGATACCTCTTCGGAACAGAGTTTCCTCACATAGGTTTCCTCCATTGCTTCATCGAGACAACGAATGTCATTCACGATGGAGGTAAGGCGTGCTGCAAAAGCATCCACCTTGTCCGAGTCCTTCACACACAACCTCTCAAAATCTTATTTAAGAGTTTGTTCCCGTGCTTCCTTCACACGGTCTGCTCCAACGTGCGTGATCTTCAGAGTGTCCCAAGCTGCTTTCGCAGTCTCCTTGTCACCGAGGAGTGAGAGTGTCTCATCCAGCACTCCCTGAAAGATTGCAGCGATGGCCATACAATTGTGCTTCTCATTCGGTTCTTCTGACACAACAGCCTCCCAAACACCCTGAGTCTGAAGGCAAGCCTTCATACGGATAGCCCATGTGCCATAGTTGTATTTTGTAAGCATCGGGTATGAGAGAGATATACTGCTCTCCCGTACTGACGACGGTTGCACGGTAGCCTTCGAGTTGACTTCCTCCTCGTCATCCCTAGTGACACGACTGCTGTTTCCAACTTTCCCCATGTTCAAACCAACGCTCTAGTGCCAAATGAAAGGTCACAGAACCTGCGCTACAGAGCAGAAGAACCAAAGTATATATGGACTGGAAATTACACAATAAGGTAATATTATTATCTCTGAAATATTCCTTACAGTTGTGTACTGATTTCTTTCTATCTAGTGAAAGCTACCACAAGAACTTCTTAAATAGGGGAATTCTACACCTGCACTGATGGTGAAACTACTAGGAAAGAAATAAATTTATTAACTCTGTATGGACGTTTCTAACATCAAAACGATTGACGTCCATATTAATTCTGAAAAACTGAATAAATGTAAGAAGCTTAGAAGTCACCTATTTGATTAGGAATTACTCCAACACTTGAGTGGTTTCGATTTTAAAAAACAAAGTGAATTAATGTATCAAAGTTGAATTATGCACATGTAGTTAAATTTTAAAGAAGTACAAAAGCTCGTGCATATTAGTAACTTATGTTTTTGGTTCTTTCTTAGTGTGTTATTTCCAACTTATTTTAAACAAATGTTGGTTTAGATTACGGAAAAATTTAATGTTTTGAAAAATGAAACCACTAAATACAGTTGAATTTCATCAAATTCATTTTTGTTAAACTAATAAATTAAATTTTCTGATTGAGTAATAATTTAAGTGGCTCTCCAAGAATAATCTTACCGCATTATGTAACCCAAAATACGATGTGAATCTATGATAGTGTCTCTTTTATTTATTATATTCATTAAAAAACTTAACAATATTAAGGGACGCTATTGTAATGTCAATGATATTTTAGAGTATACTGAGTAAAATATCGGATCGCGTATAGCAGATAAAGTATTTTTATCCGTGTTCTTTTGGGTTAAGGAAATTGATCTTGAAAAGGATATATTTACGTATAGAAACCTCATTTTGGTTGGGTTAAGGAGTATAGCAATTAACAATTAACCCGATTCTGTTTGGGTTAGGGTATTCTTTTTTTGCCAATATAAACACATACGGAGGCAATTGATTTCTCATACAATCCAGCATTATTAACAACAACATGGCAACGAGTTGCACCAAAAATCCGTTCGACCTGCTAGACTCCGACGGCGACGACGACTTTTCGGTCCCAGAGCCGGCGCCGGTAGTGACCGCGCCGTGGTTGGCGCCGGCGTCCCAAAAGGGGAAGAAAGACGAAGAAAAGAAAAAGGCCGCTGAGGCGACAAAGAAGAAGAAGAAGGCGGAGGAGAAGACCAAGCAGGTGGAGGAGGAGATGAGGAAGAAGAGGGATCAGGAGTGGAAGAAAAAGGAGACGGAGGAGAAGGACATGACTCTCGCTGAGTACGAGAAGAAGAAGGCCGCCATGGAAGCTCTGAGGAAGTCGACGGAGCAGAGAAAAGTGGTGGACAAGGATTTCGAGAAGATGAAGGTTGTCGTTGGCCGAAAGAAAGAGGAGGTCGTTTTTGGCCTTTCATCTCAGCCAAATGCTGCTGCTGACAAGCAGAAGCTCAAGAAGAAGGTTCATGAAAAGAACGAAAAGCTCCCCAAGCCCATAACCGCTGAAGAATTCCAGAAAAAATACGGCACTTCTTCTTCTCCCTGGGAAAAGAAAAACGCCGCTTCCGGTGAAGGCGCCTCCTCCAGCCAGTCTCCGGCGGAGGAAGAGAACGCTCCAAATGTCGCCGACGCTACCCAGTTTCCTGGTCTGTCAACCGCCGCCACCAACAAGAGCCGCGGCCTCAGGGCAGCATAATCTCTTGCATTCCACCAAAAACTAAGCTGTAACGCTACTAAAGACAATATTAATAAGTTCACTATTTGTCAAAATGTCTTACTTCTATTTTATTTTACTTTTATTAGTCTAAAACGCAAGGAAGTCACGGCTCGGCTCTCACCCAGTGGCGGGACGACTAATAGTTACATTAATTATCTTAACATTTTCGTGACATTTTAATGGCGTAAAAGCAATCTATATTATATATACTAGCTACATATCATCGTGCAACTATTTAATTTTTTTTATGTAAATATTATGAACAAACTTATGAAGATGAGCATGAAGTGTGTTTAAAGAAAAACTATTTAAGATAATTAACAAAGTTATAGTGGCAAATTTCAAAAGATTATGAAATTGTCAATCTATATCGTAATTGTCAGGTTATTCATCAAAGATAATTATTATAAAATAATATATATTAAGATTAAAATGTAAGAAATTTATTTAATATTAAAGTAATAGATAAATACTTTTATAAGTACGCATTTTAAGGAAAAATGCTAGCGATCTATGTATAATTAACATAGAAATACTATAAGCTATATTTTTTTAAAAAAAAACATTAAGCCACCGTTGGTGGAGGGTATTTTATTAGGCACCCCAAACCTATAATAAGTGTTTGTTACATAAAGCCATATAGGCTAAGCCAGTGAAGCAGATTGCTTCCAAAATCTGAGAGAATGGCCAAAAATGCCTATTCTAAGGGCCTTGCAGATAGATAGAGGTACATTTTAGATTCTTAGCACAAACGGGGAGCAATTTAGTGATCGAATCAGCAAAGATCGAAGCACAACTTAGCCACCCGAAGGAATGAAATTTAAAATGTTTCCATCTGCAAGGTAATATTTACACAAAAAAATGGTTGTATCCAAAACCATGATGACCAGTAGATTTTAAGTGCCTTGATCCAAACTGTGAGTGACCGGTTTGTCTCTGAGCAGACTCCTATTCTGATGAAGGCTCCATTCTTACTGCACATATAGCACACCATTTAGTAGCATCTGTTTACTTAGAATCTGACAGAGGCAATGCCAAGTCTGTCTAATCTAAGTAATCCTTTAAGGATATCAGGAGCATGAGGAAAAGATATAGATTCAGATAGGCACACAGAAAGGCACCTTTTTGCCAGAAAATCAGCAGGTTGATTACTCTCTCTGAATATGTGTGAGATATTGTGTGCATGTGTTTGCAGCATATGGCAAATGGAAAAAAATGGCCAATCAATTTCCAGTGGATGAGAGATACCTCTAACAGCCTTGGAGCAGTCTGATTCAATGTAAAAAATGTTGGAGTTCCTGTGAAGTGCTTCTGTGATTCCCTCTTGGATGGCCAAGATCTCAGCATGCAATGGTGATTGTGTTGTGCAGTATTTCATCATGATAGATAATGTGTCTCCTAGTACATTTCTAACAATAATGCCTATCCCACGGAGTCCATTTTTAAATGCAGCATCTACATTAACTTTAATGCCCTTATCTTGTGGAAACCACTTGACAATTTTGATCAATTTTGGTCTTTTATGTTTAATAAAAGGGATCAATTTTGAACTAATCAAGAAGTGGTTCCTGTCAGAATTCCCAACCAGTGAGTGTGCTGTGAAGATTAGTGAGACATATTTAACTATGAGAGTGCACATTTCAGATATGGATAAGTGACAGTTATCATAGAAAGATTTGTTTCTCCTAATCCAAAGGTGCCAGAAAATCACTAGAGCAGTAATCCTAATGACCTTAGTGTGTATTTTTGAAAATCCTTGAAATGTCAAGTAGTAATTGAGTCTGGCTCTAAAGTTCAGAAATGTGGGAGGATTGATAAGCAGCAGAGAATGCATTTGTGTCCATATTTGGCCATTTACCAGACAACTGTTAAAGTAGTGCTCTACAGTGTCATGATTACTACAAAAAAATGCATTTAGATGGAAGATGCAACTCAAATTTGACCAGAACTTCAGGAAATGGCAGTAGATTATTTCTCAGTCTCCAAATGAAAATTGATACCTTTTTTGGAAGGCATCTATCCCATGTTTTGGATATCAGATCAGCATTTTGGTGATTTGTTTCTCTGAATGCTTGATAAGCAGAACTGATTGAGAAGCTTCCATTGGCTCCAGGTGTCCAGATTAACCTGTCTGGGTGATGGAATTTTTACTTAGCAACCTGCAAAAGTTGAAGCAAGTTGGTAGCTAAATGTGGCTCCAGTATGTTAGTATAGTATGGTTTTCTGCTAAATAACTCAGCAACAGTGATCTGAGAGAAATGAATGTCAATATGTTGTGGCCATTTATAGTACAGAGCACCAACTCCCAACCAGTTGGCATCCCAGAAGGGACTTCTGCCATTACCAATAAGAACTTGAGATTGTGAGTTTGCCAGCTCAGTTACTGAACAAATTCTTTTCCAAGTCAAGGAGGATCTGTATGTCTGTGGCAGAGACCAAATGTGTCTTGTCCAGATAGCTGAGTTTTGTTGCATCTTCCACAAGAGTTTGCTAGAGAATGCAGTAATCACTGTCCTGATATCCCTAATTCCCATGCCATTTTCTGCTGTGGGTAAACACAAACCAGACCATTTCTTCCAGCTTTTCCTCTGACCATGTTCAGATTCTCCCCAGAAGAACTTTGAGCAAATCCTTTCCATCCTTTTAACCACCTGAATTGGTAGATTAAGAACTGAGATTGTGTGTGTAGGAATTGCCAACATCACATAGTTTATCAGCACCAATCTACCAGCACTAGAAAGCCAATGGTTCTTCCAATTAACAGTGGGCCTCTCCATTCTCTCCAGAAGTGGGAAATAATGTCTCACTAGGTTCTTACCTCTGAAAACTGGCACTCCTAGGTATGAAAAAGTCATTTTTCCTAATCTCATTCCGAGAATTCTCCTTGTGACTCTGATTCTATCATTGACAGTACTGTGTTTAATAAAGAACTCAGACTTAGAGTAATTTATTTTTTGGCCAGAAACTAGCTCATAAGCCTGAAGAAAAGATTTCAGCCTTCTCAGATTCTTTTTCTTCCCACTGACAAAAATGGCAGTTTCATCTGCATACATGAGGTGGGAGATGGTGCTAACATTTCTAGGCATTTTAAAACTGTCAAGATACTGGATCCTCACTAGTTCTTTGATGCCTCTTGAAAATGCCTCAGTTATGATATTGTAGAGGAATGGGGAAAGTGGATCCCCTTGTTTGATCCCCCCTTGTTGATGGGAAGAAGCCAGTTGCAGCTCCATTGATCAATACAGAGAACCAAGCAGCTTCTATATTTTGGAGAACAATCTTGACAAAAGAGCCATGGAAACCAAATCTGAGCATGACTGAGTTGAGGAAGGACCATGAAACCCTATCAAAAGCCTTCTGCATATCAAGCTTTACAATAAGGTTCTCTGAGCAACTGCCAACATTAAGTAACTTGATCATTTTCATCATCTGTAATATATTGTCAGTTATGTCCCTGCCCTGCAAGAAACCAGACTGCTCCTCTGATATGATACCATTCATAAGAGGCTTCATTCTATCCATCAGCACTTTAGAGAAAATTTTATTCAGGTAATTAGACAAGCTAATTGGCCTAAATTCACCAAAATTTGCTGGATTGGGTTTTTTTGGAATCAATACTAACCAGGTACTAGAAATAGCCCTGGGTAATTGTTTTCCAGACAAGAACTCAGAGGCTGAGGATAGAAGATCTTCCTTAATAATCTCCCAGCATGAAGTGTAGAAATGCCCAGAGAATCCATCTGAGCCAGGAGTGCCATCTCTGTTAAGGCCAAAAGTTGCTGCCTTTAATTCCTCCATATCAATGTCCTTTAGTAGGCCTTGATTATCAGTTTCTGTTATGATTTTAGGGATGACATTCATGAAATGCTGATGATATTGCCCAATGAGATCTTATTCCTCCACTTTTTCATTTAACAGCTCCTCAAAAAATCTGGAACCCTCCTGTCTGATTGCCTCAGGTTCAGATAACCAGGATCCAATGCCATCCTTGGTCTTTGTAATCCTTTCCTTGCATCTTTTCTCTTTAACTGTATTGTGGAAGTAGCTGGAGTTTGCATCACCCTCACTTAACCACTTAACCTTAGTCTTTTGTCTCCAAAAAGTAGAAACTTCTTTTTCTGACCTAATTAAGATTGCTCTCTCCCTATTCAGGTTCACCAGGTCATTCTCATTCCCAGTCTGTTGATAAATTTCCTCTAGAGCAACCACATTTATTCTCAGCATTGATCAAATTATGGTGGACATTTCCAAAGGAATCTCTATTCCACTGTCTCAGTCTGGTTTTGAGCCTTTTGAGTTTGAAAACCATGTTGTACAGCCCAGTGAAGTGTGTAGGCTCCTCCCAGTTCTGCCTAACCATCTCTGAAAAATCATGTCTTCCTATCCACATTTCTTGGACTCTGAAGGGTTTTGGGGTTTGTTCCACTGAATCTTGGATTGATATCAGTAGAGGGTTGTGATCAGATGTTGACCTGTTCAGCACATGTACTGAGGTGTGAGGGAATTTACTAATCCAGTCTAAGTTGGCCATGGTTCTATCTAATTTTTGAAGGAGCCTGTCCTCTTTGACCCTGTTGTTAGTCCAAGTGAAGATACTGCCAATTGTTGGTAAATCTTGCAATTCCTTGCCATTTATAAACTCCCTAAACTCTCTGATACTGCGCACTGGTGGTCTGTTTTTACCTCTCCTTTCATGCACTGAGGCAACAGTGTTGAAATCTCCTGCAAAAATTGTAGGTGACAGTGGTAGATTATTCAAGTCAGACCACAATGACTGCCTAGGTATCCTAGTAGTGTGAGCATATACAAAAATAGAGGTCCAGTTTACTAGTGAAATTCTATCAGTGATCATGACCTGAATGTACTGGTCAGACTGTGAGAGAGTGTCAATAGTAAAACTATCTCTATAGAAAATCCAAATTTTGGCCACATCAGCAGCTATACAGTGAGCATAACCGAGCTCCATTTGCAATTTAGTGATTTCTATGTTATCATGCATTGGTTCAATGATACATAAGATAGAGACATTGTGAACATTAGTTAGGAATCTAAGTCTGTCAATGGAAGTTCCATAACCTCTTACATTCCAAACCAACATATTAGAAAATTATAGTGTAACTAACCATTTAAAAATAGTTAATTTTTTGTTTAGGTCTGAGCATTCTGCTGATAGAAAGCTCAATATTTTTTGTTTTTCGGGAACTAGTATGAGTGTCAGCAGCCTTACCTGAGGCTGCTGAAGAGGTACCTGAGGGCAGATTGCCAATTTCCTGATGGGATGTGATGGGGATCACATCTTCAGTGTTTGGTTCCAGTTGAGGCTCTCTGTGAGGCTCCTCAGTGGTGTGGTTTATTTGGGAATCATCAATTTCTGGTTCCTGCAGAAGCATGGAGAAGGAGTTTGAAAGCTCCATTGGTTGGTAAGGGACCATAGCTAGGGGGTGGGATGAAGTATCTGCATTATTCATACTCAAAATGTGCTTGTGTGATTGTTGTTTGTGTTTAAAAAATTTTTTGAAACCATCAGCATCTAACTCATCAAGAGAGTAAAAGGATACAGTCTTTTTTCTGACTCCTTTGATGCTGTCTTTGTTGGAGATGACTAAGGGGTGGTATGGCACCATGATTGAACAGGAGCATGGCTCTTCTGTCATTTGCTGCTTCTTTTGCTGATGCTGTGCTTCTTTGTTCTTAAGGCCTGTTGAAAGACCAGAGGAACCTGCTTGCTGAGATGGTGCTTTAGCCTTCTCCTTCCATCTCTGTGCCCAGGCCTTTCTCAACTCTGGATGTTGCATCCTGCAGATGCTATCAGAGTGGCCTAATTTACAACAATGCTTGCAGTAGTGTGGGAGGTTTAGGTACTCTATCTTGCAGTCTTTGTAATCTTCTGGACAGCCAAGTTGGATGGAACTAGGCAGTTCTGATGTGAGGTCAACCTCAATACAAAGTTTGAGGGTCGATGGTCTGGTGATTTGCTGTGTGGCTGAGTCCACCTTTATGAATTTTCCGATTTGGTTCCCAACATCCTCCAACATAGTATTATTATGGTAATAGAGAGGGATATCTCTTACCAGCACCCAGACCGGAACGACTGGTGACTCGTGCTCCGGCGAGAAATCTGGCGTCCATTTCAAGATCTTCATGGCTGCGCCGGCCACTGTCCAGAAGGATTTCAGCCAACATTTTTGGTAGTCGGAGTGTTCCTGAAATCTGATTAACACGTGCTTGTAATCAAGCGATCCCAGTTGGAATCTTCCGGTGAAGCCCATTGCCAGCAGAGCTGCCTGAATGTTGGCCATCATCGGTTTCGATCTCTGGAAATTTCCGATGAGGGCATTGCTGTAGTGGCTTGCCAAAACTTGGACTGATTTCTGGTCGTACATGCATGACTTCTTGCCGTTGAAGTTGGTTACCAGAAATGTTGGTTGAGTTCGAATTGGAAAATTGCAGGTTCACTGATGAAAGTCACGAAATGGACGCCGGAAAATCTCGCCGGAGCACGAGTCGCTGGTAGTCCCAGTCTGGGTCACTGATCGAGATGTTCCTCTATATTATTGGAACTACTCTATGATTGAGGATCTTGGCAATCAAATCGGAAAATACATCAAGCTTGATGCGGCTACCAACCTGATTACCTGACCATCGGCGGTGAAGATGTGCGTCGAAATTGATGTCACTTCAAAGTTGATCCATTCAATACTCATGGGTGATCCGGGAGACTTTAGGGATTGCGAAATTGGTGGACGTCAAATACCACCAAAATATTCCTACAATGCTAAGAATATTAAAGAATATAGTAGCAAGTAGAGTCGAACCCACAGAGAACAGATTAACACTTTTATATTCCTAAAGATCAGATTTTGGTGTTTAGTCACCACACTTTTAACTTGAGAGATTGAGATTAACTACTGAATAATATATAAATAACTAAGAAAGAAAACGGAATGATTTAAAATTGCAAAGAGATATCAATTTATAAAGAAACTCGGCTCAAATAATTCCACACTAGTCATAAGTTCTGATCATTGATGCAAAGATTTTATTAACGACCATGAATCAACCAGTTATAGGGTACCGTGAATGCAGCGGACATACTCCAATTCCTACTTAATTTGTCGATAGCTAGCAAGAGACGCTTAAACTAACTATTTCTCTTATCAAATCAAACCTAGTTGGTAACGCCGGTTCTAAGTTGTTTGATAGCATTAAGATATGAAGGAACCCAGTTTAGATAAATTAACAAAGAAAGCAAGTATTAATTCGTCTACCAGTTTATTCTCACTATCTAAACGATAGCTTTACCACTAATTAGCCCTTTCCAACAATTACGGATTGGTGGTACTAATTGGCCGTAATCCTATTTAATCTAAGTTGCGCAGGCTTAAATTAATCAGATATAACAGGATGCACAGAGAATAAACTAAAATTCACAGCAGTTAATTTTCATGCACAATTAGATCTCACAGAATTCTCATGACTAGTGCTTCGTTATTCTCGCCGAATTAAAGAATTAGTTACTCATATTACGATGAACACAATCACAATAATAAGAATAAAACATGAGAGAAAGAAATCACCGAATTGAAGAAAACTGCAAACCCTAAGCTTCGTCCAAGTCTCGGCCGAAAAATACAAAATCTGTGCGTGAGATATTCCATCCAAAATAATAATACAAAGGGTTTATATATTAACCCTAAAACCCAATTAGTCTACTTGGTATTATTTGCCTTATTAGAATTACAATGGGACAAAACTTCCCAAAACCAACACATGCACACACGTGCAAATTTACATATATGCAAGAATGCATATTTTTATTTATTTAATTATTAGTTCACCTTGGGCTTTCGAGCTGCTCAGCTTTGGGCTTAATATTAATTTAGCCCATAATAAATGTAGCCTAATACTGATTTCTTCAAAACGTATACCTGATTAGTGATCGACTCGCGAAGCACAACTTAGCCGCCCGTAGAGAAATCAGTACTAGGATTTGCTTTCAGCTCGTTTCTTCTTGCTCCTCGCCTCTCCGGTGCCGGAATAATAGAATATGACGATCTATTATCTCCGTTGGAGCACACTACCTCATTAAAAACCCGTAGGAAAAAAGAGTATAGTGTATCGCTCCCCTTTGTCTTCAAAACAGCATCAAATTGCTCTCTTTCTAGCAAATCTTCATTTAATATCATCCTCAATGTTTTTCATGATTTACTGCAAAATAACATACCTTCGAGCACATCAAGTTGGAAAATAAACGTATAAATCCATATAAATTAGATGTATAAATACATCTCATCAGAAATCATTTATGAAAATGTCCCACTTTACTGCAAACACTATAAGAAGATCGGCCACTGTGATAACAACTGCAGAATTCAGCATCCAGAACTGAAAATTGGCGCAACAAAGAGGCTCCAGAAGCAAATAACGGAGCTCGACAACAAGCAACTAAACTGGGAAAGCAGGTGATGCCACAGCAACAGGAGAAAGCAAGGCCTCAGCCATCCTCCTCAGGTCTCACTGCTCAACAAAAAGAAGCACAATGAAATGGCAGAAAATCCCTATAACTCACTCTACCAGCATGGAGTTAGTACCCTACATTGCTCCCCAAACTCCCAGGAAGGCAACTCAAGAGCAATGGGTCACAGTTGCAGATTTTAAGTATTCACCAAGGGGTGACCACATATCCTTTTCTCTAGATGATATGGAAGTATCAAATAGGAAAAAACATTTGAAATCACTTAGTCACACACTACTGGAACACACTATACCTGAAATTCTGAATTTTAATGCTAACAGGGCAATAGTTCCATATCAACATATGGAAACTTCAAATAAATTTTCTGTCTTATAGGTTGATGTTGATGATGACAGCTCTTCAGATGATTATGCAAATACAACACCAACACAACACACTGGGCAGATAGAGGAACCTGAACCTCAACATCACATTCAAAATGCCCAGAAAGCTCACAAAATGGAGGCTTCTAATAAGTCCTCCTCACAGGTAACAGTATCAATCTCCTCACTAGGTATTAGTATTTCTGATTCTGGCGATAGAATACTAAGACCTAAACAAAAAATTTCATACCCTAAATGAGTAGTCACAAACTAGTAGGTAATATGCTAGTATGGAATATTAGGGGTTATGGAACATCTATGGAAAGACTGAGAACTTTAATTACAGTACACCATGTATCCATTCTGTGTATCATAGAACCTATGCATGAGAATAATCAAATCCTAAATTTACAATTTGAGTTGGGATATCAGCAGTGTATTGCTGCTAGCTCGGCAAAAATTTGGATTTTTTACAACGATAATTTCTCCATTGAACCTTTATCTGAAACTGACCAGTTTATTCAGGTCCATATTACAAATTTAGGTTCACTGGAGAAATGGACTACTATTTTTGTTTATGCTAAAATAAATAGAACTTCTAGGAGGGAGCTGTGGATAGATCTTATTAATTTACCCCAGGCACCAACCATCTTTGTGGGAGATTTTAACACCATAGCATCAGTGCATGCACAAGGGTAGACATTCTCCTCCTTTAGGCAGTATGAGAGATTTTAGAGCCTTCATTGATACCCTCCAGTTACAAGAAATCCCAACTGTAGGAAACATCTTCACATGGACAAACAATAGACAGAAGGATGACAGGCTGCTTCAGAGACTTGATAGAGCCATGTGTAATGCAGTCTGGAATAGTGCTTATCCTCACACCTCAACCCATGTACTAAATAGAACCTCCTCAGACCATAACCCTCTCCTAATATCCATACAGAGTGCTGAAGAGCTGCTTCCAAAACCATTTAGGTTCCAAAATATGTGGCTTCACATACCTGGAATCTCAGACATAATCAGAAATAATTGGGAGGCACCCTCACCATACTCAGGCATGTACAACTTTGTATTTAAACTAAAGAGGCTGAAAATCTGCTTGAGAACATGGAATAAGGAGGAGTTTGGTAATGTACATCAAAATTTACTGGAAGCAGAAGACAAAGTAAGTTTAATGGAAGAGGTATACCAGCAGTCTAGTACTGATCAAGACCTCATAAATTTGAACAGGGAAAGAGCCATGTTGATTAGAGCTGAAAAAGAGGCCACAACCTTTTGGAGACAGAAATCAAATTTGAAATGGCTGAGGGAAGGAGATGCAAGCACAAAATATTTCCACAATTCGGTCAAAGAGAAAAGAGCCAGAGCCAGAATTACTAAAATTAAATCAGCCAATGGTGTGTGGCTGACAGATCAAACACTGATCAAAGAGGAGGGGGTTCAGTTCTATGAAAAATTATTGAATGAGGAGGCAAAAGACTTAACAGGACAATATTTGGACCATTTCAAATCTGTCATCCCAATGATCATCACTGATGAAGATAATTAGACCCTTCTGAAGGAGGTTGATATGGATGAACTGAAGAGGGCAGTCTTTGATTTAAACAAAGAGGGTGCATCTGGATCAGATGGCTTTACAGGCCATTTCTATACAGCTTTCTGGGAGACTATAAAGCATGATCTTCTAGACTCAGCCAAAAACTTTATGAATGGACAAAAATTACCTAGAGCAATAGCCAGCACCTGGCTTGCCTTGATTCCCAAAAAACAAAATCCCTCATCCTTTGCAGAGTTTAGACCCATAAGCCTTTCTAACTTTATCAACAAGGTTTACTCTAAGATCCTACTTGAGAGATTGAAGCCCCTGATGAGTAAATTCATTTCTCCAGAACAGTCAGGATTTATGAAAGATAGAGATATATCTAATAACATTATCCAGATGATGGAAATGATCATATTAGTGAATAAGAACCCCTGATATCCGAATATTCCTGTGAAACTTGACATGCAGAAAGCTTTCGACAGAGTCTCTTGGTCATTCCTAAACACAGTCATGATACAATTTGGATTCCATGGCAGTTTTGTGAAGCTCATTTTACAGAACATTTCAGCAGCTTGGTTTTCAGTGCTTATTAATGGGGTATGCAGTGGATTTTTTCCCTCCAGTAGAGGAATAAAACAAGGGGACCCCATCTCACCTCTCTTATACAATATAGTATCTGAAGCCTTTACTAGAGGTCTGCAACAGCTTTTCCAGACTCAGTATCTAGAGAACTTTACAATGCCCAGAGGAGTTTCACCAATTTCTCACCTTATGTATGCTGATGATACAACCATTTTCCTAAATGTAAAGAGCAGAAACCTTAAAAGATTCAAAAGCTTCCTGCTAGCATATGAGGTTGTTTATGGTCAAAAGGTTAACTTCTCCAAATCAGAGGTTTACACCCACAAAAATTTCCCAGTTAGGAGAATCTCACACATAAAGAGGATCCTGGAAATGAAGATAGGAAAACTGCCATTTAGCTACCTTGGAGCCCCAATTTTCAATGAGAGAAACAAAATTATTTACTACCAGCCAATCTTAGAAAGGATGGAAAAAGTAGTCACAAATTGGAAGAACTGCTGGCTGTCTAGTTGGGGAAAATTAGTACTTATTAATCATGTATTGCTGGCCATCCCCACACATATACTTGCTGTCCTTAAGCCTCAAATTGCAGTTATCAAAAAATGGAGAGACTGGCTTCAAAATTCTTCTGGGGTGAATCTGAATATGGACAGAAAAGGAGCTGGAAGAAATGGGCTCATCTCACTTTGCCAAAGGAGGAGAATGGTTTAGGTCTTAGGAACCTTAGATTAGTAGTTAAGGATTTTTCATGTAAATTATGGTGGAAACTACAGAAAAATGACACCATCTGGTCCAAATTTTTGTGGTCTCTCCCTGAAACTTATAAAAAATCCTTTACTTGGTCTAGAATTTGCAATGTTACTGAAGTAGTAAATAAGCACTCACAAATAATTCATGGGAAAGGACTTTGTTCTTTTTGGGATGGTAAGTGGCTAGGAATAGGACCTTTATTTTACATGTGGCCTGTAAATGTTGAACTGCCATTTCCTAATATTTCTTTGGCTGATTTTATAGAACTGAAACATTTGTATATGCCTAGATTGGAGCCTCATTTGGCTACCAGTGTTCTCTCTAAATTGCAGGAGGTGCGGATCAGTTTCAATCATGATGACAGGCTTATATGGAAGCCAGGGATAGATGGCAATTTCTCTGTTAAAAGCACATATAAAACCAGCCTGGAACACTCAGCCTCAGAATCAATTTTAAAAATGGTATGGCATTCCCCTCTTCCCAAAAAAATCCAATCTTTATTTGGAGGATGAGGAATAGAATTTTACCTTTTGATGATGTTCTTACAAGGTTTGGATATCTAATTACATCTAAATGTCCATTGTGTCTAAATTCTGATTCTTTGGAGCATTTCTTTAATTGCTGCACTGCTAATTTGGATATTTGGAATTACATTCATACTTTGCTACAGATCCAAACACCAATGTTCCACTTTGTCAGTACTAGATTGAATTTTTACTTCTCATACAAGGGCCACTCCAAAATCCACAACAAAGTTATTCAGATTACTACCCTGGTAGTTTTTTGGATACTTTGGATTAGGAGAAACAAGCTTTTATATGATGAGCTGAAATTCTCTACCACTCAGTTAATCCAAATGATACAGAAGCTCACATGTAATATTTTTACTGTAAACCCTGTGTCAGGAAACAAAGAAAGAAATTACTTTGAATATTCAGAAACAAAATTACTTTGATTCTAGCTGGATTAGTCCCTTTCATTAATTTGAAGAGGCCTAAAAGGGTAAAATCATAAAATGGCATCGGGCATCCTCCTGACTCAGGCTATAAAATAAATGTAGATGCTGCTTTTAAAGATGGACACTGTGGAATAGGTATCATAGTCAGAAATTCCAGTGGGAATATTAATCTACTCAGACAGATATTTACACATAGCTCTTCAGCCCTCCACTCAGAGCTAACTGCTATAAAAATGGGATTTGATGCTGCTCAGGAACTTAACCTCCATGAATTTTTGATTGAGTCTGATTACAGTCAGGCTGTAGTAGCTATAAAAAACCCAAACTGTGCACCTTGGACACAATACTCTCTGAGTCATGCTCTACATATTAAACACTGTCTGCACAAGGTCACACATACACTTAGAGAGGGAAACATACCTGCAGATTATCTATCCAAATGTGCTTTATCAACTGCATTGACTGCTGATATATTTTTATCTGAGGCACCCCCTATTTTAAAAGGGCACATACAAATGGACAGAAGGGGTGTACCATCTGTCAGACTCTATCCAGATTAGAGAATACAGTTACGGCTGATACTTTTGTTATTGCAGGTACAGAAGCTCAGGACAGAAGATGATTTTGAAGCACTATCACACTCATCAGGAAGCAGCACCTCTGGTTGATAAAGGCTTGACAAAGCCTGGACACTCAGCTATTAGCAGATCATCAGTCATTTTTGAACCATTGTATGGTTGTTTTGGGCTGTGAGTAAATAGTTAGGAACTTTTTGTCTTTGTTTGGATCAGGGGGTGGCAGAGTTGTGCTTCGGTATTTGTTTACTCGATCACTGAATTGCTCCCCCTTAGATCTTCACATTGGACTGTTCACAACTTTTAAACTAGAAAATAGTTTTTTGAAAGCTTATATGCTTTTTAGGGTTCTTCCCTCATTGTAACACAACTATGGCATTACCTTTATTAGGTTTGGGGAGCCAAATAAATTTCCCCCACCTCATAGTGGTAAAATGTTTTTTAAAAAAAAGTATATGTGTGAGACAAAATATGTTATTTTGGGTCAACACATTATATTAACATTATTATTCAATCAGGGGTATATTATCATTATTATTCGATCAGAGGGGGTTTGAACGTGTATTATGTTATACTGTACATGCTTACATATATATGGCATTTAGATTTAATTATGATATTAATTTATTCATTAATTTATTCTTAGGTTTTGCATGGTTGTTTTCCTATATATATGTAGCAGGATATTGTATTAGAACTTTGTAAACTGTGGAATTAATAAATCTGTTTAGGACCTTGAGAAGCACTGTCTTTAAAGTAATGGTAGCCCTCACCACCGGATTGTTGTGAGTTATCTGGCTAGCTTACTTCCAAGATTTCCCTAAACAATAGAAAATGTGGTAGCAACAACCACAGATTCTCCTACGAACGAAAGATGGAATAAGGAATGTAACAGGACATTAAAGATGAACTCGTTATAATAAGTGAAAGTTTCACCGTGTATTTATAATGAACTCCAAGCAAGATTCGTACCCTTTAGATGCATCCATTCGTACGTATTCTTTCACAGTAAATAGACACATCTATCACCACTATTCATTATAATTATAACATTCATGTATAAACATATATACATCTACTTTCACCAATTGGTTATATTAATATATATATATAATATATTCACAGAATATAATCCAATTAAACTTTCATTAACATCATATAATATACTCAACGTTAAAAGACTATTCCAACAATCCCCTACTTAGTCTTTTCAACATTATGTTTAACCCCTTCCCGGCAAGTATGCATACATGTAGGTATCTTTCGATTTGGACCTCCACCTAGCGTGACATTTTGAAGTAATGATGAAATCGATGGGTGCTCAAAAGCATTTGACCCACAATTCCTTGTACCACTACCGAAAATATCACACACATACTTCCCATAAAGAATCACTCGTAGAACCGGTAGCACTTTTATGGCCATGTGCTCATCTTGGTATTCATGAACATCCAGGTATTCAAATCTCACTTTGGAGCGGCACCACTCCAATGTTCATATAGGTGAAGCCAAAAATCCTTGAACTTCATTAAGAGTATATAACACTCACCCTTAAACTATGTACTAACTATAATCAACAATAGTCAATACACCAATCAGTTATCAACAACTTGTTATTACCACATTGAACCTTTGGGATAGTGGTAGTTCTACCGAAAGGTTGGGTTCCCGTTGCGCCAATTAAACTAGATAGGTTTCAAACCTCATCTCTTAGGACACTTTTATAGAATCATGTCCCGTCCATTACACCCAATTTTTCATTGTAAAATCTCATTTCAAAATCCAAACAAACTGGGTTTCCATTGTACAATCTCAAAACATAACTTTGTTATATATAACAATTCAAATAAATGGTTGACATCCGTTGTGGCCACAACTTGAATATCCAATAGCATATATTTCAACCATTTCTATCACCACTGAGGCTATAAATTTAGCCTTCCATGGTGGATATACACATGTAGTTTCTTTGACTTCTAAGAAACTACTCCTCCACCAAATCTTTTAAATATAAATCCAAATCAATCATGGATCAAATCATTTAAAAGATATTTAAAAATCCAAATCCCTCATGGATTATTATCATCGATACTATATTCAACAAATATAAACCTAGAGAGTTTGCTTGCTGCAAAATGTAGTATGTTTCAATACATACATACAACTCTCTCTTGCACTTTCATATCACATTTGTGCAATAATACTTCTTATTCCATCTCAAAAATACAAGATATATCAAACACGGAGTTAAACTCATTAAAACCAAATACTCAACTCTATTGAATATTTTTCTATCAATGAAGTGAAATTAAATCACTACATCACCCCCACTATCATTTAATTTTGATAAATAATATAATATCACTTTCATATTGATTCTAATAAACCAATCAAGCATTTTCCTACACAGTTAAATGCTTAAAACCCCCACTATATCTTGTAGTGGCGATACTTAAACAACACAATTCCATATTGATTCCAAGATCAATATACATCATCTAAATAATTTGTCAGCAATCAACAAAACACATATTTCACATTTGGATATACTCATAATGAATATGTATTTTCGTTATCCAAATGAATACAAACATAAAATATTATGTGTTTAATGCTTATATCAAAAAATTGAAAGTACATATGAGAGTAGGTAACTCGAAACTAACTGAACTTTCAATTTTATATCATATATATAACCCTTCAGAATCATATCATACATCATGTTGCATACATAATTAACCATGTAAAACTAAGGTCACAACAAATTACTTACGAATTATGGATTTTGATTTCCCTAATCCTTTAAAATTTGCTCCAAACTATAGTATTCACATACAACAACTCCTATAGTTATCCCACTTATGATAATTTCATTCTGGAGACGATTATTTAGTTATCGCTCTCACGGTCAACCTTTGGAGACAATTTAGCTCTAATTGCTCCACCATAAGTTTTCAATCAATAACTATAAAAATATAATGAACCTTCAAGGACAAGATAATGACTCTACAATCATAATTTGATATGAATATCATATTGATTACTATCCATATCCATGCTCTAACATATTCATATTTATAAAACTCGAAATAAACTGGTATTTCAACATAAACTATCTGAACATACCCTCGTAATCAAAGTTTACCATATCCATATTTATAAACTCAAAATAAACTTATCTGTCATTTATTTTCTGAATTGTGCTTCTCCTCCAATGACAGATGCCAAAAGAACTTTCTTTGCCTTCTGCAAAGATGTATATAAATAATATAGATATCATGACGTAATTTTGAATACATACCTCATATCCGATATTTCTTCTCACGAATAAATCAGTACCATAAAATCGACAGAGATTTATTGTATTGCCTAAGTTTTTCAGTGGGATCCTCCATTTGCAGAATACCATTACTTTAAGATTGTTAGAAATTTGTGAACTATGAAACTACTAAATCTGTTTAGGGCCGTGAGAAGCACTGTCCTTAAAGTAATGGTAGCCCCAACCACCGGATTGCTGTGAATTAAATGGCTAGCTTACTTCCAAGATTTCCCTAAACAATAGAAAATGTGGTAGCAACAACCACAGATTCTTCTACGAACGAAAGATAGAATAAGGAATGTAACAGGACATTAAAGATGAACTCGTTATAATAAGTGAAAGTTTCACCGTGTATTTATAATGAACTCCAAGCAAGATTCGTACCCTTTACATGCATCTATTCATACGTATTCTTTCACAGTAAATAGACATGTTTCTCTATCACCACTATTCATTATAATTATCTCATTCATGTAAAAAAATATATACATCTACTTTCACCAATTGGTTATATTAATATATATATATATAATATATATTCACATAATATAATCCAATTAAACTTTCTTTAACATCATGTAATATACTCAATGTTAAAAGACTATTCCAACATATTGTACATGGATGGCAAAACTATAGTTCTACGTGGCTAATTGTGATTTATGTTGCATCGAGAGAATCTCACGGCGGAGGAGTGATGGGGATAACTGCCGCCGGAGGTCGGAGACTGGTGGATTCAAGCGATCCAGGAAGTCACGAATCTCCAGATGCTGGGACGCTACTTAATTTGAGAGCCCTCGCCCAAATTGCGCTGCTAAAGTGTTTGATGATCGGAGAAGATTCAAGATCAGGGCATGTATCAGGTGCAGGGAGCTCTTCTGCACTGTGTGTAGGTCGGAGTGGCACGCCGGAATGACGTGCGAGGATCATCAGGCTGTTCTTAGGGGTTATGATGATGACTGATGTTGAGATCAACACGTCGGCGCCGTTTGAGTCGGTGAAGGAGCCGGCGTCTCGATTTGATTGATTGAATTGCTTGGATCTTCTTACCAACCTTGTAGAGACAGTGAATCTTGGCGGGGAAGTAAGCAGGCTTGATTAAGGTGGACTCTTTCTTCAAGGACTCCATTTTGCAGACGAAGAGCTCAACCTCATTTTCGGCATCGTAGCTAGTGTCGCGAATTTCCGACACCCAATTGTGGATCCTGGCGTCGTCATCTTGCTTCTGGTCTGCATCTTTGAGGAAGCACTTCATCCGCACCAGCTCATCCTTGAGTTGCTGGACTTGGTTCTCCACACCTCTCAAGAGTTTTGTATCATAAAATCGCCTAGAGTCTCAACAACATAAGCTATAACACTTTCAGCCATTTTGTGGAGTTTGTCTTGTAATTCCTCAAGCCACTTAAGACAGATATTTATGGAAGAATTTAGAGAATGATATTATAATTTTAGTGATATTTTAAACTATGTATATATCAATTCAGTATTATTATTAGCTGACCAGATCTCATGAACTGTCCGATGACACTGGTTCGTCCCCGTGATATTATTATCGAGTAATCGAACTGTCAGTGAGAATTTACAGGAAATCTCGCCAACTTTTAGAATCAAACAAACAATAAATTACATACAAGTTCGGGTAGAATTGCTGACTCCGATCCTGAAACAACGTTGTCGCAAGAGTGTGAACAAATGCAAAGTCTCTAAAAAGTCCGACTTTCCTAAGTGTTATAGAACTATCACTATATATTTAAGGTCAAGTGACACTACACCAAAACTGGCATTCAGTGACAAACTGTCACAAAGGGTCGTCACTAATGAGGGTCATTTGTGACGACAATAGCATATCGTCACCAAATTTTCGTCAATTGTATAATGCATGGTGACGAAAAGTCATCTCGTCGCTAAAGACCTATTTAGTGACGATAATAGTGACGAAAACCATTTCTCGTCAAATTATTGACATTTAGTGACGACTTTAGTGACGAGAAAATTATAATTGACGGAAGTTTGTGACAAAATATTACCGACCCTAATATTTTTGTCACTGTTTCCTTAGTGACGAAAATGATATTGTCACTAAATAATCAGTAACGGAAATGTTTTCGTCATTAAAAGCTATTGTGACGAAAAAAATAAGAAGGGACAAAAATGAGCCATTGAGACTTTAAAATAGGGACATGCGAAATGCAATCCGTATTTGCAGTCCAAAATAAATACTACATTTTCAATATATATATGCTATGATTCATATTTATTTATATCAGACATATACATCATATCTATTACTTCTATTACCTACAATTTGCATAACAGTTTTATATCAAAGTTATTGTATATATAAGTATATAACAAAATACGGACTGCAAAGAAGTATAATAAAGACTGCGCCTAGTAGGTTATAGTTTGGGGCCCAAAATTTAGCAAAAATGTAATTGACAATTAATAAAATATTAGAACATAATCTGAAAAATGTGTAATTGGATTTTTAAAATAACATAATGTTAGAAGTTATGTCAAAATAATTTATATCCAAATTATTCCTGCCCTTGTGCTCCCGCCCTTCGTTAATATTTCCCGCCAACCATAGTCTATCCAAATAAATATTTTCCCGCCAAATACATGACCATTTTCCCTCTTTCAGTATTAATTCAAGTTCTGTGTTTTTATAGGTTTAATATCTTTTATCTTTCTCGAATTGATTTTTAATTATAATATATATGTTACACTAGAGTTGGTCTCCAAAATCTAACTTTCCTGATCTTTTAAGAAAGTTTTTATTCATTTTAACTTAGACGATGTACCTGTACATTTGAACGGTATATTTTGTAAGTTAAAAACTATTAATTTTTATAAAATATCTTGCATTTATATTAAATATATTTTATCATATATTTATCTTAAAATTAATAATGTTTTAATAAGAAATATAGTCTTTGAGCTTATATGAATACCGGTAATCTATAGCGCTTTAAGAAAGTCGGACTTTCAAAAAATTTAAATAACATGAAGCACGTCCTTAATATAGTTACTTTTCAACTCTATTTATACAAAACTGAATGGAATTGAACTAAAAAAAAAAGAATACATTAGGAAATTATAATATTACAAACTAAGAGGATTATATTCAAATATATATCATCAATCTTGAATTGTACTGAAAAAATTACTCCAATTAATTGGGAATATAATAGACACTCATTATACTAACAGATGTTGAAATTCATATCACTTAACTAAAAACTTAATTCAGTTTAATATATATCGGGATCATTCTAATATACGCAATATCAGTCACCAATTAAATAGCGACACGTCATTTTTAACTAATTTATGATTGAGCCACGTATTCAATCATTACCCATACGAGTTTAGACATTCTAGGTTAGGGTTTTAGAAATTTACTAAAAATATTTTAACCAATTAAAACATTACAATTGTACACGTGTCATTATCTTATTGGTGTCTGATAAGGGTTATATCAGGATCATCCGGATGAATGTTATACTCAACTTAGTTTAACTAATCAAATGGCATACTTTACTTTATTTTATACAAACACCGCTAAACTAGTGTATGACTAATCAAACGTCAAAGTTGATTTATTATAAACAACTAGCTATAACTAATAACGATCTTATTAACGTTCTATAAACTCTAACTAAACTAAATACAACTAACCAAATATCAAAATTTACTTGACTTTCTATAAATACTTACTAAGCATAGTATTATACTAGTCAACAAACATATCTTATTTGACTTTCTATATACAACTAAACTAAATATAACTAACCAAATGTCAAATCTTACTTGACTTTCTAAAAATACTTATTATACTGAGTATTACACTACTCGACGATCATATATTTCACTTTCTATAAACACTGGCTAAATTGTATATAACTAACAAAATGTAAAATCTTACTTGTCACTCTATAAACACTAACTAAACTGAGCATAACTAATCAAAAGTGAAACTCATTATAAATACTAAATATAACTAATAAGAGATCAAATCTTATTCGACTATCTATAAACACTAACTAAACTGAGTATAACTAATCAAATCTAGTAGCAAATGCAAATGCAGTAGTATGCAATAGATATAGCAAATGCAATTTAACACGATATAAGCTTAAAGCCTAACCGGCCTACAAATCTAGTAGCAGTATTGCCAACAATAGTATTCAAACTACTACTTTAACTCGGATTTCTCCTAACTGTACTAACTTGATCGGAAGCTAATTAAAGTTTAATTGAGCAAAAGGGTCCGTCAGAAAACTAAGATTAGCAGATCAGATTCAATCCAATATTTCAATACAAATATCAATAAACATATACCACCAGCCAAACTAAACTAACAACTAATTAAACATAAAATCTTATTTGGCGTTCTATAAATTCTAACTAAATTTAGCATAACTAACCAAATGTTGAATATTACTAGACTCTGTATAAACTATTAAACAATTGTCAATTCTAACTATTAGAAATCAAACTCTTCTTAGATTCCTACAAACAATTAAACAGTGTACTACTAACAAAATATCTAATCTCGTGTGAATTTTCATAAATACCAATAACTAAAGTGCATATAAACTAATTTTCAAAAATTTACTTTATCTCCTATAAACACTAATTATACCGAGTGTCAAATTTTTACTTCACTTATTACCACTAATCATTAATTACTATACGATCTATTATTATTATTTAAAAATATTAAAATGGTAAAATTATATCTATTAATGTTAAATACTTAAAATCGTATTGATATTTATTAATATCATATGTTAATATTTTCAATAGTTAGTTTAAACTAATAATTACTTATGAAAGAAAATTAATGTTGAAAAAAATTAAAAACATTTATGTCAATAATAATAAGAGAATAACATTCATCCGGATGATCCTGATATAGGCCCTATCAGGCACCAATAAAATAATGACACGTGTACAATTGTAATGTTTTAATTGGTTAAGATATTTTTAGTAAAATTCTAAAACCCTAATTTAGAATGACTAAACCCGTCTGGATAATGATTGAACACGTGGCCCAATCATAAATTAGTTAAAGATGATGTGTCGTTATTTAATTGGTGCCTGAAATTGCCAATATCAGAATGATCCTGATATATATTAAACTGTAATAATAATAATGATTAATTTAAAAAAAAGGACAGATACATGGGATTGTATTGATCTGAACCGTCAATCACTTGATTAACTGAATCTGAGCCGTATATGAGTTGAGTATATAACTTCATACGGACCCCAAATCTGAAAATAACTCGAACCTTATCCTTCCAAAGCAGAACAAGCCATCGTTCAACCTCCAAATCAAAAGTGCTCGGGCCGGCGATTTCGATTCTGCAGAGGCAAGTCGGCGGGGATGAGGGAAGGGGTTCAGATCGCGAGGATGAGGGCGTCGGAGGGGACGAGGGCGGCGAGAACGAGGGAGTCGGCGGGGACAAGGGCGTCGGCGAGGGCGGCGAGGACAAGGGCGTCGGCGAGGGCGAGGGCGTCGGCAGAGGAGATCGAACCTCACTAGAGAGAAGACGCCGTGAATTCCCTCGCTCGCCTGAGAGACCCCTTCTACGGCTTTGTCGGCGGGATTTTGATTTCGCAGAGGCAAGTCCTTCGTCTTCAGAAGGAGCTCGAAGCGACGAGCACGCTGGAAATTGATACTGAATCTCGAGCAATTGAATTTGTGATTGCCAAAATGAGGTCTAGGTGAGTTCTTTGAACATATTAACTCTCAGGGAATTTGAGGAATATTTGTTTATGAGTGTGTATGTAGAAAATTGCAGGTTTGCAGGTTTATGAGTGTGTATGTCGAATTTGCTGCTTTGGGTTTGGAGCGGTTTGAGATGGGGTCTTTCTCCATGGAAAAGTTAGTACATTTATGTTTGTTTTGGTTCAAAATTTGAGTTTGTTGATTCTGTGGGTCTATGCTGCATTTTTTACCTGTGGGGTGTGTAAATTTGCTTGATTTTGAGCAACATTTTAATTTTGGATTGGTGTCATTTTCTGTAGAAAAAGTTAGTATCTTTTTTCTCGTGAGGTTCAAAATTTGACCTTGTTGATATTATGCTGGATAATTTGCAGGAAGTTGTATTTGTTTGTGGAAAAGTTTTGGTTTTGATGAGGGACATGTAGTTCCTAGGGCATTTTGTTGTGTTCTTTTCAGGACTTTCTAGGCTGTTGATATTTTGGGTTTACTTTACGGGTTCAGGTTGTTATTGAATTGTATGTATTGATTTTGCATCACATTTTTGTGTGTACTAATTAGAACTTGAATGAACTAGCATGTTACTTTTCATTGGTTATTTAGCATTATCATGGTTCAAAATTTGAATTGTTGATGTTGTGTTGGGTTTAGAGCTTGACTGTTGACATTGATTCGTGAGTTAAGATTTTATGGGCTTGAAGAGAGAAATGGACTTCTAGTGTCGGCTGTGAGTATATATGTGATCCGCTGATATATAACCTATTTTCCTTGTTTACTTCCAATTAACCACAAAACTGAATGGAAATGTCTCCTGATACACAACAGGACATGGTGGATTTCATGGATACACAGAAGGACATGGTGGATTTCATGCTAAAGATACGAGTATCAGTGCTCAAGTAAATCGTGATATAGCAGCCTGCCTGGTATAAACATCACATTCCCTTCTTACTTTATATGTATTTAGTTCTCTCTCATTTCAGATTTATGGCGTTGAAATAGATAATCAACTATTTTTGTTTATTTAAAGTTTTTGGTGTCAAGTATAGATTAGATTATTCTCCTTGAGCCCAAAAGACATTACTCTTGAAAGCAATAAACATATAACTTGAAAGAAACAACTTCACAATGGCATTCTAAACATTCTGTACAATTCAAATGATATACTATGAGTCTATGACAAATGGCTGTCTATTTGCTATAACAAGTACAACTAACACATGCTAATAGCTGAGTACATTGCTAGAACTTTAATCTGTCTCTTAGAAGTGCACGAGTCTGAACAATGTCGGTAAGGAATCTAGAGAAGTAATTTAATGTTCTTGATCTGTTACTTTACTTGTGTAGGTTTGTGGAGATTACCTTGGGGATACAAGCATGAAGGTGATAATGGTGAAAAACCAAGTGAAGTTACCCTGCCACAACATTCTTGAGGAATTGAGAAGTAGTTAATCTTGAACAAATTAGTTGTGGACTTTCTTAGAAGTAGAGGTAGAGGTGCTTAGGATGTAGAACTAGAGGTAGAAAGATTTGTGAATGAATATTATTATTATTTATATAATAATTTTTCTGCAATATTTATTTAATTTATATTTTCTGCAATTTAATTTATTTTATTTTAATTATATTGACAGTCCAAGTCCGTCACTAAAAAGCGTCACTAAAGAGTTTGACTGTTAGATAAACGTTGACCGTCTCTTATTTGTGATGTTCAATTATTGTCACAAAAGGATTGATTCAGTGACTATTATATATGGTCGCTATTTCTTTGTCACTAAAGATTACCCATTGGCGTCGGATCGACTCCCATTAGTGACGAGTCAATGGTGACGAAAGCGGGCGTCACAAGGCTGGCGACGAAATAAAAGTCGTCGCCAATGACACACTTTCGTGACCGATGAACAGCAAAATCGTCGCCCCACCCTTTAACTCCGATGTTTTTGCATCGCAAATTTGACGACACTTATTTTCGTCACCAAAGCATTTAGTGACGATAAATGGGTCTTTAGTGACGGATTTGGCTTGTCACAGAAGACCAGTTTTGGTGTAGTGTGATACTATTTTGTGTTAAAACATTGATAGTATCAAAGTGAACATATAGTAAAATATGGTTTAATGCAAAAATTCATGAATTTACATTAAAACATTAATAAATTCAAATAGCAAATTTTACAGTTCAAATTAAAAGGTACACTGTATAAGTTAAAACGTATAAAGATTCTTATGGAAAGTCAGGAAAGTTGGACTTTCATGAGACTTTCTCGTGAACAAATAAGGTGATTAAGGAAAGATTGTAAATATGCAACATCTCGGCATCATGATTAATCTTGTTCTACAAAACCTCTCATTTATAATTGTATTTTTAGGATTAAGCATTATTCATTTATATGCAAACATATAATAAAACATGTTTCAAGAAAAAATATAAAAATTAAAAAATCTATAAAATAACATGTAACTTAATATTATATCTTTAACTTAGTTAATAACTTGATAGGATACCTTTTAATTAGTTAATTTTTTATGATACAATCATAATTTAATTAGTTTTTCAAACTTATATTTTTGCTATCTTTGCTTACAATTGATGTAAGGATAGGGAAATGTTTTTAATTTTTTATATTTTATTCCTTTATTTACTCAACTAAATCAGTTCTCTATTAAAATATACATAATTTAAAAACAACACTTGTATCGAACATACAAACATATCGCGTAAGGCGCGATGATACCTAACTAGTAATAGTTAATAATGATCATATATTCCAGTTCATTATTTTTCTTTCCAACCATTTTCAGAGGGAAGGTGGCTGAGGCTATTGCCTCGGAGGCGGCGACCCCTATTAAAGGTGGGGTCCGCTTCGTGCCTTTTGCAAGCACAGAAAAACGATGGCCCCGTAGATCTGGTGAGGATATTGATCCTGCTTCTGATTGTTTTCTCCGATTAGGGTCAATCGAACTGGGTCGATGGAGACAACGAGCATCGCCAGAATCATTCTCCGCTCGGCCTCTTGCTAACCCGCGCCACTCTAGAGAACAAAGAGTTTGGAATTGAATTTTGGTTGGGGATGGTGGAGAAGCCATTCTTATAGCATCTGAAGGATTGGAGATTTGCAGCAACATGATTTTATTAACGGAAACTTGGACTGTCAGTAAATCGCCAGTGCTCGGACAATAACCGCCCTGCCATGTCACCAGTTCCAGAAAGCACTCATGGAACCTAACTACCCACGTCCCGTCCCTTCGAAAATCAAACCCAATTGTGCATATCAAACATGATCAAATCCATTTGTGCATATCAAACATCAGTGTTGCAAAAAGAAATAGAAATTGACTTAAAATTGGAACCCATTTGATCATGTCCTAGATTGGAATACAGTCCCTATATATGATTTATGAACCGGGAGGAATAGTTTCTGTGACTTGTAGGGAGCAGCAAAATGGGTTCCGATCAAAATTAGTAGAGGTGACGAAAAGTAGAGTTAAACAATAGGAGTGAAGTAGGAAAGAAATGAGTAAATAAAAGGACTTGAAAGAAATTCAAACGATCAGTTAAGGCTCTGTTAGCTTGTGGACCCACTTTGCCACATGTCATAATTTTACTTGCCCCACATACCCACATACTAAAACCCCCACATATAAAATTTTCTGTTTTGAAACTGTCTCTGGACAGAAAATCAATTATGACAATAGTGATTATTACATTAGTAATCATGCTTCTTTGACTACTATTAGGGAAATGAACACAGTACTTGGAATGAAAAGAGGATCCTTTCCTTTTAAATATTTAGGTGTTCCAATTTTCTCTGGTAGGATCAAAAATTTATTTTTCCAACCATTTTAATAGTGGTTTGCTAAAAACAACCCTCTAAATATGTTTTTGTATAAAACTCCAATTCATTAAAAACCACGTATTATGTACTGAGATGAGAAAAACTGGTTACGTGACTGATAATTTGCTCCAGATGTCAAGTGACAGACTGATTCTGATTATAGTTTATTTATAAATAACCGGTAGCAAAACAATCGAGTTCTGTCACAATTCTGGAATTAAAGAGAATATTAATATGAAGGGCAAAATGGTAATTCACTATTATTCTTGGTCAGCTTGACTGTGATCAGCTTTGACCAAGGTAGTTAGGAAATATATACATATTCTGTTAGCCTAGGGATTATCCCATTCTTTTTTCTTTTTTTTTAGTTTAAAACCACCATTGGTGGGGGGATTTATTGGCACCCCTTACCCAAAAACAAGCAAATTGCCTGAAACTTTAGTAAGCAGTTGTTTACATGGTGAGCAGAGAGCTCCAGAAACCTAAGGTTTCTGACAAAAGAATGAAGTGAATGGCTCTATCTAGTTGATCTAAAACTAGAGAGTGATTGTTGCTATGGGTAAAAACATATACTCTATACCAGAAAATCATATGGGTAGCTGGACTGTGATCAGTTCAACAAAGAGTGAAGCACAACTTAGCCACCCACTTATTTGATATTAGAGTATAGATCCCTAGCAGCAATCATAATTAGAAAAAAGAACTGTATGTGGAATATGATGATTCCTGAGTCTGGTAGTGTAGACATCTATTAGTGAGGTCCATTTCTGTTGTGAGATTTTACTGCATTTGTCTCTGCTTTGTTGACACATCTGATACTTGCAAGGAAGAGAGCAGTATCACATTCCTTTATATAAGCTGAAATCTCAGACTATGGAAGGATATTCTATCAAGTTCAATTATTCCTTTGAGTATGCCTGGAATAGAGTTTAGGCTTAGCTCTTTGGATTCTCTACTGGAGATGCATAGATTAGCTAAAAAATCAGCTGCTTGATTTCCTTCTCTCATGATGTGGCATATAGGATGAGAGACAGTGTGTGCATGAAGAGAATGACAAATAGAGTATAAAGGCCAGGGGGAGTGTTTGATATCTCTGATGCTCTTGACTTCTAACATACAGTCAGACTCAACACAGAAATTGGGGAGGCTCATTTCCCTACCTAGCATGTACCCTAGTTGGATGGCAGAGATCTCAGCATGCAGAGAGTTTGAACAAGTGATGAAAAAGGTTGAAAGCCTGAAGACATGACCTAATTTGTTCCTGATGATTATACCTATACCAGTAGATCCATCCTGAGCAAAACATGTATCCACATTGATCTTGTAATCATAATCAGGAGGCATCCATTTGATGATTTTAACAGGCTTAGGTCTGCTCCTTTTGATAAAGGGGACCAGGCCATTATCAACCAGGAACTGGTGCCTTTCTAGATTACCAGAGAGAGGGAAGGCTGTAAATATAAGTGAGGTTTGTCTGATGATGTTGGTGACTACTGAGGTATTGGACTGATTTGACCCCTCAAAAATGTACTTGTTTCTCCTAGTCCACAGGGCCCAGAGTACCACCATTGTGGTTACTCTTATTACCTTGTTGTGGATTTTAGAGGAAAGTGTATATCTGAGGAGAAAAGTCAGTCTTTGGTTTACACTGGTGAACTGAGGTGGTTTAATTGCTAAAAGTGAATTAACCTTAGACCAAATCAGTAAACTAGTGCAACAGCTATTAAAGTAATGTTCAATAGTGTCCTCACTTTTATAGTACAGACATTTTGATGGGAGGTGATATCCAAATTTAACAAGCACATCATCAAATGGTAAAAGTCTATTCCTAAGCCTCCAAGTTAAGATAGAAATTTTTGCTGGGATTGGATTGGACCATACATGTTCAAGCAGAGAGCTGTTTGTTCCTGTTTCCCTGAGTTTTCCATAAGCTGATGTAATATTGAAGTGTCCATTGTGGGATGGCTTCCATATAATGATATCATCATGAGAGTGCTCCAGCTGTGAGTCCTGCAATAAATTGGTAATATTAATAGCAAGGAAGGGCTCAAGCTGGGGCATATAATCATTTTTATGAAAAATAAAATCAGAAAATGTGAGGGAAGGAAAAGTTATTTCCCTGTCCTGTGGCCATAGGTAGATCAAGGTTCCAAGTCTTGTCCAGTTGGAATACCAGAAGAAGCAGTTCCCTTTTCCATAACACACAAAGCTGTTGTTGCAGAATTCTGTAACTGTGCAGATTCTCCTCCAAGTTAGAGAGGTTTTGTATGATGCAGGTATAGTCCATAGAAATTTGGTCCATATGGTTTCATTTCTTTGTAGCTTCCACTAAAGTTTGCAAGAGAATGCCTCAACTAGTGCCCTAAGGTCCCTAAACCCTAGACCATTTTGTTTTGGGTAGGGCAGTCCTTGACCATTTCCTCCATACCATCCTTTGACCAGTGTCTGTCTCTCCCCAGAAGAATCTGGTACCTATACTTTCCATTTTTTTAATAATCTGTTTGGGGGGTTTGAGCACTGCAAGTACATGGACTGGGATAGCCATCAGAACATGCTTAATGAGTATCATCCTACCAGCTGGGGACAACCATCTGTTTTTCCAGTTTGCAGTTGCATTCTGCATTCTTTCCAGAAGAAGCTGATAGTGAGAAACCTTGTTTCTTCCACTAAAAAATGGTACCCCTAAATATTTAAATGGCATTTTCCCTTCTACCATCCCCAGTGTTCTTTTGATGATTCTCAGTCTGGTGGTGGTTGTATCATGGTGGGTGTAGAATTCTGATTTAGAATAATTCACCATCTGACCTGATGTGAACTCATATGCCATAAGGAAGGATTTCAGCCTTATCATATTCCTCTTCTTTGAGTTTATGAATAGTGCAGTGTCATGTGCATACATCAAATGGGTTACACTGTCCACTCCTCTAGGCATGATAAATGGTTGGATATACTGTAATTCCACTAATTTTTGTAGGCCTCTAGAGAATGCTTCTGTAACCATATTATATAGAAAAGGGGATAAGGGATCACCTTGCTTGATCCCTCTTATGGAGTGGAAGAAACCAGAGGCTGAGCCATTTATTATGACTGAGAACCAAGCAGCCTGGATATTCTGCATTATGATTTTAATTATTGATCCATGGAATCCAAATATTAGCATTATAGAATTTAAAAAACTCCATGATACCCTATCAAATGCCTTCTGCATATCCAGTTTCACTATTAAATTATGATTCTTAATTTTCCTCCCTAAAAGCCTTGTCATTTCTAGCATCTGAAGAGTATTGTCAGATATATCCCTTCCTCTAAGGAAAGCTGATTGCTCAGGGGATATTAACTTATCCATCATTGGCTTCATCCTCTCAGTGAGTAACTTGGAAAAACATTAATAGAGAAAGTTAGAAAGGCTAATTGGTCTGTAGTCTGAGAAGGATGATGGCGAAGGTTTTTTTGGGATAAGTGTAAGCCATGTGCTTGCTATGGCTTTGGGGATCATTTTCTCTTCCAGGAATTCAGCCACTGCCTCAAGCATATCAGTCTTGATTGTGTCCCAAAATTGAGAGTAAAAAGCTCCTGAGTAGCCATCTGAGCAAGGAGAGCTTTCTGAGCTGAGGTCAAAAACTACCTCTCTGAGCTCTTCAAGTGATACTTGTCTCATCATAGTGAAATTGTCATCATCTGTGATCAATTTGGGGATGACTGATAGAAAATGGCTGAGATAAGTTCCAGATTCTTCACAGTATGATTCATTGAGTAGGCTTTCATATTAGATTATGGCTTGATTCTTAATGGTTTATGGATCAGTTATCCAGTGTCCATTAGTATCCCTAATCTTACTGATTCTTGCCCTGCCATGTCTCTCTTTGACTGAGTTGTGGAAATAGGAGGTACTAGCATCACCCTCTCTCAACCACTTGATGTTTGCCTTCTGTTTCCAGAAGGCAACCTCTTTTGAAGTGGCTCTATTAAGTACAACATGGCTCTCATTTAGTGCTATCAGATCAGTCTCTGAGCCTGAGTTCTGATACTACACCTCTAGGTTGGCAACTCTGGCCTCAGCATCTAAAAGATTTTGGTGTACATCACCAAAATGCTCCTTGTTCCATGTTTTCAGTACTGCTTTAAGCTTCTTAAGCTTGTATACCATATTGTACATTCCACAGTAATTGCTAGGTTCCAGCCAGCAACTGTTAACTACCTCCTTAAAACCTTCCCTTTTCATCCACATGGATTGAAATCTAAAAGGTTTTGGGCTTTGTTCAGTTGCATCTTGGATGGAGAGTAAGAGAGGGTTGTGGTCAGATGTTGACCTATTGAGGGTTTGGATTGAGGGAACAGAGTTTGCCAGTCAAGACTACACAGACCCCTATCTAGTCTCTGAAGGAGCAAATCATCCTTCTTCCTGTTATTTGACCAAGTGTAGAAGCTGCCTACTGTGGTGATCTCTTGCTGTGCCAAAGCATCAATCCATGTATAGAATTCTGAAATACAGGTTAAGGGAGGGGAAGTTCTACCTCTACGCTCTACTACACTCCTAACAGTGTTAAAATCTGCCATATATATTGTGGGAGATTGGGGTAATACTAGAAGGTCACTCCATAGTGTCCTTCTCAGGTTCCTAAATACTTTAGCATAGACAAAGACAGACCTCCAAGAAATTAAAGTATGTGAGTCAGTGATAGAGGTATAAACAAATTGATCAGTTTGATGCAGTATGTCAATTTGAAATTTTTGGTTCCAAAAAATCCAAATTTTTGCATTATCAGCATAAAATGAGTATTTAAAATGTAAAATATGTTTCACACTATCACACACACTATTGTCATGCATTGGCTCTATCAAGCATAGAATGTCAATTTTATGAAGTACAGTGAGAGATATGAGTCTATCTATTGATGTATTTAGACCTCTAATATTCCAGACTAATATATTACCTATTGTGGTGTGCTTAATCATTAAACTGGATATTTGAGTTTTTGTTTAGGCCTAAGTGACCTAACTGTACAATTTGAATGAGTATTATTTTTTTTCTTGGCTGAGCTAATATTAGAGGCTGCTATGTTTGGGGGGTGGCTGTACAGCAGGTGTAACAGAGCCTAAACTAACAGACTCTTGAAGCACATCAGACAGTAATAAGGAATCATGAGGGGTTGTACTTTCTTGGTGAACATGCATATCTGGCTCAGTGTCAGGTTCATTACTAATTTCAGTGCAATGAAAGAAATTACCTCCCTTACCACTGGTGTCATCAATGACCTCATAATTCACATCTTCCTCCACAATTGGTTCCTGCAAAACAGAGAATTGATTGGAAGTCTCCAAATGTGAGTTGTAAGGGACAATGTGTAAGTTATTTGTTCGGAATCTATTTTTGATTTCAGATTTCAGTTTCTTGACATGAAGGTCATCCAAGCCATAAAAGGATACTGTTGATTTGGGGTTGGATTCCACTGTGGCAGATATAATCATCATGGGAGGGTGCTGAGTTTTGTTGGGCTGGGAGTTTCTGACAAGCTTGGGGCATCATTGTAAACAACCATAGAGGTTGCTTGTTCCACTTCTAGGTCTTTCTGAGCAGAAGTGAGTCCACTGGAGCCTTGCCCATCATTTTTGTTCGTGTCTGCAACATCTCTTTTCCTCCATGCTCTCTTGAGTTCAGGATGGAGGTGAATGTTTTCAGGTGGATTCTTCATGCCCAGTCTTGTTGCAGCCCTTGCAGTATAGTGGGAGGTTATGGTACTCGATTGGACAGTCTTTGTAGTTGTCGGTGCGCCCAATAGGTATAGAGTGGAACCTATCCTCCTTGAGATCTAGTTCGAGACACATTTTTATAACCGAGGGCCTGGTTCTCCTTGCGTAGCGGCGTCCATCTTGATGAAGGTGCCAATCTGAGCTGCAACGTCTTTGATAAGGGTTTGGTTGTAGTAGTATACCGGGACCTCCTGGACTGTAACCCACACCGGAACGATGGAGGATTCGTGTTCAGTCGAAACGTCTTCTGTCCATTTAAGGATTTTCATGGTAGCTCCGACGATGGACCAGTATGGTTGCAGTCATAGCCTCTGGTAGTCCTCCTGCTCCTTGAATTTGATGAGGATGTGGCGGTAGTCAAGCAGACCGATCTGAAATTGGGAGGAGAAGCCCATTGCTTTAAAGGCGGCCTGAATGTGCTCCATAGGAGGCTTACCTCGACCAAATTTACCGACAAGGACATTGTCGTAGTATGCTGCCAGTATTTTGACCGATTCTGGGTCGTATAAACACGCTGGACGGCCATTGAGCTTGGTGATAGCTGGTCTGATTTCAGGATTATAAGGTAGGCTCTCAAAAAAGGGGTGTTTTTGGTGGTAAGTGCTTGCATGAAGGATTTTCCGGCGGTTGTGCCGCCCCTATTGGGCGGCGGCCCCGCCGTGGGGTTATCGTTTCTAGCCGTTTTTAGTGTCAGAGGTAAACGTTATCGGTGGTGTGTTTGACTGAAAAGGCGGAAACATAGGGAAAGCGGTGGGGGTTTATTTTAGAGAGAAGGAGGAGAAAAAACTTTTAGAGAGAGAAAGACCAAACAATAACTTTTAAAGGGATTATCCCATTCAATCAATCATCTCTTTCCTTGCTTTGTAACTGTTTTCATGGTCGAAATGAGCTGTTAATTGAGAATAATATTTAGTAGTCTTGACAATTGGTATCAGAGCACGGCGGTTCTCGGCGAAATGGCGAAGAAATCCGACGAGCTGAGGATGGTGGTGGAGACAGCAATCCAGAAAATGCACGAGAAGTTCGTGACTCAGAGAGAAGTGAATCGTGAGAGGGATGCGAGAATGGATGACAAACTTGATCGAGCAATTGAGCTGGCGGTTTCAGTGGAAGGTAATCGACGGTTGATGGAGAAGGATCTCGAGTTGATTCAGCAGAAACTGGAGGCATTGCAGTGGTCCAAGGGGAATCCGGCGGACAGAGATAGCCCCAAGGTTGGACAAGCTGCGGTTACTCATGGTGGAGGTGAGAATCTTGGTGATGGATCGGTTCCTTTAGCCGCGGTTGTTCCGACGCCGGTGAAAGTTGCTACGCCTGCTTCTGATCGGGATACTCTGGTCCAGGTATCATCTGATTCATCCAAGGAAGTTGATTATGCTAAGTTTTGTAATCATAATTTGAATCTTGGAGTTATGTTGCATGATGACTGTGGGGGAAATGTGAAATTTGATCAGAATAGGCATGTTAATTTGAATAGTTCTGAGTTGTCTGGTCATGTGGTCACTAAAGGTTGGAGAAACATAATGGAAAAACAATATAGCAATCTGCAATTGTCAAGTTTTAATGGTCAGAACCTGGGGGATTGGCTTGATAGGTGTGATAAGTTTTTTACTTTCTTTCAAATTGCTGAGAGTGAGAAAGTAGAGGTTGTCAGTATGGCTTTAGAAGGTAAAGCACTGAAATGGTTTAACTCTAGGAAAGTTACTGATCCTTTTAGTACTTGGAGTGATTTTGATGTTGCTCTTAGAAAGAGGTTTGGAGATTCCAGTTGTAGGGATCTATTTGGAGAGTTCAATAAATTGGAACAGAAAGGGACTGTTAGGGATTATGAAGAACATTTTGAAGAGTTAAAGTCTCATTTGGTTTGTAAATTTCATGATATGCCTGAAGCTTATTATGTGGGGAATTTTCTGAGTGGTCTTAAGGAAGAACTAAGGGTTATGGTGGATCCTTGTAGACCTGTTACTTTACAGGAAGCAGTGGAACTAGCACTCATGGAAGAGAAAATAATGACAGTAATGGAAAGGAAATTTAAAGGAGGTTTTTCAGTTGGTCAGGGCACTTCTTCTGGTTTTTCTAGGAACATTGTTAAAGAGAGACAGCCATGGAAACCATCTGTTGGCGTGAGCAGCAAGGAAGTTAGTGGAAAGAAATCTGTGAGAGAGGGTTTTAAGAGGATCAGTGCACCGGAGCAACAATTCAGAAGAGATAATAAGCTTTGCTATAAGTGTGCAGAAAAATTTCATCATGGCCATGTATGTAAGTTTAAGCAAGTCACTGTGATTTCTGATGAACTGGAAGAGCCAATAGGGGATATTAGTAGCTGAGTGGGACTGTGAAGATTTCCAACAATTGGAGTCTGCAGAACCTGAGGAAATTATACTCAACTCTATTGGAGGTTCTAACTGCAGAAAAGCAAACACCATTAGGTTGGTAGGGTACATTAATGGTGTAAGGATCAAGATGTTAATGGATACTGGAAGTACATATACTTTCATTGATCCTCAGGTGGTAGAAGATCTGGGATTGAACAAAATTAAGATCAAACCATTTGTTGTGGCAATTGCTGATGGTACTAAGATTGGTGGTGATACTTATGCACCTGATGTGGACTGGAGGATTCAGGATCACAATTTTAATTACAGCATGAGAATTTTAAAGTAGGGAGGAGATTTACAGATGATTGTTGGTGTTGACTGGATGAGAATCTTTAGCCCTATAGCTTTTGATTTTAACACTGATGATGTGCACATCAGCTATAAGGGTAATATGTTTCTTTTATATGGAAATGCAGATAAGACTAAGTTCCATATTTTGAGAAATAAAGAAGCTAAGGAATGGTCTGAGATGAGGAGGAAGAGGGCTGTTTATTCTCAGTTGCAAGATTTTACAGAAGAGAAAAGTTATTTTGGGGAGCAATGAGCTAACAGAGATCAGGTGTATGGTTATTCAGAAGGGAAATGTTCCAGCAATAGAGAAAATGAGTATGGCTATTCAGAGGGAAGAGGTTACAGTAACAAGTCTAGAAGAATGGGAAACAAGGGTCCTAGGAGTTATTATTATCACACGGAGGGTGCAACTGAGGAGAGTAGCAACCTTGGCATGACTGAGAGCAAGGATACTGCAACTAAGGTTTGGACTTCTGACTTTGATACCAGCACCATTCCAACAGGTTTGATCCAAATCCTATCTGAATTTTCTGACATTTTTCACACTCCTACTTCCTTACCTCTTGTCAGAGAGATAGACCACCAAATATTACTCAAGCCTGGTTCTGAACCCTTTAAGTTGAAACCTTACAGGTGTACCCATGCCAATAAAGAGGAAATTGAAAAGCAAGTACAAGAACTGAAGCAGAACCAAGTTATTCAAGACAGCCTCAGTCCTTTCTCTTCACATGTGCTATTAGTTAAGAAAAAAAATGACACTTGGCGCATGTGTATAGATTATAGGAGGTTGAATGATATGACTGTCAAAGACAATTTTCCCATTCCAATAATAGATGAACTTCTAGATGAGTTAAATGGAGCTACTGTGTTTACAAAGTTGGATTTAAGATCTGGTTACCACCAGATTAGAATGAGCAAAGATGATGTAGCTAAGATTGCTTTCCAAACTCATAGTGGCCATTTTAAATTCCTTGTAATGCCCTTTGGTTTGACAATGCTCATGCAACATTTCAGGCTTTAATGAACAGGGTTTTTCAACAATTTTTGAGGAAGTGTGTTCTGGTGTTTTTTTATGACATTTTGATTTACAGTACTAGTTTGGAAGAGCATTTATTGCATGTGAGGGTTGTGCTTACTATAATGAGAGAACATCAGTTGTTTGCTAAGGGTTCTAAATGTTTTTTTGCCTCAGATTCTGTAGAATATTTAGGCCACATCATTTCCAGTAAAGGGGTTGGCATGGATGATAAAAAAGTTTCTTGCATTCTGAATTGGCCCTACCCTAAAAAAATCAAAGAACTCAGAAGTTTTTTAGGATTGGCAGGCTATTATAGAAGGTTTATTGCTGGCTTTGGAGTGGTTTGTAGGCCTCTACATAATCTGCTGAAGAAAGACAATTTATGTTGGAATTCTGAAGTTTCACTTGCCTTTGATAAATTGAAACAACTCATTACTTCTGCTCCCATACTGTGACTTCCTGATTTCCAGCAACCGTTTATCATTGAAACAGATGCTTGTAATGATGGAATGGGTGATGTTTTACTTCAAGAAGGTAAGCCTATTGCCTTTCTCAGTAAAGCTTTTTGCCAAAAAAATAAGGGCCTTTCTAGTTTCTACTTATGAAAAGGAACTTTTGGCATTGGTTATGGCTGCAGATACATTATTTGACTGGTCACAAGTTCATCATCAGAATTGATCATCAAAGCCTGAAATATCTATTGGAGCAGAGACTACATAATGCCATACAACACAAATGGATGACAATATTATTAGGCCTTTCTTTTGAAATTCAGTACAGGACTGGTAAAACTAATGTGGTGGCTGATGCCTTGTCTAGATTACCTATTTCTTCTTCTTTGGTTGATACAGTGGAAGTATCTGAATGTTATGAAGGGGGTGAAACTTCAAAAGTGTCAAATGTAATATGGGACCATTATTCAGACAGTGATTCAGAAATGGAGACCTGGCTGGAAATGTCAGATAGTGCTGAGAATTCTGACTCATCTCTTGAGGTCCATAATACTGTTGATGTTTCAGTGGTGGTCCCTGTTGACAGTTCAAAAATTCATATTGGAGTTAAACCAGTGGTCCATGACTTAATATCTACTAATGATGCAGAAGAAGTCACTAGTGCATAATGCAACTATTAAGAGTTTAGCACCTCAACTTTGGTTCCTACTTGGTTACAACAACTGGAAGAAAGTTACATTGGGGATAAGGAGGCTCAAGACTTAATAGCTCAGACTGTACTTTCTCAACAACGTAAGGCTGAAGACAAAAAAACAACTTACAGTAATGGCATTTTGAAGTTGGATCAGAGTATTTATGTTGGTACTGGTCATGGAGTGAGGCAAGATATACTTTCAGCTCTACATTCATCTGCCATTGGAGGCCATTCTGGCCAAGGAGCTACTATTAAAAGAGCTCTTGCTGTTTTTGTGTGGGATCAGAAATGATATTATCACTTTTATCCAATCTTGTGAGGTTTGCCAAAGAAATAAAGTGGAGCATTGTTCTTATCCAGGACTATTGCAACCTCTACCTATTCCTTCACAGTCTTGGAGCCAAATATCTATGAATTTTGTGGAAAAATTACCAAACTCACAAGGTTTTGACACTGTTTTGGTTGTGGTTGACAGGTTAACAAAGTATGCTCATTTTTTACCTTTAGCTCATCATTTCACTGCAAAACAAGTGGCTACTTTATTTCTGGATGAGATTTTTAAACTTCATGGCATCCCTGAATCTATAGTCAGTGACAGGGATAAAGTATTTACTAGCCATTTCTGGGGAGAAGTTTTTGGAAAGCTTGGAGTGCAACTAAAATTCAGTACTGCTTATCACCCTCAATCTGATGGTCAAACAGAGAGAGTTAATCAAGTCTTAGAAAGCTATCTCAGATGCTTTTGTGGGGAGTATCCTGGAACTTGGAAATCTTGGTTAAGCATGGCTGAGAGATGGTATAACACTTGTTATTATACCAGCATCCATATGTCTCCTCATGAGCCTCTTTATGGTGTGAAGCCTCTACACTTACCCCTTGGAAACATGACTGATTCTTTGATTCCAGCAGGAGCTGATCTTCTCAAAAATAGAGCAGACATACAACATAAACTTCAGGTTCACCTTAAAGAAGCTCAGGTGAGAATGGGGTTTTATGCTGATCAAAAAAGATCTGAAAGGAGTTTTTCTGTGGGAGATTGGGTCTATCTCAGAGTGAATAAATATAGACAACATTCCATCCAAAATGTCAATCTGGATAAACTTTCAGCAAGGTATTGTGGACCTTTTATGATAGAGCAACAGATTGGAGCTGTGACTTATAAACTCAAGCTTCCTTCTAGCAACAAAGTACACCCTGTTTTCCATGTCTCATTATTAAAGAAGTTTGTAGGAACTGCACCTACTGTACTCAGTACACCACTTCCTGTACTGGCTGATGAGGTTACTTCTCTGGAACCTCAGAAGATATTGCAGAGAAGATTGGCCAAGATGGGAGAAGAACTATTGACACAGTGGTGGTGCTTTGGAAAGGATTACCAATTGAAGTAGTTAGTTGGGAAGATGTTGGGGTTATACAGAATTTATTTCCAAGTTTTAAAGTGTGAGGTTGATCTTTACGACTCACTGATAATGAACTTGAGGATAAGTTCTTTCTTAAGGAGAGGGGTTTGTCACATATTAATATGAAGGGCAAAATGGTAATTTCACTATTATTCTTGGTCAGCTTGACTGTGATCAGCTTTGACCAAGGCAATTAGGAAATATATACAATCATCCTAGGGATTATCCCATTCATTCAATCATCCTGTACTGAGATTCTCTCTTTCCTTGCTTTGTAACTGTTTTCATGGCTGAATTGAGCTGTGAATTGAGCTGTGAATTGAGAATAATATTCAATAGTCTTGACAAGTTCTGAGTATATATAACCGCTTTCAACAGACTTTCCCGCCAAATCTTGATCACCAATTTAATTAATTCCCTGTGTTACGGCTTAGCATCGCAGCTCAGCTCCCAGCCCCAGGGCTAGAAACGTGATTTCCCGTCACCTAAAAGTTAGTTATAACGAACTCTCTGAGGCGCTCAAAACATGCACACTCGTATAGTAGCGGTTTCTTCATGCAGTTAGTATAATAGGATAATGATACGAGCTGATTCAGTTTTATATGCTCATTGATCTTCTTTTCTCCCACACACATACAAGTATACAACGCACTGATCATATTCTCTCTCACGCAGACACTCACTGATCATCTTCATCTTCTCGCTCCACCTAGGCTCGCAGCCATGGATTCCAGCACGATCTTTGGAGTGTTAGGTTGGTTTTCCACGCTGATTCGTCTTTGTTTCACAGATATATGCCATTGGTGTGTATGATCTTGTAATTCATCGGATGTTTCTTCCGATTTCCAGGAAATATCACCGCCTTCATCACGTTCCTGCTACCAGCGTAAGATCTAACTGAATCCCCTGTATCTATTTCCCCTGTTGTTTTTGTGTCTGTGCGTTTTGATGAAGAAGGTGAAACAGGCGTTTTATTTTCAAGATACGGATCATCTCGTCTGGTACATCAACGCCTCAGTACCGGCCAGTCCCCTACCTGTACCACGCCGCGATCATCACCTGCGCTCTGTGGTTGATGTACGGTAGTGATAAATTCCTGGTGTTCATCAACATCGCAGGCTTGATCATGCACGTTGTTTACCTGACTGTGCTCATCCGGTTTAGCCGCACCTCTGCTGGGATGATGCAGAATTACTTGAAGCATTGCGCCATCCTTCTGTTTGAGCTGTCCTCTGCTTATGCTCTTACTTGCCTGGCTCTCACTTTTCATGATCCGGCCAGATTTTCCGGCACACTCTGCGCGATCGGAACCACCTTCATCTGTGTCATGGTAATTTCTTGATGTTCTTCATTGTCCACCTGCAAATTTGATGAGATTTCTTGGAATTTTAATTTATATCTCATGCGTCTTCTCTGAATTTGCAGAAAATGTTGTGCGAACCCAAAAAAGCGCCATTTCTGTGTGTTTTTGAGCTTGTCGCATGGTCTGCAAATGGAGTTATTTGGACTATCTATGCCCTGATCTCATCTGATACATTCATCTTGGTAATTAACCACTTTCTCTTACTCTGTTGCCCATTTTCTCTTAATAATCTATACTCCATTCTTAGCATTCATGTGAATGTGCAGTGATCCACAAAATGTGCTAGTTATTAAGCCTCAAATTGTACAGTTCTCTTGTTTACTATGTGAAGGTGTCTCTGTCTTGTTCAAGTTTTAGGATCTGGTGCCATTGTAATTGTTTGGGTCAAATACTTATGGGGTCTGAACAATTTCAGGTACCAAATATAGTTGGGGCTCTTCTTGGGCTTGTCCAGCTTGTGACATATGCAATCCGCTACAAAGCAGCCCAGGAACGGCGGCGGAATAGAGAAGAAGCTGGCGTTCTGTTAAGAACTGAACCAGACTTACCAGAGCCGTAACTTCACTTTCAAGGAAGCTACTATGTCGGTGGAGTTAGAAAAACACACACACACAGTGGGGAGCCTTTCACTTTCCTTTTCTAATTTGTTACATTGTAGGCTTATTGCAGTGAGGGAAAGACATTGTAAGAAGTGACCACTTTTGGATTTTGCTTAGCAGTAGTCATCTTTGACCACCAGGAAAAATTACTCTTGAGTCAGTTCGATAAGCAAATTTGAGTGTTGTTATGGCCATGGTATAGTATGTACGTAGGAGAAATGTCGATCGATGATCAAAGTTACGCAAAGACAAAGAGTTTGCTGATTAAAAATGTTTGATGGAAGAAATGTGGTTCTCGCTCAATACATGACTGTAAATTTATAAATATTGTTTTGTTGTGTAATTTGATTTTTGATAGCTGTAATTGACGACTAATCAAGTTCACATGAGTAACAATAAAATTGTGTCCATAAATTATAATCAATTTAATTTGTGTTTGATGAAAAGTGTGAAGTAAAATTATTTAAAATATATTGACCATCCAACCAAACATATTTTTGTAAGAGTGGTAAAATAAAATCAATGAACCCTGCAGTAGAAGGAAGGGAGCATGCAGTAGGAATTTTGAATTGGGACATGGAGGGAGTAAGCAAATGGTAATTTATCAAAGAAAAGTGATTTCCTTATCTAGAAACCTCTAGGCCACTAGTGGTCTAGGGTGGATTCAAAAAGATTGGCAGTGTTGTTAAATCAAGCTTGGCGGTAATAACTTTTGCAGGTATAGATTCAACCATAACTACGAAAATAACAGCAAGTAACTTGGCTCGAGCATCCAAAACCATCAACGATAGAGATGGGTGAACACATAATGGACCTGTCCAGAAATGTGCATGGCTATAAATACGTGTTAGCTATGGAATGTTACCAGTTCTGAATCGCATTTATATCTCTTACTTCTAAACTCCGCGATTTTTATTCGGGCCTTCTACACGAAGGGCTGACAATTTGGAATACGACACGAAAATCCGACCTGAACCGAACACGAATTTAGTGGGTTTGGATTGACACGAAACACAGCATGGGTCTATATTGGGTTAGACACGAATGACCCGAAAATAAATGGGTTAGGTTCAGGTTAAACCCGTGGGTTAAATGGGTAACCTGTTTGACCCATATATTTAAGGTGTAATTGTGCAAATAATTGAAATTGTCTTTATAAATGCAAACAAATCCTTTTATTCCAAAACCACTGAAATTATCCTACTAATTTATGATGAAGTTTAGAGTTGATTTTATAATTTTTGATTTAGTTTCCATATGACATATGATCATTTGAGCTGCATAAATTTTAAAATTCAGTCTCATATTCAGTCCAGTTATTAATAAATGGGTTTCGTGGGTTGGGTTTGGGTAACCCGGATTTTTACTGGGTCGGGTTTGGGTCAAGGTTTTGTGACCCGAAATATTATTGGGTTGGGTTTGGGTTTAGCATTTCCAACCCGCCAACACGCCGACACGAACCCGCCAACCCGCCAACCCGACCCGATTGCCAGCCCTACGCAGTCTGTATTTTGCTTATTTGCAGTCCGTATTTTTATTAAATAATCATATATACAATGATTTTAATACATAACTGATTTGCAAATGTATGCAATAGAATTAGTATATATAATGCATATGTTTGATATACATAATTATTGACAATGTGATATATATCGAAGACGTATTTTTATTTTGGACTGTAAAATAAGCAAAATACGGACTACGTATAACATGCACTTTTTATTTGAACTTTATTGTATTTTCACCATGATTTATTTTCACTTAATTCAATCCAATCTGTTCGTTGTTATAACTTTGAGTCTTTATCATTAGTTTACCAAATATTTTATGTAAACTTCAGTTCAATATAATCCAGGCAGATCCATGCACACACGGGATATGATTTCACCAATATTAAAAATTGGTGAAATAGCTGATGATTATATTGACGTTGTAGAAATTTAATCATTTTAACCTTATTAATTAATTCGTCACCAAATCATATTAAAAATTAACGGGGTAATTAATAATTATTCAACTGTTAAAGTTTTTAACTATTTCAAATCACTAATCTGACATCATCACTGATTTTAGTGCTATCTAGGCATATATTAAAAAATTTCTGAATATGTCACTGCTCCTCCTCCGACATAAAAGACAGATAATTTATCACCCAGACCATACAGAAAGTAAATTTGTGAAATTGTAGCATGCATGTATGTACATGTATGCATGAGAACAGTGTTATATACTCCCTCCGTTTTTAATAGAATGGCCTAGTTACCAATTTATGAAGATTTTTAGTTAATGGCTTAGTTTCCACTTTTAGCAATATTCCTTCATTCACAACCACACATTTTACTTTCCCAATAATCTATACAATCTCCACCATTCATTTTGCTCTCCTTTGTAATTGTGCCAATAAAACTAGTCCATTGTATAAAAGTCGGAGGGAGTACATGATACACTACTGTGTGTCTCCTTCCATGATGTGTAGTAATAGTCCTGTAAACGAAACTGACACGCATTTTTTGTTGACAAATTAGGAAAGGCCCCGTCGTTTTCAAGGGAATTCTGGGCATCTGATCATCCCCAGAGAAGAGACTTAACAATGAATATGGAATGCAAATTGTCATCCCCGTGAACCCCATACCTCTTGTTTGCTTCTTTTTAAACAATCACGTTTAATTTTCGTTGGTGTAAAACGTACTCCCATGCAAATTGACCTATATATTCAGGTGGATCGATGCGGCAATGAACAAGATGAATTTCACATGGAGACACACATCATAAAATGCATCCAATATTTTGGTTCTGAACACATAATTAATATTGTAGAATTTTGCCAGTATTGTAGATTAAAGTGATTCTAACTTTCTATCGTCAGTGCACTTCACCTTACACAATATTATTCAAATTTAATTCAGATATTTTATGCTGATGGCTGCACCGAATATATACTAACTAAATTAGAGGTGTATTTGGTTGGAGATGATTTTAAAATTTTGGATTTTGTTTTGGGATTTTTAGAGTTTGAGTTTTTGTTTGGGATTTTGAAAGTCTAATTTTTCAAAAACTTTGTTTGATTGAGTTAGGATTTTGTAAATTTGAAACAAAAATCTGTCATGAAGCTGGCTTGGACCAGTCAAATTCTTAGTCAAGAATTCTGGTCAACAGTCAAGGTAGTCAAAGCAAGGAAGATAGGAGGGTCAATGGTCAGCTCAACCGCATGGTTCTGGTCAGTTAGGCCGTTTGCAACTGATTTCCGGCTAGATTAGTATATAGCTAGAATTAGACTATTCTGTTAGGTATCTTCTGGAATAGTAGATCATTGATGTAAGCTCTGAGGAGCAAATCTTTCTTTTCTCTCCTTTATTCTGTTGTAACTACTTTTCCGGCAATATACAACCGTTACTATTTCCGGTTAATCGGAGCTTCGTTACAAAATCTTGTTTGATTCGTAAACATTTTGCAAGTCCAAAACAAAATTCTTGTTTGGTTCGTCAGGATTTTGTATAGTAACAAAATATTGACTTTTGGGGTGAATTTGAGATTTACAAAAACTGCGTCAACCAAACAAGAATTTCAAATCATGGACTTGCAAAATCCCAGTTTTTCAAAATACACGTGAACCAAACACAGCCATATTTTCTTCACGTAGATGAAAATATACGTACATAATGAATATACAAAAGCATAAAAAATATTTAATGTGGCACCAAATTGGTATGCATACAATCAAACTAGTATAATTTAAGAGAATTTTAGAGTAAACAAAGTCTCAACACTCACTGCACTATTTATATTCTTTTCCAAACACTCTGGTGATGAGATTCTCTGATTAGAATTATCTTCACGAATCTCGTACAGTATTAATTGAACACCAAAAATTCATATAAACTCTTTGATAAAAACAGGAAAAACTTACCAATCCTATCCCAAAATAAACAAATTTATTCCTACCGCCAGGCGCCAATGCTTTTAAATCATTTTATACAATATCATTCCAATTTAATTCGGCATTTTAAGTATTTTACTCTAATTGTTATTGTTATGCACCAAACATATATTAATCCTACTATTATCATCGTTTCATATCTCCTTTGGACACAAAAGGGCACCTCATACATAACATGATATAACATGATAACAACGGGTTTGTTTACCTACGAAAAAATCTTCACATATGTTACTACTAGTTTAAGAGGGATATATTTTGTCCGGGCTCGAAGCCAATCACCACTAAGAACACATTTTAATAATAAAATTTTCTGGCCGACATATGTTTGGTTGGTTAATGGCGCCGAATTGATACTTAAAAATTTTGGATTAGATTTTCAATTAACAGATACCACCATCACTCATCTATCAGTACCTTTTTATACATAAACTTCAGCAGTGAGTATGCAAAATGACAACCATATGAATTCAAGCCAGTTTGTTGCACCCAAAGAGTTGACCAAGAAATATCAATACATGGATTGCATTATATGAACTCATTTTCATGTGATTACTTGCTCATAAAATATGAATTAAAATAAAAATATCATATTAATCAGACCGATTCTAATATATAAAAACATGACCCAAGTACTGTTGGGTTATTTCCTCCTTTGTGGGGAAATTAAAGCCCAAGTGATAGAGGGAGTTGGCCCATACTTAAGGAGGGGCATTCCGGTCATTTAGCACACTTGCTAGGGTTTATCCTAAAGGTGTGGCTGCTCATATTCATGGTGTGAGTTCAGAAGTGAACAAGAGAAAGAGAACAAGAGAGAGAGAAGAGAGGTGAGGAGAAAAGGGGATTTTCGAGCTCATAAGCGCAGCGTTGGTAGATCCGTCCGTTCTCTCAATCCGACCGTTAACTTTGGCTGAGATTTTGGCAGGAGGTTCTTGGGTCTTTGGCTAAGTTTCGACCGGAGGGATTCTGATTTGGAGTTCGGGAAGTAGGCCGTTCGGTGCTCTGAATCTTCTGGGCAGATTTGATGACTTGCATTCTCTTCTTGTTTATTGCTTCATTCTTGTAGTGGTTTAAGATCCTATTCTTGTTGGGAACAACTTGAGTTTGTTGTGGCTAGTTGTAAGGGGTCTTTGTAACACTCTTTTATTGATAAATGAAGAAGTGGTGGGTCGATTGACTCCGTGATTTTTACCCTTCGCATTGGAGGGGTTTTCCACGTAAATCATTGTGTCTTTTTGTTTGATTGGTGCTTTATTATTTCCGCTGCATATTTACAACTTTGTTTCCTCTTAGTTTCAAGCAAATTGGGAATTTTGGTTGTGACCATTTTCCCATCAAGTACTGGTTAAGATATTTTTAATATATTTCTCAAATTCTAACTTCAAATATCTAACCGTATGATAATGATTGAATATGTTACCCAATTTAAATTACTTAAAGATGACGTATCGCTATGTGATTGGTGTCTAATACTGCCCATATCAGGACGATGCTGATATACATAAAACTGTTAAAATAAACTAAAATCAAGGCTAGATGTTGAGGTCATTTATAATTGGTCTGTGAGAAGTTGCAACCTAATTAAGTGAATCTAATCAAATATAAGGGTAAATATAATTATTGGCAATCATTTAGCAAATTAACATTACAAGAAATTAAGGTCGAAGAGAAAAGACAAGACTTGGTTTCACCGTTTGGGTCAACAATTTTTGAAAATGAAACAGAGAGCTTTGAGAAACCATGGAAAAGCGAAAGGTTACTTTTTACTCAATCGAAGAAGACTGGAATAGGGGAAAAATCACCCTTTTCGTGCATAATCATGGAAAGATCAGACTTTTCAAGATCTAAAATGAAAATATTTTATAAGTTTCTCACTTAACCTTGACGTTAGCATTATCACAAAGTCGACCCTTTTATGCATTGTCAATCTTCTTTCTGCCCATCATCATCCAATCAATCTTTCTTTATTACTCATAATCTGCAGGCATCCCAGAGATTACAGTGCATCCATTCTCAGGCTTTTGACCTATTTTGTCCTTCCACTTTATATTCCTCAGCCTTTTCATAGTATCATCGATCATATCCAAAAAATAATGTTTTGTATCATGTAAGATCAAAGTATTAGTTACAGTTGATTTTGAAACTTGTACAGTGAAATTACTGTTAATAGTCAGCAAACAACTAAGTACAAGTTCAAATTTTAAACAGGATGGAGCTTTGGTAAACAAGATTACAAGGAAACGCGTACGTAAAACAAATATTAATTACGAGCCGTTTGAAAACAGAGCAGACCAAATCTCAGAGAAAACTTCGACGATGACTCCATGATGATGGTAGGAATTCAGCGACAGAAAACACTGCAGCAGCTTCTCCAATTCGTCGCCGGAAAATATCTGCCGCTCGACGATCATTTCCACCATCGACGTCCTGAAATCGTTGTACGGATCGCTCGACCGCTTCACCACCGCGAAGCTGTCCTTCACCTTCCCTCCGCCGCCCACCAGCCCCGGAAGCACCGCCGTGGAACGCTTGATCTCCAGGTCGTCCTTCGATCTGCTCCGCCCGTGACTGCGGCGATTGTGGTGGCTCTTCTCGGGAACTGTGCTCTGGACGAAACGGCAGCTCCTGCTCCGCGGCAGAGATCCGGAAGAGTCGGAGGAGAGAGAGCGAGACGAAAACAGTGTCGTTTTGTCGTCGTCTTCCTCGTCGCTGCTGAAGAGGCCGTTGTAACTGCAAGCCGGGAACTCGTCTTGGAGGCCGAAAGCTTTGACTGATCTACAACGGACGCGTCTGGGCTTCTTGCTCTTTTTGCTCTTTGACGAGGAGGATGACGTCACGCTTGTCTGCAGGTGGCGGCGTTCGTTATCGTCGGCGTACAGGGAGTTGAGAAAAGGTGTCATGGGGGAAACGGGTGGGCACTTCTGCCCCTCGCAGTCGGTCAACAGAAGCGGAGATTTCCGGTGCTGGTGATTTTTATTCCGACCAGCGGGTGGCGGCGGTGGCTGCGGTGACGGTGGCCGGGGATGACGGGTGTGGTGGTCGGGGATGAAAAGAGGAGATGTTTGGATGACGTCATTGATGTATTTTGAGCGGCATGATCGTAATGATGATCGGAATATTCGAGAGACTCTGGTTTTGAATCCGCTGTCCATTTCCAAGTTTTTGTGGACTGTGTGGGATTTTACTGAGATTATAAGGGAAGAGAAGAAGAAAAGGGGAGAGAGAAGTGATTACTGCTGGAGCCTGAGCAAAGGCTTTGTGGGTAGTAGATAAAGAATTTGTACTGTGCTACTTCAGAAAGGTGGCAACGTCATTATATACTAACACCAGTACGTATCCTTTGCTTCTCCAAAATGTATTTCATATTTTCGCAGGTAAATAAATATATAATATTATTTCAACATGTAAATTTCTGTTACTATGCTACAAATTTGATGTATCAGATTCAACGGCAGATTTGGAAAATCTTCTCAAGTCATATATCTGAACAACACTAGTGGTGGTATTATTGTCAAATTAACTAGTTGAAATAATAAAAATGTAGTTCAATAATTTCGACTAATATTAATCCATCAAGTTTTGACATGGATGGAGCTATACCAAGGCAAATCTGCTAATAATAAGATGTTATTTTGTAAAAATATATGTATAATATCTAAGTTATTGAGGATGTTATATACACAAAAGTACTAATATGAATGATTAATGTACTTGACGGTGAATAGCAAAAGCGATACTATTCTTTCTCCCTCTAACCCACTAAATGCTCTCTCCAATCTCTACAACTTTTTCACCGCTTTACACTGAAAATCACTATTACTAACCGGTGTCCTCTAGCAACTGTCACAAAACGGCTAATATGCCGACGGAACCGCCGCCTAACCGCGGCGGCGCCCCAAAACCCAGCTTTCTACAGGCCCTTACCGCTAAACCCGCTCCCCTAGCCACTTCCTTGCCATCCGACCCGTCAATTTTCCCCACGCCGGAATACAAGGGCAAGATTGCCTGCATCATATCGCCGGAGGAAGTTTCCCTTTTGTCTGAACACTACAAGAATGCGTTGATTGGTAAGTTTTCCAGGATCAAACCATCCATGAAATTCCTCAACGAGTCCTTCAAATCTGTGGGCTTCACTGGCAGGTATCAGCTCGGCTCTATAGACTATAAGCATGTTCTGATTAGATTTGATGTTCCTGATAATTTTCAAAAGTGTTGGATGAAATCTATGTGGTCGTTTAAGGGTGCTCATATGAGAATTTTTAAATGGACCCCTAACTTCACCCCAGACACTGAAACATCCATCATGCCAATCTGGATAACTATACACAACATCCCTATCTTTTGGTACAATACTGCCATGCTTGAAGTTATAGGTAATAGGATAGGAAGATGCATTAAAATGGATGCTGCCACTGCCAGTCTAACTAGGCCATCAACTGTTAAATTGTGTGTCAAAATTGACTTATTGGCTAAGCTCCAATCCTCTGTCACCCTCACTGTCAATATGGAAGGTGAAGTTGCTGACTTTGGAATAGAGTATGAACATCTTCCCCTTTATTGTAGACATTGTAAGAAGCTTGGACATGAAGTCAATGACTGTAGGATCCTCAACCCAGACCTGAAACCAGTGGTCACCAGAAACCTCCAAAAGCCCCCTTTCCAACAGAATACCAAGTTCCCTAAACCTCAACCTAAGGTAGTAGAGGCTGGTACCTCTGGCACTGACAAGAGGAACACTGCCAAGCAGACTATGGTGTATATGCCAAAGTCTGGACCTTGTGATAAGAGTACATCAGATAAGGGAAAAGAACCTGTTATAGACATAACCCCCTAAAGTACTCCTCTTTCCTCTCCTTCCACCAGTCTACACCACACTACAAACATACTACCCTTCCCTCCTATCTCAGCCAAGGAAACTTCACTTATTGTGCTCTCAGATACAGAACAAGAGGAGAGGCAATCCCCTGAATCCAATGAGGAAAGGATCCCTCACACTGAGCACCATGAGACCATCCCAGAAGCAATTTGTGGTGAACAATGCAATGATATGAGCTATATACATTCAGTTTCTGACATACTCCTAGACAGACTAAAAACACCTATCTGTGATGAGTTCTGGAGTACTCCAAAGAGACACAGAAACTATGCCAAAGATGATATCAACCTATCAGGTAACAATATAAACCTGTTACATTGCTTCAAGTCTACTAACAAAGTTGGTTTCTTCTCCCAACCTGGACAAGATGGAAATAGGTTTCTACCATTAATTTTGGAGGAAGAAAGAGTTGAGCTTGACTGCACTGAACCAGTTTAAGAAAAGATGGACACTCCTCCACCACAGGTAACAATATCTCCAGATGAGGACTTAACAGCCAGCTAAGTCCACTATCCTATGCAGATGCTATGACATCTATTGCCTGTAATCAACTTGATGAATCTGTGCAAAGCAAAGTTCCCACTTATTTTGCTCAGGTTAATAAAGTAATTACTAGGACAGCTACTAATAGTATTAAATCTCGTAAATGATTAATACAACTCTTGGCATTAATATACTAGTCTGGAACATCAGAGGCATGGAAACTTCTATGCTGAAATTGAAAAGTCCACCCCATAGGATAGATATACTATGCATTATTGATCCCCAACATGACAACTCTAAGTGTGAGTCTTACAAAAATAAACTGAATTTCCATAAATGCATGTTTTTCTTTTTTTTTGTAATATATGGTTTGTGTGGAACCTTCAGGTTGATGTTAACTTAATTCTAGACCATAACCAATTCATTCAAGTACAGATCTCTATCAATACACTGGAACAAATCACTGATATGTTCTTTGTTTATGGACTGAGAACTAGGAAAGAAAGAGAAGAATTGTGATCTGATTTTAAGTCAATAAACATATCTGAAGCTATGTATATTGGTGACTTCAATGTTATGGCATCCATAAATTAATATAAAGGTCACTCTTAAACCAGTCTTAGAAGTATTAGGGATTTAGCACTTTCATTGATAACATGCCATTTTTCCCAGTTCACACAGTAGGTAATTTCTTTACTTGGACAAATGGTATAGTAAAGGAACAGGGAAGGAGGCTAACTGTTGAAAGGTTGGATAGGGGACTGAGTACTCAGAACTGGATTCTAAAATTTCCACGGTCCTCTATACAAGTGCTCAACAAAGACACCTCAGATCACTGTCCTCTTTTGCTTAGAGTAGGTAGTAATATAACCTCAGCTCTCAGACCTTTCAGATTCATCAATACCTGGTTCAAGAGAGAAAATTTCATGGAAGTTATCAATCTTCACTAGAATGGTCTCTCAGAAAATCAAGGAATTTACAACTTTTATCTCAAACTAAAAAGCCTTAAACCAGTTCTTAAACAATGGAATAAGGAAGTTTTTGGAAATATAGATGAGAATATTATTAAAGCTGAGGAAAAAGTAAGAGTCCAAGAAATTGCTTTTGAGTCTAATAGTTCAATAGATGAACTGATTAAACTTAAACATGCAAAAGCTTTTCTAAAAAAAGACTTTAAACGAGCAAAATCATTTCTAGAAACTGAGAATACAAATTTTTTTCATAGCACTATTATGGAAAAAAGATGCAAATTCGGAATCACTAAAATAAAAAGCTCACAAGGACAGTGATTGAATAATTATGATGAAAATGAGACAAAAGCGGTTGCTTTCTATCAAAATCTACTTACTAAATCACACACCCTGATCAGAATCTTTTTCCTCCCATTTTCTGTCTCAGATACCTTCAATTATCTCACGGACTGAAAATGATAATCTGATTAAGCCTGTCACATTGTCTGAACTGAAGCAAATATTTTTAGCCTTAGTGAATCAAGCAGTCCAGGGCCTGATGGCTACACTGCACAATTTTTCATTAAGGCATGGAACATAATTTGCTTAGATTTACTAGAGGCATCTAATGATTTTTTAACCATGTCTCACTTACATAGGGGTATCTCTAGTACTTGGATTACTATAATTCCAAAGAAAGAAATCCCCCTCACTTTCAGTGATTACAGACCAATCAGTCTATCCAATGTGATTAACAGGTTTTTTTCTAAAATCCTATTGAAAAGACTGAATCCATTAATGCCTAAATTAATTTCCCCAAACCAATCTGTTTTTTTTTTCAAAATAGAGATATTGCTGATAATATTATCTATTTAAAAGAAATGGTAAGATTTCTAAACAGGAAAGCTAGGGATCCTAATTGTATCCTCAAACTTGATCTAATGAAAACTTTTGATGGAGTAAGTTGTCTATTCCTAAAAATAATCCTCCTGAAATTTGGTTTTTGTGACAGATTTGTTGAATGCATTATGAAAAACCTGTCTGATGCTTGGTTCTCAGTTCTCATCAATGGTAAACCAGTTGGTTTTCTCCAGCCACTAGAGGGATAAAGCAAGGGGACCCGCTGTCCCTTTTTCTTTTTAATTTTTTCACAGAAGCTTTTACCATAAGTTTAACCTATATTTTTCAGTCTGGTAAAATGCAATTCTATACCCTCCCCAGAAACTCCACTCCCATCTCCCACTTTAGCTATGCTGATGATACTGTCATTTTTCTTACAGCAACAAGGCAAAACCTAATCAAACTCAAAGCTTTTTTGGTGAAATTTGAGGAGACTTCTGTACAAAAGATAAACTTTGAAAAAGTGAATTCTTTTTGAGTGTCAAAACCACTGAGAACAAGATAAGACAGGTTAAAGCCATAATGGCCGTGAGACAAGGTAATCTGCCATTCAAATAATTTGGAGTGCAAATTTTCAGTGGTAAATCCTTAAATATTCATTCACAAGCAATTGTTGAAATGAATGATAGGAAAACATTTAATTGGAAAAACAAATGACTTTCAGCTGGAGGTAAACTGATTCTTATTCAGTCTTGCCTCCAAACTTTGCCCCAACACATTTGGGCATTTACAGAGCCAACAAAACATATGATAAAAAATAGAAAGAAGGCTAGCTATTTTTTTCTGGGGTAGTTCTGATAAAGGGCCTAAAAAAGTTTGGAAAAAATGGAGTAATGTATGTTACCATTTAATACAAAATGGTATAGGCATTAGAGATCTTACAACCGCACTTCAAGCCTATTCTTGTAAGTTCTGGTGGAAATACCAGATAGGTATAACCCCTTGGACTCATTTTGTTGCTTCACTGCCTCCCTTACTCAGAAAATCACACAATTGGAGGAGGATTTGTAGAATAAATAGTTTTGCTAAGCCAAACACTAGAGTAATTCATGGGGATGGTCAATGCAATTTCTGGATCTCTAATTGGACAGACAAAGGACCACTGATAGACTATTTTGAGCCAGAAGAACATGATCTACATTTTTCTGTTGCTAACTTTGTCACAAACAAAATTTTTCCCCTTCCTTTACTATCTCAGGTACTTCCACAGTCTGTCATCAATATTATCCAAGAAGCTGTCATCACAAAAGGGAGACAAGATAAGCTGATATAGAAGTTGAATCCAGAAGGCAGTTTTACTATCAACTCTGCATATCAGGCCTTTAAACATCACAGAGGTAATCTCCATATTCTATCAAAAATATGGAACTCATCCTTGCAAAAAATGATATCCATTTTTATGTGGAAATTTCTCAACTTTTTAGTTCTATTTGATGATATCTTATACCAGTTTGGATTTTAAAATGCATCAAAGTGTTGTTTTTGTCTGCATACAGATCACTGTATCACTTTTACAGTGAATGTAACATAACAGTACTTCTTTGGAAACAGATGCATCAAATATGTGGCTCTATCTTTTTTACTTCCACAAACTTGTGGGATAGGTTTGCAACTTGTTGGGCTTTTAAAAGGCTTTCTAGACTAAAGCACACTACACCAATTTTTGTGTGTTGGACTCTTTGGAAAGCAAGAAACAAATTTTTATTTGAGAACTACCCTCCTGACATCTCACTTATGACCCAAGAGCTACAGAGACTCATACATTTCTCCCTAATTAAAAAGCATGTTTATCTTGTTAATGATGTTGATGAAGAGCCAGCACTACAGAGTTGCACCCCCCTATATATCCCCCCAAAACCTAATATATATCTCTCCCATATACTGGTCTAAACCTATCACATGTATAAAGATCAGTGTTGATGCTTCATGGAAATTAGGTAAGGTAGGGATAGCTATGCTTCTTAGGAATAGTAAAGGGGATGTTATCCAAGCACAAACCATTTACAGTAATGCCTCTACATCACTAGAAGCAGAACTTATGGCTATATTAGCTGGCATTAACTGTGCAAAAAGCCTTGATATACACACTACAAATATTGAATCTGATTGTAAACAGGTTGTGGATATGATAGGCAATACTGAAAGTTGGCACTGGAGAATGCATAATATTCTTGTACTCATATTAGACAGCATAGGCCCCTATAATCTTGCTCACATTTTTAGGGAGGCAAATAAAAAAAGCCAGTTGATCACCTTGCCAAAATTTATTTGTCTAACAGTATATCCCAATCATTTAATTGGAATACAATCCCAGTGCCTGTTAAAAGTCTCATAATTATTGATGCAGCCGAGATTCCTGACAATAGAATCTCTAGACAACATAACTGATACTGCTAATATTTTCCATTATATGTGCAGGTACTGAAGTTCTTCTGAGCAAGCTGTGCTCACAAAGGATCCAAAGCTCTACAGCAAAGGCTATCAGGAGATTACTAACCACTCTGAATCTGAAATGATCAACTGCTTCACAAATTCAACAACAGTGAGCAACTGACAATCTTTGATCAAGTTTCTACAAGTAGCCAGAACAGACACTACACCAACATATGCCTGTATTGGGTGTTATAGTGTTACAGTTCTTTTTTTTTTCCTTCCTAGAATCTCTAATTTAATTCCGCTTTGTGTTTTGTCCTGACAATTCACTAACAGGTTTTAGGTTATTTGAGACTCTCATGAAAGGTATCTATTATTTTATTCTTTTGTGGATCATTATCACAATTCAAAGGACTTAGGGTGTATTTGGTTGGAGAGAATTTTGAGAGTCTTGATTTTGTTTTGAAATTTTGAAAGTTTGGGTTTTTGTTTGGGATTTTAGAGTCTGGTTTTGCAAAATCCTTATTTGATTGGGTTGGGATTTTTTAAGACTGAAACAAAATCTTTGATTGGTTTTTATAATTTTGCAAGTTTGGATTTTGGAGTCAAAAATAGGATTTTGTAAAACGATGAACCAAACACGAATTTGAAATTTTAGAGTTATAAAATCTCAGTTTTCCAACCGGAGATGTTAAACATTTATCATTTTTGGCTTGGTTAGGGGAGGCACAATATATTCATTATTCCCCACCTTCATAGGTGTTTTCTTTAAATAAAAAAAAAGAAAAAAAGACGGCGAATAGCAATTTTTTCGTAGAGTTAAATTTTTTACAAATTCAAAGTGGTTTTATTTTAGTATAGTTCATATTAGTTTAGTTCTTATGATATAATTTTATAAACATCATCTAAAGTTAGTTATATTATTACTATTAGGGTTATCTCTAAAATAACACAACTGTTTAGATTTAATATTTACTATCATATTTTTAAATTTTACTATTTACTATTACATTTAGGGGATTGTTAGATACAGTTCAATATCTGCTTATGCAGTCTGTTTTTTATTTGAACTTACATAAGACAATAACATTCATCCGGATGATCCTGATATAGGCCTTATCAGGCACCAATAAGATAATGACACGTGTACAATTGTAATGTTTTAATTGGTTAAGATATTTTTAGTAAAGTTCTAAAACCCTAATTTAGAATGCCTAAACCCGTTTGGGTAATGATTGAACACGTGGCCCAATCATAAATTAGTTAAAGATGATGTGTCGTTATTTAATTGGTGCCTGATATTGCCAATATCAGGATGATCCTGATATATATTAAACTGCTTACATAAATATCTTTTATATTAATAAGTTACAAATGTTGAATCGATCCCGTATTTTTGTTTATTATATTATTTTTGAGAGGGAAGCCAAACACGTCGAAAAATTAGATCATAAAATCAAACACATTAAGTGATAGACCACTTTAATAAGAGCATATTGGATGGTTTGGTTACAAATACAGATTTCATAAGTAATGTTGGATTGCATTTGTCAATACTAATTTCATTAATTGTTAGTTTAATTCATACAACTTTATTTCAGATCATCAATTCACTTTAATTTTATCTTTTTGCCATAGAAGAAGCCAAGAAGGGAGAACCGAGAGTCAATCCTCACTCTTATTTTCCGGTGAAAAACGAGCAAGAAAGCTTTTCCCTTTTTTCAATAAAGGAGTAACTATGTATTATTACCCACGGCTACGGCTGCGATCGGTGCGTAGAATAATGTTAGGTGATGACCCAGAGAGTGAGCATCATGCCTTTTTTTGCTGTTTTCGTCCTGCTTATTGTTCACATCCTCAACACCTTTAATTTGAACAAATTCATCCTTCCTCCTCTAAAATAATACTATGGATGTAATATTATTGTTATTTGGACAGGTCATACTCGTACCCGTACGCCGAATGTTGGAATATATATATTTGTTCTTTCGTGAATCGCGATGTTCTTTGTTGAGTAACCAAGCAAATTTATTTATCTATGAACATGACATGACGAATTACTCAAGACTTGTTTTTTTAAAATAGGAGTGGAAAATGAATTAAAATTTAAATAAATTTATTAAAAATAATCAATTGACGTGAATTTCATGCAATCATGTTTCATTTAAATTAAATCAAACTGAAATATTTTTAAATAAGTTGAAAAAAGCATATCCTTACAACTGTATTTTTCAATATTAAAATCGGTTTTACTCCTGTTTCAGTAAATTTGGAAGAGCAGTTGAGACATTGGGTTTATTGTGATAGATTCAAGGTTTGAATGTCAACAGCGACAGTGTGGGGATGTTTTACTTGCAAGGTTCCTTGTGCGCACTGAGACAAAGGACGCTCAAACCGTGTAATGTCGGGCGGATGAGAAACTCAAGGTGAGCGAATCGCCTTTTATTAAAGGAAGAAGAGTCCGGCACATATGGGAAGTAAATGTTCTTTTTTTTTTATTGATAATATTTCAAAGCCCCCCATTAAAACTGCTCCATACCTTTACAGGCCTTCTATACGCAGTCCGTATTTTGCTTATTTGCAGTCCGTATTTTTTTTAAACAATCATATATACAATGATTCTGATATATAACTGAATTGCAAGTGTATGCAATAGAAGTAGTATATATGATGCATATGTCTGATATACATAATTATTGATCATATCATATATATCGAAGGCGTATTTTTATTTTGGACTGCAAAATAAGCAAAATACGGACTGCGTATAGCATGCCCCTACCTTTATGCCAACAGAAAAGTTTGAAAAAAGGCTCACACATTGTCAAACGGTTTTTCATCTACTCCTAACGAAGAACTTAAATGTAACTTTTAAAAAGTTGAATAATAATTAAATGGAAGGTGCAATGCAAGTAAATGCAACTCAACTATGGATAGATACGCTATGAAGAAATACAAGTGGTGAACAGCTACCAACCAAAACTGTATAAATAAATGAAGCATGCAATTGAAGGTTTGTGGGAGAATAGGGGGACCATCGGAATTTAGCTAGGCTGAGAGAAATTGATCCAGCCATGCCCTATTTTCAAATTTCAAAACTTCACCAATCAATAATAAAAATGCATGCATGTTCTGTTTAGCTTAACTTTATTCGAATAATGAGACAATCATTAACAAGTATATTTCAACATTATTCTCGTTACAAATCGTTGATTGAAAGGATTAATTAACTGCGTTTTGCATTGCTCCATCATGCCATGCAGATTGCAGGGAAACAAAACTCAGTGGGAAGCAGATTTATGAGAATGCAATCATTATTTTTAGACTAAATTTCAAAAAATGGACCTAACATTGGTTGAAATATCAATTTTAGGACCCAATATTCAAAAGTGTCAATATTTGGTACCCAACATTGTGAAAATATCAATTTTAGGACCCAACATTCAAAATGGTCAATATTTGATACCCAATATTCTGAAAATGTACAATTTTTGGACTTTCGTTAAATTTACCTATTAAATCTATTAATTTTAAGGGCATTTTGGTAATTTTCATAATAAAAAAGATTAAAATTTATAAATCCACCAAAATCACCCATCTCATCTTCCCCAAAAATCCCAATTGACATTTTCGGATAACTCTACCGCTAGCCATGTGCCCGCATTACCTCGTCACTACCGGAGCCTAATAACGGTACCATTTTTACCCACATCTTTATCCTATCCATCAAGACGAAAATGAAACATTTGCCATAAATTCAAATCTATGTATTCAGGTCTCGTCTGACTATAAGATGCGCCAATGGTGGTGTAAATTTTGGACATTGAAATACTCCTGTATATTCTATAGAGGAAAATTACCAAAATGCCCTTGAAATTAATAGATCTAATAGTGAATTTTATGAAAGTCCAAAAATTATACGTTTTCAGAATATTGGGTACCAAATATTGACCATTTTGAATGTTAGGTCCTAAAATTGACATTTTCAGAATGTTGGGTACCTAATATTGACACTTTTGAATGTTGGGTCCTAAAATTGACATTTCTACCAATGTTAGGGTCATTTTTTGGAATTTAGTCTTATTTTTACATTGTATTGCCAAACTTACAATTATTTGTCGATTTATCCAAAATATGACGCTCCGCTGTGAATCGTTATCAATACCAATCTACGAAATACCGTAATTAATATATGAATTTGCTCGTTAGCGTTTGCAATGTACTGTAGTGCATTCGAGCAATTAGTTTTTGTAATGACTAATTGCCAAACTGATTTTCATTAGAATTTTCATAAGTATTTATACTACATACATGGTGTAATAATAATTATTAAAACTATTTAAACCCTAAAGACATAACTGCAATATACAATAAATACAATAAACACAAACAAAACCCTAATCGGATTCTTCTTCTATTGTCACACCCCCCTCAAGCGAAGCGTCGGATTGATGGAGACGCAAAATTTGGACCGGAAAAAATCAAACAAGGCATGATTGAGACCCTTGGTAAAAATATCTGCCACCTGCAGAGATGTAGGAACATGATCAAAACGAACCTTGCCTCCAGCAACCAGCTCCCGCACAAAATGATAATCAATATCAATATTCTTAGCCCTCTTATGTGCAACAGGATTCTCCGCCAAAAAGATAGCACTATTATTGTCACAGAGAAGTAAAGGAGAAGCATGCAGAGGAAAACGCAGATCACGAAGAAGATGCATAAGCCAAACAACTTCCGAAGCTGTATTGGCCAAATCACGATACTCCGACTCCGAACTCGATCTAGAGACAGTAGGTTGCTTCTTAGCACTCCAAGCAACAAGATTTCCACCCAGAAAAACAGCATATCCATATGTAGAACGCCGAGTCTCTAAACACCGAGCCCAGTCCGCATCCGAGTAAGCAAGTACCTCTGAAACACCACCAGCAGAAAAGGTCAAACCACAATGCTGTGTACCAAGAACATACCGAAGTATCCGAGTCACTGCCGAGAAGTGATCATCACGAGGATCCTGAAGAAACTGACTCACTGAGTTAACCGCAAACAACAAATCCGGACGAGTGATAGTCAGATACTGAAGAGCTCCAACAAGTGAACGATACAACTTGGGATTATGAAAAGGACCACTCGTGCTGCTATGAAGCTGAGACAAAGGTAAAAACGGGGTAGAAACAGGTGTAGCATCCAACATCTCAGCTCGCTGAAGTATGTCTCTAGCATACTTGGCCTGCCCCAAAAACAAACCAGTGGAGGTGGGAGTCACTTCCAGACCAAGAAAATAGCTAAGAGAGCCAAGATTCTTGACCGAGAATTCACGATCAGCTCGAGCAATGAATTGGAGAATAGTTGTACTGCTGTTCCCTATGAGAATGATGTCATCAACGTAGACAAGCAGGTGGAGAATAACATCATCACGAGTGAACACAAACAAAGACGGATCCGAGAGACTCCCAACAAAACCAAGATCCCGAACAAACGCACTGAACCTGTCAAACCATGCCCTGGGAGCCTGTTTCAATCCATAGATAGCCTTCCGAAGAAGACACACATGATGAGGACGAGCTGGATCCTGATAACCCGCCGGCTGTGCCATATAAACCGGAGTATCAAGAATGCCATTGAGAAAAGCATTCTTGACATCCAACTGATGGAGCGGCCAGTTCCTCATGGTGGCAATGGCAAGAGCAGTGCGAACAGTGCCAGCCTTGACCACCGGACTGAAGGTGTGATCAAAATCAAAACCCGGAATCTGAGAAAAACCCTGAGCAACCAGACGAGCCTTGTAGCGATCAATGGATCCATCCTGTCGATACTTGAGGCGATAGACCCATTTAGAGCCAACAACATTAACCTGTGGAGGACACGGAACCAGATCCCACGTATGTTGATGACGAAGTGCAGCAATCTCCTCATCCATAACAGCTACCCATCGAGAATCCTTAGCAGCAGTATGATAAGTTCGAGGTTCCGTCCGAGCAACCAGCTCAGCAACTAGTCCAGTGAAAACAAAGTCGGGGCCAAGATCACGAGGCACACGTGTCCCATCCTGATGACGAGTGACCATCCTATGAGCCCGAGGAGCAGGAGGAGTCGAAGCTGAAGGCGAGGATGCAGGAGCCGAGAACTCAGGTGACGACACCGAGGGTGTAGGCGAACGAGGAGGAGTAACAGGTTCATTAACAGTAATAGGATCATTCAAACCAGCCGTAGGTGGCGATGGCTCAGGAGAAACAGGAGACTCAGGACACACAAGGCAAGGAGCAGATGATTCCGCTGGAGAAGACCCAACAGAAGGCCCAACAGAAGGTAATTCCAAGTCAGAAGTGGAAGGATCCAAGAATGACGAGACATCCAGTGAAGTAAACTGAGCCTCCGAAGTAGCACTAGAGAAAGGAAAATGAGTCTCATCAAATCTGGCATGGCGAGTCATATAAACACGACCGATAGCTGTGTCCAAGCACTTAAACCCCTTGTACTGTGCACTGTAGCCTAGAAAAACACATGGAAGACTACGAGGTGCCAGCTTATGAGCTGTTGTAGGACGAACATATGGAAATACTCGACAACCAAAAGGATGAAAGTTGGAGTATTCTGGAGAGCGTCCAAACAAAACCTCAAAAGGGGATATATTACCTAGAACAGGAGTAGGCAGACGATTAATGCTGCTGGGTCGGCGGCGGCAGCAGTGGATCCCTGCTATTCTGAGCTTGCCATGAAAACTGCCGGTGTTGGATTTGGACCAGCAGAACCCCTTAAATTGGCCAAAACGCTTCATGAGCTTGTGCCTCATCAACAACCTGCTGATACAAGGGGGCAGGATCTCTAGAGGCAATAGGGGCACTAAAGGAACTAAATTCAAGTCCCAGAGCATTCAAAAACTAAATCAACCTCTCCCGATTATCAACCGGATCACTCATAGCATTCAACTTTTCAAAAATTGACATAAAAGTAAGATGTAGCTCATGAACGGTACCCGATTTCTTGATTGCGGCAGCCTGTTGACGGAGACTGAACTTGGCAACCGCAGATCCATGCTGGTAGGCCTTCGCAAAAGCATCCCACATCGCCTTGGCAGTGTGACACTGAGAGACCTCATTCTTCGCTTCTGGAGTAAGCGAAGAGTACAAAACTCCACAAATCGCCTGATCATCATCCATCCAGGCATCATACGCCACCTTGGCAGCATCATAGGCCTCCTTGGCCTTCAACATAGCAGCATCATCGGGAGGAACGGTGGAGGAGGACGGTGGCACAGGCACCGGAAGAGCAGGACAGGGAGAAGAGCCATCAAGATGGCCAAACAGACCTTGGGGACGAAGAACATACTGGACATGTTGCTTCCACTGCAGATACGTAGTAACATCAAGCTTAGTATTAAGCATATGAATCATCGTGTTGATGGACAACTTTTCATGACGTCCACTAGAAGCCATCGTAGAGCAGGAAAAATACAGAAAGCAAAGATTTTGATGAGGGGAGGGAGGAAGAATTTTTGGTCGGCGGCCTAGAGAAGGCTTGCGGCCAAGAGAGAAGAAAAGGAGGGGAGGGTTTATAGGATCGTAAAGGCTGCTGATACCATGTAAATACTAATTCCCAAACTGATTTTCATAAGGAAAGTTTCTTACTGGCTATGAAAAAACACATTTATTCTTAATAAGTTTCTACATATAACTATAACTACCCTGTAAAATTAAAACATAAAATATAAAATATTCTCTCATAAAAACCCGAGCCAAATTCAACTAAGAAATTTTTGTCAGGACAGAGGGAGTAATTTTTTCTTGAATTAAGCTACTACGTGATGCACTTTTTTTCAACCAAGCTAGTTACTCCATCGATCTTACTCTAATGTGTAAAGTTGCCTTTTCACACTTCCCAGCACACACCTTTGATCAACATTATCTTTATTTGCTTTTATTGTCGACAAATAAAAATTGAAAAGAGTACGCATACATAAGGCAAACAACTAGGGAAACACAAGAGTGAATGTTTGTGCATTGACACGAGGTATTTTGTTGTATCCAGCCCGATATTTTATTTTAGTACAAAATATTGTTTGAGTTTACAAAAATACCCTCATTTATTATGTTAATTGAGAAATTTAGCAATTTTCGGAGAAACAAACACGGTACATAGGGTCGGGGAAACCATCGAAGTCATGAATGGTGTCATATTTTGCAAGATTGGTGGTGAGAGAGGGACGGGAGGTATCCCAGTGGGCAGACACCACGAGGATACCTTGGGGCTTTGAACTCAGCAACTTGTCAGTGAAACCCTTCAAGAACAGCCTCGCTTCGAATGAATCATCGATACACATAGTTGGGGGTCCATGTGAGAGGAAAAACGTCTGATCCATGCAGGAAGATAATCATAATGTTAATGTGTAATAAGAATGATTACTAATTTTGTCAAATATATATACTAATTAGGAGATTTTTTTTATAATAATAGCATAACCAATAATAGCATAACCAATTATAGTATAACTAATAATAGCATAACTAATAATTGCATAACTCATTAACTAAGAGAGTCCAAAATAGGATTTCAAGGCTCTTTCCATCGTTCCTAATCAGATAACTAAATAATTTGGGATCATGGAGATCAGGCCCGACCCGGCCCAACATTATGCAACTGCAGTTATTCCCGAAAAGTAGACCAATTGACCCATGTTATTCCCGAATCCCACATCGGCTAGGCTAGAGAAAATGACTAGTTTATAAAGCGAAGAAAGGCAATTAAAGGTTACACCACGGGGGTGGTGGTGCGAGCAGCTTCCGTGCAAGCGCATCTTAACCCTAAACCATTCTATCTTCTACGATAGTCTCCGTTTCATGGGGATGTTTACTCCGGCGATTTCCCCTGCCTGAAAAATGAAATGCCGATGTCCCCGCCTGCACTGGCCGCTCATGTTAACTCTGCGTCATAGAGGTTAACAGGGAACATGCCGCCGATGTGTAAGAAAACATGTCTCGTGGCCGTCTAATCCTCGCCTCTCGGCCACCCCCATTTTTCTGCAAAATCATTATTTTTTCGAGATTCGAAGTGTAATATGTTTATGAGTAAAATATTCGTGTACTCTTAAATAACCATGAATTTTTGAAAAAGTGCTTGTGTATCTTTTGGCAGGGAATGTGTCGCCGACGTGCAAGAAAACACGTCTCGTGGATGTCTGATCCTCGCCTCTCGGCCACCCTACTTTTGCAAAACCATTAATTTTTCAAGAGTGAGGTGTAATATGTTTATGGGTAAACTGCATATACCGCTAAGTATTTGACTATAAGGTCAAGCAAGTATCCCTCAGTTTTAAGAAAGTGCTCGTGTACCACTTGACTGAAGTTTTACTTTCTAATTCTCATCTCTGAAACAGTAAACAACTTGAATATTTGTGGTATTCGAAAAGACACATTTATCCTTAATAAATTTCTACATATAACTATAACTACCCTGTAAAACTAAAACACAAAATATAAAATATTCTCTCATAAAAACCCGAGCCAAATTCAACTAAGAAATTTTCGTCAGGACAGAGGGAGTAATTTTTTCTTGAATTAAGCTATTACGTGATGCACTTTTCTTCAACTAAACTAGTTACTCCATCGGTCTTACTCTAATGTGCAAAGTTTCCTTTTCACACTTCCCAGCACACACCTTTGACCAACATTATATTTATTTGCTTGTATTGTCGGCAAATAAAAATTGAAAAGAGTACGCATACATGAGGCAAACAACTAGGGAAACACAAGAGTGAATGTTTGTGCATTGACACGAGGTATTTTGTTGTATCCAACCCGATATTTTATTTTAGTACAAAATATTGTTTGAATTTACAAAAATGCCCTCATTTATTATGTTAATTGAGAAATTTAGCAATTTTTCGGAGAAACAAACCTGGTACATAGGGTCGGGGAAGCCATCAAAGTCATGAATGGTGTCATATTTTGCAGGATTGGTGGTGAGAGAGAGCCGGGAGGTATCCCAGTGAGCGGACACCACGAGGATACCTTGGGGCTTTGAACTCAACAACTTGTCAGTGAAACCCTTCAAGAACATCCTCGCTTCGAATGAATCATCGATACACACAGTTGGGGGTACATGTGAGAGGAAAAACGTTTGATCCATGCAGGAAGACAATCGTAATGTTAATGTGTAATAAGAATGATCACTAATTTTGTCCAATATATATACTAATTAGGAGACTTTCTTTTGATAATAATAGCATAACCAATAATAGTATAACTAATAATAGCATAACTAATAATTGCATAACTCATCAGCTGAGAGTCCGAAATAGGATTTCAAAGCTCTTTCCAGCATTCCTAATCAGATAATTAACTAAATAATTTGGGATCATGGAGATTAGGCCCGGCCTGACCCGACCCAACATTATGCATCTGCAGTTATTTCTAAAAAGTAGACCAATTGACCCATGTTATTCCCGAATCCCACATCGGCTAAGCTAGAGAAAAATTACTAGTTTATAAAGCGAAGAAAGGCAATTAAAGGTTACACCACGGTGGTGGTGGTGCGAGCGGCTTCCGCGCAAGCGCATCTAAACCCTAAATCCTATTTTCCTTGCTCAAAACCCCGTTGCTCACAAACGGGCGAAACACATTGACATTGACTACCACTTTGTTCGAGAGTTGGTGGCTTCCGGTAGGTTTCGTGTTAGTCATGTCCCTACTTCCCTACTGATTGCTGACATCTTTACGAAAGGTCTCCCTAGTCCTCTCTTCACACTATTTCGATCCAAGTTTAGCGTGGCTTCTCATCCGACGTTTCGCTTGAAGGGGGGTGATAGAATATCACAATTATCATGACAATAATTGTGATTGATTTGTATATATTTCTGTACCATATTTAGACTAGTCTAGATACATTGTATTTGTATTTTTGTAATCCTATATATTTCATATAATACACACACACCAACCATGGTGAATTACATTCTTTCAATGCGCATGTCGTACTTTCCTGTCTCCTTAAATGGGTTAGATAAACAGTTTCTTCCCATTTAGGTAATGCTCCGGCCCATGCATGACTTTATCCCTATCCTCTGCAGTCCTGAAGATGAATTTGAGGTAATCATTTGTCATAACCTTCACATTACAGCACACTCCCCACTCTTTTAACAAGAGTGTCCTGATGGCGTACATACCCAGAAATAGGCCGAGAAAAAGCCAAAAAAGCAAAGAAAGGTTGTGGGCTCTCCTTGTGAGTTTCCTCCTGATGCACCTTGAACAGTACTTCAACGTCAGTGTCTAGGATAGACTCAATGAGAATAGTATCCAGTAAAAACTCTGGGTCAGTCCAAGAGGGCTTTCTTTTCAAGTTATGATCATTCCAAGGCCTCTGCTGCAGTACATCAACCAGTATATCTTTCTGCCCAATCTGTTCCACCTGATTTAAAATCTCTGGCTGGTCCTTGAAAGCCCTTTTCTTCTCCCTCCTATTAATCTTTCTCTGTTTGTTGTTTATCGGTTCTCTTTTCCTTGATTTCTTTACAACGGGAGATGGCGATGCATCCATGCTACAGGGGGAGACAAAGAAAGAGGAAAAACAACAAACACACTCCCAACCAATTTATTGGGGGTAAGTAGTAAACACCAAAATTCAAGAACATGACAAATATCAAACCCAAAAGTCCTCGAAAATAACGAGTAAATTTCAACGAGTTTAAGAGTGACGTAAGTGACCCTGAAAGAGCAAATATCTACTCACGTCCTCCAAATATTAGCCATGGACTCCAATTCATGATTCAAGCAATTTCTGAATAAATCAAACCCACAAATCGAGTCTTAAACCCTAGTTAATCTCCGCAAATCCAAACTTTCAAAAATCGATGAAATTTAGTGAATTGATGGTCGATTCCTAAAAATTAGATGATGCCAAAACATTCCAATCAAGTCCAATCGATTTGAAAGAGCCAAATTGAAGATATGACAAAACCTATTTAGGTAGAAATTTTCAAAACCCTCTATCTCATTGATGCGATGTCGGATTCGTGTGATGTTTATATGGTTGCTGCATGCGGAATTCAGAGACAAATCCAATGCACCATCATAGGATCACAGATTCTCAACAAGGAGTGAGATCGCCTCTGTTTAAAATTGAGGAAACTTCGATTTTTGCTCTTACAATATTTCAAAACCCTCTATCTGGTTGCATGTGGAATTCAGAGACGAATCCAGCGCACCATCATAGGATCACATATTCTCAACAAGGAATGAGATCGGTTTTATCGAAAATTGAGGAAAAATTTCAATTTATGCTCATCAGTAATATTAACTTGTATCTTTATACATATTTCTTCATTTAGAGCTCATACAATTTTAATCATTTTTCAAATTTAATTTATATCGGGAAGCCTAATATATTTTCCTTGACCGCTGCTAGTTTATTTTTAAAACAATGCACAAGTGCCCGAACATCTGCATGGGTGAGAAATTGAGGGAAGGGTCACATGCTCTAGTAGTTTTGAAATGAAAGATCTTAATCAATCATTTAAACTTTGTTGTTAAGTATTTGTTTTACTGTAATCTTATGTCACCTTTCAAATTACTCCTTTTGCCATTGCATCGATCGGTCAATAAGGTAAACACTACAGTTGATTTGTGTACTGAACTATTTGTCCTAATGCTTATTGTCCCCTTCCCTGACCTCTCAAGAGACTTTTACGCCCTGTCAAATTCATCTTCTTGCAAGCAGCTCCAAGTAGCAAGCAGTTTCAAGTAGCTCCAAGTAGCCCCAAGCAGATCAAGCAGTCCCAAGCAGTTTCAAGCAGCTCAAGTAGCTTGCTTCATCCGAATTGAATTTTTTTGAAAAGAAATAAAATGTTTTAAAATTTAGGTACTAAAAAGATTATTTTAATTATTGTTAATGAAATATTATTTATTTGACCTTGTCTAATTACATTTAAACCACATACGAATATTCATTCATAAATAATAAAATAATTCAAACAGTCCAAGCAACTCCTAGCAGTCGAAGAAGTCCCAAACAATTTTAGCAGTTAACAAGCAGCTCAACTGGACAGGGCCTTAATCCCAATTACAACTAGTAGCTCTATTAAACACGTTTGAGCCAGTTTCCAAAATTAACCACTACTTCTGCACATTTCTTTCTTCAAAGCACCGCATCTGCAAAATCCCAAATCCATCCAAACACGTCCTAACAAACAAATTTACTATGTGAGAGTCTTTCCCAATTTCTGACTAAATTTACAAATTACCTCAGCTTTTCGAGTTGAATTTGTGATTAGAGACAAGCACTAAGCTCCCATAAATTTGACATGGGGTTTCCCCCCTTTTTCCTGACTCCCTCACATTTTCTTTGTTTTCTTTCTCTGCATTTTTGTATTGTTATGCGTACCGAAATTTCAAACTTCGTTGCCATCTTTTCTCTCATTTCATCATATACTTTCACTAGGATGTTTCAAAGTACTAATTAATGTTCACTTTCATTATTTTAAAAAGGAAGAATTTGGTGTGAAGATAAAATAGATCAAATGAACTCATTGGGAGAAAATTCAAGACGTTCCAGCTCTGAACATAATACAGCCATAGGTTGAGCAAACAATCATACTCAAAATTTATAGTTTTATTTAGTTTTTTGAATTATCCTTTTGTAGTACCAATAATTTCATTTTTTTAATGAAAATGTTCTTTCAGAGAGATTTATCGAGTGACTTTAAAATATTATGATCAGTTTGAAATATACTAAGATCCTCTCCAAATGTGTTGAAATTATGGTGTACTAAAGGGGATTGTTTATGATATTGCATCGATTAATTAGTGTGATTGAGTGACGTATTGTGTTGAATTAATCTTGTTTCAAAGAGTATCTGAGAAAGTGATGAAATATACTGAAAAAACCAATTTGAACATAACAAAACTAAAATGGATCGATTCTTTTAACAAAATCCACCCGTATTGAGAAAAATTGATTAGTGACATTATAACTTTGATAATTTAAAGGTGGAGTGTGGCTTTTACATTGTTTATGAAAATAGTAATATTTTTGTTATTAAAGACATTATAGTTATAATGACGATACAACCAAAATAAATAGATAATACAACCAACTTAAGGGTTAATCCACCATCAATGACAATGTTATGTAAGTACGAATCACGGAATTAAGTCCCTTCCTATTACAACTTCATATCCAATGCAAACTTTATCAACAAACTTATATATCATCAGAACTCATTTTGAATAAAATATCATCTATAGGGAGCATAATATTGGTCAAGTCATCTGCATATCTTTGGTGTTTCCTTTTTCATCATCATCCTCAAATATCTCCCAAATCTCCTCCAAACTCTTGCCCTTTGTTTCAGGTAAGAAAAAGAAGAAGAAAACGGTAGCCACCGCCATAACCCCAGACAGTATGAAAAACACACCACCAAAAGTAATCTTCTTAGATACGCTTAAAAATGACATTGAAACCACCCCGCTCACCAACCTGTTCACCGACACCGCCAGACTGGACCCTTGGGCCCGCAGCCTCATCGGAAATATTTCCGATGTGTAGACCCATGTGATCGGCCCAAGCCCAATCGAGAAGAATGACACGTCAGCACACACTGCCAGCACGCTCAGCGCCATGGCCCCTATGGGCTTCTTCTTAGCATGAAGAAGGAATGTGGTGCCCAGACCCAGCCCAGCCAGAGAAAAGCACTGCCCAATTGTGCCTATTAACAGCAACGGCCTTCTACCGAACCGGTCCAGGTAAAGGGCCGAGATCAGCACGAATATGGTCTTGGTCAGGCCCATTATGATGGTCACTCCGATCAGCCCTCGCCGGGATTTGATCCCGGCGGATTTGAACACCTCCGGCGTGTAATACACCACCGCATCGTTGCCGGAGGCTTGCATGAAGAAGTTAATTCCGATGGCGATTATGAGGATCCGGCGAAGGGTTTTACTGGGGCATAAGATTTCTCCGGGGCCGGCGCCGGCCACCGACGCCGCCTTGGCGATTTCATCTAGCCTCTCCTGCGCCTCCGCTTCGCTGTCGGATGTTTTCGTCAAAACCTCTTTCGCTTCTCCGATCTTACCCTTCATGACGAGCCACCGCGGAGATTCCGGCATTTTGAGCACTCCGATTATGATTCCGATGGCCGGAATGCTAGCGAAGCCGAGCATCAGCCGCCAGTTTATGTTCTGGGGGAGACCCGTTAGCGACACATTGATTATGTATCCAAGCAGGATTCCGACGTTGATGAAGACTTCCGGGAGAGATGATAAGAAGCCGCGCGTGAGCGCCGGAGAGATCTCGGCGGCGTACACCGGCGATATCATTAGAGAGTAGCCGACGCCGATTCCTGCGACGACCCGGCCGGTCAGGAGGAGCGGGTAATTGGGCGCGAGACCCATGGAAAGTGCACCGACTAGGAATGTGAGCGCCGCCAGGACAATGGTGTAGCGCCGCCCTATCCAGTCGGAGGTCTTGCCGGAGGCCAGGGATCCGATCAGGGACGCCACATTTAGGGATCCCACCAGAATTTCCTCCTGCGTGGATGATATTTTCATATCATCCCGTATGAACAGAACCGCTCCACTCATCACCCCAATGTCTGCAAAATCAAAATCAACCCAATATTAATCGTTTGATTCTTCGATTAAACAATTAATTCAAGAAAATTGAAACTAGAAATACCATATCCCAGTAGAATGGAATTTGTGGAGGCCAAAACGGAACATGCGAATGCGTACTTGTTGTACCGGGGCTTCTTTCTGGTGGGTATCTCCGGCGGGCTTGTGGCGGCGCGTTGCTGATCCATTTCCGTCGGATCGAGTCTACTATGTGAGTGTGTGAAGGGATTGATTCGTTGGGATTACTGGAACAGGTATTTAATTGTTTTGCCAAAAATGCATGCGTGGGAGGAGTTAACAGATGACATAAATACAATACAAATACTGTGTAACCTTGAATTTCATGATATGGATAAGTCATCCGATTACCACGCAATTACCAATTTACCATAATAAGATTACGGATGCTCTGACTCTTCTTCTTCCTCTGTAATTTACTTTTTTAAAAAAATCAGATTCGTATGATTTGGATTATGTTTTACGTAAGAGCCCGTGGTCAAATAAACTTCAATGTATTAAAATTAATTATAGAATAGCTAGATTAAATAGAATTTTATAAAATTATATTTGATGAAAATTAATTAAATTTAACTCAAATATCTTTAACTGAACAAATTTACCATAAACATTCAGGCAAGATAAGATGTTTGAAGATAACGTCACTACTGTGTCAAAGTCTGAATAAATGTCATATGTATTCTTAATTAGCCGACTAATATAAGATGTTGTTGGGCTCATTTATAACTTCTCCACACACAAGCTACTAACTTCTATAAAATTTCGTACGTAACATTGTCTATAAAATTCCTTGTTGCTAATGAAAAATCTACATGTTTTATTTATCTCATTTAATTAAAGAGTCGGTTGGCCAGAAATTTAATACTACTTCTATCTAGCATTAATATTTACGGTATTTTTCATACTATTCAACACACATATTTAACCAATAATATTTCTATTTACTTATATTATCGAAAAGTTAAAATTTAATATTTGAATAATAAATGTTACAATTAATCTAACCGATATAGAATATGACAATATTTAAAATTATATACCGATGGTCAATTGTTAGAGAATATATAAAATATATTTTGTGAATATATTTGTATATTCTAGATTATTCTTTCTTGTATATTAAGTTAGATTAGTATATTCCTTTTCCTTACAGAACTCTAAGTTTCGGTCTATATATTATAAACCTTTACGTTGAATATAATCACAACTTCATATTTTACATGGTATCAGTGCATTCGATCCTAAGATAATTTTTTTACAACCTCTTCTTCAACCGTACGTACGTATCAATTTTTTTCCCTACCGTAAACCCTACAAAACCTCCAGCACCCTTTCTTTTTGCACTACCAGAAAAAAAGAGTAAAAAGTCCAGTATCCTGCCGCCTTTGTACCGGTCCGTAACTCTTCCTGTCCGTACCATCGTAACTATTATACTGTCCCGTACCGTTCCGTACCAGTATCAACTCCACCACATCCTTCCATGGCTAACGCTAATGATGCCGATGCCGCTGTCGTTGCCCAGGTTCAGGATCCGGCTGCCATTCCCAACGTAGCTGCTATAGATCCCGCTGTTTTCCAAGCATTGGTCCAGGCCGCTGCCGCTGCTGCAAACATGTATCGTCAACCTGCTGGAGATGTTGGGTATCAACTGCTCCAACCAAACAACCCGTACTACGTTCACCCTTCTGATTACAGGTCTTAAAGTCTCTCCAGTGATTTTGAAGGGCGATAACTATTATGAATGGGGTGAATCTTTCTTGAACGCTTTGATAGCTAGGAGAAAGGATGGTTTTGTCGATGGAAGTATCCAACAACCTCTACCTGATGCGCCTTTTGTCAACTCACTACTTGTAGGATGGATTGTGCAGTCTCTTGATCCATCCGTCCGTTCCGTAATTCAAGTCAACTCTACAGCTAAGGAGTTATGGGATGAACTCCAAGAGCGGTTCATGATTGGTAATGGCCCTCGTATGTGCCAACTTCGTACTGACATATATAACTGTCGTCAGAATGGTGAGTCTGTTGCTGTTTTTTATGGTCGTTGTAAGAAGTTATGGAATGAGTTGCATTCCTATATGCCACCTAGTCGTTGTGTTTGTCCAGAGGCTTCAAATACTGGCGAAAGAGGCTGAGATTGTTCAACACTTTCTCATCGGTCTTGACAGTTCTTTTAGCACGATGCGCTCAAATATCTATGCGCAGGAACCTTTGCCACCACTCAACCGAGTTTATGCCCTAGCAGTTCAGGAAGAGCGCAACAACATGATCGTCAATAATCGTGCCTCTTTAGTTGACAACATGGCGTTTGCTGTCCGTCGTCCACCATAGTCTTCTGCTTCGAAATCAGCTTCCGCCGCTCCAGTCAATGCCTCGGCCTCCGCCACTGATCGTCGTTCGTTAACATGTACTCACTGTCAGAAGAAAGGCCATGATGTCAACTCCTGCTTCGACTTAATCGGCTATCCAGATTGGTTCTTGACGAATCGAGCTTCTAGTTCGGGAATGCGTGCTAATCCTCGAACTCGTGTCTCCCCTGGAACACCGTTTGCCGGAGCTGTCCCTGCTACTACAATGCCGCCACCCAATGCTGCTGCTGTCGTCACCGATCTTGACAAACAAGCTCTTGGCCCAGCTTTATCCAATGAGGTACTAATATTCAAAACATGTTATCTAAGATGAATTTCACCGGCTCTGGTAAGCTTTTTCTGCCTTGGATTCTTGATACTGGAGCTTGTTATCATATGACTAGTTCTAGAGATGCTCTACATCATATTGTACCCACCGATAATGTTGATGTTGTTCTTCCCGATGGTTTCGTTTCCACTGCTTTGTTGCATGGCACTATATATTTTGGTGATATTGTACTTGAGCATGTTTTGTTCATTCCGGAATTACGTTGTAACTTACTATCATTCCACAAGTTGACTGCTGCCTTAAAATGTCTAGTTTTGCTTACTGCAAATATATGTGTATTCCAGGATATCAGCACGAGAACAGTGATTGGTGTGGGTAGTCAGCAAGGAGGGGTTTATTGGTTGCGCAGACTAGGAGCTCCACTATCGTCTTCGTCGCCTCTGAATGTGTCTGCTGCAGTTGTTTCGTCTTCTTTTGATTTGTGGCATCAACGATTTGGTCATCCATTTGCTTCAGTGCTTTCGTCTATTCCAGCTCTTTCTTTAAGTCGTGGTAATAAAACTATTCCATGCTAGGTATGTCATTGAGCTAAACAGTCTAGAACTAGTTTTCTTTCCAGTGCCAATAAAGCTAGTGGTTTGTTTGAATTGATTTATTGTGATGTATGGGGTCCTTATCCTATTCTTTCTATTAGTGGAGTTGTTTCCTTTTTAACAATTGTTGACGATTTTTCTAGAGCTGTTTGGGTATATTTATTGGTAACCAAGTCTGAAGTTTCGAATAAGATAAAGGAGTTCTTCACGTTTGTTTCCACTCAATTCAACCGCCAAGTTAAATGTGTTCGAGCAGACAATGGTACAGAATTTCTACCTCTTCGCCAACATTTTTTGGACAACGGAATTCGGTTTGAGACATCTACTGTTTATACGCCTCAACAGAATGGCCGTGTGGAGCGCAAACATCATCATATTATTAATGTTGCTCGTGCTCTTCTTTTTCAATCTCACCTACTAATCGAGTTTTGGGTAGATTGTGTCCTCACCGCTGCTTATCTCATCAATAGGACTCCCTCACCTTTGTTGGATGATCGCACACCGTATCAACTTTTGTATGGTCATGCGCCGAACTATGATAACTTGCGAGTGTTTGGTCGCCTGTGTTTTGCTTCCCAACTTCCCAGACCACGAGACAAGTTCTCCCCGCAAAGACGGAAGTGTATACTTGTTGGTTACTCCATGGACAAGAAGGCCTGGAAAGTTTATGATCTTGAAGCAAGAACAACATTTGCTAGCCAAGACGTTGTGTTTTACGAAGATTGCTTTCCGTTTGCTCCACCGGAAAAGCTTGTTGCTTCCAGTCCTGTTTCCGATCCCTCTCCGATTGTGTTTGATGATACGTTGATTCCTGGTGCTACAGAACCGAAGTCAAGATCAAATTTTTGACAGTACGGTGCAGAACGACGAACATGTGACGAACACGCGCCTGGAGATAGGCCGGCTGCAAGTGGAGCGCGTGGACAACACGCGCATAGTGAAGGTGCGTCAGGAAGTGGCGCGCGTGTTCAACACGCGCATAGGTTTCACTTTGTTCCATGCGACGCGCGTGGGTGTCACGCGCCTGTGACGTCTTCTTCGCCAGGAGCCGCGCGTGAATTGCACGTGCTTGTGATGTCTTCTTCGTCTGGAGACGCGCGTGAATTGCACGCGCCTAGGGCTGGCTGCCCCACCTCCCGCGTGTTTGGAGCACGCTCCTGAAGTTTTTCCTGCCGTTTTCCGCGGCACGGTTGATGTTTCTTCTCCTACGACAACCTTTACCTCCTCATCCGAGCCTTCCTTGTCCGATGAGCATTTATCCGATACTTCGAGCTCCAATTTTGGTGTGGGTATACCAGCGTCTGGTTCTGATTCCGATTTTGATGTATCTGTTGCAACTCAGCCTGCCCGTGCACCAAGTACCCGAGCTCGACGTGCTCCAGTTCGTTTAAGCGATTATGTCTGTGCTGCTTCTACACTGCCAATAAACCCCCCATCACTGCTGCTGCTCCTTCATCCTCACTGTTCTCAGGTATTCGCTATCCAATTGCTGATTATGTTTCCTGTAATAATTTTTCGGTATCGCACTCTAGTTTTTTGGCTGCAGTTACGGCTGGTTCGGACCCCACTTCATTTTTTGAGGCCTCACTCCATGTTCACTGGCGTTTGGCTATGGCGGTTGAGATTGACGCTCTTGAGAAAAATAAGACGTAGACTCTCTCAGCTCTACCGCCTGGTAAACATGCAATTGGATGCAAATGGGTATTTCGCACGAAGTTCAATTCGGATCTGCACATCAGATGCATGTTTACCAGGTTGGGAGCTACATCAGATGGACGTGCATAATGCGTTTTTGCATGGTGATCTTGAGGAGAAGGTTTATATGAAGCCGCCTCCAAGTTATGCTCTTCCTGGTCATGGTCTCGTTTGTAAACTTCAGAAATCGTTATATGGTCTTCGTCAAGCTCCAAGGAATTGGTTTGCCAAGTTGGCCGAGGCTTTACGACGTTATGGTTTTGTTCAAAGTCGCGCTGATTACTCTTTGTTATCCTATATGAGGAATGGTGTTACCCTGCATGTCCTCGTCTACGTTGATGATCTCATGACTGCTGGTTCATCAAGTGAAGTCTTGTCAGATTTCAAGAGTTATCTTAGTTCGTGTTTCTACATGAAAAATCTTGGTTCGTTAAAGTATTTTTTGGGTATTGAAATTGCTCGTCGACCTGATGGTATGTTTCTGTCTCAACGGAAATATGCTCTAGATATCTTGGCGGATACTGGACTATTGGGAGCAAAGCCTGCGGATTTCCCAATGGAACAGCAACATAATCTGGCGAAGGATGAAGGTCCACTGTATGAAGATCCTCTCCAATATCGTCGGCTTATTGGGAAGTTTATTTACTTGACTATCACTCGTTCGGAGTTGAGCTATTCGGTTCATACTTTGGCACAGTTTATGGAGACACCGCGGGTTGCTCATTGGCATGCCGCTTTGCGGGTCTTACACTACCTTAAGGGTCATCCGGGTCAAGGATTGTTTCCTTCGGCCCACAGTTCCCTTCAACTCACCGGTTTCTGTGATTCGGATTGGGCAGCTTGTCCAATTACTCGTCGTTCTTTATCTGGCTATTTTGTGATTCTTGGTGGTTCTCTCGTCTCTTGGAAAACGAAGAAACAACCGACTGTTTCTCATTTTTCGGCTGAGGCAGAGTATCGTGCTATGACCTATGTTTGTTGTGAACTGATCTGGCTCAAGTCTTTGCTTCATTCTTTGGGTGTATCTCATTCCAAGCCGATGCATTTGTTTTGTGACAGTCAGTCAGCTCTCCATATCGCTGCTAATCCCGTCTTTCATGAGCGAATGAAACACATTGAAGTTGATTGTCATTTTGTTCGTGACTTGATTCAGCCCGGTGAAGTGGTTACTCATCATATTCGTACAACTGATCAACCTGCTGACCTGTTTACAAAAGCTCTTGGTCGCAAGACATTTCAGGGTTTGATCGGCAAGATGGGTATTCGGGATCCTCATGCTCCATCTTGAGGAGGAGTGTTAAAGAATATAGAAAATATATTTTGTGAATATATTTGTATATTCTAGATTATTCTTTCTTGTATATTAAGTTAGATTAGTATATTTCTTTTCCTTACCGAACTCTAGGTTTCGGTTTATATATTGTAAACCTTTACGTTGAATATAATCGCAACTTCATATTTTACATCAATACTTAATAAATAGTGTTAAAAGATTACATTGTAGATTATGGTAAAACAAACGGAATTAAATAGTCGGGGTCTGAAGTTCTACTTTCTAAGTGAAGTTTTTATTTCATTAGTTTACATATTAAATTTTAATATGTTAACATTAAACCATTTTTATTACATATTTACATTAAGATTTGTAATATTGTAATAAAAAATAAATTATTAATCTAAAATATAGTATATAGTGGGTTTATGTTATTCGTTGGCCGTTCTCTACAAATATCACAATTTATTTTAGTCTAAATCAATTTAATTCATACCATTCATCATAATTTATTTAAGTTCTATTTAAATATGCAAGAGATCGAACGCACTTTAAAGGTCTGTTTTTCTGAACTTAATTCTTACTGATATGAACTGAATTGAATTAAATTGAATTGAAATGAATTGAACTGAAGTAAAATTAAAATATTTATTGAAAAATAGAATCAGCGTGTTTAAATTTATCCAAATTTAATCGAATTTTGCTGAACCAAACTGAATTAAACTGAAAGAAAATGAATAAAACTATTTTACCAATGTACGAGTCCGAGAGATCAATATTTCATTTGAAAACGAAGAGGCTAATCCTTCGCTTGCAAGAAACATATATGTTTAATAAAGACATTCACGGAAAATACGATGCTTACCGAACGTCAAAAAACAATGATATGCACTGCCTAGTTCTAATTAGTAACTTACATGCTTTTTCTTGTTATAGTCGGTTGGGGAGAGTGATAAGAAACAATTGCAGCATGAACCACAGGTTTTGTTGTTGCGGTTAGGTGAAAATGAGTTCTATAAACTCTCTGTATCAAGAAAAAGGATTGTCCTGAAATATGGTAAAAATGTGACTTCTTTCACGCACAGGTTTTGTTGTTGCGGTTAGGTGAAAATGAGTTCTATAAACTCTCTGTATCAAGAAAAAGGATTGTCCTGAAATATGGTAAAAATGTGACTTCTTTTACGCTGAGATGAAAGTGAGAAAAATATTTTAAATAAAATTTGGATTAGCGAAGGTGGAATTCTTTATTTTTTTGAAAGGAAAATTGTATATCATACTCAAGGTGCTGGAAAACGTCCAGCAACGTTTGACAAGAGGAACTGTGAAGTATAACTCCACTCTACATAATCTGAACTATTATTTTTCCCTATACTAGCTACCAGATGGGCATCCGTATTTTCGTTTCTTGGTATCCAGCATGGCAAATTAAGGCCTTGTTGCACAAAATCTGCTCGAATCTCCTCAGTGATTGAGTGGTATAATTCTGGGGCATCCAGGTCTCCATGTATGATCTGCACTAGGCTCAACGAGTCTCCCATAATAGCAACATCGGTCCATTGGAGATATGACGCCATTCTCAGTGCTTCTCTCAGAGTTTCTGCTTCCGCAAACATGGGGTCTCGTACATCCATTATCTTTCTGCTCACAGCCCGAACAAAAGACCCATCCGCAGTCACAGCCACTACTCCCAATCCTGTGCAGTCCCTTGCTATACCAGCATCAAACATAATCTTTTTTCCCACCTCTGGCGGTCTTAATAAGTTACCTGTAGAAAGGACTTCTGAAACTCTCTCAGGCCAAGCATTTGCATCAGCAAAGGATATCAAGTTTGAACGAATTGATGCAGCCAGTAAACTCGAGTCGATGCTCTTGTCTTGAAACAACTTCGTATTTCTCTGGAACCACACCCCATCGCAGACCATTGCCATTAGTTCTCTCGTCTTATCATCGTTGTCGATCAGCAACTGTCTAAACCATCCATCACCTCTTGCTCTTTCACTCCCCAGTATTTTATGCTGTAAACCTAGAGCTTGCCATACTCCTTTTGCATATTCACATTCAAAGAACAAGTGCCTTGTCGTCCCATCTTCGGTATCACAGAGTTGACACTTTAGCGGGACTTGTACCTTCCTATACCTGAGATTCTCCGATGTTGGCAAAGAGTCTATGCATAACCTCCATATACAGTGTTTTGCTCTTGATGGTATGCACATTCTCCATAGCCTCGGCCAAAAATCATCAGCCACTATCGCCGGACCACTTTTGTTGTGATAATAAGCCGATCCCTGGTTCTCTTTTAGTGTATGGTACATGGATTTCACAGTGAACTTACCATTGGGGCCATTATTCCAAACCCATACATCTCTCCCTTCTTGTCCCCATAGCTGGATTGAGAGTATATCGTTCGCGTCTTCCGCATCAAAACTATTTCGAACAAGTGGGATATTCCAACCTCCCGTGACCTGGTCGATCAGGTCGGAGACATGCTGTAGATGTCCTGGCACATGATCCGGATCTCTGATTCTGAAGTTGCTGGTTGACGGTAGCCATGGGTCCTGCGTGATGCTGGTATTCCTCCCACTTCTGATATGCTTCCGGCTCCCTAGCTTCAACGCCTCGATGCCCTTTGAAATTCCTCGCCAAGCAGCGGACGGCCGAGACCCCTGGACGGCCTCCATGATTGTGCCGTTGGAGAAATATCTGTCCTTGAAGACTCGTGATATCAACGGCGTTGGATTAGTTAACATCCTCCATGCTTGTTTACTGAGCAGCGCCATGTTAGTTGCTCTCAAGTCCCTGAATCCGAGTCCTCCCCTATTCTTTGCTCGAGTGAGCTTAGGCCATGAAATTCATTGTGTCTTTCCTCTCGAATTATGCTCTCCTCCCCACCAGAACTTGCAGATCATCACTCTTATCTCCTCATGTAAAGTTGCAGGTAACTCAAAACAAGTCATTGCATAGCTTGGAATGGCTTGCAATACTGATTTAATCAAGATCTCCTTTCCTTCTTTGGACAGATGCCTTTCACTCCAGCCATCCAACCTGGACCGGATTCGTTCTTTTATGTACTGGAAGATGTGCTTCTTCTTTTGGTCTATCTCTGATGGTAGACCTAGGTACTTGCCATGTGATTCCACTTCTGGTATTTTCAGCACGTTGCATATCCTCCTTCTATCCGCTTCCTGTGTGTTGGGATTGAACAGAACCCCTGACTTGTCCGTATTGATCCTCTGCCCCGAGACTTCTTCGAACAGTGATATGGCCCATTGCAGGTACCTTGCTTCGTCTTCCGTGGCCTCTCCAAACAGTAATGTGTCATCCGCAAAGAAGAGATGACTAATCTTCGGTCCAAATCTCGATGCTCCCATACCATGTATCTTACCAACAGCTTGTAAGTCACTCAATAACATAGAGAACACTTCAGAGCAAATAATAAAGAGATATGGAGAAAGAGGGTCTCCCTGCCTGATTCCTCTCTACGGCTGGAGGTGACCTAGTTCATTCCCATTCAGGATAAACGAGAAAGATATTGTAGTCAAACAACGTTGGATGAGATGTATAAATGATGGAGGGAACCCCATCTTTCGAAGTACTGCCAATACAAAGCTCCATTCCACCCTGTTAAAAGCTTTACTCATGTCCAACTTGATACTCATATGTCCTCTGCTTCCTGTCGTTCTCCCCTTCATAGCATGGTGGAACTCATGAGCCACTAAAACATTATCAGTGATGAGCCTACCCGGAATAAAAGCAGAATGGGATTCTGAGATGATCTATGGTATGATCGGTCTGAGCCTGCCTGACATGACCTTGGATGCAATCCTGTACACCACGTTGCAGAGGCTAATAGGTCGAAACTGCGTGATCAACTCTGATTTCTCTGTCTTCGGAAGAAGAACAATGTGTGTATAATTTATTTTTGGCTCGAAAATACCTTCATTCAGGAATCCAAGAACAGCTCTTGTGACATCCTTGCGGACCACCTTCCAAAATTTTTGGAAAAACACTGGGCTCATACCATCCTGGTTACTGTCCACATCAATCGATTCTTGAATCCCATCTGATCCCATCATTCTTGCTCGTTTCTTGAGCGATCTCAGATTTCTCGGCCGCCCTAATTTTGTTGGTGGTGTGATCATTAGCTCACCTCCTGTTGCCTCTTTCTTTCCAGCCAAATTCCTCAAAATTTGCTGCGAGCTAGCTTTCTTACCAGGCTTCCTGTGGCGTTTGATTTTGGAGATGCGTTTTGCCAAAACTCTAGATGGAGTATCATATTCAACGGGAATTTCCTTCAAGAACGGGCTTAGGGGAACCCCTGCCGCAGTTGCCTTCATTCCGGGTAAAATACTGTCCTTTACTGCCGTGTGAAATTCAGCAGCTACAACAGTCGTTGTCTCATCATGCAGTTCCCCATGTTCCCATGTCTCCCTGCCATGACGCAACATGCCATTTGTCATCTCCACAGCAGCATCATCATTTTGGCCAAAAACACTTTGTCTCCTTGTCCCCATACCATGCAGCAACATGCCACTTGTCATCTCCACAACAGCATCATCATTTTGGCCGCCTTCACTTGTCCCCTTGTCCCCCAAGCCGCCATTATTTCTTCCATTTTCATTGGTCCCACCATTTCCTTCCACCTTATCACTCCAGCCGCCCTTAATTGTCCCATGCTCACGTGACACAACTTTCCCATGCAACAACTTATTTGATCTCTCCATATCCGTGCCCGCACTCGCATGCAACTTTTAATTCTCCCTGGACTTGTCTCCATGCTCCACCATGACTACCTGCGACTCGGCCTTTGTTGCAAACGAAATTTTATCAGTATTTGTCTGGTTTCCATGCAACGACGCGTATGCCTCCGTAGCCTCTGTATCATTTCGGTGTTGTTCTATGTGTGTAGACTTTCTCGCCACCATCATTGTTTACTCTTGGGTCTATCTAATTGTGATATCTTCCTCTGCTTGAGTCGACTCCATTATCTCGTTTGTCAAGTCAACGACTTCCTCCGGTGCATTCTCCATTCGCTCCTTCCTTCTGGTTTGTGTCGCCGTGTCTATGATGTCCTCTTGGTTGATTATAGCATTCGAGTCCATGCCGGAAGTAGCCTCGGCACCCCCATTCATGATTCTTTTTCCTCTTGGGTCCTCCCTGTTTATCTTGAGTCCCGCAAAAACCGAATTTTTGTGAAACCACTTCTTCCTAGCTTCCTTGATCTCTTCCCGTGTTGGACTTCTAAGGCGTGGCACGCCATGAGATGCTCTATCCATTTTGCTTTTTCCGAACCATTCGCGTCTTTCCAAATCTTCAGCGTGTCGCCTATCATTTAGTTCGTATTCGGCTTCCTGCCAAACCATGTCCACTTGTTCGCGAGTCATCCCCATCGATGTTTGTTTTGCCTCAGGTTCGATTCGTACTATATTCTGTCCGCCATCCTTGTTTGCTACTGGCACTTCTTCCATCCTTGTATCCTCCACTCTGTCAATCTCCATGTGGTCTTTCTTTCTCCTTAAATCCTTGAGCTTGATAAGGATATCTTTAACATCTTCTTCCAAGTCGCTTATGGGGTTATCTAAATCGATTTCCCTTACATATTCCCTCATTATTGCGCGATCTACCGACGACATATTACGATCCTCAGTCTCTTTGATCAATTCTTTTCCATATCGTCTGACAAATTGCCTTATTTTCGTATCTTCTCTTCTCCGCCTCTGGTTAACATGCAATAGTTCATGCATATTCTTGTACAAGTTCGTTTCTGCTACACCTCCCGTTCGGCTCCCTTAACTACTGTTGCATTCGCCTTAGGGTCCCTTCCACTGTCACCGAACTGAGTCTGGTTCCTTCTCCACTGGGGGTTACTAGGTGGTGGTCCTTGGAACCCTACTCCTCCTTGCCAGGGTTTCCTGAAAGGAGACTGATTTGATCTTACACTATAGCCATCCGAATAGTGAATCACATCTCTTTCTTCCTCCGGAGAACTCCAACGAACCATACAATCTTTCCTATGGTGTCCAATCACGCCACAGAACTCACGAATACTTGGGAGTTTCTCATACCGAAGCTCTAGCTTATGATCTATCCCCTTTAGTGCCTGCACCCTTTTCACAGGCTTCATGATATCTAGCTCACATCGAATCCTCAGGAACTGACCTACCAAACTTCCATCAGAGTCTCTGTCCACCTCAATGAATTTTCCAACTCCATTACCTACCGTTTCCGCCACCGGGATGGTGAAGAAACCTGTTGGGACCCTGTGTGCATGTACCCAGAACTGCGCCTTATCGAATTTCATCTCAGAGGCAACCATGCCTGCCATCGGCTTCTTAAGCAGCAATAAATTCCCATCCATAAGCCAAGGCTGGAGTTCAAAAACTCTTTCTCTTTCCGCAATATTCGGAAACTCGAATTGATAAACATTATCATGCAACAATCTTACCTTCAACGCCTGTCTCAGGTTCCGTACCCCGGAGAATATAGCCTGAATCGTCTCATGAGGGATCCTTCTCTGGGAGATGAGTTTTCCAACAAGGATTTGATTAAAACTCTCTGCCACCACTTGGTCACCTCCGATCTCCAGCTACTCGTCCTCCTCGGCTGTCAACTTGAGGTTCCCGTAGAGCTTCACGATGTCTGTAATGCCTTCCATACCGCCGGTCTTCGTATTACTTGTATCTGTTCGCAAGGTTTTCACTCGATATCTTCCACTTAAACCCTAGAACTGTGTCTCCGTGCTGGTTTCAATGCAGGGAAATTGTGCCCACGCGATCCCGTCTGCTTGTGTGTGCTTCTGTCCGTTTTGCCGTACGCTGTGTATATTTCCGTCGATTTCAGACTCTAAACCCTGGGGTTAGATCGCCGCCAGAGAGAGTACCGAAAAAGAAGGACCGATGTCAGACCATAAAGTGGAATTCTTTACAGTTTTTGAAGAGATCATAAAGAGAATCTATAACGGTATTGTTCTGAACTTGCTTGATAAATTTTTAAAATTCGTAGTAATATTGCTTGCCGTTATTTTCGCGTTCAAACTGTAATTTGTGGAAGTAGGGTAACTTGTGGAAGCATGCCTACTTGCGTTCTGGTGCATTAATTGTATTTTATTGATGGCTAAATACAATAATTAAGAATTATGGTTATTCTACTACATATTGCCTTCTTTTTGTAACTATATATATTTTTAAAGGGAACTAGAAGAGTTATTGATCTGTTCAATAAATAAATTAATAAAAATATTAAACTATGTAGTTTTGATGAAAACCACTACATAACCACTGCAAGTTCACCATATTCCGGCGCCTACCATTTTTATATATAGTTTTTTTTTGTTTCTTCCTAAAGGGAACTAGAAGAGTTATTACTTCGGTAAATATTAATTAATAAAAAGCATTAAAATACGTAGTTTTGATTAAAATCACCGTAGAATCACCATTTAACCACCAAAATTTACCGGTTTTTTTTTGTTTTATATATGTTTTCAAATTGCCGAAATGCTATCATATATTTTTTGGCCACATATATAGAAAATTTACCGGTTTTTTTTGTTTTATATATGTTTTCAAATTGCCGAAATGCTATCATATATTTTTTGGCCACATATATAGATTTCGTTTATTTATTTTTCCAAACATCAATGTTTTATACCATACGTGTAAAGATTGTAAAACCATGATAGCATAGTAAATTTCCATTTTTCTTCACCGTAGGTCCGTAGCATTATAGCCAGCCAGCCGCAATCTTTCTTTCATTTATATGTATATTCTTTTCACTTTAAAAATATTGTTACATGTATATTGTTTTGAGTAAAAAATCGTTTTGATTTTATCCAATATTATTTTGTCAAATATTAACCATGTTTGCGTAACTTTTAAAAACAAAAATTTGTTTTACATTCTGTGCAAATATACATATATATATATATTTTTTTTTTCCTATTATGGTAGCATAATATATGATTTGCTAACTTTAAGATGATTATGGTATTTATATATTGTACTTTGATGTCAAAACGATTTCGTATTGAGTGATTGATATCTCAATTTCCGTAATATTTATATATATGAGGTCAAGAACTATTCTCAAAAATTGTGTTAGAACCAGCCTAAATTAAAATAGGGAAAACAGTAAAATGGCAGAAGAAATATGCATTGAATTGGAAGGAAAATAAAGGGTACAAGTTCATATCATTTTCTGGGTCAATCTCCTATGGCGCAGATGCCTTTGTTTATACTACAGAAATGGAAAGAATGTAACGGAAAGATGCTCCCTAACAGAATGAATCGTTCATTGGATGAACGATTCCATACTGCCTTCTTCAATGGGAAATTACCAGGAAATTGCTTTCTCGGTGCACTGTGAATTGTCGATCTTGTTCTCGGGCTATTTTAGGATCGTAACAGACCCTTCTCCTTAAAAAGGAGCTTGTCCTCAAGCTCGGAAGTCGGAAATTCGCAGCTGGCCTGAGAATCCGAGTTGCTGCATTTCATGCTATCAACCACACATGTTGTTGGTCTTTTCCCAAAAAATTCCACATTAGTGAGAGAAAGAACCAAATCTGAATACCCATGCACATATTGAATTCAAGTATCACTCCTGCCAGTGAATAGAGGAAATGAAATGAAGCCATGCAAACATATGTTTTCAACCATAATGGTTGAAAGTCAAGCTCACTTGCCGCAGTGTCAAAAGGTACCGCTCCGTCCAATTTTTCAGATTCATGAGTATAATTACTTGTCTTCTCTTCAGCCCCAAGCCACTCCTTAAGCAAAGCTAATGAACCATAGGTAACCAAGCTCAACAAATCCTTGCATATGTTAGTGCAAAGATAGACGCATCTTTCTACGATGAGCAACGCTGAAACGCAATATAACATCATTGCAGCTCCATATATTCTCCCCAAGCATATAAATCTCCAGCTGTCTAGCTTCATATAATTCTGCATCTGCAACAAGCTACTGGTCCACTCCAGATTCAAAAGACCGCCTAGAATATAAACGGTTATATTCAGTCGATCGATCTTTGTTGAACACCTTTTAAGTGTTCTGCACACAAGAGCTTCCCAGTCTACACCAATGTTCCTCAATAAGAATACATCTCGAGTTCTCGATTCAGAGTTCAGACCGATCAGACAGTACAAAAACTGAATCCACGGTATAATATCACCCTTTTCATTTTCAACAAACAAATCAAAGTCACCAGGATCATAGCACAATATAGGACTAGCATGTTCAGAAAGTAAGGATTCCTTCACTTTAATTACAAGCCACTCTTGAGTAAATTCAAACCCTTCATGTGCCACTGTCTCTGAAGTGTATGAGTCACTCAATTTATCTCTGTCCTCATTAATTAAAATTGAAACATAATCAATGATGCCAGGATTAAAGCACAGAATAGGTCGAACCATTTCCCCAGTGCTGTCAATAATCTCTGCACTTTTAGCCCTAAGCCAACCACTCAAAAACAATCCTAACTCGACACCGAAAGTCCCCCCTTTCATACAATTCTCACTAGTTCCTGCCATTAAAATACTGAAACTCTCTCCAACAGACCCCAAAAAATGTCCAACATCTAAAATATTCTCAACTTTATCACTCAACTTCTCATCATGAACCACACTACATAGCGCCTCAAAACTGCAACACTTACTCCGTAAATATTCACAGATCAACAAACTGGGACTCATGGAATCACTTTCACAATTTAAATTCCTCACATTGTCCTCAACTATAGAAACTAAATCATCAGTTACATTACATGCATCATCATATTGCATATCTCCAGAGTATAAAGGATTATCTAACAACTCGTTGGCAGCATATAAAGGATTATCGAACCACTCAATAGATTGAAGAAAATTACCATGAGCTTCGAAAGAATTCGAGAGTGGCACACTCTCACGAGAATCACTTGATGGTGCTTCATTCCCCACATCTGATGCTTCTGCTTCTATCTCTTCCAAAGCCTGATATGCTTCATCTTTTTGTGGAGTGTCTGAAACTTGTGAAATTTCTGAGGGAATCAGTTCCTCACGACATCGAGATGGCCTTATTTCCCCCAACCGCTGCAAAGAGGCCATCATCGACCCCAATAGTGCTTGAATATCTGATTTCCAGCCTTCAGTACTGTCTTCCAACGTTGCCGGGGAATTAACTGCTGAAATTTCACGCTGGAGTCCTCTTGCTGAAACTCCAACATCCATCCATTGTGCCGCCGCTACTGGTTGCTGGGGTGGATTCATGGAAGTATACGAGTCCCACTATGACCGTGACAGAGAACTGAAGCCAATCGAGCCACCTCGGAGATGCTCCTCCATGAAAATATTGCCCCCGCGCTCTATCATCGCACCTTTGTATCTCGGCTGATTCAAGCTCCAATCTGAGCTCGCCTCTCAAGTTGGTTGGTCATAGCTCAACCAAGGGTCCTCTGCTTGAGTATGTTGGCTCTGAATTTGCTCGTTTCTTGGCTGAAATTCAGAACTTGACTGAGGCATTGAAACCCCATAATCTGTCCACCGTTCTCCCGCCACCAATTGATGGTTTGGATGCACACGAGAATAAGCCGGTGCATTAGATTCGAATCGGTTGGGAAACTCCATTGGTCGAGCTTCGTGCCACGTACGCTGCTCCGCCGCTGTATTCCGCCCATGTGGAGTCGCCGGATAATCATGAAAACCACCGAAGTCCGCCCTTGTTGTTGGTGAATCACAAACGGCAATGTACTCGTACTCAGTGCCGTCATGGTCGCCAACTTCAAATCGCCAGTCGTTGTTGAACACATCGCCACGGTCTCCGGTCGTCGGATAATCCACAAACTCACCGTACGCGCACGCCGCCGAGTGATAACCAAAGTCATCACCGTCTGTCGCAGTGTAGCCACCATTAGTAGTAGTTCCTCGCTGGAAATGGTGAGCTTCTCCTCCGTAGCTGTCGTCAGTGGTCCGCCCAAAGTAAGCCACAGTGGTCCGCCCAAAGTAAGCCACCTCACTGCCATGGATACTGTAGTTCTCATCCTCACCGTTGAGGTTTCCGGCGTCAAACCGCCCGCCACCGTCGTGTCTTCCGAGATGCAGGGCAACGCCACCAGAGCCGATCCATCCCGAATTGATTACGCCGTCCTCGCCGTAGTAGTCAAGATGGATTCCTCCCCAATTTACTGTATCACCACCGTTGCGGTCGTTGGTAACATGGTGTCGCCGCCCGTAGAGCGAGGCCGTGCCGCCCAGGTTATCTTGGAGATCTCGTTGCTCGAAACTGAACGCAACATCACAGTCTTCTCTGGTCGCTGGAGAAATCTCGAAATCACCGTACTCCGCCGAGTGTTCAGATTGTCCCCCGTTGTGAACGCCACCGGTTTCAAAGCACCAACCACCGTCGTGTCCTCCGAGATGTAGGGCAGCACCCCCATGGCCGTCGTTTTTGAGACAAGTTCCTCCCCAATTGACCGCGTTGCCGGAGTAGTCTTCAGACCCAGTTCCACCGCGATCGTCGCCGGTGATTGGGCGTCGGTCGAAGCCGATAGGATCCCCCTCAACATTTACTGAGTCATAAATCTCAGAATTGGGAAAAATCGATACTTGATCGGAATAATCCTCTCCAGCCGATATCTTATCAGATTGATTATCAAATTCGATTCCCATGGTCGGAGAATCGTTGCTCTGATACCAATTTGTTAGAACCAGCCTAAATTAAAGTAGGGAAAACAGTAAAATGGCAGAAGAAATATGCATTGAATTGGAAGGAAAATAAAGGGTACAAGTTCATATCATTTTCTGGGTCAATCTCCTGTGGCGCAGATGCCTTTGTTTATACTACAGAAATGGAAAGAATCTAACGGAAAGATGTTCCCTAACGGAATGAATCGTTCATTAGATGAACGATTCCATACTGCCTTCTTCAATGGGAAATTACCAGGAAATTGCTTTCTCGGTGCACTGTGAATTGTCGATCTTGTCCTCGGGCTATTTTAGGATCGTAACAAATTGCATAGCACGTTTGTCATCATCATCCATTAGATAAATCTTCCGTCTTCGAGGTTATATGACTATCATGTTTTTTGGTTGTTTTCAAAGATGTGAACCGTAAAGCAGATCTCTCAGCAGACTCTCGATTTGATCCGTAAATTCTCGGTGGCAAGTAGAACCAGTGTCAATTCTTATATCTTTAGCCCTAGACTCTGCCGATTCTTATATCGATTTCTTGGTTCTTGACAGACAACGACTTTGTGCTTTCTCCGATTCGACTTTGTGCTGTCAAGAGCCTGCTGCCGATGGCCCTAGGGTTTTGGAAGTCGTATGGTGAACCAGCCACTGGTTCAATCTTTCCGGTTTGTAAAAAACGTTGAAGAAATTTGGTACCACGTTGCAGGATGGAGGAGAGAACAGTGGCACCGTAGTTGGTGACCTTGACAGAAACATTTCCCTCTAACCAACTCATAAACATTGATATCACTGTATGCAGATCCGTTCATCAACAATGATAATCCAAAAACATGATAAACTTGTTTGGGAAGCTATGAGAGAAGATCTTGGATATGATACACTAATTAGTAACGTATATGAAGCTCCGGGCAAAAGTTGTTTTGTTGGACTTTAATACATCAACAATAAAAATATGTAAGTTAAATGTTTTGTAATGTTGTGTCATATTATTCTTATTGATTGGTTGGTAATTTGTCATGGAACTGTATAATTTGGTTCTGTGCAAAATATTCATCTGCTCAGATTTTATTACCAAAATTTTAACTCAATATAAGAGGAGATTTGATTAGTAAGATATGGTCTTTAAAAAATATGATAATATTATATTTAATTAATTTCTTTCTAAACCGTCACAAAAGAATACTGGATCTTTTCAAAGTTGAAAAACTATTAAGCATATGTAATATGTTACTGGATCTTTTAATAAACATATGTGACTGGAAATCTATCTAGGTTTAAGCAATAGGGTATTTTAGTGACTTGAAAATTTTACATTTTGAATTAATGACTATCAAATCAGTGAAAATTGATATACGGTGGTTGCTTTGTGTGGTACAAAATATATTATTCTATAATTGTATTACAAAATATATTCATTCTATATAAACCGCCAAAATATTTATCTATAGATGATTTTTGGTGATTCGTTTATCATTAAAAAGAACATAAACAGAATGCTTATACATTTTTAAATAGGTGCAATTGAAAAAATATATATTCGATAACTAAGTATAACTTGATAAATGAGAAACTAAATGATAGATAATGATAATACATACCAAAATATCAAATTTAAATTTGTAAATTCATGATTTCTCACATTACATGATACAACTAATAATATAAAAAATATTTCAAACGAAAGATATATTTTTATTTTATTTTTTGTAATTAAAATAAATTACGATACCAAATTAAGTACAACATGTCGAAATTAGCCTACATTTCTAACCATAACAATCAAATTTGTAAATATTTAACTGTACATAACATATTTAAATAAATAAAACCTTTCCTAACTTTAAAAATTTGTAAATCATTTTATATGCTATTAATAAGTTGATATTTAAATTTTATATGCTATTTAGGGCACGTTCTTTACTTTTTCACAAAATTGAACTCATTAGAAATATTTTTAAAAATTATTTACAACTAATTGTATTCAAAATAATAATAGTTTGGTTAAATTAAACTGAATTTATTTAATAATATTTTATTAAATTTACTCTAAACTAAAATGAAACATTTCAGAAAAGAAAAGCACATGCCTTACATATGCCATAATCAACTAATGATGATTTTTATCACTTTTCGGAAATTAAAAAAAAATGCAACCATTTTACCATTGTACACAAATTTAATATCTAAAAACATTTACTAAAGGAAACATTTATCTTGAACGTTTAATGACATCATATCTTGTTGTATTCATTTCAATGTTTGTTTTCAGAATATCAACACTTAATCATACACCACTACACAACAATAAAGGTATTAATTGGTTAAAAATAATTTTCATTTAATTTAAAAAAGTCATGCAGTTTTGGTCCAGACAGAATAGTATACTTTACATTATTCAAACTTCTTTAAATAGATCGTGCAATGCGCGGTCCATCATGCTAGTATTATTAAGAAGAAAAGGAAAGTGAAGTACCAATACTATTACATAAATTCCTACTAAAGCTAAAATTCAGGTTATGTTCCTTTTGCAAAAAGAAACGATTGACCTTGATTACTGCAAATTCTACCAAGGAATTTGTCAGTCGCTTAATACTATTGATAATTCCTTTGATCGCAATCGGAGTTGACAAAGGATTCATGATTGATTCCTTCAATTGCACAGAATCTGTAACCAGGTTGACTCTTCGCACTCCATTTCTTCTGCATGCTTTTAGCGCGCGCCAACAAGATTCTGCTTCAACTTGTAAGGGGGATGAAGCGGTAAAGAAGTCAGAGCCTGAAATATCTGTTTCTAAATTCCAACTTGATTTCCATATTCTCCATCCCGCAGCTCCCAATTTCACTCTTTCTCTGTGAGAACCATCAAAGCTTATTATGCATGCCTGCGGGATTCCTTCTGGCGCCTCGTCTTGTCTGATGGATTGAACTGAAATCTGTTGTTGAGCGGATGTGGCAATCTTTATTGTAGGTCTGATAGGTCATTTTTCTATCAAATAAACCTGCAAACAATAAGGTTTAAATTCAAGTATAGAGTAAGTAGGGTCGATCCCACAGGAACAGTGTAATCAGATTCTTATATCTAAAGATGCAGTTTTTGGTTAGCAACCACCTTTATATTTGAGAGAGTTTGTATTAACTACTTAAGAACTAAATTAAACTAAACTAAGAATGCAAATAACAATTAAAATAAATAGTGCAAAGAACACGAAGACACTCACACAATGCAATCCGGTAACAGGTAAATCCACATTAACAATTCATTCGATCACTGGCTCAGTAATTTATTAAGTTGCATAAACTAATCAGTTATAGACCTTCGAGAATAGCACACCCAATCCAATTTCTTCTTACTTTGTCGATAGCCGGCAAGAATAGCTAAACTGACTACTTCTCTAATCAAAATACAACCTAGCTAGAATATCCTACCTAGATTTAATACCTCAACAACATTAAGCACCAAAGAAACCCGATTCAGATAATTTATAGTCAAAACAGCTGTCACAAATTATCTACCCTGTATTCCCAACTATTGGCGTATAGTTTCGCCACTAATTGAATCTACCCCCTAAATACAGATAAAATAGAAGAACTCAATTGACACTATTCTAAATAACATAAGACTGATCGGATCTCAAGCAATTCAGAAATAAACAGGATACACAGAAAATAATAAGGAATCCATACAACATAATTATCAAGCACATTAAGACTCCACATATGAATCATAATTAATGTTTCAAAACTCTTACCGGAAACTAATCTAGCTACTAAGCATATTAAAAACAAATAAATAAATAATATAATAAACTACCATTAAACTAATAATATAAAGACAATGGAAACAATAATAATGATACTATGAATTCATGCCCAGGAAATCAACTCGCATGCAGGGTGTGGCGGCCGGCCAAAAACAACACATACGGCCACCCCAATTAAGATTTAGGTTTAGGTATTTATAGGGTTTAGGCAGTAAAACCCTAATCCTAATCAATAATAAAAAAGGAAAATAAAAATCTAATGCACATACACACGTGCACTTTATTATTAATGCAATATTTGCACTAATTAATATTATAATTATCACCACTAATTAAGGTCAAATTAGGTAGACTTTCATGCACAATTCAGTCCACCTTCTAACACTGATCTTTCACAATACGCATAACTGATTAGTGATCGACATGTCAAAACACAACTTAACCGCTCGTAGAAAAAGACCAGTAATAGAAATTGCCTTCTTCTCGTCGCTTTATTCTTCTTCCCGGAATAATGGAATTGCAACGATCCACTATCCGTTATAGCACACTACCTCATTAAAAAACCTTTCGGAAAAAGAGTATAGTGTCTAGCTCCCCACCATGGCTCTAAGTGCTTGATTTTGCATCTTTTTCACCACTTCTCCACTTGATAGTATTCCACCATCTTTCTTATAATTCTTGCACCAAAAACACCTTCGTGCACATCAAATGGCAAAAGAGAGATATAAAATTATATAATTGGATGCATAAAATACGCCTGATCAAGGTCTTTCTTCCATTTCCTCTGAAACCCTAATTCTTCCAAAAGTTCTGAGCATCAAATCAGTTTCTGCCTGGATCTGTTGAACACATTGTATAGGAGGTATATCCTGTTGTCTAAAAATTGTGCTATTTCTGCTCTTTACCAGTTGTATGTCTGCTATTCCTGTCACCATGAGGAAGAACTAAGTGTTGAAAGGAGGATTACCTGACAAGTTTACTGAAACATTTGCAGCCGTCCATATTAATCTAGAAGCTCTACATTGCAGGAAGAGATGTATTTCATCTTCAAGTGCTTGATGACATCTCTTGCAAACACCATTATCATCCAATCTTCTCTTCTGTCTGTTGGCTCCTGTTGCAAGGCAGCCTGAATGTATTCTCCATACAAATACTAGGTGTTTCTGTGGGATTTTTAAATTCCAGATCTTAGACCAAAACTTTCTTGCCATGAGGCTTAGTCTCTGTGGAGATGATTGCCTTATTTCCTCCATTGCTATGTGGTATCTTGACTTAGAAGTGTATCCACCATCCTTGCTCCATTTCCAAAGAGGTTCATCCTTGCCTCCAATATCCCTAACTTGAATTCTGAATATTCCTAAGGGATAAATAGCCAAAAATTGTAGAACATGTTTTGCCATTATCAATCTGTCTGGGAGGTTTAACAACTTTGCTTTCCATGAGTCATATTTCTGTTTGAATTTGCTGACCAGGAACTTGAAAATTTCTAATTTATTTTGGTCAAATATGATAGTATTTCCCAGATAAGTACCTATTATTCCTTGATTGTGAATGTTTAGTTGCTCTCTCATTTGCTGCTGAGCCTCTGGGGGAGCATTAGGACTGAAATAGATGGAGCATTTGTCACTGTTAGATTTCTGACCTGCCAAGGAGGTATATGAGTGGAGCATCTGTTTCAGATCTTGTGTAGCCTGTGGAGTGCATTTTGAGAACAAGATGCAGTCATCTGCATACATGATATGGGATATGTGAGGTCCACCCCTTGAAACCCGTATACCCAGAGACTTGTTTTGCAGCCAGCTTATCCAGGCCAGCTGATAGAAACTGTTGACATAGGATGAATAAATATGAAGATAAAGGACATCCCCGTCTTAATGCTCTGTTGGGAGAGAAAGCTAAACTGAATACTCCATTTACCACCACCTGATATGTGACAGTTTTTACACACATCATGATGGTGTTTAGTAAAGTACTTGGGACTTTGATGAATGATAATAGTTTTTCCAGAAACCTCCAGGAAATTCTATCATAAGTTTTTCTCATGTATGGTTTTACAGCAGCCAGTCTTGTTTTGCAGTCTTGTATTTCGTAATATGTTCCATCACTTCATGAGCCAAGAGCACACTTTCAGAGATGTTCCTACCTGGTACAACCCCATTTTGTGAGGATGCAAATAGGGATTCTATGTGTGACTTGAGCCTTACAACAATCATCTTGGCCAGGATCTTGTATTTTACATTACAAAGAGAGATTGGTCTAAAGTATGATGCTGTAATCATCTGACTTTCCACTACTGGATTTTTCCTTCCACTTTCTCTCTCTAAAAACAAGGAGAGAAGTTTTCTTGCACTTTAGGGGTTTTCAGACCCTTGCTCTATCAATTCAAGATCAGATCTGCACGATCTTGGGTTACTGTATTAGGTTTAGTCTACTCAAGGTAGCAGGAAGTTGATCTTTTAAGAAATCAGACATGCATCAATTCCTGTAAGGTGACAAATGTTTGGCGATTTTCATTTGGAATTGGAGCAACATAAGAGATTCGCAATGGGATTGGGCGTAGGGAAGGAGCTGGATTGGGTGGCGTTCACCCCAGACGCAACCTCCAACGGAAAAGGTGAATTTAGCTTGCATTAATAGTCTTTGTAAGTTCCAAGATTAAAAAGAAAAGAGCTTGGCGGAGAGAAAATTCTCTCATTGGGAGGAGTTAATCATTCCATCACGACACAAATCTCGTAAGTGGTGAGTATGATCATGCCCCTCTCAATTTCCAAGAGGAAATTTAATTCAGCCTCATTTAGTCGAGGGGAAGAGGAAAGGTTAGAAGCAAGTGAAGACCCTATAAATAAGAGATGGAGAAATAGTGAGCTTCACAACACATATCACAGCAGTTCAGAGAAATAAAAAATCACCCATTTTTTCTATAGATCTGCAACAAAAAGGGGGGACACTCCCTCTTTAAACTCCATAGAATGTGGTAGATCTCTGAGAGGTTCAGACTACTCGGAGGAATGAAGAGATCCGGGAAGCACTGGCATAAATTTCAGCCAATTCGCCCTCCCAACCAAAAGAAGATGAGTCATGTCCCTCACACAAGGGGACATTTCTGAAGTTGTACCAGTGGAGCAGAACTGCCTACTGGATGGATGATCGGCCATTCACAGCGGAGGATCTTGATGAGTACTTCAATCAGTACTGGTCAATTTCGGCGGAGGTTATACATCATCATAGTCAGTTCTTTGTAGTTAAATTTGAATCTAGAGAGGAAACACTTATGGTTTTGCATAGAAGCCCCTATGCAATAGCAGGTGGTCTGTTAGCTTTTAGAAGGTGGGGTTCTAGTATAGTGCTGAGAAGTATCAGAGTAGATAAGGTCAAAATAAGTGTGCAGCTGCATGGATTACCAGCAGAGGCCTTCGCTCCCATGACGGTGATTAAGGTGGCTAACATGGCGGGAGAGGTTATCCTGGTGGATACAGAACCACCGCCAGCAAGGAACGTCACATACTTGGGAGCCACTATATGGGTAGTCCCTGGAGAACCCTTGGTCACAGGTTTCTATGTGGACCTGGAGTACATCTGCCTTCCGGAGAACGGGCGGATTTGGGTAGATATCAAATATGAGCGCATGGACAGGCATTGCAGAAGATGTGGGGTCATTGGTCATCCAATGCACCGGTTTCCAATTTCCAGTGATGTAGCTCTGGATGAACTAATTGAGCACAAGGTGCGGCAACACTTTAACAAGCATGGGGTAAATATCGTTTATGATCCGAGTAGGGAAATGTATGCGGGAGATGTCAGAGCATACAACCATTGCCGCCGTCACATGTACACCAATATCCCCACAGACTATCCTAAAACAAGGAGACTCAGATACCTATATATGAGAGATGAACATATACAAGAAGGTTTCCCAATATCGATGCGTCTGGAGCCAGGGAAAAACAGACCGGTGGCGATTGGAGATAGACCCTAGGAGAACATGTTCCAACTCAGACGACCTGTGTTTGATCCCTAATTTGGAATCACGCGGGAAATTCCTGTGGAAAATCAGCCAGGTCCTTTACGCCAACTCCCGTTTCAAATTATCCCAACGGATATGCAGATTGACCAAGCTCCATCCCCACCCCAAACACAGCCTTCTGGTTTGAACAACATGAGAGATTGGATGAGGCAACAGGAAAACCTGGAGAGTGCAATGCTGGAGGAAATGCGGGCGGTAACCATAAATCTCAGGGATACTGCGGCGGCAGAAAACATACTCACGTCAGTTCTAGATGCAGCACTCAGAACGGATAGTGATAGGATCAGAATAGGAGTCAGAGTTCAGGGAGCATCAGTAATTCCAAGATGGAGAGGAGCAATTTCCGGAAAGCCCTCCGCAGGTCACTGAGCCGGAGTCAGACTCTTGGACAAGCGCAATTGCAGATCCAAGGGTGGAGGAATTAATTATCTTGTCATCAGATGACACTGACTTTGATTCAACAACAAGCCAAGATGATTCAAGTGGAGAAGAGGAGCCAAGGGGACCTGCCATTGTGATTGGGAGGCAAAGAAGACCTAAGAGAAACAGAAAGGATCAGGAGGACAGTGATGATACACTAAAGAAGAAAGAAAAACTGCAAGAAAAATCAAGAAGAAGAATCAGGTCGAGGAGAGGCATGGTTTTCACGCTCATAAGGACCAGGCCACAATTTGAGGTTGGCCAATCATCAAGGGCTGTGAGAGAAGAAACAGTGGAAGAGGAACAAGAACAAAACACTGCAATAGAGGAAGGAAGAGTAGAGAAAAAAATCCAAATAATAGAGGAGCTGCTGGCACAACAAAATGAGAACGTAACAGAAAAGGTGGTTGATATGACTTATAGTTGGAATGTAAGGGGAATTCACCGTGCAACATCTGAGCCAATTACTCAGATCTCCATGCGCCAAGGAGGGAAAAGATCCAGATCAGGTTTTACTAGGACCACGGAGAATCTGAAAGTTGCGACATTTTCTCCACAAAAACGCGCCAAGATCATTCACAATCATGTCATAAGAATGCCATCAGAGTCTAAAACACAGGAGGATAAGAAGGAGAGTGGAGTAACTGGAGTCGCACAGCCCCTTGCAGAAGTGGTGGTGGTGACTGATTCGGAGCCAAACAAGGACAATGGACAGCATCAAGTGGAAGAGAAATCCAGTGAGGGGGAGGAGGAGGTGTCCTCCAGAAGACCCCCTCCACTGCAGGGGGAGGACATCCCCTCTATCACAGGTCTTTCGGTGGTTGAACCAAATCAACCACACAAGCAGCCATGACAACCATTGTGTGGAACTGTAGGGGCTACAATAATGCTCCTACAATGAAGGCGATCAACCAGTTATCTACGACACAAACCTGATATGCTTTGCTTAATTGAAAATAAAACCATGGAGAAGGCTTCAAAAAACTTTACTAATCAGAATTCACTATTTGACGATTACACATTTCACTGTGTGCGATTTTCCTGGCTCGTTCTTAGCTCCTTCTTCAGTACTTTCTAGTGTCTTTGGCCGCTCGCCGGTCGATTTCTGTCGCTGATGGGTAGCAAGTCAGCAAGTAAGGGCAATAAACAAGGTAGGAAACATGGTCTGGATCGAGATTTTTCAGTAGCAAAAGGGGTGACACAACAAACAGGTGTGGTGACTGGATTGCAGGAAACGCCGGGAAAAGAAAGTCGTTTTGTGGTTCAGAAAGGGGATCTGGTGGTCGGGAGTGGCTCCAAAAAGTTGATCGGGGAGAGATCTATAGCAGATGAAGCCAATTCAGACTCAAATTCAAATATGATCAAAGAGGTAAGCCCAACCCTTTTGACTATAGATAATGATGATGCTTCTGTTATTACTCCAGATTGGGGGAAATTGTTTGCCAATCCCCAAACTGGTGTGCAATACTATGATACTATTGAAGTAGAGGGCATAGTTATGGGGAAAATTCCAAAGGCTAAGGTTGAAGAGAGCATTAAAGATTGGGAGAGTACAGTTGTTTGTAAGATTATTGGTTCTTTCTCACCTCTAGCAGTCATGGAGGGATTTTTTAGAAGAATTTGAGGAAACCATCATGTGCAGAGAGTTTGGATGGTGAAACCAGGGGTCTTTCTGGTAAGGTTTGTGCACAAGAACAACAGGGATAGAGCAGTGGCTGCCGGGATAGTATTGTTTGAAAGTAAACTAGTTATTGTGCAAGCTTGGTCAAAAAATCTGGATGTTACCATTCCCGCTAAAGTCCCTGTCTGGTTGAGGCTTCCAGGCTTGGATGTGATCTATTGGAAACCTAATTTGCTGAGCAGAGTAGTAAGTCCAATAGGTAAACCACTAAGGCTTGATGATGCTACCTTGCAAGTGGAAAAAATTAATTTTGCCAAAATATTGGTTGAAGTAGAAATGGGGAAAAGGATTCCTGATAAGATTCCATGGATGGATGATAATGACACTATACAACACCAGGAAGTGCAATGTGAGTGGATGCCAGTAAGGTGTAGTTTCTGCAATTTGTTGGGGCATGAGGAGCAAAATTGCAGGAAAAAGTTACAGCCAGTTCAAGTCAAACAAGTAACTAAGGTATACAGAGAAGCCTAATATGCATGTGACAGTGAGGAAGAAATCCATAAAGCCTGTTCAAGATGAAGATGGTTTTACTGTGGTTTCAGGGAAAGTTAAAGTTGTGCAAGTTTCAGACAAAGGAAAGGAAGTGGTTGACAACCTTTTTCCTGTAGCATCAGAGCAAGAGCAAGATGTTCCTAGTGGTTCAGGTAATCAGTTTAAACTTTTAACTGATCCACCTGATGACTAGTAAAATTTTATCTTGGAATGTGAGAGGTATTAATAAAGTGGAGAAGCAGAAACTTGTCAGGGAATTTTGCTTAGTTCACAATGTTGGTTTTGCTGTTTTTTTGGAAACTAGAGTCAAACAAAAAAATGAACAAAAAATATGGGATTCAATGGGATTGAATTGGCGGGTGGAAACAAATAGTTCCGTGGTAGACAAGGGAAGGATTTGGATTTCTTGGAGATCAGATTACTTCTCTGTACAAGTTATAAGTAAAGGAGCACAGTGGATGGATGTATTGGTACAATTGAAGGAGCTAAACACTAGTGTCATGGTAACTGCTGTGTATAAGATGAATCAGTTGGAGGCAAGAGAGCCATTGTGGGAACACTTGAATGCTTGCAGATATGAGGACAAACCCTGGGTGATCATGGGTGATTTCAATGCCCCTTTGAATTTTGAAGATAGAAATGGTGGTGACATGGTAGATCCAGCAGAGGTAAAAGACTTTCAGTTTCTGATGCACTCTCAGGAGCTGAAAATTTTAAAATCTTTTGGCCCTTTTTTTACATGGTCAAATAGAAGGGGAGCTGGAGAAAGAATTTATAGTAAAACTGACAGGGCTGTGGTGAATGAAGCTTGGCTGGAAAATTTTATTGACTCCACTTGTAGCATCAAAGTGGACATAACTTCAGATCACTGCCCTTTGTTAGTCCAAATTAAGAAAAGTGTACCTCCACAACAGAAATCTTTTAAATTCTTCAATATGTTGTCTCTTTCTAAGGAGTTTCTGCCACTCATCCAATCTGTTTGGAAACACATAGAGAATTGTAATCTACATGATCTTTTCATGCAGCTAAAACAATTAGAGAAGCCCCTCTCTAAGCTTGACAGAAAGGAATTCTCTGACATTGAAGCTAGATCAAAGGAAGCCACACTGGCATGGGAAAGGACTCAATCCCAGCTCAATCTAGATCCACTCAATCCCTTCCCGCAGAGTGCTGAAACTGATGCAAGAACAACTGCTGAACAATTACAGTTGGCTGAGTACAGATTTCTGAAACAAAGAGCTAAAGTGAAATGGCTGAAGGATGGTGATAGGCCAACTGCTCTTTTTTATGCCACCTTGAAACTCAGAAGATACTCAAATCACATTGTTAGCTTGAAACAGCAAGATAGTGAGATGATACAAGGCAGATCAGAGATTGCAGCACATCTTACTCAGTTTTTTCAACAGCACTTGGGTAAGGCCTGTGAACCTAGTATGAGGATAAATGAAGAGATAGTATAGAGAGGAAATGTTTTGACAGTCCCTCAGCAAGCAAAATTGATTCTGCCAATATCTAATGATGAAATTTTCTCAGCTCTAAAAGGCATTAAATCCAGTAAGAGTCCAGGACAGGATGGCTTCACAAGCCATTTCTTCAAGCACACATGGTCAGTTATTGGAAAGGATTTTACTAATGCTATTCAATCATTCTTTACTGGATCTGGTGAATTACCTGAAGAATTTAGTAGAGCTGTGATCACCCTTCTCCCAAAAATTCCTCAACCTCAAACAACTTCTGATCAGGCCAAATGCATGTTGTTCAGTAGTTTATAAAGTCATCACCAAAATTCTATGTAACAGGCTTGGTGAAGTGCTTCCAGTTTTGATTAGCAACAATCAGAGTGCCTTTGTGAAAGGAAGGCACATTGGTCATAATATTCTTCTCACCAAGGAACTACTGCACAAGTACAAGCTGCCATGTATGATTCCTAGCTGTCTCATAAAAGTGGATATTTCAAAGGTCTTTGACAGTTTGAATTGGGATTTCTTGTTTAAATGGTTGGGGTGTTTAAGATTACATGGTCTATTTGTTCACTGGATCAAGAAGTGTGTCACTCAGTCCACTTTTTGTATTTCTTTGAATGGAGTCCTCACTGATTCTTTTAAAGGAAAAAGAGGGGTCAGGGAAGGTGATCCCCTCTCACCTCTACTTTTTGTGCTCAGTATGGAATATCTTAGTAGAATGTTGGAGTTGCAGTATACAAGTGGGGTCATTGAATATCATCAAAGACGTGGTAAAGTGGGAGTGCATAGCCTTTTATTTGCAGATGATTTACTGATCTTTTGCAGGGCTTCACACAAATCTATGGAAGGTGTAAGGCATAGTTTGGATGTTTTTCAGGCTACCACAGGCCTAGCTGTGAATGATAAGAAATCTCAGATCTATTTTTCTAAGATGGAAGAGGCAGATCAGATATTGCTTTCTCAGACACTAAACATAGCTAAAGGATATTTTCCCATTCATTATTTAGGGCTTCCACTCACCTTTTATAAATGGGAAAAGGTAGCTGGGGATCAGTTGATAGAAAAGATGGCTGGAAGACTCAGAACATGGCAGTCTAGACACCTTACTCATGCAGGGAGAGTACAGTTGGTGAACACTGTCTTATTGAGCATCTCTAGTTACTGGACCAGTGTTTTTAAGTTACCTGAGAATCTGATGAAGAAAATTGTCAGCCTATGCAGGAACTATATATGGGACAGACAAAAAAGAGATAGAGGTTTTACACCAGTGGGATGGGACTCAATGTGCTTCTCTCAGAAATCTGGTTGCTGGGGAGTTAGGGATCCATCATTGTGGAATTCTGCCTCAATCTGTAAGCTTTTGTGGGATCTTCACACCAAGAAAGATGTGTTGTGGGTGAGATGGATGCATGCGTACTATGTAAAAGGCAAGCCTTTGATGCAGTGCAAAGCAACAGTAGGCCATAGCTGGGGATGGAAATGTTTGATGCAAGAAAGAGATCTTATATTAACCAGAGGAACTGAGTGTTTGACTAAGGCTGGGAAATTAAGTATCAGGGAAGTTTACAATATGAAGAAGGGAGGTGATGAAAGAGACTATTTGGCTAAACTGATATGGCATCCTAAAGTGCTTCCTAAACATAGGTACTTTATCTGGATGTTATTGCACTCCAGACTTGCTACTGTTGATAGGTTACAAAGCTTCAAGATATTAGGGCCTCAGCCTCCCTGTTGCTTGTGTAATCAGATGGATGAATCTGCAGTTCACCTTTTCTACTCCTGTACCTTTATAAACACTATACTGCAGGCTCTTGATTTACCAGCAATACTGAATCTGAGAATGTTGAAAAAATATTTCATGCAACTGAGAAAGAGGAAGAACTGGAAGAAGTTGATGCTGCACCTCACTGCATTATATGAAATTTGGCTTGAAAGGAATAAAAGAATTTTTCAGAACTCTGTGATGTATGCCACTGTTTTAGCAACTCAGATCCTAGCAGAGTGCAAAGGAAGACAGTTACTTTAGTTATAGTTGATAGATAGAAAATATATGTTGTTTTGGTTTTGTTAGTCATTTGCTTTGTTTGGCTGGGAGAGAAGGCCATTATGTTGTAAGTTTGGACTGATGTTTTTTAATGCAAAATTGGTTCATCAAAAAAAAAACCATGGAGCATCATTTTGCTCGGTGGCAAGAAGGCACTTACTTCAGGAACTCTAAAGTGGTAGAAGCAACTGGTAGATCAGGTGGATTAGCTCTATTTTGGTCCAACAAGTTGGTAGTAGATGTAGAAGTTATCACTAGCAATTGCATTATTAGCCTAGTTACTAATGCCTCTGGTTGGAAATGGTGCCAAATAGCTATCTATGGCCCTCCTCTAGTTCATCAGAGGCCTGCATTTTGGAATAATATGACTAGTTTGCACTATTTTAGGGATTTTCCTTGCATCATCATAGGAGATTTCAGTCAAATCATCTCTCAAGATGATAAAAGGGGGGATCTCTTGTATATATAACCCCCCAAAATGCATTAGTAAACTTCATTAAACAGCATAGGTTGAAGGAACTAGAATCAAGAGGCCTCTGGTTCACCTGGACCAACTCACAGGACCAGCCTCATACCATTGTTGAAAGACTAGACAGGGCCTTTGCAAATGATGACTGGATCTCAATGTGGCCAGAAGAAAAGGTAACAAATCTCCCTTTCTCTCACTCAGATCACAGTCCCATTCTATTGCAGCTGCAACATAATAAGCAAAGAGCAAAGAAGCTACTGAGATTTGAAGGTAAGCATAGAACCACCCCTCCAAATCCTAAAGAGAGTCTGGTCAAACGTACATTGTTCACCACCACAACTAATTGATGGGGATGTATTGTCTGCAAAGCTACAAATACTACTGGTACACCTGAATAATTGGCACAAGAGGACTTTTGGAAACATGGAGAAGGAGATTGCCAATAAAGATTAAGCTTTGAAGAAACTACAACAAGAAACTGGTATGTTTGTGAATGCAGACAAAATCAAAACTGTAGTGGCTTAGAAGGAAAATCTGGAACAGAAATTATCTGAATATTGGCAGCAAAGAGCAAAGGTCAGTTGGATGAAACAGGGAGAGAGAAACAGTAAATTCTTCCATAAATGGGCAACTAGAAGGAAGGAATCTAGCACAATACAAGGCCTATTGTTACAAGATGGTAGCTGGACCTTAGATTAGAATCTCATGTTACATGAGATGACTTCACATCTGAAAAGTATACTTACCGAAGATTATGGAGGACAGGAGTTGAGAAGTGAAGATTATGAATGGCAGATACTTGCACAAGCCAACCAAAGAGTCCTATCAGCAGCTCAGGTGGTGAAACTGGAAGAACCTTTCTCTAGAAAAGAAATATGGGAAGCAATCAAACAAATGAAACTATGGGGGCCCCCAGGTGAAGATGGATTCCATGCTGGATTTAACAAAAATTACTGGAGAGAGGTGGGAGAAGATTCGTCTGAAATGATTCTCAAGGTGACAAGTGGATGCCCTTTCTCATTGCACTAGAATAAAACTCAAATCATACTGATTCCAAAAAAGAAGCTTCCAAAATCATATTGCCATATTGGTATGCAATACATATAGTTTACCGAACAAATTCTCAAGTAATATTGAGGGAAAAATTTGATTAAAAACTGTATAAGTTTCATAATTTGGAAGTGGAGTGTAACCTTTACATAATTTTTGAATGGGGGGTAAATTATTAATTTATATTTATGTATTTTATTCTTTAATTAAATACATTTATATCCCTGTTTTGTTGTCTACATTTTATTAAAAGTTTATTTTAGTTGTTGGACTCTAAATTTCGTTAAAAATTAATTCAGCCCTGTCTAATACTTTTAGCATTAGATGAATTTCAATTTAGTTCACATTTAAAGAATTCAATTATTTAAATATTGTTAAATTCCATGAAGTTCATGTGAATAAAGTGTTGTTTAACTCAAATCAAATTTAGTGTTTCATCCCAATTTTAATAATTTAGTTCAGTTTTATTAAGTTTTAAAAATATTGATTTAAATTCACATAAATAATATTTTAACTTCTTAAATTGAATTTGAAAATTTTAATGAAAATAAAATAAACTAAAATTAAACAAAATAAATTTCATTTATTTTAACTTCATAAAATTTAATGAAATTGCACTGAATTGAATTTAATCTAAAATATTTAGATGCTACTAAAATAATCTTAATTGTATTAGAGTAAGTTAGTGAGCTCAAAACAAACTGAATTGAATAGTATTAAATAAAAATGAACTGAATTATAACTACAAAATAGGAGTATAAATATCTTGAATTCAAGAATTAAATTATATGACTATAGACTACTAAATTACCGCTCTTTTTAAAAATTATATAAAAGTTACACCTCACTTTCAAATTATGAAAATTATACCGCGCTTAATCAAAATTTTCTTAATATTAATGGTTAGACCCGTAGTAGATCAAGTAATCAGTTTCAAATTTAAACTGATCCCACTGATGACTAGTAAACTTTTGTCATGGAATTTGAGAGGTGTAAATAAGGTGGAGAAGCAGAAATTAGTTAGGGAGTTTTGTGTATCTCACAATGTTGGTTTTGCTGTTTTTTTTTTGAAACTATAGTAAAACAGAAAAATGAATAAAAAATTTGGGACTGAATTGCACGTTGGAGAGAAACACACATGTGGTGGATTAGTGCAGGATTTGGATTACTTGGAGGTCATATTATTTCTCCATTCAGGTGATCAGTAAAGGTGCACAGTGGATGGATATGCAGGTGCTGCTAAAAGAGTTGAATACTACTATTTATATGACAGTAGTGTGTGGAATGAATCAACTGGATACAAGGGAACCTCTCTGGGAGCATTTGTTAGCCTGTAAATTGGAGACACCGCATGGTTAATCATGGGTGATTTTAATGCACCATTGCATTTTGAGGATATAATTGGAGGGGATATGGTGGATCTAGCTGATGTGAAGGATTTTCAGTTTCTGTTACACTCACATGAACTGAAATATTTAAAGTATTTTTGTCCTTTTTCACCAAGTCAAATAGAAGAAGGGCTTGAGATAGAATATACAACAAGATTGACAGAGTTGTAGTAAATGAAGCTTGTTTTGGAAAATTCATTGACTCTACTTGTAGTATAAAAGTGGATGGTACTTTTGATCACTATCCTTTAATAGTGTAGATTCAAGAAACCGTCCCCTCTCATCTAAAGGCCTTTAAATTTTCAATATGTGGTCCTTTTCCAAGGATTTCCTAGCTATCATGCAGGCTTCTTGGAGGTAGAAGGAGATTTTCACTCTCACAGATCTATTTACATAGCTGATAAAGTTAGAGAAACCTCTCTCTAAGCTTAACAAGAGAGAATTTTTTGACACAGAAGCTAGAGCTAAGACATCAACAGTGACATGGGAGACAACTCACACAAAGTTACTTCTTAATCATCTTAACCCCTCCCTTCAAGATGCTGAAATTGAAGCAGGAACAGAAGTTGAAAAGCTAAAGAAGGTGACCGACCTACTACTCTATTTTATGCTACTCTGAAAATCAGGAAGTATACAAATTCCATTCTGGTCAGTGGTGTAGCATAGAGCATCCCACTTTCTCAAAAAAAATTTGGACCATTTTCAGTTTGTCCCCAAAAGAAAATTTTCGTTCAGTTTTCTTGATCACCTGTTTTGCTGGTGCCATCACATCCCAGATATGCTGTGGAAGGGAGTATATGCAATATTATATAAGAATTAGTTTGCCACCAGTTGAGAGCCAAACATTCTTCCAGTTTTTTAGTCTTCTGTCAATCATTTCCATCAGTGGCTGAAAATAAGAGTTTAAAGTCCTGCCTGTAAAGGTTTGCACTCCTAAATATTTGAAAGGCAATGTACCACACCTCGTACCTAGAGTGTTTTGAATTTTGTCTATGCTTAATATCTGAGCATGTTTACTGACAAAATACTCACTCTTCTGGAAATTTATTTTTTGCCCAGTTGATTCCTCAAATTTACTAAAATGCTTTCATAATAATCAGGTTCATCTTTGAAGCTTGCAAAAAGATAATAGTATCATCTGCATAACTTAAGTGAGAGATTGGTATAGCATTGCTAGGCAAATTATAGTATTGCAACTTTCCTTTGTCAAAAATAAAAGAGAGGCTTCTTGTAAAGGCTTCAGAGAATAGGTTAAACAAAAAAGGAGACAGAGGGTCTCCCTGTTTAATCCCTCTTGTTGCAGGAAAAAAGTCAACATGTCTGCCATTTACAAGTACTGAGAACCAGGCAGAAGATAATTTTTTTATGATCGTGTGTACAAATCTGCCATGAATTAAAATGTAGGAGTACACTGTTCAAAAAAGCCCAATTGACCCTATCAAATGCCTTCTTAAGATCAAGCTTAATAACGCAATTAGGTTCAGGGGCTTTTCTGTTTAGTAACCTGATCATTTCTTTCAGATAGATCATATTATCAGAAATGTCCCTATTCTGTAAGAAAGCAGACTGGTTACACCCATGAGTGTATCCCAGCGGTAGGGACATTTGGTTCTTTGTGATAAGGTCCAAGGTTCGAATCTCGACAGCGGCAGTGTGGGGATTTCTTACTTGCAAGGTCTCTTGTGCGCACTGAGACAAAAGAACGCTCAATGGGTCCTGGTTCTGGGTTACCGTGACTTATCTCTCCACCAAGGCCTGTGGTGTCGGATGGGTGGGGCGCTCAGGGTGAGCGAATCGCCTGTTTTGTGATAAGAAAGAAGACTGGTTGGGAGAAATTAATTTAGGCATCAAAGGATTCATTCTTTCCATTAAAATTTTTGAAATAAATTGTTGGTAATATTGGAAACACTGATTGGTCTATAGTCATTAAAGCTGATAGGAATATCTTTCTTTGGAATGATTGTAATCCAGGCGCTGTCGCGCTGGATATACCCTTTGGTATATCAGTGCTGGACATAAACTCATCTGATGTCTCCAGTAAATCATGGCAGATTATGTCCCAAGCTGTAATAAAAAACTGAGCAGTATACCCATTAGGGCCTGAACTGCTATTTTTATTAAGCTGAGTTACTACCAATTTAAGTTCTTCTAACCTAATAGGCTTTAAGAGCTCCTCATTTTCATCCAGTAACAAGTTTGGAAATCTGAGATAGAAAATGGGAGAAGAAGAGTCCTTGATCAGGATGAGGGCTATCAGTTAATAGCTTATGATAATAGGAGATGGCTTCATTTTCTATATCAGAAGTGTTATCAAGCCAGTGACCATCAGAACTCTAAACCATTGACCTTAGCCTTATGTTTTCAGAAGTTGTTTTGCTCTTTTAGTGCCTTAACTAAAATAACTTTCGCCTTTTTTAGCTTTATCATTTCCTCAGTAGAACTGTTTAGATCAAAAGAAATCTTCTTTGCTTTATTCACAGTGTCATTAATATTACCAAACACCTCTTTATTCCAGAACTTTAAAGCTTTTTGAGGCTATTTATTTTTGAAAATAATTTAAGCATTCCAGAACCATAAAAAATGGGTTCTCCAGTTAAGCCCGATTACATCTAGAAAACCTTATCTTTTAAACCAGGTATTTATAAACCTGAATGGTTTGGGAACAGAGGGGGTATCATTAGCCATGACTAGTAACAGGGGACAATGATTAGAAGGTTGCTTTTTTAAAATATAAACCACCATGAGTGGGGGGGATTTATTGGCACCCCGTACCTATAAAAACAAGCACAAATGCTTGAGGGTTGATTAAGCAGTTTGTTACAGACTTGAGCATAAGCTCCTGGAGCCAAACAAAATAATGAATAAATGATACTCTATCTAGCGATTTAGTAACTAGAGAGTGGCTAGTTTATTGGAGTTGATGGATACTATATTCCAAGACTCATATGGGGAGCTGGTTAGTGATCAATTCAGCAAAGATTGAAGCACACTTTAGCCACCCATTGGCTTGATAATAGAGTATAAATCCATAAGATTAGACTGGTGACAAAAAAATGTTGTCCAAAGTTGGAGCAGAGTGCATGCTTCCCATTGTGGCAGAGGGAGCAGTTGCATCATTTGAGAGGCTTCTGTGTCCAAGTTGGGGTGTCTTCTTCAAGCTAAACCTATTTCTGTAAAAAGAGAAAGGGCAGCAGTATCACATTCCTTTTGAAAAACTATGCAAACTGAAATCTTAGGGATGGCAGAGATATTTTGTCAAGCTCAAGCATTCCTTTTAATTGTCTAGGAATGCATCTTCAATTAAGCTCAATTGATTTCTTGCTCTCTATACACATGTTAGCTAAAAAATCCGCAGCTTGGTTCCCTTCCCTCAATGTATGAAAAACTGGATATGTAGAGGAGTGCTCATTCAGGGTATAACAGGTAGAGTATAAGATCCAGTGTGCATGTGTGGGGTCTAGAATACCCTGGACATCAAGCAAGAAATCAGACTCCACACAAAAACTAGGTAAGTTCAGATTTAGACCCATCCTATAACCTAGTTGTATAGCTTTGATCTCAACATGGAGTGGTGAAGAGCATTTTGTGTATGACATCAGAATCTTGGAAACAATGCCATATCTGTTTCTAATGATAATTCCTATATCAGTGCAACCATCCTGTCTAAAACATGCATCCAAATTTATTTTAAAAGCTTGATTAGGTGGCATCCATTTAATGATTTTTCACTGGTTTAGGTCTCTTCCTTTTCATGAAAGGGACCGGTCCATTATGAATCAGAAAAGGTGCCTTTTGCAAAATGTTTGGGCTGGGGTGAGTACTCCATCATATATGTATTTGTTGCTCCTTGTCCACAGAGCCCAGAATACCATCATTGTGAATACTCTTATTATTTATTATGAACTTTGGATGACAAAGAGTATGATAGATAGTACTTCAGCCTGTGGTTAACATTACCAAAAAATGGTGGCCTTACAGCTAAAGGAGCATTAATATTAGACCATATTTGTGAGTTTGAAGTGAAGTGGTTGAAATATTGCTCAATGGTGTCCTCATGACAGCAAAGAGGACATTTTGATGGAAGTTGGAAGCCAAACTTAATCAGAACATCATCAAAGGGGAGGAGTCTATTCCTTAATCTCCAAATGAAAATTGACATTTTAGTAGGAGTAGGTTTAGACCATACCTGTATTAGAGTGGAGATTTGAGGCTCAGAATTCCTGTGTATCTGATATGCTTATCTGACTGTGAGCTTGCCATTAGAAGAGGGCTTCCATATAAGGATGTCATCATGTTAGTGTGTTAGCTCAGCTTCCTGCAAAGAAATGATAGTGTTTGTAGCTAGAAATGGCTCAATTTGGGTAAGTAAATTGGACTTATTGACTATGAAGCTTGATTAGAAGGTTGCTTATTCAGGACTTGGATAGAGGATTGGGGGAATTTAGCTAACCATGACATAGAACATAAACCCCTATTAAGCCTTTCTATTGTAAGCCTATCACAATTATTCTTAAGCCTACCATTAGTCCATGTAAATGTGTTACCCACAGTATGAATGTTTTGCAGTGCCAGATCATCAATAAAGGAACTAAAATCATTTATACTATGAATGTTGGGACTAGAGGGACCTTTATATTCAGTGATAGAGGCCATAGCATTAAAGTCTCCTATATACAGTGCCTTTTTTATATTAAGTAATGAAAAATCTCTCCATGACCCTTGTCTTTCTTTTCTTGTTCTTAAACCATATACAAACACAACCTCAGTAGAGGTGTTAAGTAAATGACTCTTGAGCTTGACAGAAAGAAACTGGTTATGATCAACCTCATGAGTGATATATATGTTGAAATTCCACATTAACCATTTGTTATTGTTTGCAGCAGGCAGACAATGCAGAAATTATAGTCTAATCCTACATGCATCACATTGGATATTATCATGCTTTTGGTTCTATCAGACAGATGAGATCAGGTTTATGTGTAGTAACCGGTCTAGAAAGTCTAATCATAGAAGATTCTATGCCTCTAACATTCCAGATCAACATTTTATGATTTGTTGTACTACACATATTTATGGGGTTTAAGGCTTTTTGATGCAGTTCTTGTAATAATTCTGTTGATCTGAGTGAAGTAAGTAGAGACCTTACTCTGATCAATAGAGTTATTACTAAGACTGGGTGTATGTGGGGTGGAATTAGAGTTAACCTGGATTAGAGACTCACCTTGGATAATAGCTTTGCCTGACCCTGTATCATTTTTTGATTCCGAGCTAATGTCAGCTGGTTCTTTCTTTTCCTCTTCTTCTTCAATTAATGGAAGGGATATGTTCCCTGACCTTGGTTGAGAAGAAAAGTTAACCTTATTAGCATTAAAAGGATTTTCAGGAGAGACTGGCAGTTTACCTGGATGGATGAATATGTCATCAGCTACATAGTTAGCTGGTTTCTTGGGGGTGGACCCATCTGAATATTTGTGAGTAAGGTTCTGAGCTGAGATATGGTCTGTTGTTGGTGTACTGACATCAGGTTGGGTATCTAAGAGCTCCAGATCAATCACCTCAGTCTCATTTTCATTCACTGGGCTGCTCATCTGGCCTTCTTGATTGTAGGCAGGGATGGTGAGAGTATCCTTGTTGTTAAGCTTTCTTGGATCAGAGGATTGGAGAGTCTGGCTGGTCTTGGGGACATATACCAGTTTCTGTTCTTGAAGTGTGACCATTTTGTCTTTGGCAGAAACCCCTGAAGAACTTGCCACATTTGTTTTGTGTTGTCTCAGTGTTTGATGAGGGTTTAAGTTCTGGATGGAGCACTCTGCAATCTTGCATTTCATACCCAAGTCTCTTAAAATGCATACAATATTAGTAGGGAATGTAGTCATATTCTACTGGGAAATCAGCTACCTAGCTAAATCTTTGGTCAATGTGACAGAGTTGTGCAATTTATCCCTCAAATCAACTTCAATGCATATTTTAATAGTAGAATGTCTAGTTAACATTGAGGTGACTGCATCTAGTTTGATAAATTTCCTAATACTATTGCCTATTTCTTCAAGCATAGCAGTATTGTACCAAAATAGATGGATTTTATGCAATTTAATCCAAACTGGGATAATAGGGGTTTCTGTATTGGGAGAAAAATTAGGGGTCCATTTGAATACCTTCATAACAATGCCCTTCAATGCCCATTAACTGAGCTTTCATCAAGCGTTGATGATCCTCCGTATCTTCAAATCTGATCGGGATATGCTTATAATCAATGGAACCCAGTTGATATCTTCCTTTGAACCCGACCGATTTGAACGCTTCGTTCAGAAACTCCATGGATGGCTGCACTCTTGGAAATTTCCCGATCATTGCTATAGTGCTCAGAGAGCTGTGCGACTTGCTCAAGGGTAATAATATTTTGCCTTTATAGTTAGGGGTGGGTTGAATTGAGGGTGTCGAGGGGAGAGAGGAGCAGAGCGGGATGGGTTTGGAGTTCAAGGCTTGGGAAAATCTCCGATTAGCGGTAGTTCCACCGGTATCTTGCGGCGCCGCCACCATGAGATTAGCCGTTTTTATCACCGTTTATTGGATGGAAATGGTAATAAGGTTAATAGTAAAGTTAGAGAGAAGGAGGAGCATTTGTTTTAGAGAGAGAAAATATAGGAATGACTAACAAGATTAATTATGATGGTCTACTTGTTAAAAAATGTATTAAAAATATTATTCAAAATCGAATGCTCGAGTTAAAAAAATTCAAATTTTTATATAATTTTAATTTTAATTTGTTTTACTTCAATTGTTAGTTTGGAATTTTGATTTTTTTTTAAAGATTAAACCACCTTAGTGAGGGAAATTTTATTCGGCTTCCCAAACCTATAAAATAGAACAAAAACATACAATCAATACCAGGAATAACAGGCCAAATTTGTGGGAGGATGAGATCCAAAAGCATAGTAATGCTTTTCAAAAATGATAGAAGCCTATACAAGCTCTATTCAAAAAAGACTATTCTCAATACTCCTTTTAAAGTCTGTTAGAGAATTGCATAGCAAAACTCAATGCGGCATTAAAAGTGAGACTAAGCAGTCATGAGGAGGCAGCTAATATTGTCTGATCTGAGGTTCAAAAAACTCTAGTATCAGTTACTCACAGGCTTGACATGTCCAGAACTGGGGATGGCAATTATGAGCATCAGGCTGTCTCTGTATTGTCCTTCCTTCCATGAACCTTTTCTGAAAAGTAAATCACAGAAAGAAAGAAAATAGATGAGAGTAGTAACTGTTCATGGAGGATGCAGCCTAAGAGATGGAACTCCACATTTGTCCAAAATATATAGACCTTTTACAGTTTCAGGCAAGTCCACAGATTGGTGGTAAACATATGAAACTTTAGATTGCATAGCATGAGTAGCTAAAGAGTCAGCAACCTGATTGCCCTCTCTAAGTGTATGAACCAAAAAATTTTCATTCAGTGCAACATGTAGTTCATCAACTAGAGAGAAAAGTTTCCATGGAGCTAAAGTAGGCTGTCTAATCATATTAATTTCCTTTTTATAATCTGTCTCAAATGAGCATGGGCAGTTTAAATTGACTGAAATGGACAGACCTAAGCCAATAGCTAGAAGTTCAGCATGCAAGGGATATTGAGCTTTAGTGTATAAGCATTGTGCATGAACAAATTCTCCCTCAGTGTCCCTAATGATAATACCAATCCCTGTAACTGAATCCAATTATCTCCAATTAGCATCAGTATTTAATTTATACTGGGAGGAAGGTTTTGACCAGAGGACTTTGGATATAGCAGGTTTTGGAGGTCTTAAACTGGGAGGGAAATATCTGTTTGAAGCAAGTTCCAGATCACAGGTTCTATGAATGTAAAATGTTTTGGCTGCAAAAGAGTCATAGATCATTGACTTGATATCATGAAGGACTTTAGTGTGGCTGGGGATAATATTTTCGTAAAGAAAATTATTCCTTGCCTTCCATAGAGTCCAGCATGATATTAAAGCAATGTTTTTTATAAGAATGGTCTGTATTGCAGAAATTCCTGGTCTGGAGAGATAATAAGAAATTCTAGCCCAGATGGTGATAAAAATAGGGGTTCCAATACCTATGAAATTATCTACCCCTTTCCATATCAAAGCAACAAACTGGCATTCATTGAAAAAATGATCTAAGCTATCTGTATTTTTGCAAAAACAGCACTTAGACACAATCTGAAATCCATAATAAGCCAGTACATTATCAAATGGGAGCAAGGAGTTAAGTGTTTTCCACATAAATACAGATACCGTTTTCTGAATTCTAGAGTTCCATAATTTTGAGAGGGAGATAAATGTGCCTCTTTTTGGTCTCAGTTGATCATAAGCAGATTTAAAGGTGAAAGCTCCAGTGATCTCTAGTTTCCATATTAATCTATCTTCCCTGTGTTCTCTGATGGTACTTTCCTGCAATATAGACAATAAGTTAGCATCCATAGAATGGGAAGCATTTGGAAGAGTGATATGTCTAGTCTGTACAAATTGGGCCACAGTGCTATCCATGGGAGTGTCAATCTGTTGAGGATTCAGTATGTCAGATAAAATCCCAATCCCTGACCAATTAGATTCCCATAAATTAGAGTCTCCTTTACCCAGTATAACCCTAGTGTGATGTTCAGAAAATTGGCTAACTTCACATATTCTTTTCCAAGTTTGAAATTTTGATTGAAAGAAATTTTAAACAAGTTTTAATTTGTTGATGGCCGTAAATTCAAAGAGAATAAATAACTCGAGAAAAATAATCAAAATATTATTTATAAATAAAATTATTCATGTGAATAGGGTAAATTAGTTAATGTATATAATTGTTTGATTCGAGAATCTTCAAAAGTTTGGATTGTTGATGACAAATATTTTAATAAATAAACTTCAAACTTAATTAAATATAGTTTGGGAGTATGAAGAGTAAAACCAAAGTTGAATGATGTAGTGGAAAATGTTACGCAAGAGTATTAGAATTGCAAGTATGCATGGTTGAGCAAGCAAGAGTGATGTGTATCTTATAAGTAGAATATATTTTTTCTGAGCAAACCACTTTAAAGTGGGGGAATTATATTAGATTTCCCAAACCTATAAAATAGACAATGATACAAATAGAACCCCGAGAACAGGCATAATTTGTACGGAGATAAACTCCAAAAGCATTGGTAAATGCTTTTCAAAAGAATAGGAACAAAAGCCCTATACAAAAGAATAAACTATGAATTTAGCTAGAACCTGTTAGAGAATTGCTAAGCAAAACTCAAGGCGATCCCAACAAAGACATAACTATCTAAATATGTGTAACTAATAGTGAGCTCTCAGATAAATACAGCTGTTGAGAGTTGGATCATTTGTAGTGAAGCAGTTGTTGTCATCTGGTATCCTAGTGATTAGTGGCTTAGCTTGCAGTAAAGTGATCCATCTCAGTTAGTGGTAGCATGTCATCATTTATGTATATCTGCCATCTGCAAAAATAATACAGAAAGATATGAGAGTAGCATCAATTCATAGAGGATGTAATCTAAGAGTAGGAGTGCCCTCTTTATCCACCAAATAGAGTCCTTTAACAGTGTAAGGCAATTAGATAACAGACTCAAAATTCATAGACAGTTTGAAACTGATGGCATGCTCTGCTAATGCATCTGCAACAGAATTGCTCTCTCTATAGATATGTTGAACATTATAATTATTTGCAGAGCAAGCCTAAGCAATATCATGGCACAATGTAAAAATTTTCCAAGGAGCAAGTTCAGGGTCTGATATTATCCTAGTTGCTTGCTTACAATCAGTCTCAAATAAGCATGTTAAATTCGGATCAGTGGCAACTTTAATACCCAGTCCTATTGCCAGAAGCTCAGCATGTAGGGGCTACTGTGCTGTGGTGTGAAGTGATCTAGCTGTAACCAAGGTTCCTAGTGAATCTCTAATGATAATACCTAGACCAGTTTCATGTGATCTGAGCCAAGAGGCATCAGAATTTACTTTATAATGGATTACTGGTCAAGATCAGGAGACTTTGGTTATAGTTAGCTAAGGAGGCCTAATCCACTTGGGAAAATACCCATTATCAGCAAGATCAATATCATGAGCAGATTGAATATAGAAGGGTTCAGCCATAAAAGAGTCATATATCATCACTTTAATTTCATGAAGGATTCCAGGAACAGTAGGTTTTAGGTTATCATAGATAAATCTATTTCTAGCCTTCCAAAGAGTCCAACATGAGAAAATAGCAATTTTATGTATCAATTGAGTATGAATAGCAGTGAGGCCAATAGATAATGTGAGATTCTGTTCCAAATGGTAGAGAAAAATGGTGTTCTGATACCTATAAAGGAGTTGACACCCTCCCAGATCTGAGTAGCAAGTTGACATTTATTGAAAAAATGATCCAAAGAGTCTAAACTATCACAGAAACAGCATTTAGACACTATATTGAATCCATAATATTTGAGCACATTGTCAAAAGGCAAGAGAGAGTTCAAGATTTTCCACATAAAGATATATACTTTTTTGGGAGTTCTGGCATTCCACAGTTTAGGGAGTGATGCAGAGGTACCTCTTTTGGGTCTTATCTGGGGATAGGTGGATCTGAGGGAAAATTTTCTAGTATCTTCAGGTTTCCAGATTAGTTTATCTGCTCTTTGAGGATTAATTTCAGCTACCTGCAAGAAAACCAAGAGAGGAGTATCAATGAATGGGGAGATAAGTGGAATATATTCCTGTTTATTATCAATGAATTCTACTACAGTGCAGGGCACAGGGATATTTAAGAGTTGTGGGTCCACTGTATCAACAATGGCACCTCTATCAGTCCAGTTGGACAACCAGAAGCTACAAGAGCCCTGTCCATGAATGACCTTGGTATTTGACTCACAGAAATCATTTACTTCACATATCCTTTTCCAGGTATGTGATGTTTGGGAGTATTTAGGAAGTGAAGCAATGGAACTAGTCCAAGGGGCAGTGGCTAATTGGAACTTCCACCACAATTTGACTGAGAAGGAAGTTACTATGGATTTTAAATTCCTAAAACCTAAGCCATTTTCTGCAATAGGGAAGCACATGTCATTCAAGTTTTTCCATGATTTTTTAGGCTTGTCATCTACTGATCCCCAGAAGAATATTGAGATTCTTCTGATCAGTTTCATGACATGAGCAGTTGGCTTCATGACTGCCCAATAATGCTGTGGCAGGGAGTAGATGCATGAGTTAATAAGAATCAGTTTAGCACCAGGGGAAAACCACCTATTTTTCCAGTTAAACAATCTACTGTCAATCATTTCTAAAAGAGGCTGGAAAAAAATGTTTTTGATTCTACCAGAGAATATAGGAACACCAAGATATTTAAAGTGAAATGTCCCTTTTTTCATTCCAAGCACATTGTTCATTTCTCTAATATTAGCCACTGAAGCATGTCTACTGATATAATAATTACTCTTATCATAGTTGATTTTCTGTTCAGAGACAATTTCAAATACAGCAAGAAATGATTTCATCTTAGTGATGTTAGCCTTATTTGCTTGCATAAAAATCACTGTATCATCAGCATAAGATAAATGAGAAGTAAGAGATGCATTTTTGGGCAAGTTATAATATTGCAGACTACCAGTCTCAAAAATATAAGCTAGACTTCTACTGAAAGCCTCTGAGAATATATTAAAGAGAAAATGAGAGAGGGGATCACCTTGTTTGATGGCTCTAGTTGCTTGAAAAAAACCTACCGGGCTGCCATTAACTAGGACAGAAAACCAAACTTGTGAAAGGTTTTTGATGATGTAGTATATAAACTGACCATGAAAACCAAATTTGATGAGTATACTAGTGAGGAATTTCCAACAGACTCTATCAAAAGCTTTCCTAAGGTCCAATTTTAAAATGCAGTTAGGATTACTCCCCTTTTAATCAATAAATTTGACCATTTCTTTAAGATAGATAACAGTATCACTAATATCTCTATTTTTCTGAAATTCAGTCTGCTGGGGAGAGATGATTTTTTGCATGAATGGTTTCAGTCTTTCCATTAAAACTTTTGAGAAAATTTTATTTATCACATTAGAAAGACTGATGGGGCTAAAACCACTGAATGATGAAGGATTTTGAATTTTAGGAATAATCGCAATCCAGGTACTAGCAATGCCTTTAGGTATATCAGTACTGCACAAAAAATCATTGACAGCATGCAATAAATCATTTTGTATAAAAATCCATCCCTTAATATATAACTGAGTTGTAAATCCATCTGGTCCAGGACTTCCTTGTTTGTTGAGAGAGAAGACAATATCCTTCAGTTCCTGCGAAATCACAGGATTAAGCAATTCAACATTATCATCAGCAGTAATAATTTGTGGCATCTGGGATAGGAAATGAGTATAGAAAATTCTTTGGTCTGGATTCTTTTCAGAGTGAGCAACTCAGAGTAGTATGAGATAGATTCACTTTCAATAGCTGCAAAATCATCAATCCACTGACCAGTTGCATTCTGAATTTTTGTGACAGTCATTCTTCCCTTCCTTTCCCCTGACTGAATTATGGAAAATTTTTGTGTTATCATCCCCTTCTTTGAGCCATTCAACTTTAGATTTATATTTCCAGAAATGGTTTTGTTCTTTAATAGCTCTAGAACGTTCAGACTTTGCTAGTTTGAGACTATCCAGAATTGAGGCACTTTGATCAGCATCATAATCTATTTCTATTAATCTCAATTTTTCCTCAGCCTGAATAACATCATTATGTACATTACCAAAAACCTCTCTATTCCAGATCTTTTAAAAAATTATGAGTCTGAGAAGTTTTAGGTAAAAACCTAGCATGCCAGTAGAACTTATACTGGGACTCCAATTTTCCTGAATCACATCTAAAAAATTTTCCCTTTTAAACCATGTGTTCAGGAATCTAAATGGTCTAGGTGCTGACTTTATATCACTGCCAACACTTAAGAATTAGGGACAGTGATCACTAGACAATTTATTCAAAACTTGGATAGAGGAGTTAGGAAATTTAGAGCTCCACTGGGAAGTGCACAAACCTCTATAAAGTCTCTGGATTGTGGGGATTTTGTTTCCCGCCATTATCACTGAGATCAAGAGGGGACTGGAATCTTCCATTTGACCAAGTGAATGGATTACCTACAGTATTTATATGCTCCAAAGCCATGTAATCAATGAACTTAGAGAAGTTCCTGATGCTATGAAGGTCAGGAGTTGATGGACCCTTGTATTCAGAGATTGAAATGATAGCAAAAATCTCCAATTAACATGGTGTCAGGGTTTTTAATTTTTTGAAGATCAATCCAAAGATTTTCCCTCTCTTTCCTTGATCTCAGTCCATACACAAACACAGCTTCCATTGAAGCATTTAGTGTTTGGCTATATACTGAAACATGGAGAAATTGAAGGTTATCTAAAATTAAGTGCAGTTGGATATCATTTCTCCAAAAAATCCAAATCTGTTCATTTTGTGCAGATAAACAGTTTTGGTACCCTAGTACGGTCTTATAATAATTACATCTAAAGTTATCATGCATAGCTTCAATTAAACACATAACATCAAAATTATAATTGGCAATTAGTTCTTGTAATCTTTTTCAGTGAAGTTTCCATTCCTCTGACATTCCATACTAGAAATTTATTATTCAGAGTTGTACTATTCATTTAGAAGATTTGGCAGGGCTAGTAGTAACAGGACCAACTATAATTTGGTTAAGTTGAGTGAAATAAGTATGTAATTTAATTACAGGAGTATTTTTTTGCAAGAAGTCTGTTGGATTTCCTCACCTGAGTTGTGTATACCTGTTGGTCTGTACTTTGTTGTTCAGTTGAGGGGGGAGCTTTTTGGGGGTGTGGTGGGATGTTGCATCCTGAGATGATTGTACTGCCTCATCATCTTCCAGCTCCTGTATTTCATCCTCTTGAATCATTTCTTGGAGGGGCAGAAACCTATTAGTCATGTTCTTTTCCTGTGAGAAGAAGTAACTTGGTTAGTAGATTTAGGTGATGTTTGTATGGAGAACTGCTTGTCTGAGGGCACTGATGAGTCATCTTTAGCATAGACTCTTGGGGGATTGTTCTTCTTAGTCCATGGATTAGGATCTGAGCATGCACTTTGTGGAGTCTGTGTGGCAGTGTCCTGCACCTCCAAAATAGTGGGCAAAGATGTGTCTGAGGATGAGTTACTGATATCAACAAAGCTTGGAGAGTTTACACCATCTTCAGAGTTGGAGATCATCTTTTCCTTTCCTTTATCCAAGTTGATGGTCACATTCTGAGCAGGTTGCTGTGCCTTTTTGACATAGGTGAGGTGACCTTTTTGCTGTTATTTGCCTTTTTGCTGTGTTTTTAACAGTATCTCTTTTTCTTTAGAGCTCAGTCCAGACCCTCCTTCATTTACAGGCTTGGTTTGTTTTGGTTTGGGTACTGGATGTAAAGGCCTACTGGTCTCAACCATGGGTCTAGTACTATGTCCTAGCTTCAGACAATGAGGACAGTAAGGAGCAATTCTTCATATATAATTTCAAGGTCAGCTAGCAGCCCTGGCATACCTATAGTAATTTCTGAGTGGAGCTTTTTCTGCAAATCAACCTCTACACATAATTTAACAGTTGAAGGTCTAGTAAGGGTTGAGATTGCAGAATCCATTTTAATAAACTTCCCTATCCTATTTCAAATAAATTCAAGCATTGCAACATTGTAGAAAAAGATAGGGACATTTGAGATTGTTACCCAAATAGGAACAACTGAAGATTCAGTTCCAGGGATGAACTCAATGGACCATTTCAGTACTTTCAATTGGGATAAGGTAAACAATTGCATAGTATTCAACGCATGAATTACAGTGATAGTGAGAGTCTAAGCGTTAATAAACTAATCAAACTTCTATTCAACCATTGGAGTAAAAAACTCAAACTAAAATAAATTGTATGTGCAAAATAAAAGCACACGAAATCATTTTCATTCCCAATATTGACTTATTCATATTTAACAAATTAATTTAGTAATTTAAAATTCATATATCTATACCACTGTAAATTCATTCAATACAACTCAACTGCAGTGATCCATTCCCAATATTGATTTATTCATAATTTACAATTAATTTAGTAATTTATAATTCATACATCTATACCGTATACAAGAAATAGTGATATGTGGAGTATATGGTAAACAATCGCATAGCAATCGACCCGTATACAGTAAATAATCGCATAGTATTATGCGACGCCGCAAAGTATTCGACCCGCATATAGTAAATAATCGCATAGCATTTTACAAATTAATTATATTAGTACTGGGAGTTAAAAAATTAGTCAAACTTCAATTCAATTATTCATATTACGCGCATAAATACTACTCATTCATATTTATTATACAATAATCATTTTCATATTAAAGTCTTTCCATTTTATATTGTTCCATTAACGCAATATATTATTTACGTACAATATAATATAATTATAGTATAATTACGTACAATATATGTGTATTATATGAGTGGAATAAGATAAAAAATTGCACAATATTCAGCGCATAAATTATGCTAGGAGTCAATTAATTGGTCAAACTTCCATCAACCATATGCAAACTATTGGAGTAAAAATCTCAAAATAAAATAAGTTTTCTGTGCAAGCGCACGAAACCATTTCCATTCCCAATATTGACTTTTAACATATTTTACCAATTTAATTAGTAATGTAAAATTCATATATATCTATAACATTGTACATCCATTCAATACAACCATCTACAGTGTTGTATCCGTGAGTTTTCTTTTTGATATATTTCATTGAGTTGAATGTTGTATTCAGGGAGATTCTGAACCAGCATTCATCCCTATCTCCAATTGCTGGTAATCATCTTTTATTTTATATTGTCATCCGTACTGTATTCTTTTTTGAACGGAATATGTTGCGCTATTTTCCATGTGCTTCTTATTTTAATTGAGTGAAACTGGATAGTTTATTGTCCTGTATATGATGAACAATTCTCGCTTCAATTTTGGCTGCACCGTTCTCGTTATCATTTAAATTTCAGAATAGGTTTATCTCGTTTCAGTTGTTGAACCAAATTTGTTTCAATCTGAAATTTTATATATGAACTGCAAACTCGACTCCTCCTCACCTCTGCAACTCCCCCTTCATTTCAATTTCAGATGATGCATAACAGCAAGTCTGACCATGATTCACTTTACGCCGCCTCATCTCCAGCACACTCCTCCACCGGCTCTCCCAAACCGTATCCCTCTTATTACGTGGAGAGCCCTTATTCCTCTCAGGCTGATAACGGATCCCGATTAGCCTCTAGCCATGCTTTTCCAGGCCTCAATACCAGCAACAGTACCTCTGATTCGCCTCGATCTTCGTACGCAACGTCTGGGAGACCATCGACTCTCAGGTGTTCATCAGCAAGCAGCAGATCTTCGGGGAATTATCGATATCTGAAAATTGATGGAAAACGTGGCTACAAGCCATGGCCAACAGATGAATGCATAGCGATTGCAGAAGATGATAATGATTACGCACAAGAGAGGGACGTCCCAATGCCTCCATATGTTATCCCAGTTTTATCATTCGCACTGTTCTTGACCGCGTTTTGTTTGGTCACTTGGAGTGTTGGCAGTATTTATAAACCTCAGATCACCGTGCAGGTAAATTAATATTATTTTTTGAATTTGTTTGTTTCAATCGACCGCACGAATTAGCGTGCAGGTATAATTATATTGTTTAATTTGACAAAAACCTTTGCAGAGCCTGAAAGTAAACCGTCTATTAATTGGTGGCGGTTCTGATTACACTGGTGTGCCGAGTAAGTTTGTTACAGTAAACTGCACAGCAGTCATCTCCGTGCACAATCCGGCCACCTTCTTCGGCATATACATCTCCTCACAGACGGCTGATGTAACGTACATGGGTATTCGAGTAGCTACTGGAAATGTAAGTGTTACAATAGAGCCGAAGAAATGCATTTTTTAAACTTTTCTTTGTGCTGATAGATCCTGTTCTTGAAATGGATGAACAGTTGAAGGGGCACTATCTAGCGAGAACTAACAAAGGGAATGTGACATTGGAGTTGTATGGAAGTAGAGTTCCTCTCTATGGTGCAGGGGCAGCCTTACATGCTGGCAGAAAGATTCCTTTGAAACTGGATATGGAATTGCAGACCCGGGGCTATATAATTGGCAGGTTGGTGAAGACTGCACACACTAAGCAAATCACCTGCTCCTTTGCCTACTCTCAAGACTCAGCTGATAGCAACTCTGCACATGACATCAATGAAGTTAGCATGAAGCAACATACTTGCACGTATAGGTAAATGAGTGCAAGCGAGATGGGCGGAACTTTCATTTCGAGCTTTTACTATGTGTAAGATCATATAAATTATGTAAGCTATTTCATGAATCTTGTAACATCAAGTCTGATATTTTAGTGAAACACTGATGGTGCAACATCAACATAGGTAAGTTGATTTTTCTGGATTTTGAAGAACTATAAAATCTGCATTACCAAGCATTTCTTGCGTGACCTTGCTCTCCCCCAACTTATTTGGTTAAATGAAATTGAACTAATCTACGGAACTCATGATGATTTACTTTTTGCCTCGTGTTTTAGATATGTCGGGTTTTTCTTTCTTTTTTTTAATTGAATTCCACCAAATTGGCAGAGGGGATTTATTAGAGACCCTAAACCCGATTAAAAAGTCATGTTCTAGGCTGAAAATGTTAAAAATAAATAATTATAGGTGAAAAAACATTTCCACCCTCATTTTAGTAGGATTAATCTCAAAGTATCATAATGGAATCAATTTAGCATCGTCAAAACGAAAAGCAACTTAGATAGCCGGGGACTTTGAGTTAACTTAGTGAAGTGGTATATACAAAAGAATATATATATATATTAAGAGTATCAAAGTTTGAGTACCATAGATATGACTTGGAGAGGTGTAGCCGTGTAGGTCAGAGTATGCATAGAGTGAGAGAGCCAGTCATCTTGCAAGAAGTGAGCAATCATTCCAGATAAGCCTAAGTATGAGATATTCTTACTGATGGGGTGTGATTAGAGTTCAGAATTATCAGCCCCTTCACTTTCCGAGACAATGAGAACCAGGTAAAAGTGAAGTCGTCTTTGCTCAATCTGATATGTTTAGCAAGCTCATCCGCTAGTTGGTTGGCTTATCTGAGAACATGGCTCAGATCATTACCATTCAGGAGCATACAGATGTCATCTAGCATAGAGAAAATCTCACAGTGTCTCTTAGAGGAGTTGCGAATCATTTCCACAGCTACTCTGCAATCAGACTCCAAAGTAAACAGTGTTGCTGTCGGTGCATTTCCACTCTTAATCATTGCCTCTATTGCTTGTATTTAAGCATGTAGGGGGTTTTGAGTTATGTAATAGCCTGAAGCTTCAATCATAGTTCTGTGGAAATTTCTAGAAATGATAGAAATTCCAGCTTTACTGTTAGACCAGAAAGTATCAACATTTAATTTATTACTTGACTAGGTTTAGACCATACAAATGATGAGATACATGGTTTGGGTGTTTTTTTAATTGGAGGAACAAAGCCAGTATCTACAAATTCATGGTCAACTAGCCTTGAAATATATATGGGGTTAGCTAGTAAAAAGCGGTATATCATATCTTTGAGAGATTTGACTAAACTTACTAGGCATGGGGATTTATTCTCATAGCATATTATTTCTTGCTTTCTATAGTAGACAGGACCAATATTATTGAGTGTTGTGCGCAATCGAGACAAACACGTGTAAGCCCAAGCTGTTGCAAATCTATCTCAGAAGTTGTCATAATCAGAGTAGACTCAAGCACAAATAAAATGCATTGATTTTCATAATTTGACTGAGATTTTACAGGCATTAAAAAATTGTTATAGAGAATGGATGTTACTGCAGAGGCAACACTTTGAAGGAAGGTCAAATCCAAATTGAGCCAACATATCATCAAAAGTAAGCAAAGCATTCGGTAACATTCACATAAAAAATAATTTTTTTTCTGAATCGTTTTACACCAAATATTTAAAAGACACGGAGATTGCTATAAGGGAGCGTGAGTTTAAAGTAAGAAGATTTGAAGGAAAAGTTTTCGAGTAGATAAGGCTTCCAAATTAGCACATCAAGTCTATGGGGGTGGATGGATGTAGACCGTAAGAAATTGATGATGTTGGCAGGAAAGACTTGGCTTAAGAGTTGAAATAGCTCAGATTCTCTTGAAATGAAATCAGCTACAGTGACTGACATGTGCTCTTCTTTAGCTGGGTTAAAATAATCTATCAGTGGACCGGAATTTGTCCAGTTGGGAAGCCATAAATTGCACTTCCCATTCCCATTTATGATCCTAGAGTTAGATTCAGATTATTGATTAATCTTGCAAATACTCTTCCAGGTATGAGATTTCCTACTTGATTCCGGTAATGAGGCTATGAACTGTATCCATGGAGTTGTACTAGTTTTTCCACCACAATTTGCATGAAAATGCTTTGATTGTGGTGAAAAATGATACGAGACCTAAGCCATTTTGAGAAGTGGGATAATAGATTGAGTCTCACTTTTTCCATGGCTTTTTAGGGCCTTTTTCAGCCCTCCCCCAGAAAAAGATAGAGAATTGCCTCTTAATCTTTTTTATCACTTGTTTTGGGGGTTTCATGACAGCCCATATATGATGTGGAAGAGAATATAGGCATGACTTAATAAGAGTCAGTTTACAACCAGTGGATAGCCAAATATTCTTCTAGTTTTTGAGTTTCCTTTCAATCACTTCCATGACAGGTTGGAAGTGAAAATTTAGCATTCTCCTACTAAAAATATTTAAATGGTAGGCTACCTTACTTCATGCCCATAATATATTTGCTCTTTTTTATTGTTTTCAGTGACAGGTCTACTGACATAAAAATCATTTTTTTCATAGTTTATCTTGGATGGTTCTATATGCAGGTCCAATTTACTTTTGTAGGACCAAATTAAATTTGAAGTGACAATAATGTCCTTCTTAAATATTTATTATAATTTACGAAACAATAATTTATGATTTGGACACGTATTCAATCATTACATAGACGTGTTTATGCATTCAAGGTTAGAGTTTTAAAAATTTATTTGTAAAAATTAATGAAATAATGAAGGGTAATTATGATATTTTTCCACTTCCATTAGATCTGCAGAAGTAAACAAGACCTGCATATAGCAAGCCTCTTTATCTTCTGGCCAATAGTTTCCTCAAATTTAACTAGGAACACTTTAATTTGATGAGGTTCTTTTATGATGCTTTCAAAAAGACAATGGTATCATCAGCATAGATAAGATAAGATATGGAGTTTGCACTTCTGGGCAGGCCATAATGCCGGATTTTACCAATGTGGAAGATATAGGCCAAACTTCTAGTAAATGATTCTGAAAATATATTGAAAAAGAAAGGTGAAAGAGGATCACGCTGCTTGATACCTCTAGAAGCTATGAAATATCCAACAAGTTTGCCGTTGATTAGAATAGAAAATCAAGCATCAGACTGATTCTTCATTATGCATTCAACAAACCTATCATGGAAGCCAAATTTCAGGAGCATACATTTTAATAAGGACCAATTAACTTTGTCAAATACCTTCATTAAATCCATCTTGAAGATACATTTAGTGGGAGGTCGTCGTTATACCTCTCCAAAAATACAATTTATACTCACTCACAAGCTCTACACACAACTAAGCATATAGTGGCAAGTAAGGTTCGTATCCACAGAGAAGAGGAGATTTTCAAGTATCTCAAATAGATTTACTACTCTAACTACTATAAAATGACTATAATATCATATTTATATAAAAGCGATGTAAATAGGGGGGAAATTTGGAGTTTGGTTGTAGAAAACACTACAATGTTATGCTAAGCTATAGCTTAAGATTACAACTAAACTATATAAAAGATAGATTAACAATGAGATTATTAGACTTGGGCACTCGACTTCAACTTTCGACTAAAGGTTAATCATTGAACTACCACACATTGCACTTGGTTTTTGCGATTACTTATCGAGATGGAAGATCTCAAAGTAAGATATTCAATCTATTCTCTCTTTCCTAACCAAGAAACAACATAGCATCGTTGCTAGGTATTCATCTTTAGATAAAATAAGTGGAAGCACTATATTTAATCTATTGATGGCATTATTCATGAGAATCGATAACATGTAAGCAAGGCAATTGAACATTCATGAGGAACAATGGATGAAAGCATACAAAGCACTATTCCTATTTGCTCTAACCATCAATTAAGCAAATGATAACATTTTGCCCATAGATTTAGCAAGTATTCAACACAACCTACAACTAGGAAGAAAGCCCAATCGTTTATTGCATCAAATTCATATGGAAACAACACATTCAATTGCTAATCGAAAAACCCATGAGCCATGCATATCAAGTTCTCAAAACCATAAATCGAAAGTCTACATCGAGGTACCCAAGAGTTGTTTAGCCTACTACAATCATATTAATCATACAATACAAACCCATAGAATCAAAGAGATGAAAAGATGAAGAAGAGAATGGAACTAGAGAGTTTTGTGAGCTAATTTTCGAACACCTTTGATGTGGGATGCAAAGAGACTTTTATACTCTCCAAAAGATAAGAAGAAGTCAACTTGCAGCAGCGCGCGGACTCCGCGCCAGTTGGCGCACTTGTGTGAAGGGCTGCGCGGTGCGCGGACCGCGCAGCAGTCCGCGCACTTTGTGAAGGGCTGTGCACTACTCCATTGTTGCTTCTTTCGGAGAGTTCCGGTTCTACCTTTTCGGAAAGGCCTTCATCTTCATGTTTAATCACCATTATGTCGCCTCAATGTTCAAGTACCTATAGAGTGACGAAACTATGGCATATGGCGTATAACTTCCATACATCACTCTACTCTCAAAATAGCAACAATTATCAACAATTAGGCCTATTTAGCACCATTAGAAACCATTTCTAAGTGCAACAATCATGGTATAACTTGAGCTCATCATTTAGGTACTCTTGCCTTTTTATGTAAGAATCTAAACATTTCCTTCAAATAAATGACATTATCATAAATGTCCCTATTTTGGAGGAAAGATGACCGATGGGGTGAAATTAATTAGGCATTAAGGGTTTCAATCTCTCCATAATAAATTTTGAAAAATCTTGTTAGTAACATTAGAGAGACTGATAGGTCCGTTGACATTAAAAATGGTAGGGTAAAATAGTAATCCAGGTGGTGGAGATTTCCATGTGAATGTGAGACCTAGTTAAAAAATCATTTGATGACTTTCATAGGTCAAAATAGATTATGTTCCAGGTTTTAACAAATATTTTTGTAGTGTAGCCATATGTCCTTGAACTGCTGTTTATATTAAGTCCAAAACCAACCCGTTTTAACTCATTTATTTTTCTGATATGAAGTCTACATCTTTTTTCCATCACCGAAGAGTGGAAATATTTTTTATTTTCACCAACTTCTTTAAGCCATTTGACATTTGCCTAATGTTTCCACAAATGCTTCTGCTCACTAAGAAATTTTGAAAGTTGACCTTTTGCTTCATTGAGTTTAATTAGTTCACCAATTGAACAATCAAGCTCAAAATTAATCTCATGGATTCTACCTTTTTCCTCTGCCCTTATAAAATTTTCATTAATGTCACCATATACCTCTTTGATCCATTTTTTCAGTTCAGACTTAAGGCTATTTAGTTTCAAAAAAAATTTATATATTCATCCACCTTTAGAAGAGTTGTTCCAGTTGATATTGATCATCTTAAAGAGAGCAACTCTTTTATGTCAGATGTTAATAAACGTGAAAGGTCTAGGTACAGAAGGATTGATACTACCAATTCTCAGCAAAAGTGGACAGTGATCTGATGACAGTTTACTTAACACATGAGTTGAAGATCGAGGGAATTTATTTAACCATGACAGAGTACATAGGCCCCTGTCCAATCTCTCAACAGTTAAATATTATCCTCTATCCTTATTTCTTCCATTACTCCATGTGTAAAAATTTCCAGTTTGCACATTATAAAAGTCTTGTCGCTAATAAAACTATTGAAGTCACTAATGCTACCAAGACTAGGAGATGAAGGTCCTTTATACTCATTAGGAAATGGCATAGCATTAAAATCCCCTATATATAAAAATTCCGTAAGATTAAGAGATGTAAGGTCAGACCATAAATCTTTTCTCTCATTCCTAAATCTCAAACCATACATAAAAACTGAATCAATGGATCAATTAGTATAAGGCTCTTTATCTGTACTAAAAATAATTGGTTATGATATATCCTTGGAGAAATATCAACCTTACCATTCCACATCTGCAAAATTTTACAGTTAGAAGCAAACATACAATTTTCATAATTGAGTCTTCTTCTATATATCACACTCAGAGTTATGATGTTGAGGTTTTATTAGACATACAATATCAAGTTTATGGATTCTAATAAGTCTCTCAAGCCTCAACATTGGTTTCCATACCTCTAATATTCCATACCAACACATTTAATTCAAGGGTTGTACTAATCTTTCTTTTTACGTTGTTTTATGCTTTCTGTGGAAGTTCTAGTGATTACTTTATTAATATGAGTAAAAAAGTATACCTGATTTGCTCAGGCTCAAAAACACTAGAGCTACTTTCAGCAACAATAGTGTGATGTCAGATGTTATATGAGTAGTGGAAGTGCATACCTTGAGCGAAGATTCAAAATTCCTTGATTCCATTTGTTGTGCCTGGTGTGAGTCTAAAGGAATTTCCCGTGTAGCTTCAGGATCAATGCTCTCATCCCATTCCCGTATAACTGGAAGGAACCTGTTACTTGCAATTCTAGGTTGGGACTAGAAAGAGAATCTGCTAGTATTAAAAGGGTTATCATGTGAGACTGAAAGCTTACCTGTATGGATTTTGATATCATCTGGTGCAGTTGTTCTAGGTTTTACTGGTCTAGACCATTCGAGTTCTTTCTCTGAATCAATATCAAGGTTGTAAGTAGACTCATTGAGTAAAGAAAGTGATTCCATTTCATGTTTAATCTCCGATGAAATAGGCTCAATTTCTGAGTCTGAATAAGATAAAACCACATGTCCTGGTATATTTTCATTCTTTTCTTCGGCAGTGTAAATATCTGGGATATGAGTAGGTTTATCACATAAAATGATAATGGGAGAGGCTTATCCTGAAGAGGGATTTTAACTTGCCCTTTCTTGTAGGCCTATTTATTGACAGTATATGTGACAGAGATGATAGGCAGTGATGCTTTCTTTACATAGATCATTTCAAGAACAACTTCTATATATGAAGATGAGTTTTTTTTGGAAAGGTTTTTGGACTGGCTGGTGGTTGGCTTTTGGTTCCGGGGGCATAGTAGATTGTTATATAGTTTTGTGGACTGAAGGCTTGGATGCTTGATGTCTCAAATCAGGATGGAGCACTTTACACTCAGGGAGCTCATGTCTCAACTTTCTACAATGCTTACAATACATAAGTAACTTCTCATACTCAATAGGGAAGTCAGCAATGTTCCCATTAACATTAGTGGTAAGGGTAACTGTGTTATGAATTTTTGCAAGAAATTTCAACACACTATTTGACAATAAAAGGTCTAGTAAGGCTTGCAGTAGCCAAATCCATCTTAATATACTTTCCAATCATGTTCCCAACATCCTCAAGCATAGAAGTATTGTACTATAAAAACGGGATATCATGGATAGTTACCCATATTGGAACGATAGAAGTTTCAAAATCTGGTGAGAAGTTGGGCGTCCACTTGGAAACCTTTTTCACTGGCCCTTTGAATGACCACAGAGTCTTCAATATCCAACATCGCTTGTAATCTTCTGGATCCTCTAAATGAATGAGAACATACCTATCGTCAATGGAGCTCTGTTGATATCTGCCCTTGAACCCAACACATTTATATGCTTCATTCAGATATTTCATTGATGGTTTCATCTTTACGAACTTTCCAATAAGGGCATTGCTTTAGTGGTCTAATAGTTGAGCAACTTCTTCCGGCGAGATGATGTAGCCAATTTTTCCTTTGTACATAGTAATTGGTTGAATGGATGGATTGGATAGGAGAGAGAAGGATAGGGGAAGTGGTTTGGGGGTAAGAGCGTGTAACAAGTTTCGATTAATGGTTGCTCTGTCGCGGTCCGCCGGTGGCTCCGCCATGGGGAAAGGTAAAAATGACCATAATTGACTGGTAACAGTAAAATGGAATGACTATTTTCTAGAGAGAAGGGACATCATATGTATTAGAGAGAGAAAGAGATTTAAGATGTGTCTGGGTTGATAGATTTCAACTGCAATATGCATTTAAACATTCGAATTCACATAAATCTAGAATTCACACCAAAATAAGTTCCTCATTGACAAATATCACTTTTTTTTTTCTTAGTTCTTCATAAAAAATATTACCTCACGTTCTCTCCCATTTTAGGGTGTTAATTCTTATAATTGACATGGCATGGTGTCATGTTTTTAGAGATCATGTTATTGCGCTCCACCGTAACAACAATTGCATAAATGTGGCTAAGCAAAGGTAAAGGTTCTTGCGCCTAAATTTTGGAGCGCATGGTATGGAAACACTATCAAGACCAATGAGAAAATGTTGGAAAATCTCATTTACTTGTTCCAAAGTAGCAGCAGCGTGAGCATCGGACAGACACAACGACGAGGTGGCATGTAGGAGAACAACTTTTTGCAGTGTCCGTAAAAACTAACAGTAGAATGACCGTTCTGGCGATAATTATAAATATCACCGCAAATTCGACACATCTGCGGTCCATTCCCCACCAAGAAACGTTCTTGTAGGTCGTCTGAACGCTCATTGGCCGTAGATGAAATCTTAATAACAGAGCGAACTGATGGGTCAAGAGGTTGAACGATCCATCCTACAAGCATGGAATTAACGCTACGCCAAACATAAGCAAGTGGCGAGCCTGGTAAAGGTTACTGGATGGTTCCATCCATGAAACCATCATTCCGCTTAGAAATCAAGGAATTCAACAGTTTTCACGCCAATCGTGGTGGTTGCCACCCTTCCAGGTCACCGCAGAAATCTTAAGTTCAGTGTGATCTAAAGGATGAACATAATACGGGTTTTCGGCTGGAGAGTAAAGTTATTGTCTCAATGCGGACGGTAAAACTGAGCGACGACGACGACTTAGACAATTTCCTGGAAGTTGGTAGGGTCATCGGCATCAATAGGGTCAAGAGCGGGGTGAGGGATGGCACAGGTATCGATGGGAAAAACACCTGGTGCAGAAGCAGCGACGTCTGAAGCATCGACGACCGCAACGGCTGGATCAGCGGCAAAGGCATCGTGAAAAGCAGCGGCGCGACTTGAGCTGGGGCAGCGGCAGCTACGGGATGGACCTGGTCATCGTGATCTAAATCTTCAATTACAATATTGTTGTGAAGGTTCTGGTGATCCATAATAGCTTAGAGCAAGCCCAACATACTCTAAAACTTTCTCTATAATAGAGTATCATATTCCAAAAACTCTATAATATTTTTGCCCACTTCCATAAGATGCTCTATTTTACCATTCAATACATTTATTACCATACATTATAATAAAATAAAATTTACTTGGAACTCCATGAAAGCAATATAACTATATTGAACGCGTTCTTCTCCAAATTTGCCCAATTCAAACACCATAAAATTCATATTTATCAAGCACCCAAACTCCAAATAGCCATGAAAAGCATAGGGTTTAAGAAAGTGGAAAAAAAACTCATCTTTTATAAGCTGAAGCCGGAGGAGATGAAAGATCATGCTTGATCCAGGTGGCGATCTATGGTAGTGTGGTGGTGGGCGGTGCTAGTGGCCAGAATCGGAAAGAAGTCTGTCTCTTCTTATTCTCTTCCGATGAAGGATCGCGCTTCTTACTTCTTGCGTGAATAATACAACGAAAAATTAGTTATATGATTAAAAAAGAAAATAAGAGTAATAACTAACGACTGCATTAATTTTTTAGAGTATTCATAATCATCATCCCATTTGAAATACATATTTTCATATTTTACAATATCTTTATTTAGAGTATGAGATAGAGTAGCTGTTGGAAGGCATAATATAGATAAAAATGATAAATTTAGCTAAACACTGTATTGTAGAGTAGATGTTGGACATCTTTAGTGGGAAAGAAAAGAAGTTTGTATGTGTGTGTGTATATATGTGTGTGTGTGTGATCGGGGAAGTGAAAAATATCGGCCGTGACAAACTCTTAGACAATGGCAGCGGTGGATATCCCACAACGGCGGTAGATGAGTGTTCTAGGGTAAAACAAATTTAGGATTCTAGGATCGTACGCTTTGATACCATGTAAGATTTTGAAATTGTGTTTTTATTTAGAGGTTTATAATATATAGGCCGATCTTAAAGTTCTGTAAGGAAAAAGAATTACGGTCTAACTTAATTTACAAGAAAGAACAATCTAGAATATAAACTAATATTCACAAAAATATTCTCTAACAAGTGCTGATTATGTTTCTAGTAAAAAATTTCCGGTTTCGCATTCTAATTTTTTGGCTGCAGCTACAGCTGGCTCAAACCCTACAACGTTTTTCGAAACTTCTCGTCATATTCATTGGTGATTGGCCATGGGCCTGAAATTGATGCTCTTGAAAGAAATAAGACGTGGACTTTATACCCTCTTCCGTCTAGTAAACATGCAATTAGGAGAAATGGGTGTTTCGTACCAAATTTAATTTTTACGGTTGGGTTGAGCGCTACAAAGCTTGGTTGGGGGTTCTTGGAAATGGACGGATTGAGGATACATACTTTACAAAGACATTTGCTCTAGTTGCAAAAATGTCTTTAGTTCGGTTATTCTTGGTTGTGACTGTTGTTAAAGGTTGGGAGTTGCATCTGATGGATGTGCACGATGCTTTCTTGCATGGTGATCTTGAGGAGGTGGTTTACATGAAAATCACCTCCTGATTATGCTCTTCCTGGTCTTGGTCTAGTTTGTAACTTTCAGAAATCGCTCTATGGTCTTCGTCAAACTTCAAGAATTTGGTTTGCTAAGCTTGCTGAGACTTTACGGCGTTATAGTTTTGTTCAGAGTCGTGCTGATTATTCGTTGTTTTATTACATGAGGAATGGTGTGACATTGCACGTACTGGTTTGTGTTGATGACCTTCTTTATTTCTGGATCTTCTTGCGAGGTTTTATCAGCATTCGAGAGTTATTTGAGTCTGTGCTTTAACATGAAGCACCTGGTTTAAGAGGATCCAAGATTAATGCAGCCGAAACTCAGCACGAAACACTGCTTCGTATTTTACACATGTCAAGACTCGGATAATGTTAAGCTGGGAAGAATATTAAAATTTAGTTCATTTTCTTTCATATTCAAAACAAAACATAAAAAGCCTAATCGGAGGTTGAGAGTTAAAAGGAACAACCCCGTAATGAAACAGACAAGAGAAATACAAAATAATCGAGACACATTAATCTTAGACTAAAGATATTCATATAATCATTAGAATCAGGTTGAAGACTATGTACCAAAGGAGATAAAAGACTTTCAGTGTCACAATATCCTTTCTACAGAGAGAAGAATACATGGGTGCAATATTTACCAATGCAGCTCCTTTCACCTGAAACATAGTCACATTACATTAACACTATCAAGGAACTGAACAAAGTCTGAAGCAGTATTGGAAACCCATTCAACTGTAGTACCAAAGAAGAGCTCCCAGAACCACAAATCCAAAGCTAGAACAGATGAGAAGATGAGCAGTGCCAGGGTCTGGTACCTATCTATAGGCCATCCCAAAACTTCTGCCATCTTCTTCAAGAACGGAAATGAGTCAGAAGCAATGTTCTCGTTCTTTATCGACCACGCGGTTACCCACTGCACCTTACTCGGGACAAGGTCAAATTCCATCCTTAACCGCCGTCCAAGGTCGGGCATGTGGCCCCCACCATAGAGAATCGCAATCTTGTTATGCCCTTCATCAATTGCTCTTTCAAGTGCTTCAGTTGCAGCTCTGTTCCTCTCCCCAATGATAACAGATTTTTCTTCCACATCGGATATCTCTACTATGAACCTATATACAAAATCGATAGAGCTTACATAAGAACTTAAATCCAAACAAAACAAGAAATTTTGGTTACAAGATTACAAGATAACTTATCATACAAAAGAGCAAAGAATAATATTTGCTGGAAATGTTGAATGAACACCAAAAGATAAGAAAACGTACTCAGATGTTAGTCTCTTTGCAAGAAAAACCTTCATTGCGCCACCAAAATCAAGCCTGGACAAGGCTTCCAATTCGGGGAACTCAGTCTTCGGATTTCCCAGGTCAGAACAAACACCTCCAATGACGACAAGGCCAACAAGGGGCATGGGTAGAAACCTAGAAGCTTTTAACAGTTTGGATTTCCAAGGACCAAGACTTTCTGGGATTGATGCAGTATCTACCATGGCCTTTGTGGATCGAATAGTCATATCTCTTGCAAATGTAAAGAAGCTCTCCCCTTTTTCTTGCTAGAAAGGATTTAACAATGTTAATAAAATTGCCTTGCAAGTAGAAAACAGGAAAACTCAAAGGAATACAGAACAACTTTTTCTGGTTTTTTTGTCAAGTTGTCAACGTTGCAGAACAGACATAATTATTTTCTGATTCAAGCTCGGAATAAAAACCCGATAAGAAGGAATGTCATGTGAAGGAGTTGAATTGCACCTGAAGTAACTTAAATGTTTCAAAATCAAGATCAGCATGCTCCCAGTTGTCAGCCTCGTAATCAAGGCAATCCAACTGGAAATCAAGTTTAAGAAAATTAGCCATCTGCCTTTGGATGCACCCAATAATATTAATTCCCCGAAAGCCTGAACTCTTAAGTTTCGTCTTAGATGGAGTTCTTCTGCTCTCTAAATTTTCTCTGCTAGTAACCATTTCATAAAGGACGCAATCATACAGTTCAAGCTCTTTCTGAAGGGTTTCAAAGTACCTGAAGAGTACATGATCAATCAACCCAAACACATAATACACCCATAACTTGACCATCTCAAACGCTTAACTATTCAATCATCAAAATCAAATATCCATAGACTGTATAACAAAGTAACAACTAAAGTACAGGTAAACTAAAGCAAGGCAAGAAAGTCAGAAGTACTGCCTCCTTCCAAATGATTCATTTTCACAACTGACACTAAGTATGATCGTGAAATTGCATTGACCTATGTAAGGACACCTTTACAATCACTGTCAACTAAATCTTAATGTATATTTTCAAAATACTAGCTTTTTATAGTCATTAGTGTACGCTCTTGGACAGCTCACAAAACCTGAATGTGAACCTTATTTTGGTATAAAGAAACTGCTTCAGTTTTTGCACCTATCATGCCATATATCCACAGCCTATGGTGATGTCATAACAGAGGAATTATAATTAAAGTGATCAGTTTTCAGTTGAGTTGTTAAAAGTAACAAATTATATATGCAAGGAATTCAGTTTCAATTACTAGTCAATTCAGTGTACAAGAATACACCCCCGGGCATCAGTCTGTGGAATAAAACATAAAATCAATAATTAAGACTTACTCTTTATCAGCAATGTGTATGGTGGAGACCAAATCAACCTGTGCCCAGAAAATAAAATCCAGTAAGCATTTTACAAATTAGACTGTATGTCCTAATATTGACAGAGAGCCCACCTGGAGAAAAGGCCGGAGAAGAGACCAGGGAAACTTCTTGCGATAGCTAACCACCGAAGTCTGCAATTCAGAGATCCCGTTTTCTCCCGCGCCTAATTCACCCTCTCTAGAGCCACTTTTGATGAATCTCATGAAGTCGGCAATCGAATTATTCTGCAGAAACTTATCGGGGGACCCATCGTCGGAGGATAATACTATCTGCTCCTGCTTGGATGAGATCTTCAGGCCGATTTTCGAAAGCCCGGAATTCTTTCGTTTTAAAATTGATGAAAAAAGGGGATTCGTCAAGGAATAGGAAGGCCAGTCGGAGTTTAAATCATTTGAGGGGAGCGAGCAAATTGATGTCGGGGAAGAAGAGATTAGAGAAAGAGAAACAGTGTGAACCATTGTTTCCCTGCTTCTCCTATCCTCTTCTTCTGAGGATTCTAAGAATGGAAAGGTTTCTTGCTGCTTATTCTCTTCTGTGACTGTGAGTGCAAGTCGTGTCGCTAGGATGCAGCTGTAGTGCACGCTAGATTTTTATCATTCATAAAATTCAATTTTTTAATAACAATAAAATAAAAGGTACTTTTGAAACGTGATTTTTGTTAAGAGGTAGTTTGGTTAGAGTTGAAACATGTAGAAATTTCCCATGAGTTAAAGGTCCCGTTTGGGGTAAAGCGTTTAGGGAAGCGTTTAGTGTTTTTGTCTAAAAATAAATATTTGACTGGTCAATACGCTACCTATCGTGTTTGGTTAATAACGGCTTATAATAAGCGTTTTGGAATGAAACACTGCTTTTAGAAACGCTCACATGAGCAGCGTTTCATCTAAAATTCTATTGGTAATTGATTTAAAGTTCACTTTTATCCCTGCGCAATAGGACATTTATCATTTTCGGTAATGATAACGTTTTTTGGTAATGTTTTGGTAATGGTAATATCACGCCAATGATAAATCATATATGTGTTTTTTTATAATGCTTTAAAGTTTACCATCACGGTAAAAAATATAAAACGCATTAATTTCTTTTAATTTATATATACTTTAATGGAAAATATTGTTATTTAAATTACTAAAATTAATTAAAATTTCAGTAAATGTGGGAGTTAATAATGCAAATATATATATATATATATATATATATATATTATGTATAAATAAGTTTAAAATTATGTTGTATAAATATTTAATAGTTAAGTAAATGACATATCGATTGCCAATATGTTCGTTTGAGATATATATTTTCAGAAATAAAACATTTAAATTTTACACTTGTATATAATTATAACATAACAATATTATTCCTTATTATCAAAATTTGATATGAAATGGATTTTGTAGTTAATAAATAAAATTTTATATATATCTAATTACTATATGAAATAAGTATACACGACTAATATAAGAAATTTTCATTTAAATTTTATTGATGTCCATTTCCGTCATTTTACATAACAACACAGCTATCAGCTACATATAACTTACCAAACATCAATGAACAAAACGCTAGTCAAAACAGCTGGTCAGAACAGCTCATACAATCCTCTAACAGCTAACCTCTAACAGCTACTCCCCAAACGGGGCTAAAATCCCACAGCTTGTTTGGTTGACAAAAAATGTGGGAATTTCATCTTCGTAGAAACTTTAAATTCCCACACAATGGTGGAATTTTCTTACCTAAGTCCTCCTAAATAACTAGAAATTCCCATGAATTTAATTCTCCCACATCCAACCAAACAATATTTTCTAAATCGTGGGAATTTGAAATTGTCTAGGAATTTCATCTTCATACGGAATTAATCTCCCACATGCAACCAAACGACCTTTAAGATAGACCATACCACAAAATTTTATTAGAATTCTCAAACCTATAAAGCCTTAAATAAAAAGGATTACATGATTGATTCCCTGTTAAAAACAAGGTAATGTCTGTATCTGAGACCGAGAGCAAGCTTAGAATATCTCCAATGGAATTGTCAATTTGATAAATAATTATTAACCCGTTATTATTATAGATTTTTTATACAAAAGCATACTTCTAATGCAGTTCTCATTTAATATTAGTCAATTCTACGTGTTAAAATTTAAAAGAGACAGTATAAATGAGAACATCCACTTCTTGATTTTCAACTTGACATTGTCTTATATTAAAATCGGGCATTAATTATCAAAAACTTTCCTTTATTTTAAATTCATTTAAATTTAAATTATTCAAAAACCAACATAATTCTAATATAATGACATTTATTATAAATATATTTTAATACACTTAATGTCATAAAACATAGTTAGTATAAATTTCAATACTTATTCATATGTTAGTTGAATATTTCAAAATTGGTGATTTATTCTAAATAAAATTATAGTAATGACTTTTTTAGTTTACTTATAAAATTTTAAATTTTAGTTGAAATTGGATTTTGAATGCTAAATTTTAAAATTACTTGGTTGTTAATAAAATAGTGTATACTATTTTGTAATAATTGTTAATTAAATTATAAACAAGTCTCACTACTTCCATTTTTATTTGATATGAGTGCTTTGAATAAACATAATTTAATGGTTAAAATATTTATTAACATTTCTAAAGAGAAGTTTGCATTGGGAGATGAAATTTTTTCATAATGTCAACATTCTAAAATTATGTGTTTATGTCACGTTAAAGTTTGATTATATCATGACATTTGTCACCAAAAAATACGGATGACATCCTTAGCGTTGGAATTGCTCTTAGCAAGGAGTATGCAGCTTGATTCCCTTGTCTAAGTGAGTGCACCATCTTAACCTTAACTGATCTGTTAACCTCATCACAAAGTTTGAAATTTTTCAGTGAGCAGCAAAAGGAGTAAGAATCATAAAGATTCCATTGAGTGAATCAGATTTTATGAAAAATTATGGCTACTATAAAAGAAATCAAGAAGATAGCTTGCACAGATAGCCTTTATCTCAGCTTCTAAAGGAGAGTTTTATCTGCAAAAAATAGTTTTAGCTGAGATGTCATGACCCTGAGAATCTCCCACACTGTCCAATACCAATTTCAGTGTTAGTCCAGGCTGCATCAACATTCATTTTATAGCCAAACTCAAGTTTATCCCAATAAACTAGTATGACTCTAGGTTTAGGTGGCTTGATAATGACAGGATTGTAGGCAACAGAGGCTGTTAGGGCCTCCTAACCATGGTTGGGTCCATGAACTCGGCAACCCGTTACGTTGACTGGACCACGATTCAGACAACGAGCCCTAGAGGCTAGTAAGGCCCCAGAGTTGGCCCAATTCCAATAATATATAAACATATATACTCACGGTATGGAAGGTATGTTTACTAACCACTGTTTCATAGATCTATAGCTCTCACGGCACTCTCTAACTTGAGCGTCGGAGCAGGAAAAGGCTAAAGTATCTCTGCCCTCATCGGAGCTCTCCCTTTCTTAGCAAGAACATGTCTTTCATCGGGAATACCACATGGCCAACACCAGCTGTAACATTGGCGCCGTCAATGGAGATATCGAAAATCCTCATAGCCCACGATTTACTTTGCAATGAGCAAAGAAACACCTCCACAGGTGCCTCTGCGATCCGGTCATGGAAACCTCAGTGAGGCCGCGGTTGATTCGCCCCTTATCGGCAGGATGCAACCATCACCACCCCAGCTAAGACCGCAACCCCCATGGCAACCCATAGCGGGACGACCAACAATTCCTAAATGCTAAGCCAAATCCTTTTGTCGCAAGAACAAATGGCGGCACAGATCCAGCGGCTGTAGGAAGCGAGGTTGATAACCCTAAAGCGCCTTTTGTCGGCAAAAGCTAATGGGGAAATAGAAGGTCGTAGAGCCGATGGATCTCACAGACGAAGACGAGTATGAAGAAGAATACGAGAGCGAAGAGATTTCAGAAAAAAAAGCCACGCCTAAGGGCGGTGAGTTGGGCCGCAACAAAGAAGTTACCAGAAAGCCTTAACAGCCGACGAGATCGTTGACGAAGGCCAAGTAGCCTGAGGCTTACGTGCACAAGCCTAAAGTGAAGCCCAAATTCCCAGTATGTCAACGACTCTCGGTGGGATGGGATCCTCCTCAAAAGAGTAACATGAGTGGGAGCCCGTTTACGTGGGAAGTGAAGGAGTATGTTGCGCCAACGCAAATAATAATACCACCCCACACGGGTACATATGACGGGACCACGGAACCGGCGGACCATATATATACCTTCACCACGAGTTTGTACATGTATGGGACCCCAAAGCCGATCTGGTGTCGAGCATTCGCGACCACATTGAAGAAAGCTGCCAGGATATGGTTTGCGAACCTCAACAATGACAACCTAGGTACTTTCGCAGAATTAGAAGAGGGGCTTCTGACTAGATTCATGCAGAAGCGAAAATTCACAAAGACGACTCAAGATCTGATGAAAATCAAGATGAGGTCGAGTCATGACGAGGTGTTGATGGAGTACTATGAGAGATTCATCACCTTTGTAAACTAGGTCACGGATCGCAATGTGCGTCCTTGATGATCCGTCGCGATGGCACGATGAGGAGTACCTGCTAAGAATCAAGGAAATCTCAATCAGGGTGGGGCGGCTAATTGCCGTTCCCGCTCCGATGCTAAAGTCAGTACACTGTTCGGAGAGTTGGGATGTGATTGATTGTGTTTAGTTAACTTACCTCTCTCTTGTGAGAAAGGGATATATATATGGTGATTACAGCTAGTCTGGTCTGATCAGACCGCGCCGTTAGGCGGTCTGGGAAGATTCCTCTGCCAGGTTAGGTAAAGCTGCACTCTGTTGTCGGGTTTGGCCCGATCGTCATGCAGGATGAGGGGTCGGGATGAACCATGCGGGATGGTGAGATGCCCGACCCTAACAAGTCCCCCCAAGTCCGAGCGCGACGCAACAGTTCGCGTGATGGACTGTATCTGGGTTTCTGGAACCCGTGCGACAGTGGGCCCTCTGATGTAACTGCATGTCTGCCACGTGTCGTCACTTTTTCGAGGGGATGCGTGTAAACTTACTCTTTGTAACTGTGCAACTTTTGGCAACCGCCATTATTGCTTTAACTGCTCACATAACTCCCCCTCTTTCTTCATTCAAATACGAAACTGCTTCTCAATTCTGTCTTCTTCATCCTATCTTGAATTTATTGCTTACAACTTTAGACATTCCTCACACGCCTGTGTACCTGTTTCACTTTCATTTTTCGTTTCCTCCTGCCTCTGTCGTGTCTTGCCTGCTCTGATCATGGCAGATATCCCTATTTCCGGCGCGTTCTGCCAGATCACGGACGACGAAGCGGCCGAGTTTGTTCAGATCTGCCGCGACACCGAGGGCCTCCAGATCGCCGATCTGGCGAAGTCAATCGTCCGGCCCAAACCCAACGACACCATCAATGCTGCCCCGGCGGGTAAAGTTCCTGTTTACTACGAGCATCTGGCTCGCTGTAGCGTCAGGTTCCCTCTTACTCCTTTCTGCCAGTCCATTTTATCTTATTTTGACATGACTCTGGGCTTGATGACGCCCAACGCTGTGCGCAACATTATTGGCTTCGAGACCCTGTGCGGTGCTCGTGGGGTTGTTCCCTCCGTTACCCTGTTCCGGGTGTTCTTCTACACCGGCGGTGGCGGTGATGAGGACGGTTGGGGCCATATCAAGGTTCGCCCCAAAGCAGACCTGCACATCTTGACTGGCATGCCCAAAACAACCAACTGGAAGGTGAAGTTCATGTTCGTCGATGAAGACGTGGTGTATGGACCTGCCGCTTCTCGCCCAAGGCAGGCTGTTGGTGATCCTGACACGCGCGGCCGCGCTCCAGATAGCGTATCCCAGAACCGCTTGGCTGCCTCCATCAGGGCCTTGAAGGAGAGACCGGAGAGGTGGGATGTTTTGAAGTTGGATGAAAGGTTGCGGGATTCCGGCCTGCCTCACCGTCGCGTGCTCCCTGCCATCCAGGGTGAGCCTGTTGTCATCCCAGGTGACGGTGATTCCATCCAGAATGAGGGCAACGGTCCCCCAAATGTCGATCCTTTCAGCCCTCCTGCTGCTCTAGCACTCGCTCCGATTGGTCGAACTGATAAAGGTATGTCGATAGACTTGACCCTCTTTTTCATCCTTCTTGAGCATTATCATGACCTTTTGTTCTCGTATCAACTGTGTCTGCTTCATGGCGTATGTTTACAACAGATGTGACTCGCCGCCGTCCAACCATTGACGTGACGAAGTTCAACCTCCCCTCGCAGCGTAGGAGGTTGGAGGACAGTGCCGGCCCAAACCAGTCCACTCAGTCGCATGGTCAATCCTTTCAAACCGAGCAGGATGGCAATGCTGATGGTTCTTCGCTTCCCTATCAGGATACTGGGTCGTCAAGGGGTTTGCTGAAGCCCGACCAGCTATTCCAGATGGGGGTCGGCGGTCGCGAGAATGCCTCGTCCCGACCCCAAGTGCCTGAGAAACCGAGGAGCAGCACTAAGCCGACTGGTCCGCAGCATGGTGGGAGGGCCCCTCCGCACGCTGGTGGTTTTCAAACTGATAAGGGTAAAACCAACTCCTCCACCGTCTTCCTCAACTCGCCTGCCGGTCGTTTGGAGTATCTCAAGGAGGTGATGCCCCTTGACCATTTCAGGGCTTGGGTGAAGAATCCGGCGCTAAACCTTCATGGGGTCAGGACTGCCACAGACAATCTGATTTCGTCTGTTTTCGATGTAAGTTTCATCTGGTTATCGCTCTTTTCATGCTTAACTTCCTCTTCCAACTCTGTCCTCCTAACTGTTATAATGTTAGGGTGCTTGCTCGTCCCTCGCCGTCATCTCTGACTTCAGCACCTTGTGCTTGGCACATGAGGCTGATCAAAAGGTGCATCACGCCACCCTCATCGAGCTCGGGGATGTGAAGAGGCAACTGGCCATCGCCGATGCCGAGATAGTCAAACTTCAGGATGAGGCCAAGGCTAAGGCAGATGCTGATGCTGAGTGGTCACCGGATGACTGGATGGAATCCGAGCGGGCGCTGAAGAAGCAGCTGGACGTTGTCAACGCTCAATTGGCGTCTGCCATCTCGGACGGCGAGGAACTGAAAATAGCCAAGGAGACCAGCGACGCTGCCCTGCTAGATGCCCAGATATCTGCCACCGAGCTGCAAAAACGCCTAGATGAAGTTGTTGTGAAAGCTGATCCGGTGGAGATGATATCTGGCGAACTGGCCGCTCTTCAAGCTCGCTTTGCCGAGTCCGAAAGTCAACTGAAGAAGGCGCTGGAGGATAAAGCCAGCCTCGCCCTTGACTATCAGTCTGTGCTGACCGCCAGCGTGCGTGAAGTGTTTGCCAAGGTAGCTCGATCAGAACGCGCCGTCGCGCACACTTCTGCTTTCCTTCGACGGGCTTACGCGCTGGATAACGTGTATGAAGACTCTGCTGCCTATGCCACTGCTCTTTCTGAGCTCACAGATGCCTTTGTTGGCTATGGCTTCCCTGAGTACTTTTCTACATTGACCGGTGAGATGACTCCGGCCGAGCTTGCTGCATGGGAGCCAGATGTTGCAGTTCCACCTGTTATGGTCGATGGTGAAGTTGTTGCCGAGGAAGGGCTGGTGAAGGACTTGGAGGATGCTGGAAACAATGTCCAAGTTTCTGCCCAGAACCATTAGTTCTGCTTTCCTTTCCTTTCTTTCTGTTGGATTTTTCCTTAAACTCTTCTGAATAATTTCCTTTTGGTTTGTAATGACCCATAAGGGTTACATTTGCTTTACATTGTTATTGAATTCTTGCTTTGACAGCATATATTATTGCCTTAACGGTTTGGCTGTTTGCTACTTGATGAAACTCTTGTTTGTGCATTTGCATTACTGGCTATTGCCTTAATGTTTGGTTGATACCTTGCCATTCTGCTCACCCTAGTTCATGGTGGCGACTCATCATCCTTCTGTATGAAGAGGGGAGTCTGCAGGATGAACTATCTGGGGCGAACCTTGATGTGGCTTGAATTTCTTGCCAACTTGGAGGTCGCTAAACCCTGACCAAGCCACCAAGGTATGTGGGCCTTGACCTTTCCTTGGTTTTTTTTCTTCAAAGCCAAAGCTGCTAAGCCATGATCCTTGTTAATCGGTCCGTGTCCGACATGGGTTTTTCTTAAAGAAAAGATCCCACCTTTTCTCCAAACCGGTAGCTATCCGAGTTTGGAGAGGATATGGTTTGTTCTATTTGCCCGTCCGCATTTGAACAAAAAACCACGCCTATGTTCAGCACTCAAAAAGGGCGGCTAAGCCTCAGTCTCGGTCTGGCGGTCACGATCGTGATCGTGTCATCCGACTTGCCCATTGGTGTAAGTACACTTTTGAACGCATCTTTGCCATTCCAGACATATGTTTGAGATACTCGGCAAAGATGTGCCCTTCATGCTTCACAACCTAAGTGAGGGATGTGTCGAGTGTTCTAATGCTTTGTCCGGGTAACCAGAGCGATGGCCTGAACTGCCTCTCTTAATGTCCATTATCACCGATTCCGATCATGTCATTCGACTTTCGAAAAAAGGGATAAATGAAACAGAAAAAGAGATGACGTGTTCTTGAACTTGACACTTAGAATTCATTAAAAAACAAAAGGGGGAGAACAAAAGATACAATTTTGCGCTGGAGAACTGGATTTCCTCAAGATCGCATCCCTCATGAGGGCAAAATTCGCGATCCGATCAGGAATCCGTTCTCCAAAAGCATTTCCCCATTATATACAAACTAATTGGTACCTTTCTCATGGGTCTGATGCTGCTCAACCGTAATAACGGCAGAGGTTCTCCATGTTCCACGTCCTTGGTACCGCTTCGCCTGCCATGGTCTGCAGCCTGTATGCGGCGTTCCTCAGCACTTCTGCGACCACGTATGGTCCTTCCCATGTGACATCTAACTTCTTCAAGCCTTCAACTCGGCTGGCTTCATTCTTTCGGAGGGCCAATTCGCCTTGCTTCAGATTTCTTTCGCGGACTCTGGCATTATAGCGTTCTTCCACATATGACTTGTAGGCCGCCTCCTTGATTGTGGCCTGCTCTCTGGCTCTCTCCAAGTCCTCCAGGCTCTCTCTCAAATGCTGGTTATTGTCCTCTTTGGCATCCGGGATGGCGGATCGCGTTGACGGGATGATGAGCTCAGGCGAGATGATGGCCTCACTGCCGAAACACAGAAAGTAAGGTGATTCACCTGTGGCCGTTCGGGGCGTCGTCCTGTATGCCCACAACACCGATGGGAGCTCATCTACCCAGTTCCCTTTCGCGCCGTCCAACCTTTTCTTTAACCCTTGCACAATCGTTCCGTTGGTTCGCTCGGTGAGACCGTTGGCCTGCGGATGGGCTACTGATGTGAAGCTCTGCTGGATGCCCATCTGGTTACACCAGTCTCTGAAGACTCCTCCTTCAAACTGGCGTCCGTTGTCGCTGATGATTGTCTTGGGCAGGCCAAATCTGCAGACAATGTTCCTCCACACGAAACTTGTCATCCTCTTGCCTGTGATGGTTGCCAATGCCTCCACCTCAACCCACTTGGTGAAGTAGTCAACGGCCACCACCAAGAATCTTCTCTTGCCGGTCGCTTGGGGCAAAGGACCGACAATGTCGATGCCCCATTTTGCAAACGGCCATGGGCCTGTGATGCTCTTCATGGGCTGGCCGGGTTGAGATGACACCCGATCATGTATCTGGCACTGATGACAAGTTTTAACCACATGGTCGGCGTCGACCCTCATATTGGGCCAGTAATAACCTGCTCGGGTTGCCCTCAGCGCCAGTGTCCGGCCCCCCTGATGACTGCCGCCGCTTCCTTCGTGGAGCTCCTTCAGGATTCTTTCTGCTTGTCTGAGCGTTAAACACCGCAACCACGGCTGCAAATATCCTCTCTTGTATACCACCCCGTTCCTGAGCGCAAAATTCAGCGCCTTCCTCTCTAGGGCTTTCGCCTCCTTTTGATCGGGTGGTAACGCTCCACTGAGCAAGTAGTCCCGCATTGGTGTCAACCAACATGGCGGCTCGGCCTCAATAGCAGCGACCGTCATGCCGTCAGTTGATCTTGTCGGCAGTGTTTCCACTAGAACTCCCTTGGACAGATGGCTACTTGCCGTGGAGGCCAGCTTGCTGAGGGCATCCACCCTCGTATTCTCGGATCTAGGGACTCGGGTCACCTCAAATCCTTCGAACTGCGTGGCTAGACTCTTTACCTTGGCCAGGTATTTCTGCATTGATGGCTCCTTGGCTGCGTATGACCCATTGAACTGGTTTGCAACCAAAGCCGAGTCGCCGTATGCATCCAACTTGGTCGCGCCCAACGCTTTTGCTAACTCCATGCCTGCAATTAATGCTTCATATTCGGCTTCATTGTTCGTGGCTGGGAACTGGAATCTCAACGCATTCGTCGTCTCCATGCCATCGGGGTCGGTCACGATCAGACCTGCTCCTGATCCTTCCACGCCGGATGCGCCATCCACATGCAGCTTCCACCATCCTGTCAACGCGTCGTTGCTTTTTGTCGGCTGGCTCGCTTGGTGCGTCGATGGTGACTTCATCCTTCTCCTCGATCCCGGATGGCAATTCTGCCAGGAAATCAGCCATCACTTGCCCTTTGATGGCTTTCCTTGGGGCGAACTCAATGGCATGTTCGCCTAGCTCTATTGCCCACTTGGCCAACCTTCCTGACATCTCCGGCCTGGTCAAAATTTCTTTGAGCGGCTCGTTTGTGAGAACCACGATGGGGTGTGCTTGAAAATATGACCTGAGGCGTCTCGCCGCATGGACCAATGTCATGGCCAGCTTCTCCTGAGCGCTGTATCTCAACTCGGCCCCCTGCAGCGTTCGGTTGACATAATAGACCGGACGCTGGATCTTGTTCACTTCCCTAACCAGCGCGCCACTCACAACTTCCATCCCAGCGGCAAGGTATAAGTACAGCGTCTCACCTTGCTCGGGAGGGGACATGGCTGGTAGGTCTTTTAAATGATCCTTCAACTTGAGGAATGCTTCATCCTCGACCTGGCCCCATTGGATTGCTCCTTTTGGCCCGACGCTGCCCTTGAGGATCCTCAAGAACGGGAGTGACCTCTCTGCGGCTCGTGACAAGAACCTGTTCATAGCCGCCAGCTTTCCATTCAAGCTCTGTACGTCTTTAACGTTCCTGGGAGGCTTCATTTCCAAGACGGCTTGGACTTTCTTTGGGTTGACCTCCAAACCGTTGTTGGACACCATGAGGCCCAAGAACTTCCCGGCCCCCACTCCGAACTGGCACTTGGCCGGGTTGAGCATCATACCTGCCGCGTTTAAGGTTCCCAAAGTCTCATCTAGATCCTTCACTAGACCTTCATACGATACGCTCTTGATGACCATGTCATCGACATAGATTTCCATGTTGCGGCCGATCTGCGCTTTGAAAATCTTGTCCACCACCCTCTGGTAAGTGGCACCGGCGTTGTGCAAGCCAAACGGCATCATCCGGTACGCGAAGGCTCCCCTCTCCGTGATGAAGGCAGTTTTGTCGATGTCGTCCTCCTTCATCGTGATTTGGTGGTATCCCTTGTATGCATCTAGAAAGCATTTGATCGGGAAAGGGGCCAACGCGTCCACCTTCTGTTCGATGATGGGTGTCGGGTAGCAATCCTTGGGACATGCCCTGTTCAGCGCTTTGTAATCGATGCACATTCGCCAACTCCCATCTGACTTTTTGACCAGGACCGGGTTGGCTAACCACGTGGGGTATGGCACTTCCCGTAGGATACCTGCATTCACCAACTCGGTTACCTGTTTGTTTACCGCGTCATTCCTTTCTGGGCATAGCGGCCGTCTTTTCTGCATGACTGGTGGGTATGAAGGATCCACTCTGAGGGCGTGTTGACCGAGTTCGGGTGATACTCCCGTCATGTCTGTCGCCTTCCATGCAAAGACCTTCTGATGCTTGATCAGGATCTCCAGAACCTCCTGACGACTTGCGTCGGGCAAGTCGGATCCCACTTGGACTCCTCGGCATCCGCCTTGGACAAGGAACATGGGCATACATGATGCTGACAAGGTTTTGGGGTCTGGGATCCCTGACCGGACCATGTGGACCGGACATCGTGGTGGTGATTCGTCATCTGGACGCTTCCGCTTCTTTAATGCGATTCTATGGCACTCTCTCGCCTTTTGCTGATCGCCTCGAACGGTCGCTATCCCTCCTTTGGTTTGAAACTTCAAAAGGAGATGGAGGGTTGAGACAATACCTTTGAGCTGGGCTAGCGCTGGCCTCCCCAGTATTAGGTTGTACGGGTTATGAGCCTTGATGACGATGAACTCCATGTCCACCTCTTTCCTGGTCGGCCTCTCCCCGACCCCAACTGGAAGTGTGATTGTTCCTTCTGGCCACACTGTTCTGTCCGCGAAATCCACCAACGGTGTGCTTGTTGGGATCAGCTTGGCCTTTTTGTTGTCGTCCAGCTTTTCGAAACAATGCCAATACATTATTTCTGCTGAGCTGCCACCATCCACGTACGCTCGATGAACCATCTTATCCATTATTTGAACCGTGATGATGACCGCATCGCATCCGGCCGGACGATCCGGGATGGGATCGTCGGCACCGAACGTGATCAATTCATCTCTACCCAGCCTCCTGCTCGTCGGGGTGTATTCTGGGGCTATCCCGCATCTAGCCTTTCTTTGTGAATCCGAGCTCCCTCCGGCATTTCCGCCTATGATAGTGAGTATATCGTTGCTCGCGCGCCTCGCTGGTTCTCGTTCTGGTGATGACTCCTCCTCATACTTTGCTCTCTTTTCATCTGGTCGCTCGGCCCGCGCCACCACCTTTCCTTTACCACGCGCCCTGTTGGCCCCTTGATCCTGGCCGCCATTCTTGTTGGCATATGTCGCCTTGTTGTGAGCTTTAGCGGTGGCAGCAAATTGTTTCAACTGCCCTTTACGCAGGCATGACTCGATGGCCTTCTTCAGGTGGATGCAATCCTCTGTGTCATGGCCGTGGTCGTCATGGTACTCGCAAAACTTGTTCAAGTTTCGCTTGTTGGGAGGCATCTTCATGGCACGCGGGGTGGGATGACGTCGCGGTTTGCCAAGAAGACTTCTCTGGGCGTCTTTGTCAACGGGGTGAAAACTCTTTCTTGAGCAACTCGAGGTCCTAGCCTGTCCTTCACCGATGACGCTTTCTCTGCTTTAGCCGGTTGCCCATCCTGGATGAGCTTCTGTTTTGACCAGTAAGGTCGAGCCTCTTTCTGTATTGCCAACTTCTTCTTCTTGGCATTCTCGTCGGCTCGGTGAAACATCTCCACCACCATATGCAACTCGTCCAGCGTGTGTACCGCACGAAGGGTGAGTTCCGAATCCAGGGCCTCGTGATCCAGACCTTGCATGAAAATTTCGATCAACCGCCGCGGCTCGCCACGGTGCACCACCCTGTTGCTTTCCTCAATGAAGCGCTCATAATACTCCATCAGGCTCTCGCCGGATGACGCCTTGTGGCGTATCTTCATCAGGTCCTGCGTCGTGTTGGTGAACTTCCTATTCTGCATGAACCTGATGAGGAAAAGTTCCTCGAGCTGCGCGAAACTGGATATGCTTCCATTGTCCAGGTTGGCGAACCACACCCTTACCGCCTCCTTGAGCGTGGTGGCAAAGACTTTGCACCACACGGGCTCGGGCGTAGCATACGTTGACATGTTAGTTGTGAACGTATGCAAATGATCTGCTGGGTCCGACAAGCCATCATACGTACCTAGATTTGGTGGGATCCGGAGACGAGGGTTGGCGACAAACTCCGTTATTGCCTCTGAAAACGGGCTCCCTCTTTTCTGGCAATCCGGGGCCTCGTAAAACACCGACAACCTCTGCTTCGCTGGCACCCTCGGCTTGACACTTGGCTTGTGAACATACGTCATGGCCCATTCTCCAGGATGAGACCTAGGGTTGGCCTCTTTCTCGCCCGGATCTCCCCACTCCTCGTCTGAATCCTCCAGAATCTCATTCCTGTCGTCATCCAGCTCCGTGAGGATGGGGGCTTTTCACTTTGCTCGCGCAGGCTCGGCAAAAAGCTTGGTCGGGGTGACCGTTTTTGCCAAACCTTCAAGACGCCGCGCTTCCGGCGGCGTGCCTCGCAGCTCCTGCAGCTGCTTGTTGATGGTAGCCTGTGACTCCAGTATCTGGCGGAGCACATCACCATCCTCCGTTGTGAAAGATGGGGACGCGCCTGGGTGCCGAGCCTGCTCAGGCGTCGCCGAGATCGGAGTGGCTGCTGGGTTTGAAGGGGTGAACGGGACTCCAGCCCCCTCGTCGCCCAGATCTGTGACCACTACCTCGTCGATGAGGGTAACGTGGTCTTGTCATTCTCTGCTCATTTGCAGTGCGTGGGCTATGAAGATACTTGGTTATATCCCCACAGACGGCGCCAATGTTACAGTCGCAATGTGCGTTCTTGATGATCCGTCGCGATGGCACGATGAGGAGTACCTGCTAAGAATCAAGGAACTCTCAATCAGGGCGGGCGGCTAATTGCCGTTCCCGCTCCGATGCTAAAGTCAGTAGACTGTTCGGAGAGTGGGGATGTGATTGATTGTGTTTAGTTAACTTACCTCTCTCTTGTGAGAAAGGGATATATATGGTGATGACAGCTAGTCTGGTCTGATCAGACCGCGCCGTTAGGCGGTCTGGGAAGATTCCTCTGCCAGGTTAGGTAAAGCTGCCATCTGCTGTCGGGTCTGGCCCGATCGTCATGCAGGATGAGGGGTCGGGATGAACCATGCGGGATGGTGAGATGCCCGACCCTAACAGTTCGAGAAACGGTACCAAGTTGAGGTCTTTGTCCAGGGGTGAGCCATTATGACCTTAAAAAGGAGTTGTCGATACGCCTGGTCCACACGCTGGCTGACCTTCATGTGATCATGAAGTAGTTTCACCGAGCTATTAATTTCCCGAAATGAAAATATCGCGACCTCAACAAGGAATCATGTAGATCCGGAGAGGTTGTTCATGCCGCTGACCAAGATCCTGAAGAGGTGTTCCTGGCCATAGTTGGAAATGACCTGTCCATAGCTGGCCCCTTATGTTGACATACACATGGAGGAGATTAGAGTCTCAAATGCATGGCATGTCGGTGACTCTAGGATCCTAGAGAAGCATTGTGCAAATTTCGTTAGGTGGCTGCAAGCTCATGTTCGGGCAGGGGACCATCCTAATATTGTCATGGTGTTATGCAGAAGGCCGCTATGAAATTTTTCGTTGTTTGGTGGGTACGACATGAACGGTTAGACTTTTGGTACTAAATGGTCGAATGAGAAGTCGACTAACCAAAACAACGGTGTGGTAATACCGGGCGAGGGCAACGTTCATGGATGCGATGGATACTACGGGACCATCACCGACATATGGGAGATTGACTTTATTAGTGCCACGATTCCAGTGTTCAAGTGTGAATGGGTGAAGGAAAGTGGTGGGGTGCGGAAAGAGGATTACGGCACAACCCTGGTGAATCGCAGTATTCTTGGCTCTGAAAGGTGATTCGTTTATCATTGTGTCACAAGCGCACCAAGTGTCTTATGTGAAGGATCCACAAGATAATAGGTGGGAGGTTGTGATGAATGGTAAGCAGGCACTTTTTCACAACGGCAACGACGAGGATAACAACTTTGGTACAGATATTGGAGACCTTCTGGGTTTAGAGCCGAATGAAACCTTAACTGAATATGAGGCGAGTTTGAAAAGGTTTTTTGCGCGGAACGATCACACAGAGGGCATTTGGATCACCGATGCCGGGGAACCCAACGAAGCGGAAGAGGAATCAACCAAAGAATTTATGACAACTTTGTAGGCAACAATAAATTATCAGCTATTCATGTTTGTGTTTTTTAATTTCTGAATTTTTCAAAACTTTGAAACCATAGCATAGGCGAACCCAAATAAGGTATCGCTTCTTAAATTTTCCATGAAGAATGTATCTGAGCGATTTTGCTTGTTCACTCGCCTGAAGTAAAACTACGTCGTTCTGTATAATATTTCTATCATGGTAGCAGATTACTTTCTGGCGATATCGTAACTCTGTTCGGCTATGGGTGGCGAGTTTGCTTAGTGGAATTCCTGTTGTTCTCTGTCCATCTAGTCGAGTTAAGAGGCAAACTCGCGTCCCTATGAAACCTTCAGGCGAAATTGGTTGCAGTTTCGCTACCAGGACTAGTTACACTATAAACTACAAGCCTAATTCTTCTCCCTTTTTTCATTTTTACACATGAACCATACACTCCAACATGAGTGGTAACACAATTTGAATCAAAGAACAAAAAATTAATCAAATTAATAATAAGATTGTCACAAGTATGCAAATATTCAAATTTTAAAAACTGTAGCATTACAATGGAAAATAAATTCCTAGACTAATTCAGGCGTGTCTAGGTAGAGTTCTCATTGGCTGCGCCTTCCTGGTCCTCTGGTGTGGCTTGCTATGGATTTGCGGGGAGAAAGTCTTTACAAAAACTCTGAAGAATGCGGCGGTTCTCCCATCCTGCCTCTTGGACCTTAGCAATCTCGGTCATCATCGAGAACACAGAGTTCTCAAACCCCCCGTAATAGGCTTCTCTTGGTGCTAGTAAATGATGGACATTGAAAATGTCAAGTTTTGCTCGAAAGTAAACTATCATCAGAAGTAAAAAAAAAACATGAATAAAAACTATTTACCTCCATTTGGTTCTGACTCCGCCGACACGTCCTTCTCCCCCTTCTCGACCCAACCAAGACCCGCTTCTTCTTCTGGTAGTACTTCTTGGTGTAGTACTCACACGGCTTCGCGGTGTTGGAGAATTTCTGCTTTGGATGCTTGCGGTGGAGGAATTTTGTTATGAAGTTTGCATAGGGCAATTTCTTCATGACCATGTTGTTTTTTGCCACACTCTTCTTCATGTGTTGGAAAATGGTATATCCAATGTTAAGCATGACTTCTTCGGCCACCATGTAGTACTCGATCAAAGTAGTGTAGTTTGGTTCGGCCAACCACCCACTTTTAGGCACAAGATTTGTAGCAACCATCTCATACAATATCCTCCTCTGAGGGGTGAGCTTGTATAGCTTGTACATCTTCGGCGATCCAAGTTCAACCTCATCTCGACCAAAGTGTGTCAAGCCATATTCCTTCAGCTTTGCGTGGGAAACGAGCAACTCACTAGGCCATTCTCCCCTTGCGTATAGGTCCACTGGCTGATCCTCGTCCTCGAACACAACACCGAGGGCTTCATTGAATAGTTAGGAACTTACATCGTACTCCTTCTTGTTCACCTTGGTCCTCCACACATCACCAATCTGTCGGAAATTAGTGTAGAACTGCATTGTCTCTTCTAGATAACCCGGCATTCAACGTCATTAACTTGTGAGCTTCTTGATATTCAAGAAGTTCCCAAACCTCTTTCAACCCTATGTCGTCCACCTGACTCGCATCTAACATTAACAACTCGTTCAAGACAGCCTTGGCGTTGATAAAACTGCAGTACTTTAGATAAGCTTGTTCACTAAAAAATTTAGCCTTATCGTACTTACCCTTTGAAGGCATGTTTGAGATTGCCTAAAGTACCTAACAACAGAACCCAACCATTATCTATGATTGAACCCATAAAACAAAAACATTCAAAAGCATACATAGATTGAAAGCTAATCTCTTAAACAACCAATGGATAAGCAAAGATGAAAACCCATAATAATGCTGAATAAGGCATAAGATAGTAGTACTTACAAATTGGGTGAGCTTGGGGAGTCTGAGCGCTGAATTCCTGGTGGAATTGACGGGTCGGTGGCGGCGGATCGGAGCTTTGGGAGGTTTTTGATGAAATTAAGGGTTGTAAAATTTGGGAATCTGATTTTGAACGTGTCTGGAGGTTTAAGTTGACTATTTATAGGCATCATGTTTACGAGTTCGCCAACTACATCATTTATAGGCGAATTACCAGGCGAAATCGCTTCTGCATAAAAATATTGTTGGCCTTTGGGCCTAGGAACTATGATATGGGCCAGGTCGGATATGGGCCATGTATGTATAGTGTATGTATAGTGCATTCAAGTGGTGTTTCATGGGTAATTTGCGCGGGTCGGTGACTTATCGAACCATTTCATTTTGCCTCCACATATATACTGATCAATTAGTTTCAATCCACCGATGTGGGAATAATGCCATTGCCTGGTAGCGAGTTCGCCTACTATTACGCTTGCAGGTGAGAGACAAGGCGAACTCGCTTGTCTATGCAACTAGATCCGTTTTTTGTCTATGTGTCGAGTATGGTTCTCATTTTGGACTGTGTAGTTAGGAAGTACCCGATCAAGTGTTTTCTTGATGTATACAAGGGCTACTGCCAAATACCAATGAAGCCGGAAGACGTTGAGAAAACAGCTTTCATCTCCGAAACAGGAGCGTTTGGTTACCAGATGATGCCATTTGGGTTGAGAAACACCGACGCAACGTGCAGAGCGTGGTGGACCAAATTTTGAACGACCATATCGGTAGAACATCAAGATTTACGTCAATGATATGGTCATCAAAAGCCATGCCTTCGAAGATCTGGTGCAAGGCTTGGATGAGACAATGGTCAAGTTGGCGGACTCGGGTTTGAAGTTGAACCCGGAAAAATGCCAGTTCTAGGCTGGGTCTGGAAAATTTCTTGGTTAGCCTAGAAGCCAACCCGAAGAAAGTTCAGGCCGTACTTGGCATGTCGGCCCCCAGCACATTTTGCCCCTGGAATAAGAGTGACTAACAGAGTGTTATGACGAAAACTGGCAAAAGATCATAATCCATACAAATTATACTTCTAAGGGTTATAAATCATGTTGTTTTCTTTTAGGGGTCATAAAAAAACAATGTATTTTGAAATTTCAGGGACCGTCCTGTCAAGTTCAGATTAAATTCTGCATATTTCAGTTAAGTTAAACTAATTTCAGCAGACTTCAGCGGATTTCAGCAGATTTCAGCAGACTTCAGCGAATTTTAGCTGGCTTCAGCAGGGTTCAGCAGACTTCAACGGATTTCAGCAGATTTCAGCGGGTTTCAGCAGATTTCAGTGGGTTTCAGCAGACTTCAAAAAAATTCCATGTTTCAACTAAATTGTTTTTGATTAATAAAATTTAAACAATTCAAAAATGTCAATGAAGTACTTTTGTATTGATTTATCAAATGAAATTACTTGTGAACAACTGTTTCTTCAATATATATTTTGTTTTAATTTATCAAATAAAATTACTTTTAATAGTTCTAATTTATACTCGAAATTAACAAATTCAACAATAAGGGCATGTTCAGTACAACTTATCTGAATATTTTCAGTTCAGTTCAGATCAGTATTTTCGGTTCAGTTCAATTCAGTTCAGTTCAATATTTTTCAGTTCAGTGCATTATACTTTATTTAAAATTTAAACAAAATATATGTTAATGATTCAATCCAGTTCAATCCAATTGAGAGAAATTGCAATTTATTTCAATTCAGTTCTTTGAAATATTTAATTTGACGATTTATATTGAAAATTCAATTCATTTTAGTTAAGTGTAGTTCATTTCAGTTAAGTGTAGTTTAATTCAGTTATGTTCTTGAATTTCTGTTTCTCTACCATTAGATAGAGATTTCTATTTGATTTGGTTGCAATATCTAATCGATTCAGTTCAGATCAGTTCAGTTCAGTTTAGGCGGATTAAACATGCCTTTTTTAAAAATATTTAAAATGTCAAGTGACAGAGGGATGTTTACGAATATGTCCATTAACATACAAAATAATTATTGCAAAATCTTTATTATTTGATCAAATATTTACCGCGAAACAAAATATTTCATCTTTGTGATTTGTAATGATGTGTAATTTTTAAAAATCCATTGTACAAATAATTTAAAATCTTTATTATTTGATGAAATTTGAAGTTGAATGTTTGAAATCAAATTAATAATAATAATAATAATAGTATTATATCATAACATTTGTAGTTAATTTCAGCAGAGTTCAGCGGATTTCAGCGAACTTCAGCTTACTTCAGCTGACTTCAGCTGACTTCAGCAAAGTTCAGTGAAATTCAGTTGAATGAATTTCAGTTCAGCTGAACTTGACAGGGCCTCAAGGACTGGGAGCTTCCATTTTAAAATCCTAACCAGTTTTGGTCTCTTCCTTTTAAGATAAGGAATTAGACCAATATTAACAAGTTGTTGATATTTTAATGGATTTCCAACTAGTGGAGAAGCACTAAAAATCAAATTAACTTGTTTAAAGACACTCTAAAAAATATTGAAAGCATCAGGTCTCACATTGTTATACAAGTAGTTGTTCCTACTAAGCCAAATACACCAATAGGTCATCACCAGTGTGTTGATAGCAACCCTTGTGATAACTTTTGAAGCTCCCTTAAAGTTAAGATAAAAGGACAGCCTATATCTGAGTGACTGAAAATGTGGAACTTGCATATCAAATATGTGATGTATGTTAGTGAAAACCTGCATGCTTATTTTGCATTCATTGAAACAGTGAGCCAAAGTATCAACACTGGGGCAGTTAGGGCATTTTGATGGGAGATTGAAACCAAACTTGGTCAGAATATCAGGAAAAGGCAGCAATCTATTAAACAATCTCCACATAAATATACATTGTTTTGTGGGCACGTTTTTTAACCATACCTTTTTAATGAAGTGGTCCTCCTCTGTAGCTCTGAGCTTTTGATAGGAGGATTTTACAGTGAAGTTTCCATTGGTAGAGGGACACCATACCAGTTTGTCATCATGACCATGAGAGAGATGAAGTTCCTGCAAAGAAAGTACAAAATTGGTAGCCAGTAGTGGCTCCAGGGTTGTCAAGTAAAGATGTTTATTGGCACGGAATTCAACAATAGTTAGCTCAAGGAAAGGCAAATTGTTAAGGTCAACCTGATGTTCAAGAATTCCTAAACCTGACCAATTGGAGTACCATAATGGTGATGTTCCAGTTCCAACCAACACTCTGGAATTCCTATTTGAAAATTCAGTGATTGAACTGATCCTCTTCCAAGTGTGGGAAGTTTTGTAGGATTATGGGAGAGACCATAAAAAGGATGTCCACATGGTATTGTTGATCTGTAGCTTCCACCAAAACTTACATGAAAAGGCCTGAATTATAGCCCTAATATATCTTGCTCCAATTCCATTCTCAGAAGTGGGTATTGCCAATCTACCCCATTTCCTCCAAACCATTTTTTGGGAAGACTCGGTCTCTCCCCAAAATAATTTTGAGGCCATTCTTTCCATCTTTCTAATGACTGCCAGTGGAGGTTGCAGCACAACAAAAACATGAGTTGGGATTGCAAAGAAGACATGATTTAGGAGGATCAATTTCCCAACTGGGGTTAGCCATCTGTTCTTCCAATTTCCTAGAGTCTTCTGCATTCTCTCCAGAAGAGGTTGATAGTAAATTATCTTGTTCCTAACAGAAAAGACTGGCCCTCCCAAGTATTTAAAAGGTACCTTTCCCAATTTCATACCAGAGACTCTTTTAATCAACCTGACCAACCTATTGTTAGCTTTCAGGTTCACATAGAACTCTGATTTTGAGTAATCCACTCTTTGACCTGAACAAAGTTCATTTGATCTGAGAACCTTGAGGAATCTGTTAAGATTTTTTTTTTGATGTTGCCAAGAAGATTGATGTATCGTCAACATACATGAGGTGAGAAATCTGTTAAACACCTATAGGCATCTTAAAACCTATTATGTATTGGGTAGAGAGAAGATGTTTTAAACCTCTTGTGAGAGTTTCAGAAACAAGGTTGTAGAGAAAAGGGGAGAGGGGATCTCCCTGCTTAATTCCCCTGTTGGAAGTAAAGAAGCCAATGGCTATACCATTAATGAGCACAGAGAAGCAGGCA